>OZ020570.1:8750000-10000000 GCA_963971475.1 Chrysops caecutiens
AATTTGAAACCGAACCCTAACCGACATTTCAACAGCTTCTCATATTTTCCCTTATTTTAAAAATTTTTAATATTTTTGGAACAGCAAAATTCAAAAATTGTTCCAAATTCAAAGAATTTTTCTCCTTTCCTCGATTTCACAATTATTTCTTTTACAAAATACAAAAATATTTCTTCTACATTTTCATGAGCATAATTTTATAAAATTTATTTTTTCATTTTCATAAAAGAGCATTTCAAAATTATGCTAAAAATTATTTTGTGAAAAACACCAAAAAACAAGATTTCTCATAAATTTTGTTTATAAAAATTTGCACAGTAGTAGGTGTTTGATTTTTATAAAGTATGATTCAGTGTGTATGATTGTGTTGGTGTCGCTAAAATGTCGATAAAACCATAAAAATAATATAACTAAATTTTTTGTTAATTTGTATCAAGTGTGAGTCATGTACCAGACCCAGAAACCACCGAGAAGGTTCTACAACCATCACCAAAAGCGTTTAACTTTTAAGGGACAAAATCAAATCCTTATCCTTGAATTGAAAGTTGTTTCCATTGCGGAACATCCTCCAGGGTTTGGAAACCGATTTGGGACTATCTAAACAATTTAGGGAGGGAGTAACATGTTTGGTTCTGGAAAATTAAATTAAGAATCGCCTTATTGAATTTGAATTTCACATCCAGGATGTTTTTCAAATTAAAGTTGAAAGGATATAAGAGAAGTTTCCCTTTAGATTTATTTTCCTGCGTTCTTTCCTCAACAAGGACATTCAGACGCATCTCATCTTGTAGACATCCTTCAGGAGGACATAGCCATGCAGACAGGAAATTTATTCCCTGTGATGTAAAATGAAAATCCGGAAGAATTCAAGATGAACTGTAAGAACCCGTAAATCAACGATGCATTTATCCATCTTTTTTGTATTGTACTGTACTGTTCCAGTGTTCTTCTGTGTGTATGTGTGTGAGTTTGATGATAAAACAAAAGAAAAACTTTCTCAAAACTAAATAAATTTTGCACTTGTTCCCATTAAGGATTAGATTAATTTGCAAGTGTTATAGAACAAAAAGTGAAAAATACACATAATCCTTTTGGAAATCCTTTTGCATAGTGGTGTGAATGTATTTGTACTGAATAAGTTGATTCAAGTGCATAATCACACAGAATACCTCGTTCTTGTTGCAAAAGGATACACGCAAATGACAAACAAAATTCAAGTTAAGACAAACACAGTGACAGAAAAATGAATAAACTTAAATAAAAATTGTGGAATTGCACAAATACACATGTGGATTTCCATTTTTAAAAACACAAGGATTCTGATGGAAAATCACATAGTTTTCAACATAAGCAGGATGTGCTGGAATGGATGTGAATTGCAGAATTTCAGTTAGTATTGGTGCTGTTTTACACGTGGATTAAAGGGATTTTAAGGATTTCAAAACTAATAATTATTGTGAATAGTGAAAAAGCTGCATAAATATTTGTGAAATTCAGTGCTGTTCGTATATACATTATAATAATATAAGTGAGGTGAGGTGAGGTGCTTGGTGAGGGTGTCAACTAACATGCAAATTACTGTGCACTTTTGCTATGTTTAATTAATGTTGATAATTATTACGAGTACTCATTTTGAAATTGATTTATAATCATTTTGAAATTAGTAACTACTTTTATTCGAATACCAAATGGGTTAATAGTTATTAGTTTTATTATATTTGTCATTTTCCTGTTGTCCTTTGAAAATTGATTAAATTTAAATCATTCGAAGTTAAACTGAATGACACCTGGATACAAGAAATTGAGAGGAGATGGTTATCTATAACCACGTATATCAAGTGATATCTCTAGGAAGTAGGAAGCCGCACTCGTGTCCGTAAATTCTGCCATTCAACTGAGTTCTAAGAATATGACAGGGTTATCAAGCCAATAACTTGATCAACTTCAAAATCAAATAGTCAAGAATGAAGATAAAGCAACTGGAGATAAGTGAGAAAGAAACTATACAAGTACAAGAACTAGTACAAAGTTCCACACTGTTCTGAACTCAAAACAAACGGACCTATTATGTCGTGGATGGATTGTGGCATGAGTCTCTGTTTACTCACGACATTTACACTCCAAGCGAGACTACGAGTCTGACTCGTGATATTCGCGTTGGGCATGAAATATGAACAGATTTTCACGTTGTTATTATGGTGATACCAGGTGACAGTCATTGACATAAATCTAATCAATTTTCATACCGTATGACACTACTTTTTGTGTACGTTTATGTAATATAATTAAGTTAAATATATCTACATGAGGTTAATTGGTTAAATTCGTGTTATTCAACTGTCGAATAAAATTGCTGTTGTTAGTATTACGTTAATATCTTAAAATCTAAAGTGATTTTTCGTTTGTAAATTAATAAAAATTAAATAAAATTTTTCAATTAATTTTTGTATTATTTTTCTAACATTTTTTTTTTATTTTTCAAACAGACCTGGCTTTGATCGAGACAACTTTTCCACCGACCGGCATATTTTCCTTCACGTTAATTGGCCCATAAACGTTGTGATCCCATACAGGTGGATTATTAGCCCGATCGACAACATCGATTTGTACTTCAACAGTACGTGATAAAGGTGGATAACCTTTATCTTGGGCCATTGCTTCTAATTTATATGTTTCACGCTGGATATTTTGAAAAATCATTTTTGTTCATTTACCAAAAAAATTGTTTTTTAATCATGCATTGCAGTTTGTTTTATATACGAAATTGTGGTATATATTTGTATCACAAGTCAAGAAGGGCCAACGTTATATCATCATCCATATCCATATTGTGTTGAATCCATATTATATCAAGTTGATTCCAGATTACATGCACGCAACACACCCATAAAAAGATGTAGTTGTGTTTGTTATTTCGGGAAAAAATGACAAAAAACAAATTCGAAGTTAAAATTTTTGTCGGTTGACTTTTTAAATATTAACAAATATTTTTCTTTTCTCATATATTTAAAATCAAAAATATTCATTTTATTCAACACATTCAATATTTATTTGTGTGGAACGTGCTCAAAAAATCCTACTCAATTCAGTTTTTCAAATTTTTTTTGTTTTTGTTGTTTCAAATGAAAATTATTTTTTGTAAAAAAGCAAAAACCCTTAAAACCAAATTTCAAATAAAAACAAAAAATTAAAATTCTTCTCAAAATTCCACTTTTTCCACATAAACACACAAAATACATCCCACAGAATTTTCACAACTCAACGATTCCAACCCCTAAAAGCAACGCGACTAAAATTTGGCCACTTTCATCTCATTCTTCATCGAAATTCGGTCAATTTCAATTTATTCAAAATTATAAATTCAACATAAAATCAGTAAATTAACCCCAAACATTTTCAATTCAACCAAAAAAATACATGATCCATAAAAAAGGTTAAGAAAAATTAAAACCTTTTCAAATTGAGACAGTCTTAAAATAAATTTAAAAATTTTTTTCCAAAATAATTTGGTCTTTTTGAGCCGGCGGTTCTTAGACCTCGATCCCAAGCTAGTTTGGTCGTATTTTCCTTTGATCTTATTTTGTAAAATGAAGAAACCAGACAGTTGCCAAAAGGTGCTTTTCAAAAGGTTCCATGGTCTATGTGTCCTTTTGAAATCAAGGATAATTTCAAGATGATTTAACATTTGTTGTTCACCTTTTTATATAAATTGTTTACTGTGCATAAGCTCATTAATCAACAAAGTTCCCTTGAATAATTTTTGTTCGGACAACTGTCTGGCTTACACCTAAAAACTATTTTCTGTTTTATCCAAAAATAAAATTAATAAATTTGAAGTAAATTAAAGTTGAAAAATTATAAGGATGCTTTTATTTTATATTTACAAATGATCACTAACATGGCTAGCACTACGTAGTTAAAAGTTCAATTCTAAATTGGGTTTGCCTTGAATTGATTGTGTGATATGTGTCCGTTTTTAGGATAAGTTCCACCAGACGCATTCAAAAATCCGTTTTAGTTTTAAAAAGGACGATAATCAATCCCCAGAGTGTGGCACAAAGACGTCCATCAGAACACATTTCCAAGAACAAGTCGTAAAGGTTCCAAATTCTTAAACAAAATCCTTCAGGAATGTAAAGTTTCTTTTACTATAGACGTATCCTTAAATAAAAATTTCCCACTTTTTATGAGGTTTTTCAACTTAAAGGATCATCAGGTGAAAAGGACTCTTTGGTTGGCGTTTACAAGAAAAAAGGTGCACATAAACAGGACTCTTGTTTATTGTACTGATAAAGTCTAGACGGCCAAATCACTAGGATATGACCCGGATTTTGTTACTTTAGTAAGCTCGGGTAAGTTTCTAAATTAGAATTTACAAGAAAGATAGGAGATGTTACATAAAACTTTCTTGAAGGCTCAAATTTCTTGAGGTACCTTTCTCTGATTTATTATTTTTGGGTTGGGCTCGTTAAATTTAATATCAGAAAATTTAAGATTCCTGAAGATTACATAATCATCTGCAGACGATGATGCGGATTCCAAAACAGCCTGATAGAAGGCACTTGAAGTATTAACTTTGTGGAGCATAGAGGAAGAATATGTTGAAACCTTCTTCTTTCCGGGCAGATGCTCTGACCACTCAGTTATCACGAGCACATTTTCTTTTCTTTCCATGTTCCCACATATATTGAGTCACCACAACTTTATTCTCTCTCTTAGTAATGTGATTTTGGAACATATCTGGTGGTTTAAAGAAACAAATTATTGAACTAATCATAATTTCACACACATCACTTCGAGTAGAATTGAACTTTCAACTACAAATTCGATAAACATTCAACAATGAAGTAAACAATGAATTAAATTTATTTCTCTTGCCAATACATACATCTGACTAGCAGATATATGTATTAGACAACAGAAAAATGTCACTTAATTAAGGTTCAGTGCGCATTATATCATTAAAATCATGAAAATCATGAAAATCAATTAAATAAATTACCTTTTCCAACATTCAAAGTACTTACATTGAAATAAAAGCCAAGTAAATCAACGTGAAGGTTTATTTAGCGTATTCATTAGGTTATTTGTAGTAATAGAGGCAATTATAAATATTTTAATGTATTTAAATGTATATTAAATATAAAAATAAATCGATTCAAATCGATTTAATCAGTTCAAAATCAAAAAATCCTCAATTTCTGGTCAAAAATCAAAATTTCAGACTTACAAAAATGAATTTTCTCTCAGTTCTAGCAGAGACAAAAACCAAATTCGATTCAAGTCGCAGTGATATTATTCCATACATGGTCACAGAATTGGCGAACCAGAAGTCGAAACTGTTATATATTTTTTCGTTAAAATTCAAGATCTCAACCAATCGGTAGCAAACGCGCTTCAAAGTGTTATTAAATTCTTATAGGATATCTGTTCTAATCTAGTGAGTATACCAACCTTGCCTTAACCGATGTTACAACCGTACCAACAGTGACATTTTCTCTAATGTGAATGGGGCCATACGAGTTCTCGTCCCAGATGGGTGGCTTATTATTTCTGTCAACCACATCTAATTCGACTTCAACATCCGCAAATGTCGGAGATTCACCCCTATCAGAGGCGCGCACCTTCAGTTTGTACTTTTCACGCTGAGATGGAGTTTTTCAATTTTCATATTTTAATGTTTTTCGTTTTGTAAATCAAATTAAAATTTTCGAAAATATTATTTATCATATTATTTTGTGTTAGTAAATCCGTTAAATTATTTTCGAACACAAATTTCTCATTTTCATGCATTCGATTTCGATTTTTCGAAATTTTCGAATTTCATTTCCATTTTGTTTCATGCGATTCCATTTTGTTTATTTCGTTTTGGTTCGTTTCGATTGTTTTCAAGATGGCGGTTTCGATAAGAAAACGAAAATGAAACAAAATTTTTCTTTCGATTTTCGTAAGAAATTAATGTTAAAAAATTAAAAAATTTCAATATTAAAACACATTTTTTAGAAATTCAATAAATTCCAATTGAAAACCATGAAAAATTTCATTAAAAATGTGTTTTAATCGCTTGTTAAATTAAAATTTTCAAAATACAACGACTTCAGGTCTAATTTACGACTAAAATTTTATGTTTTAGCGATAAATTCACTGATTTACTTAAAGTTAACTTTCTAAATTGACGAGGGAACTGGCAAATATAACTTTGGGACATATTGATAATTATAGTATTTCTGTGAATTGTCTGTAGCAAAATTCATGTAAAATAAATGAAAATCGTTAAATAAATATTTAAACATTTACTAAAGTTCAGTTCCTGTGTGTTTTATTGCTTCTCACTGACTAGCAATTCATGTGAAACCAATTAGTCGATAGGTAGGACTGAGCGACGACCGCGTAAGTCGGATTATATAAATGTAATAACAAACAGACACTCCGTGGATAAGAAGTAAATACATACACAAAATAAAGTGTAGCTATGCGTTGATTCCGAGCGACAAGTCAATAGTGTGGGAGCAGTAAGTCTATAATCGATAATCGAGAGTTGTGTGACGTTCAAACAAAAGACGAATCGACGAGATATGAAAATCGTGTGATTCCGGGTTCTCGTTAGTCGGGGTAGCGTAAGTCGAGGTATTACTGTACAAGATTTAAACCCGTTGAGAAAGACTGACCTGCTGAAAAGGATATCATGCTGCTAGTTGTGGCTATGATACGTCACACTTCTAATGTTTCCTTATCATAATGTAGCACTATATAACAAGCAATTTTATGGCTCGTATTAGCTTTAATATAAACTCAGAATAACGATCCTATTCGAGACATAAGGTTAGGAATGATTTATGGAACTGATTTCTCGGTTTAATGGTTTTTATTGTCATAATATTATTAAGAAGTTCTTGATAGAAATATTAGAAACGATTTTTAAGCCTATTGGGAAACTCGGAAACCACATTCATATTAAGGGATGCATCCCATAACTACGGCAGTCCGTTCCAAAATAACGAAAACGTGAAACTTGTCATGAATCGCAGTTTTGAAGCATTCACAAGAACTTTAACTTTAGCAGATAAATTAACAAAAGCTGTAAAATTATGTAACTAAAATAAGTCACTAATGTCATGAACAGAAGCGACACAAAATAGCCCTACAAAATCGCGAACTGATATAGAACTAATAAAAGCAATAAATATCGTTAAGAAAGTATTTTATAAAAATATCTTTATATATGCATTATACAACCAGAAATTGTACAGTGTACAATAACTCTACAATTTTTGTTTATATAATTATTACATAAATTTTTATTTCGTCCTTCGTCTCCTGGCTACCACAGACACGGCTAGACTAGCGTTAATAGGATCAACTCAAGCTTATAATCTTACCGACGCTTTTTAATCGATATATCACTATGGAAAAGCTCTAAATTTTTAATCAACGATTATTGAATTAATTAATTTAATTGACTTGCGACTTTTTTGCGTCCGCTACTTACAGGGTAGCATCCCTTAAAGTGTTTCAGATGACGAAATGTTACCGCATGAATGTTGTTGATTGATTTTTTCAAAATTTCGCGTAATTTTTTTTGATTTTCAAAGTTCCATAACGGAGAGAAAAAAGAAAATTATTAATATATTTACATAAAATTCATTATTTTAATTAATAATTATTACTTTTCATTTTGTATTTGTTTTTCTTTGCCTCACTTAATTTTAGAATTTCGACTTGAATATGAACTTAAACTCAGAAAATACATGGTGCATTTAAACGAAAATAATAAATGAAATTAAATTAAAAATTTTCAATTTATCGAAAAATAAATTCTATTAAAATGATGACTTCCCTGAAGGCGTTTTCATTTCAATTTTATTAAAACTGCATTTAATTTTGTTAATTAGTTTTTAAGGAAATCACCAACGAAATCAAAACAAATACTTAGAACAAAACAAACACAAATCAAACTTATACAAATCACGCATGCAAAACTCACTCATACTTATTAAAATGACAAATTAATAACTAAACTAAAATTATCACATATTTTTGTATGGAAAAATTTGTTTAATGTTTCTTTGTTTGTTATTTCTTTTAATCAAAAATTCATGATTGTTTTTTTTTTTACTTAATTATCTAAAATTTGCAACATAAAAAATTTGTTTTCAAAAACAAAAATTATTTTTCCTTTGCATGTGTCAGGTCCCTGTTTTGTTTGTATGAGAAAAAGTCATAGAAGTTTAACACTTCCTTAAGGTGTTACGCAGTTCCGGGCTATTAAAAATTTTAAAATTGATATTGCATCCCGTTTAAAAATATGTTTTTAAAAATTTTAATTTAAATTCGTAAATTTCCTCGTTTTAAAACTTAAAACTCCAACCAAAATCCCAATTTCAACTAAATTCTAATAAATAAAAATTTAAAAATTAAACAAAATACATAAAATCTCATCGCCATTTTGTTGATTTGAATTTTTATATTAATTTTTTGTATTTTATTTTTAATAATCATTTTCTGTTGACGATAGCCGTTGGAACCAGCACTGAAACGACGCTCAAAAATTTGTTGTTCGTTTCGACATGAGGTTGTCTTATATACGCATAACCACACGTTACATCGAATATATTCATATAGTACGTAGAATTCATTAGTTCATATGTTAATGAATGATTTGACAGTTTGCCCCATACACGTCGTGAAAATGTCACTTTTAAGGTAACCAACTCGAAATAAAGCGAATATATCATAATGGTTAAAAAATTCCATTTAACACGAATTTTGTTATGGAAAAAGGATTCCCTCAGTACCAATACTTTGTTTATATATTCGCCATATTTGAATATGTACAAAAATTTAACAAAAAACTTTTTCTAAACACCCTCTTACAAAATACGAATACAAATACAAACCAGGACGAAGAAATTATTTTGAAATTTTAAAAGGAAAAAATTCAATTCAAATAATTTCTCCGTATTTCTTGCCAAAATTTATGCCAAATTGCAAAAATGTTCTCTTTAACTAAATTAAACTCTAATTACTAATGTTAAAAATGTTAAAAAATTAAAAATTAAATTATGTTTCTTCAAATGATAATTCACATTTAAAATGATTCTTTGTCAAATTCGTCGCCGTCAATTTATCTTCTGACTTACGCCAAATTTGCAGGATTAGCTGAAAATGGCCAAAAATTTAACCTTTCCTACTCATGAAGCACATTCAAAAAAAGGTTTTCCAAAAAAAATTGTTTAACTCATCGTTGTACCCAAAAAACCTTTTCAAAATACCCTCACAAAAAGGAACCCTTCGGGTTAGCTCCGCACAAAAATTGGATCGGTGTAAATTAAATTTTAAAAATAAAATATTGTTGAACTAAAAGTGTTCTTTTTCCAAATATAATCTACTCATCTAATTCCAAAAAATAATTTTCAAATTCTTTAATTTGGCGCCAAAATATTTCTTTCATCTTTTCTTCAAAAATACTTTTACGAAAAATTTATTTCAAAAACTTCTTTTCAATTTTTTTGAATGTTAAATAAAAACTTTAACTTATAAAAAAAGGTTCAGTGGATTTGTGCTGCCAGCAGTAATACTTATTTGAAAAGATTTGGGATATTCGTTGAAGTTGCTGGGTTATTTAAGAATTTGTTCATCAAATGGAATGCTTTAGAAATCAAATGAAACTGAAATCCCTCAACTTTTGAGTTTCACAACATTTATAACAGATGACTCTGTAACCAGCAAATTGAGTTTTTCTGTCTCAATTTCTTGTCTGTCTTCATTTATTTGTTTTAGTTACTGCTGGCAGCACACGAAAGATACGTTATGTAATGAAATTAAAAATATCAAAATAAATAAATATTTAAACTTTAAAACATGTAAATAATCTTAACAAAAGTAAAATTAATAAAACAATTGTAAAAGAAGAATTTAGAAAACAATCAATCGTGCATCCTGAGGTATTTTTAATAAAATTTAAAAACAATTTTTACTTGATTTCGATTCAAAAACAAAAATCAAACAAAAAGTGCGCCGCCGAATTTCATCAAATCGAAAATTGAATTCCTCGTTTTCAAGGAATTTTGCAAAAATAAAAATGAATTAAAAATCTGAAGCTACTTAAAAACTAAAAACAAAATCCAGTGATTTAAGTGAATAAATTTTTTGTCTATTTTTATGATTAAAGTGAAATTTTTATGCGTAAGAACTTGATCTGAAATGAAGAGGTATTTGCATATTTTGTCTCTAATTATTGAAAAACTCTTGATAACTATTAGAGAACTGAAATGTTAATTAAAAATAAACAATAATTAACATTAATTACTCTCATTTGCTTATTTTAATTTTCAATTAAATTTTTATTTGCGTAAATAAATAAACTTAAATTAAATAAAAATTGTGCGCTGAAAGAAATAAGAAAGCAACCTACGATAAATTTGTTTTCAACAATTTTTAATTGTATTTTTAATTTTTATACGTATATTTATTTTACGTGATTTTACCTACTAAATTTAAGAAATAAAATTTTATTCATCCTAGACGTTTTCCTTATTTAATTAAATTTTTATCAAATTAATTTTTAATTCAATTTAAGTTCTGCGGCAGCCATCTTGATGGTTGTGGGAAATTTACCTAACCTTTAAATTTGAAATTTTCCCTAAATATTCTTAATTTAATTTATATATATCACACAATCACACATTTCCAATCATTCATGACGCATTCACACAAATGTATTTTTCATTTTTACTAGCAGTTATTTACTTTATATTGTTAATAATAAAACACAAATAAAATGCTGTTAACTAAAACAAAATTTTCGTTCCATCAAGGATTAAAGACTTTTCGTTTTACTGGTCTCTACCAGAAAGTTTGGCTTCTTGAAACAATTTTGACTATAGGAATAATAGTTATAACTTACTAGATATCACATTATTATCTCAAATGAGAAATTGGATATTGGACAATTTTGGTAATCATCATTAACGATTTATGAGAAGGAAACTGAATAGTTTTGAAAATAAGTAAACTCAATATCAAGTCTTTAATCCTTAAAAAAGGAATCATGTTTTGAGTTCTACAAAAGTTTCAATTAGTCTTTCATAATTAAAAGATGTAATTGATTAATTTTTAGTAAACAAAACAAAAGCATTCAATCAAATTAGTTTCACAAGTGAAATGCCAAAAAGTTAAATATCAAAAGTTCAACTTACGTCAAGAGGCTTCTTCAAAACAATCCACCCAGATTCGGGTTGGATTTCAAAGTACTCCAAATCATTAGGGTTATAGGGTGCACTTAGACTGTAAATGATAGCACCATTGTTATCAGCATCTTCGTCGGATGCAGATACACGTAGAATGTTAGTGCCAATGCTGGCGTCCTGTTTAACATTTTCAACATATTTCTAAAATGAAAAGAAAACAAATTTAATAAATTTAATAAATTTATTTTTAATTATTTTATCTAACCTGTCTGTCAAACAGCGGTGGATTGTCATTGACATCAGTTATTTCAACTGTGAAAGAACAAACTCCCTCAAGACTTGGTTCACCTTGATCAGTGGCTTTGACTGTAACTGAAACAAACTTCCCATCATCTCCTTCACGATCGAAAACCTTATTCGTTGAAACCTCTCCAGTTTCTTCGTCAACAGTGAATTTTGTACCTTTCTGGTTTGGCTGTTGGACAATCGAGTATTTCACCTGGAATAATATTGATAAGAGAAATTGTGATAAGTCGAAATTCAAAAGGGATTATCTTTTGAGTTAAAGTTATAATTTTCATTTTATCATAAAGATGTCGTGCAGGTTTTGATTGAGATGTTGTTGACGACAACTATTGATCGGCATCACAGTTTGACGAGGTTAAACGTTTAACACTTAATTTTATTTAATCTTATTAACCTAGAAAAACCGCTTCTTCAAATTATTCTTAAGACATTTCTTAAAACGTTTCTTTATCTTTTTCAATTTGATTGGGGGAACATTATTTTCTAAACAAATTTCTTTATAACTTTGACGCCAAACGTGATGGGAAAACGCCACATGGTGCCAGTTGATTTCAATGGTGATATCAGACCATTCATGTGATTTAGATACCGAAAAAGTTTAAATTCTGATAATATAAGCAATTCTCGCTAATCAAAGCTTTTTTTCACAAATTTTATGTTGAATCATTAAAAATGACAAACCAGAAATCAAACTGTTCAACACAATAAAATAAAATATCACTTTGTTTATTGCCCTAATTTTAAAACTAAACTTTAAAAATGTCATTTTTCAATTTTGTTTTCATTAAATAAATTCGAAAACTTTACGAAATAAACTTTATAAGAACATGAAATCCGGTCAAAGTTGAAGACTAAGAGTTTAATCCGATTCTGTGATTCTTAAAATTAAAAATTTAAACCTGAGAAAGGATGAAACATCTCCTTAAATTTACTGCTAGAGCTCATCAATTAAATCAATCGAAACGTATTGAACTCTTCGTTATTGATGTGATATTCACCTTTCAAACATTATATGAAAAGCCACAGAAACCATACACGATATCAAAATCAATTACGTCTAATAAAATTATTTTGATGCTTTTAATGTGCTATGTGCTGAAGTACTCCATTTACGAAATTACCTTGAGACAAGTGAAAAGGTTAAAGGATTCTTATATCGTCTTCTTTTAACAATTTTCTCGAACGTACTTGGATACAGGTGCACTTTAGCTAATAAAAGTATCCGTCATATCGAATGATTTATTCATCACATTCAAATGTATCGATAGACAGATGAATGGGTTATATTTCCCATTAATCGATATCATTCATTTGGTTCCGTTGAAACCTAACCGATTTCTTGAAAATGATCAAATTTGATCGATGGATTTTCTTATTTTAAAACATGAAACCGTGAGATAACTTTCACCAAATCCATATAACCTTTGAAGGTTCCATAGCTCACTGTCCATTGTAATCCTTTTATCTTCGGGCTATAACCATTCAACAAAGAATATTTACGCTACACTTGCTCGGAATGAAATCTAGCTATAAAACTACATATAAATGATACTAAGATATAAATTATATAACTCCTACACACCTGTTCAGTTATAAATCACTTATAAATCACTATTATAGGGTTAATGGTTTCTAAGAGTAAGTTCAGTGACTTCATTGTATCTATAAAATATTTAAAGCGGATTATGATATCAATTCATTTTCAGCATGTTATGTTCAAATAACTACTTCGATTCGAAGTTGTACAATACTAGCTCGTGATGATAACAGGTGGATTCCATTCAATGTTAAATGGATATCGATCAAGTTATGTGTATGTCAATAGTTGTTTGAAACTATTAAGAATTTATTAGGTTAACATCGTGTTATATGTCACTGACAAACATTTCTATATGACATTATATTCGTATATCAGCTCAAGATTGAATGTGAAAAATTTGTGGTTAATCGGATTTAATTTTGATTGAATAGCAACTGGTAAATACTAAATAATACAATAATTTCATGATATTGACACAAATCTGAAAATGACATTGATATCTCAATGGGTTTGTGATCTATTATGGTTTTATGTCAAACCAAAGAATCCATTATCATAGTTCAAATATTTTGCTTTGTGTCAATTAATGTAATTACATTTTTACGTCGTCTAGTTGTATGCTAAAGGAATAACCTTAATACTTTATTCTAAACAGATATCAACATTTAGGTTATTTTCAAATTACGTACATACATCTACTACAGGATAGCAATTTGTAGAGAAACCTTTCAAGTTAGACAGATATTTAGAAGTTTATGGTTGATGTTATGAATATTAACTACCTACTAATAAAATGGTTTCTATTTTGAGTTAAAGGAAAATGATTTCTAATGCAAAAATGAGTTATTAAAAATCTAGTAAAATAGTAGAAGCTTTTTGTTTTATGGTAGATTTATTATTATAGAATCACCACTAATCATTTACAGGGAATAACCACTTAAGGTGTGGAGAAACTTCTGAGAGCGATTTATTATCTCCAAACGAGGTAAACTTTTCAAATGCATTTGAACCCTTTTAGGGTGTTTCTGGGTCATTTAGCATGGTCATTAAATGTGCAGTTAATTAATTAGTTGAAGGGAGGAGTTGGTGGAGATTCATGAAAATGAAACCCATTCGTAGAAATTCGTAGATTAATGTATCCATGACATGAATACGATTGATACTATTGGCTATTTTCCGTACCAACGCCCTGCCCTGCAAAGAAGAAAACCTCATGAATTTTACTCAAATACCAACCTGTCCATTAACGCCTTTATCCTCGTCTGTGGCTTGAACTTTGATAACAGGACTACCATTTGGTGCACCTTCTTCGACTTTTGGATAATAAGTTCCACAATCCTTGAATACTGGTTTGTTATCATTAACGTCTGTGATGAATACAACAACGACAGCAGTTGAGGTATGAATAGTGGCTTCACCATTAACACAACATGAACCATCATCCATAGCAGTGACATTTAGCTCGTACTTATCCCGATCCAGAGAAATCGCTTTGCTATGTAATCGGATTACACCAGTTATGTCTTCTATGACGAATTGGCCAGAACTAGTACCACCACCAACAAATCCAAATCGTACATTGTCACCATCTTTATCAGATGCGACGACTGTGGTCACAAGGGTATTAGGTCCAGCGTTTTCGTCCACATTTGGTGTGTAGACTTGTTGCGAGAATTTTGGTTCTTCATCGTTCTTGTTCTTTGTATAAACTCGGACAGTAGCTGTACCCGTTTTAGATGGTTCACCTTTATCTTTTGCTGTCACAATGAATTCATAGTATGCGTTATTGTTATCAGCATCCAATTGTTTGTTATTGACAATGATTCCATTTGAATCCACTGCAAAGTGGTCATCGGATACCAGGTACTCAATTTCAGCATTCGCTCCAGAATCTGAATCCATTGCCTTCACTTTCAGTATACTTGTTCCCAATGGAATGTCTTCATCTACATTGTGGGCTTGATAGTCTGGCAATTCAAATTTCGGTGCATTGTCATTGACATCTGTGACACGAATTGTGAGCTGTAAAACGGAACATGATAAAACGTGATTTTCAAATAACTCGTAATCCCTATACAAATTACCTCGACTGCAGTTGAAAATCCTCCAGAATCTTCTGTTGCAGTTACTACCAAAGAATACACATGTGGTTGACGTAAATCCTCGAAATCTAATTCTTTAGCCAATTTCACAATTCCCGATGATGGTCCTATATTGAATGTTCCTGCACCTTGTCCTTGTGCCTTTAGAGTATATCGAATTTCTCGATCCGCGAATGACTTTGCTTTCACAGATATTATACTGGAAAAAAGGTTAATGGGTTAATCAAAACTAGTAAACTGGGTCAAATCATTATCATGTTCAAATAAATCTAATAACGATTCTCGGCTTTATATTTATTAAGTAAGTTTGTCTTTTAAATAGGGTAGCAAATGACCACAATGGGTATTTTCTGGAACCCCTAAAGGTATTCGCACGCGATACAAGGCACGCGATTTATTTCAATGAAATTAATTAGTTTTTCCGGGTAAAGGGTTTTCGTATCAATGCAGATCTAGAGAAATAAGGGTGTAACCCTTTACTGCCACACCAAGTTGCAGGTGTAACTGTTTTCTCTCCCCCAAATGAATTGAGGCTTTTATCTTAATTAGTCGAGCAACTAGAGATTTAGTGTTAATGCGGGAAAGGTTTAGATACAAGCATAACGAAACCTTCAATAAAACCAACAAAAACTTTTAATGCTGGTATACAGTATTTTGCGAAACAATTCAAGGAGTTATTCAAATCAAAAAACATCCCTCAAGGGATTTAAGGGTGCAAAAATCCTGAAAGACTTGCCTTGAATTTTCCCCCTTTTGATGATGGAATTGATGGATGAAAAATGCATTTACGCACTTTTAAATGCATTTACTGGGGATACTTTTGTCGTCTCCCAGATTGTTGTGCAAGTGGAGCATGGAAAAAATCTAAAATTGATATGCTTCAATTGCAGGAAAAGCACTTTAGTGTCTAAATGTTTCACATACAGATGGATTTGAAGATGCTGGGAAATATTGTGTGGGGGAAATCGCCCTAAAACCAGAAAAGTGGAGCATTAAGCTTCACTGAAAATTCAGTAAAGATTTCAGGGTTACAAGATTCGGATTGGGAGTCATGCCCGAGCAACAACGATATGGGGTAGGATTTTGGGTTACCGAGGATTCCCAGTGTAATACGATTTACATCATCAGGATTAAAAGGACGTTAGAGGAATTACAGTTTTCATTCAAAAACGACATGAATCTAGATGCAGCTTCCAGATGATAAATGGCCTGGATTCAAGAAGGTCACAGTTCCGTTTGTCCCAAAGTTCGAGACTCACGCATGAATCACATTTGTTTCTTAAGCTACTCCTCCATGTGGCACACAATTACCAAGTAATTCGAAGTCGTCACGAAGGCTTTACATCAAACAGAATAATCTTGAGAAGACAGAAATTAAAATTCTAATTAAAGTCATGACAGACAAGTACCAGAGGAAAGAGTACAAATTAAGTTGCACAAAGACGTTCTCAATTCATCGACTAATTGTAACAAACTTCACTCGAATAAACCGAAACAAATTCAAGTTAATGACCGAGTCTTGTGTTGATGGATTAAAGTTATCTTTTTGGAGGAAATTTAAATTCAATCCGATGGCCGGCATATTTAACTTACTTTATTTAATACAAACGACAGTTATTCCCATTGGATTACATACCAAAGCTAATTGCTTTTAATTGCATGAATTTTCAGCAATAGGCTGCAGTTAATTAAATTGGTTGTTCAATGCACTCTGCTGCGTGGGTACTTGCTGTTGCACAAAATTAAATGAATGTATTAAAACTGAAATTTCGTTACAATTTGTTTGATGAGGTTTTATATATTTTGTGTTTGTAATTTTTGTGCAAATATTAAAAATTATTTCAATTCGCAAATAAAATGGCCAATTAAATCGGAATTGTTCGTCAAAAGTTATCTTTGTAATGAACGAATTAAAAAAAAATTATTCAAAACCAAAAATGGGAAAAATTATTTCCACACCACCAAGACGAAGTTAATAAATCACAGACACATTGTTGCACACTGAGAACAGAGAGCTTCCACTGGGTTCAAAAATATTTCTTCCTATTATCTGTTCTTCAACCAAGATTTGATGAAGTTTCGAACAAGAAAATTCACTGAGCTGAACGTGTAGTAGATTCAATATCATCCTCGTAAAATGTTTAAAGAAAGTTACAGTCCATGCAGGACTATAAAAACTATTTAATGTTTCATAGAACGAACTAATTAGGTTAAGTTCAACTTATTGCATCCCAGGAACCTGCTCTTTGATTTCTAAAATGAAACATTTACGAACACAGAGCTTTAATATTTTATAAATTGAATATTGAAAAATTGTGTAACTAACACGGAACGAAACGTTAAGGGTTGCAAAAATAGAATAACCTTTTTTATCGTGTCACATTGGCTGATACACAAAAATAAATAGGGAACATGCTCCAGCAATGGGATGGAGTGACTCCTTCCAAACAAATCTGTTATATAATATAAACTTGCCTTGATTTTGTACGCTCGACACTCGGTTTTTTTCACTTTCCCAATATCACATGACTATAAAATTTGCATACGGTTTGAGTTTGTGACATTCGAAGCATTTGCATATAAGACGAAGTGAATTTTTTATTTAAACGTTGGAAAATTTAAGATTCAAATGGGCTGAGGTGAATTAAATTTTACGATTTGTAATGCCATCTACATTTTTTTCCAGGGATTTATTGTCAATTAGTTCAAGTTTGTATATTGTTACATGCAGGTATTAAGACAAGATTTCCATTTAACGTCATCACTTCTTTATTAAAAGGGATAAGGATAAGGTTTAATTTTGTGGAGTTATTTGAAGGGATAACGTTTCTATGTTTGTGTGTCATGTGCGAGTTATGACATTGGAACAAATGGTAAAAACTAAATCATTTTGTAATTACAAGGTGGAAATGTAAGTGCACCTTGAAACAAAAAATCGTACAAAAATCTCGAAATTGAATAGGGAATGTTTGAGAAATTGCGGATTTACAACAAAAACATTTCTTTATGGTAATTTTTCTGCTCCAATAAAAAGTTGGAATCGTTAATTTTCTAGAACAATATTTTTTAACTCAAAATGATTTACTACCACATATTTTCATTCAGAAAATCCTGAACTTTTTTCCGATGAAAAATTGCATTTAAACCAAATATTCCATTAGATGTGGTTTCATTCACGATTTTGAATAAGGATATTCAAATTAAGGATGTAAATTTTACAATTTTTTCATGTCAAAATTGAACAGAGATAAAGCAACAGAAACGATTGCGTCAACGAAAAACAATGAGACAACCAACGAAAATTTCTAAAGGTACGAACTACAACCAGAAGCCTCTACGAACAATGCTAAGACGAGGAAGAGATAGTTAAACATCTACTATACATCTGTCAAGCATTGATGGAAAACCAAAGAGAGGTCTTCAGAAGAATGTAAGAAATAGCAAACGTTGACATACAATTCACAACAAATTTTGCTCAGAGGTGTTAATATTGAGAGCAGAGTGTAAATTGAGGAAGAGTTAATAATGGAACAGTGATTCCACTGAGTGACTAAGCAAAATACATGAAAGTGTCCCACATAAATGTAGCAGCCCAGTTTGATACCTGGAATTTACCTTATTAAATTGTTCGAACAGGTTGCAGGCATTATTCGAGTTGTACCAAGTATGTTGTGATAACTTCACAAATGTCAAAAAGCTGGAGAATGTCACACGAAGCATAGGTTTTATGGAAATAACCAGCAACTTACGTAACTGATTCTGGTGTAGGTAGTGTAAAACTATGAAGATAATTTTGAAACCTTTAAAACTTCAAGTAACATTTCCAAGTCATGCCGGTAATTTCAATTTAACGCTCTTAATCGAGGCATCCCGTGGCTCAACGTGGACTCAAAGAATGCAATCACGACCGTTTAAATTCGAAATTGAATAAGATTTCGAGATGAATAAAAAAATAGTTATACTATGAAATCACTTACTCTGAATCTTTCTTTTGATTCTCAGGTATCTCAGCTTCATAGCTAGGCATATAAAATTGTGGAGCACGTTTACCACCCACAATTGATAGACGTTCCTCAGGTGTACTCTGGAATCTTCTATCGTCGACTTTGCCATTTTGATCTTCAGCTTTCACATACAATACATATTCCATATCCAATTGGAAAAGATCAGTTCCACGTGTACGTACGACTCCAGATCGCTCATCAACTTCAAAACGCCCACCAGTTCGGTCACGTACTATGAAATAGTGAATATTATGATCAGTGTCCGGATCCCGGGCTTGCAGGGTGAACACAGGTGTATTTGGTGGTGCATTCAACTGTACTACAGCTTGCATTGGTAATGGACGATTTATAAAATATGGTGGCTCATCATTGACGTCTTTCACATGAATGATAACACGTTGATTGTCCGTGTATTTGAGGCCTGCAGGAGAAAAACAAAATTATAAATTAGTTATGAATCGAAATGTATGTGATTTACTATCTAATATCAGTTAATTCGTGCGTGCTACTAATAATCTACCTCCAACAGAAGCTAGTAATTTCACAAGAAAATGGAGGCACTTAGACAATTATACGGAACACTATGATCCGTGATCGTGTACCTACTACCATTCGTGGAGGAATGGTTATAAGACTCTAGATATAGTAATAAGCATTAGACGTATTACTTTTATGACTCCCTCAAAAGAAACCTCGTAATGATGCATAAAACCCAACATAAATCACCTTCACTTGCACAGGATATAACTGCATTGAATACAAGTCGTTTTAACGAATTTTTAATGGTGGTTTTCCCTTATCTCGAAAGTTTGTTCTGTTTAGCAAGAAAGAGATAAATGTGGAAAAACGTGGAAATTTACCCAACTTTTCATGGCTATAAACAATTTGAAAAATGTTAAGTAAAGTATTGAAACAATGGGGAAGTTTAGCACATCTCTTTCTTCCTAGTTCATACCCTAACAACCCTTAAGAAAACTTTCCTCTTAAAACAATATTTTCTACCCTTAAACCCTCCCTCGATAAAGATGGATGGATAGAAACAAGAAGGTTTATATTTTTGTTTATGATGTTTTATTTTTTAAAGAGTAGCTAAACAATTTCCTTCTATTCTTACGTACTGTTATCTTATATATATATTTATGCGAGTCTGGTTTTGTAGAACCATTTTGTATGAAGTAACAGTAAAAAATTGTCTTTATGTTATTCGTTGGTGGATTAAGCTTAAAGCCTCTTATCTGGCCACTTAATATTTTATTTTTTAATGAAGGAAGCTTTTCAGCAATTGAAGGCAAACACCGAGATCAAGCAACCGAACTTTCATCTTTGAAATCACAAAGGAAGTAGGTTTTCCAGGATATTTCTTAAGTGTTAGTAGGTACAATATAAAATTATAATCTTGTTCCCAGTGAGACAAGGAAGAGACTTCAACTTTAACTCCAATTGATTCATAAAAATTTAAGCTCTAGGATTTGACAAAAGTCGTAAAATTTTTGTAAGGATTTCAGGATTTAAAGCTTGTCCCGCGGAAGAAGTTCAGAGAAACATCTGGAGAAAAGAAACTTCAGTAGAAAATCTGGTACGTCATCATTTGAAGCTTTCACGGGTCAAAGCTTTTGAGCTTTAAGCGTTTGAAAAATGCTAAGTTTTTCGCTTAGAATCAAGAATGTTGATAATGTTGGAAACGAGTAAAGTCGATCGGCTGGACAGAATACGAAGATGTATTTAATCATAAACAGGTAAATATTAAAACAAGCTTTAATTGGAATTGGATATGACCTCGAAAGAATCATATTAACCCGAACAACACATGTCAGAATAAGTTATGAGATAATGAAGCTTGAAAGCTTCATAAACAAAAATTCTGAATCATATATGCAATATAAAAATATAAAATTTCAATTCATCTGATTAAGACATTCACTCGGATATGGTTTACACCGATACCAGATGATAACTACTCTATGTTTCGAGGTATTTATTGATTGAGAACATGAACAAATTAATACTTTTATCAATTTATTTTGTAAATCAACATTCAATCATATAACAATATTTTTTGTTTATCACGAACGAGCAAAAGTGGATAATATCGATTTCATCGGAACGATTACGGTTGGAAAAAAAATTTTTATCTTATATTTATAAAAGCAACTTTTTGTAAAATGATATATGAATAATATCACGTTGTTTTTAATTCCATAAAACATTTACATTCTATTAAATTACAATCATAAAACAGAATTTTTAACAACAAATTGCTGCGGGATTTAAAACCCTTTCTATGTGTTTCGTGTTATCACTTTTCGAATGAGTCTATTATTCATATTTAGTGCTGTTATGTAAACAAAAAACATTGTATATATTATTATTTGAAGTGATATCATGTTGTCTTATCGTACAATCAACTGCAATTTCGCGTGGAAACTGAATGAAATTGCAGCAGTCTAATGAAGTTCGTGTTACATGTATTTCTTTTACTGAAAGCATGTTCAAGTAACTACTTCCGGAACGCAAATCCAGCAAATCACAATACATTGTTATAAAGATTTAATAAATTTACACGGTATATTATATGATACCCTTTACGTGGTATGGACTTCTTTGAAAGGATGTTGCGTGCCGCTACAATTCATCGGAATTTGTTGAAAATATATAAAAATTTTATGAAAATTTCATGAGCAAAGGTAATTAACCTACATTCAAAAGTAATATGTGAATGAATCATATATGATTCGTATAAAATCATAATTCCAAAACTAATAATATTCACATTGGAAGATTCAAGAGAATACCAAAAAGACAAACTACTTTTGTTAGAAGTTTGTTGCGTTGTTCTTAAAGCCTGAAACTTTAACTTGTTATATGTATATTATAAATTGATAACTCTCACGCCTACAATTGTGCCACGAACTTCTGTAAGATATCCTGCAGCAATCAAAGCAGAATATCTTAGAATATATTTTCACAAGGCTGTGTGGGATTGTCTTATAAAAAGAAACATGTTTTCAGCAAATGAAATAACAACAACAGTTACCAATGAATAATCATTATTTAAGTTCAAGGAAACTTTAAATTTCAAATGCTCGAGGCCAACAAATAATTGTGAAATAATAAACAAGCAAGGAAAATAATAAAATCATTAAAGGAAACAACCAAAAGCGATTTTACGTAGAAGTAAGTGTCTCATCAACCGACAAACGAGCGATCACTGCAGCGAAACAGAACCGAAACAAGCGAAAATGAACACAGAGATCATATTGTACATGCAAAGAGTAGAAGCTCTGACACTAAAAAGCCGAGAAAATATACAAGCCATACGACAAACTTTCTGCCTACGAAGAAGGTGTGGAAGTGTAATAATCAGAAGTGAATTTGTCCAGCTTGGCATGGATTGGATTGGCTTATATGTTGCGCTCGTTTCGCACTCACACGCTCCGCCATATGTGTCTCTCGTGCAATCTGTGCACAGTGTGGCGCGGATCTTTTTGAAATCTTTGAATCAATCCACTCTGGTATTGGAAACGAGGGCCAGAGTCAGCTTCAACACACTTCACTCCAAGCAGGCATTGGAAACGCGCCTTTACCCTTTTGGAATCAATGCTGTCAACTGTTGGGTAACCAAATTCGACAAAACGATTACGGAACATTTGGTAAATTGATGGCGGAACTTAATTTGTTTATTTTCTTGTTTTAAGTAATTCATTCAACAATAAAATACAAAATTCATTACAAAATACCTGTCCAGGATAATGATCATTCATAGCAATATTTTAAAAATAATGAAATTTATGAAACATTACACAAATTTAATACGATTCGTATAAAATTTACATTTTTATCAAATTTACTTGAATTTGAAATAAACCGAAAAAACAAACTGAAAAAAGGCATTTGAATGGCCGTAAAAAATTCCCAAGTGATATATCTTCAAAGGACATACGTCTTGCAGAAGCTGAAGAGTTATAACTTGAAGATAATGACAACCCCTGGGACGTAAGAAGGGTAATTGACACGATGCAGTGGTATTATCTGTGTTTTTCCGTGTAATTTATGTGGTGTAATAAGACAAAAACAGAGAACAAAAAAATATATATTATATTATCACATCGCTTATCACTTTTATTATAACTTCAAGGATACGAGTAGATGTTGCGATTACAAGGATATAAAAATTCCATAGAATACTGTTTTACATTCATCGTTTTTATTTATTATACAGATATGAAATAAAATTGCTTCTACACTCTACGTATGTACGTTCTTCCTGTATCCTTGTATCTTGTATTTGTTTTTCTATAATGTTTAGCATGTTATTTCAATAAAGAGATACGCATGAATACAATATCATGAATCATGAATCAGATATCGTTCATGAGATGTCCGTAAGAATTTTGTATTTGGTGGTTTACAAAGGATTCAAAGGATGTGGTAAAAATGGGAAGCCTGTCAAAACCATACGAATGGAATTTTTGTATGGAAACGATTTTTATCAAAAACGAAATATATATAA
Source organism: Chrysops caecutiens (assembly GCA_963971475.1). NCBI lineage: Eukaryota > Metazoa > Arthropoda > Insecta > Diptera > Tabanidae > Chrysops > Chrysops caecutiens. The sequence continues at coordinate 8,773,652 of OZ020570.1, forward strand.
GAATAAATAAATGCGGATCCCTTCGGGGTTATATCCTAGAGAGAAGTTGAATTGGTTCTCATTCAGAACGGAATAAAAATGTCGAACACTCATTATGACGTCTTTGAGTCAAACAGGATGTACTCAAAAGGGAAGTATCTGCTTGAAGGTATACGGTACAGGTTGAAAGGATATTGCAGGAAACATCAAGACAATGTTTTTGAAATGAAAGCGTTTTGAGTGTTATGACAGAAGCAAATTCCTTTGGTTACCATATTTCAATTAAGTGCGCCATTTTCGAAGTTGTGCTGCCATTTTATTCAATAAAACACTAAAAGAACTACATCACATTCACTTCATAAGGATAATATTTCATGAAAACTTTTTGAAAGGATATCAGAATTGGTGTACTACCATCATCTTCTTTCACTCCAAATTTTTAATCTTGTCTGTTTTATCGATACAACCAAGAGGGAAAATTATATTATCACAGGTGAATCGATAGGAAAGAAAGCAGAAGTTGTAATAAAAGTTTAATAAAATTTTATTAACTTTTACGGAAACATGTAAACATAATAAAAATGCATGAATGTAAATTATTCAATTGTATCTGATATCAGTCATAACGTGAATGTGTTATACGTGAAATGGGCTATATATACAATCAGGATATTGAACTGGTGGAAATAGAAAAGGAAGGAAATAATTTCTTTCACTTTTTCACCAACAGCAAGTTTATCTTGAAGCGACAGACTGAATGGATAATATCCTTATTCTGTATATACTGACTTTATTGGCACTTTTACTCAATCCACTCAACGTAATACATCGCTGCACTTTTAGCATGTCCTGGAATGGATAAAAACGGCCATGATTGAAGTGTTTCGAATTGAGTAACCCGATTACGTAATATAAATCGCAGTAGAAACAAATTCTTTGCCAAAGAATCAATCCTTCGTCTTAAGGACAGATTCATCGATTTAGGACGTTAGAAAATTTTTCATCCTTCTGCTACTACTCCTTGTCCCGAACTCAACTTCCTGTTCCTGAAGGCGTTCACAAGGATACTTCAATTGGAGCTTATCGTGTTTTTGCATCTTATTCCTCTGAAGTGGTTTTTCGTAGGATTTCATTTCCTTAAATGTTGAATCTTTTTCTTCAATTTAAACCTTAAGAAAGGGAATCTTGTTTGCAGATTTATCAGATTTGGACATTTGGTGCCAGGATATTTCTTACGAAAATCCCTAAAACTTTACGTGACACATTCGCAGTTTTATTTCTAAACATGATAAACTCATTACAAAATTTTCAACAATAATATCTGAGACTCAAAAAATCATTACATTAATTAACAATTTGCTCAATTTATTGTTCCGTTTCATTGTGCTCAAATTAATTTTTCCTGTCACAAATTGTTTGAAGGTAATTCAAAAAACCTAATCTAGAAATTTCAGCAACTTACTTAGCCATCAGGGATTAGACAGAAAACCTTCATTTGGGATTTAGTTACAGACTCAACGTCAATTCAATTTTATCCAGAACAAGAAGCAGCAATAAAATAAAGTTTCCTTCAATACACCTGAATTTATTTACCTTTTCAATTAGCCTACTTTCAGCAGGACTCATTCGTAGTAGAGTAAAGGATGTGAATGTGATGTAATGGACGTGAAGGATGTCAAACTGGGAAAATTGAATTGTATCAAAGTTTGTTCTATGGACTTGTACCTTATTCTGTCTGTCACAAATTTACTACACAATTATATAACCAAAACCAAATTAAATTTTTGTATATACCTATATAGTTAAGTATATATTTTTCCGAGTGAACTAAAACACAAGGTACAGGTACAGGATATTTGAATCCTTTCTACACTGAGACTTAAAACGGCTAAACTTGTTTCGTCTTACACATGTTTCAATGTAGATTTGAACGTTTCTATACAATATCTATGTGTATGTATTATATAAAATAAACTCAACAGAAGGAATTCATTTTACTCCATTTTTTCTCCAGATATCTACTTTTTAAAAAAAGGCTTATACAATCCAAATTGGTTTTTCTTTCTTCCATAAAATTGGATTTTTCATTTCTACCCTACTTTGCGATATGTTCAGGGATGAAGGTTTTTAACCACAGCTACAGGATACTCTGTACAGGACGTTTTACAGGTTGGCGAAGGGTTGGTTAAATTGTAGACGTGGTGGATGTTAACAACATTATCGATTTGACTGTACTAGACGTTATAGGTACACGAAATAGAAAATATACTTTACAGGTATACATTGTACGTTGACGGTATAGATATGTTGTGATGGTTTTAAATGGATTTTTATTCAATTACGGTTTAACTATTTATTCACTTCACCTTTCATCGTACTTAAACGGTTGTCTTTTATTACATTGAGTAATTGTTATGGAAAACTTTCGATAAATTTTTATATCAACGTAATTGGCATAGATCTATGAGCTTTTAAGGTAAAATAAAGTTTCAGAAAAATTCAAAACTTTTTAATGACAACGCGTTAAATCTTTATCACATACGATTTTTTCGTGTTATTCCCTTATATCACATATAACAGAAAAACCTTGTACGCCACAACAAGGGTTATGAAACAAATGAATTACATAAATATGTCGCTTTGATAAAACAGAAAATAAAAAGGTTTTCCCTTAACATTTTAATGGAAGGTTCGTTTTATTTTTCTTTTTTATTAGAACATTTATATCCAGATTTTGTCAATTTCTCTTACAGTTCTTGTAATAACTTCAACTTTACGAAAACAGGTAATGTGATCGTTTAGGCTTTGTTTCCTCTATATTCGGGTATGGTACTTAAATCGGGTAAACTTTCCCTGTAACGCTTGCAGGCAATTTCCATGAAAAGAAACATATTAGTTTATAGGAGAACCATCCTCATTCGTGATACTTTCAAGACACCAAATATTAATTTACGGATACTTATTATAAATTCTGTTAAATTTAAGCCCGGACACGTGTTTTAAAAGCTCATTACAATTAAATAAAATTTTATCGTTAAAAGAATTTTTAATTTTTAAGTTCAGTCACTCCTTGAAATTTCAATAACCAACGATTTTTGAACTTCAACCGAAGCACGTGCCTTGAATTGTAATTCAAATAATATGCATAAATTTCAAAGGGTTCAGGTTATTCATTCGGGGAAACGAGAAAGGTTCAGTATTGCTCAAATAAGCATTTCAGTGTCGTGAAGTAAAGGGTATCAACGAAACTAGTATTTTGCACCACATTAGGAAATCTTCGATCATTTTCTCGAAGTTTTATTAAGATTTGAGACGTTGGTAGGGCGGAAATAAGAAAAGGTTTCAACATTCTTCCACTAATGAGTCAAACCTTAATTCAAAGACGAGCACCTTGGAGCAAGTTTTCGAGCGTAAATCCTTGGGAAAAAGGAAACTTCTTAATTTGGTGCTCGGTAACTTAGGAAAACGTGACTTGTATCCTTATCAGACACATTCCAAGGAGAGTCGAACTTGTAAGGAAAATTTATGTTGTTCCGTTAGAAATTTAAAAATTTTATGATCGTAACCATGAGAGAAAAAAGGACATTGTCCTTGATGAAAGTTTTCGAACAACTGAGTTTAACTACACGAAAAGTTGAACATCACTCAATTAGTTTTGTTCCACAGATTGTGCCAATAGCCCTTAAAAATTCAACTTACTTGAAGGACGATGTTATATTATATAATCCTACACTTACATGCAACATTGGTGTACTCAATGAAGTTAGTTGCTTTAATAAAGTTACACTCCACAAGGACTACATGGTGGTGATAATGTTAAATTCACAGGATACAATGTAAATTTTGTGGTTTTTGAATGTTTGCACACCTGGAACCAACATAATGTGTCTCCTGAGAGGTTTTTATAAATTTAAATTCAAAAACTGCATTCGGGACTCTTTTAAAGCTTTCAAAAACATCCATGTGGAGGTTGAGTGTGTTGGTGTTATTCAACAAACTTCATCAGGAGATGTCTCTTCAGAAAGGATGTTGAGGTGTTAAAATAACAGCAACACACATTAGGGAAGAATACAGCCCAAGAAGTGTTTATAGGTTTTACATGCTTCCAAGGATTTTCCTTTTATTCTACCTTAGCTTTGTGAAAGTAGGTCAACTTTAAACTACTCGTATGTTACTTAAAATTCCCTGAATTTCAAAGGGATAAAGGCTGTGAAACATTAACATTCTAAGCTTCCAAATTTTCCTTTCTGATCTGCTCCTTGATAGCATCAATTTCTCTCATCAGGATTTAAAATTATCCGTAAATAACTGGAAATTTATTGATTCTTATGAGGGAGTTGTGAACAATTTTGTATTACGCAAAACATCCTAATGTAAATATGCTCATCAAAGAGTAAAGGATATTGTGAGGATGTTTCCTTACAATCAACAAGTGCTACATGATTGCTACTGATATATGTACGAGATAATTATATTAAGTAACAAAAGTTTGACCTAACTCAAGCAAAGTCGGTCACTTGTGTCAATAAATACGGCAATAATATAAGATAGTTCCCTTAACCAAAAACCTGGTTACATGAAATTTTGAATAAATTTTGTAAATTTGTACAAACAACATTGTGATCCATCACAGTTGCAGATCTGCACACAATCACGGACAGAGGGTTAGATTTATATATTTACAAAGTTTTAATTAAAATTTATGCAAACTTTAAAGTTCATCTGTTCAAGATATTGGAAGAAACAAATTGGGTTTTAGGCCACAAAATTTACAGTGTATCTTCAAGTCAGTCAACATTAACTTTGGAGAACTTTCATAAATTTTAAATTCACTTACAGTGAACTTCAAACTCGTGTATTTAGAATTTTGTAACCTACACATCCTTTTCGAAAATGTCAGTGTAAATAATTAAGAAAAAGTTATATAAGCTGCCATAATTTACACTTTCTGACTGTTTCAGGTGGGTAAACGATACTTATTACAGCAGAAACAATTACATATTTGATTACACATTTGTATAACAAGTGCAATTAAATTTTCATCAACTCAAGATACATTAAAAAATTTTGTCAGAATTGAAATCAAAATAGATTAAAAATATTTTAATGAAAATTTTGTTTTGAAAAGGGATTTTTCATAGAAGTGGAAACGCTTATATGTCGAAAAAATTGTGAAAACCTTGTGAATGGAAACGTTTAATCGCATGGATATAACAACCATTTACAAAATAACCCTTTAATGTTTCATACACTTCTAGTTAATATTGCGGTTACAGGATATTTCCATAACCTTATCCCAATTAAAATGAAGTAAACAAGTTTGCCACCCCATTTGTCTGTTCAAATGTTTTCCCCCAAATATTTTAAAATCAGGGTAAACCAAATACGTACTCTTGACCAAAGGGTTTTTAACAGACAAATTGGTTAAAAGCTATAACTAAATTATAAAGTGTTATACACACATGCACACAACAAAGTAATTGTTGTTGAAAGGGTCAAGGAAGTAACACATCAAGCACGTGCAACTTATTAATAGTATTAAAGTTTTTTGTTAACCACTTGTGCATGGTACTCTTGTATAATACTCTTGTAATTGAAGTGAAATTTCAATAGTAACATTGATGAGTTAGGTCAAGAGTTGTAATTGTATTTATTGAGGGTATTCAAATGGTTTTCATTGAGTTACGAGATATAAAGGAATTTTCTATGGTTATATCAATGGAATTATATTCTTTCTAAAGATTCTCCAGTTTCCACAAATGGAATGTTGAGGAAGCAGCTGGACTGGACAGATCAAATCTCAGATTCATGACCATAGCAAATGTTGGTTGGATTAAATCGAGCACATTTTTACAGTTTTGCGGAAGTGACGAGTGCATTTTACGCTCATCTGGCTCTTCTTCATCAAAGAATTTCTTCTCAAGTGGAAAGAATCCATGAATTCCTGTTTGGGTTCGAAATGAAGACGTCAAGACGGTATTTTCTGATTAAACTGTTACCAGTTATTGTGATGTGGTATCAATAACCAGTATGAGACGTGATTCTCGTAACCTGATATCTTCATTCATTTGACGAAAACGTAATGTATAAAATTCGAAAAACAATTTTTAACCCGATTACAGGAAGGGTCGGTAACAAGTCAATTACGCCACGGAGGTGGAAGAGAACAGGCATCATTCTGTAGGCAGTGTCAAATTACCGGAGTAATTTTTAAAAGCAAATTAGTTCACTCTTCTTGTCGTGTTTTGCATAACTTGCCCAAGGGAAAATTGTAAATTAGAAGGTTGCCATCGGATAATGATTATTTTTGAAATTGTTATGTAATTTTTATTAGCGTGAAATTGTCACGTGTCATGTGCTATATTCATCGTGGTATCTGTTTGTTATTGATTATTTAAATTCCGGTCATATTTCAGATTCATGTTATAACATGGAGTATCTTGTCTTGAATAATTGTAAGCAACAATTTTGCTTTGCAATTACTTAATTTGTTGAAATACTTAAATCACGAAGCACTATCTACGAGATAGAAATAAAATTGTAAAAATCTTTAAGACGCCGCTACATCGTGTCAACGAATACAAGAACCTTACGCTAAAAACAAACTTCTCATATACAAACACACAATCTTACACACATTCTGGCACGAAAAACAAGAACAGAACGCTAAAAACAAACTTCTCATATACAAACAAACAATCTTACACACAATCTTGCACGAAAATTCTGAATTGCGATCAATGAGTCCGATGTCATTCGGACGTATATCGTAATATCAAGTTTTCACTTAAGCTTACTGGATTCATATGTATGAAGAAGTTTTTATCCTTCATAAATCTTCCCTTAATAATTGTTTTGATTTTGAAAGAATACCAAAATGATACGGATTATGTTCACAAAAACAATTCAATATAAATAATTTATTGTTTCGATTTAAAATAATTTCCATTTTCATCGAATGATATCACGTTTGGCTTGTTATTTCCGTACTAATAGGCAATGACTTGAATACACATAGAAACTGCTAATATCAGCTATAGCACAATGAGCTTTTAGTCAATTTATTCGGAAGTCATAAAGATAATATATTAATGGCGTTTTGGTATAAATGATAATAAATCAAAATTATTTTGTACTTTTCATTCGGTATGAATGATTCAAGTATTATTTGAATTTATTACAGTTATTAAAACCACTTAAAAAGTTCCAAATATTTATTTTTTTTTGGGAAATTATTTCAAACACATCCTTAGAATTTGAGCTTTTATCATGAGTAGACTTCAGTCATGCACTTCATATTTATGTTTATACAGCAATTAAGACTTACCAAGTTGGCAAGAGCTATCAAATGTTGAGGCATCATGGTTACTGAGGGGCAGGTCTAGCACTTCAATTAAAATCAGTTTCAAATGATATACAAATATAGATATAGTCGTGATAGCTTAATCATAAAGTCCATTAGGATTCGTCATGTTTAAATCACACTATTTGAATTTTATTTTACTTATTTTTTCGGTTTCCACTTAACATAATTAAAATGTCAAAAAGTGAAAATCTCTTTGACTTCCTTCCTCTTTTCGTTTTCATGGTATTCGGATAATTGAAAAGCGCAAAAACGCGTAAGTATGACTTAGAAACTTGACATGAATATCTACTTGCACTTAATCAAAGGGAATTTGCGCTTTTACCTTTGGGACAACGTTTTTACACAAAACGTTTAAGTCAAAGTGCATGGAAAATTCGCTGAAATTGATATAATGTCAAACGAAATTCATCAAACTGATTCATGTGTTTTCCGCATTTGGGGAAATGACAAAGGATTTAAATTGCCCAAATGGCTTGGTACATTCCGTCGAAGGAATAAAATTTAGGAAATTTCTGTCCTGAAATTATTGACATCAAATAAAGTTTTCGTATTTCTGCAATTATCATTGAAAGTTTTTATTTGATGTGTTAAAAATAAATTAGAAAAATTCAAATTTCTTTGAATTGACTTCCAGCATTTGTTGGAAATTTATTTGCGTTCAATGCCATAAAACTTTTGCGAATATCTTCTTAGATTTCCTTGCAAAGCAATTAATCATCTACAAATTGCGCAACCCACATTGCGTTTACAACAACAACAACAACAAAAAAAGGACGAGAATAAAAAATATAAAAATAAAATAAAATAAAGTTTTCCTTATAGTATCAGTTTGAAGAAGAAGTTTATCCTGATTCGAGTCACGAAGTTTCCAATCAAAACTTTTTTGCCATGTCTGCATTATGTCTGAAAGTTTTTAAAAGCTCTTGCCAACATTGAAATGTCTTCTATAGTGTTGGAGCAACTATTTACGAAAGGATATTATTATTAGCAGGATATTCTATATCTCCATTATTCATAAATGTTAATAATTACAGAAATTATTTACTCTACGTGTTTATGGGAAATTACCCAGTGCCAAGTACATACACTTCGATTGTGTTGGAGTCAAGTTGGCAGCAATGAATGCAAACTTTTATAAAATAAAATTATATCCCGAAAAAGTTGATAATGGTATGCAAATTTGTAACATTATTGAATCTGATCAATCGTCCTGCCAAAGTAGCAACCCTTATTTACGAATTAAATTATTCTCTACTTAATCCTTGTTTCCTAGAAAATGTGCAAACTCATTTGTAGAAATTCCCAAAAGGCATAGTGCCATTCATTCGTATGTCCAACATATAATCCCTCGTCATACATGTCAGACCCATAAAGAAAGTTCCGAAAATCCTTACCTAAATCAGGCAAACAAAAAAAAGAGTAATTTTATCAGTAAAAACGCACGTGTGCACGTATGATTATTGCGAAAAAGGATCCATCAAAACGATTAACTTATGTCGGACATATTCGTTTTGAACTTGATGTCCTGCTTCCTTGTTGAGTCATGCAGATGTGCTTTCAACTTCGGCACAAGAGATTTATCTACTCAATATGCCTCTATGAAGACTCTTCAAAGGATATTTCGTCCTTTTCTTTGCTGTGTGTATCTGCGTGTGTGTGTTTCAGTGAGGGTTTGAGGAAATCGGGCTGTGGTCGTTTGAATACGATCAATACTTCTAGTAGAACAGAAGAATAAATATTCCGTTTCATGGAAATATTGTTTGACCACATATAAAAAAAGGACACAAAATTTTGTCAAGAAACATCCTTGAGTTTGAAATGTTCATTATTTATTTAAGACAATTGTCCTGAATCTCTGTTTCAGCATGCGATAGTGCTAGGAAAATCCTCAAAATGTCTTTATTCATTTTAAAAGTGGATTTTATTTTTTAAGGACACACTAAGGATAAAGTACAGACATTTATTTGGGCTTGTCGGGATGTTAAAAAATCCTAAGAAATTTGTTTGCTTTCCAAGTCAATAAATTCGATATAGTTCATTTTAAGATTTTCCATAAAAAGGATTCCCATCTCAGGGAATATCCTGTCCAATGTCCTTTTTCTGTAGTAGCACAGATATCAAGTTAATCGTGATAGATACATATTCGACTTTTGTCAGATGAATCTTCCGATATCCTGACGCTTCATTACAAGTTTGTGTTGGATTCTCTGCGTTTGAGAAGAAAGGACGTAGATTTTGAAAGGATGAGAAACAAATTCAGACATTCAGACAATGAATGTCCATCAACTTCACAAATGTAAGAATGTTTGTGTATTTCTGTTTAGTGGACATAAAACTTTGTTGCGCAAATGTATCCCTTGTCAACCTATCAATCTTTAGCCTTTAGACATAGTTTCATGATATTTTCCTTTTTTTATTATCCTTGTATGTGTATAACATAAAGATTTTTGTTTGAGTTATTCGTTTCAGATATTTTACGTATTTTAAATAGTCATTCAAAGTGTATTTCTCCGGAATTAGGTTCGTGTAATGCTCATAAAATTGGGACTGTTCTCAAGGTTTCTTCAAATATTCGCTGCAAAATCCTACTTTTCCTTCTCTTCCTAATTGAGAGATTTAAAAATTCTAAATGGAAATCTACAAGAAATGAAATTTCGAGCCTCCTTTATTTTCCTATTTTGCGAAATTACATTTACAAATTCATGGAAATCGAATGGTAAATTTTGTCTTCTACAAAACTCATAGTATAGCAATGATTTGATTTACCAAAACATATTGGTTCTTTGATTGGATTTGTTATAAAAATCAAGTGACATTTTTCCAGGGATTTTTCGTAAACTGATTTGTGCCTTTGCTTGCGAATATTCCTCTATGTATTAAATCAATAACCGGACAATTGGAACAAATTGTTTTGCTAGAATAAAGTTTCGTCCTTATTGGAATCAAAGAGACTTTTCATGTGAGACCAATCACATTCACAAGTCGATTCATTTACTTAAGTATATGCGTCTTATGAATAATAAGTGAACAATAATTTTGATCATGTCAAACAATGTTTGATCTGCATAAAACAGAAAATATGTTATATACATTTTCACATACAATATGCAAAAGATGTTTGATCAAAGCTACTCTTTATGTCTAAATCAAACTGTCAGATAGCAGAAAAAAGGGACTAAGAAAAGCGCCTTGAGACGGGATTCGGTGTATCCTTGTAAAGGAAAACTTTTTCCTTGGAAGAAGTTTTTTAAGGGATCCTTTTTTTGTGGAAGGTACAAGAAAGGAGACGATGTGAATGAGGGTACCTTTTCGCTTCGCTTTATATTTCGGAGGGTACAGTTCTTGAATGAAAAAGTTATAAAGCTAATATGATTCTGAGTGAATTTTTCCGAGTGGAAAAATTCGGAAAAATTTTTCTGCTGAAAATTGTTTTCCATTTCATTTCACTCTACAAAGGCCAAACATAAGTTGGTGAGGTTTGTTCAATACAATACTTTGATAGGTTTACCCCGGTCCTCGAATATATGTTGCTTGTATCATATGTAAGTATCTACATATATAATCAAAATGGATATTTTATTATGTTTGTATTTCACTTGAGACAGGAGTCAACCTTTGTTGACGCAAAATTGTATGTTATGCAGTTGTGTCATGTTTGTTTGGGTTCAAACCTTTAAGGGTTTGTTGTAGTCTTGTACAGGCACACTCTTGGCTGGGTGTTGGATTTATACGACATGTAATGTCCTTTGTTTCATCCTCGATTTGCTCCTTGCTAATTTGGGGTGGAAAACAGAAACCCTTTACTATTCGGGTGAGGATGAACTCTACTTCAGGAATTTATACTCAACCTTTGCGTAAGGTTCAAAATAGAAAATTCCAATGGAAATATTTGATCGTCCATCATTGAAAGTCGTTTTAAGTAAAACACGCGTTACATTTCCAGACAAAACCACTTTCATCATACGATGAATTTTTCAACTAATCTATTTTTAAAAATTAATTTAATAAAACAACTTTTACACGTACGAATTTGAAAGGGTTTGTGAATATAAATTCACGAATTTACAACTCAATAACTCTTAAATTTTATACTTTCGCGGAGAACCCTTGAACTCAAGCGGACCGTCTTTAAATAAAGGACATCAGTAAAAAGAACATTCAAAATATACGATGTCAATGATAGTATAAAACAGAAAATTGCTATATTCTTGTTATACATTTACTAACAACATTATTATTCTGCTGTTGAAATTTCATTTGGTGTCTCGATCAATATACACCAACATAAATGTCCTTTTCCCTATCGCTAAGGATTTTCTTTAATCTCGAGTTTTTAGGAAAACTCCAGTCTCCTTGTTTCTAGGATCTTTTTGAAATCTGTTTTATCTTTCCTTGTCCACTAATGACTCGTTTGTTGTCCTTCATAATGAGATTTGATGTAGTGTGGTTTAGAGTTGTGTCATTGACTTGGAATTTTCAATTTCAAGGATTTCAATGAATTTGTATTCCGATTTTATAACATTTTAAGACACGGAGTGTTCTGTTTTGGTCAGACTATGTCCACAATTTTGTATTAAGTTTATATTAGATTTTGTCCTTTTTCAAGAAACTTTTGCAAGTCCCCCATTTTGTTCTTGGAAAGCACCCTCCATTTTTTCAAAGATGGTTGCCACTGGCAACAAGAAGGACTTTCACCAATTCCAGGAAGAAATTAAATCAGAAAATATGACGATTCTACAAAATTGCACGAACATTTCTACGTGAACTTCTTAGGGTATTTCAGACACAAGGGTTGGACAACCCCTCTGGGTTCAAATTTTTTTTTTGCTCGATATGAAATTTTCCAGATTCACGTTGAGACCTTCAATTCAAGGGTATGTGTTGGTAAATCACTTTCAGGGTTTTCCACGCCTGTGTTCTGTATTTACCGAAATCCCTAGGATTCAAAGAAACAGAACATGAAAACAGTTCCCTTACTCCAAATATATCATGGAATTGGTAGTATTTTCAAGTGGTTTCTAGCATTAGGTATCAAAGAAATGTCCACATCCGGGCCTATGTTGCGACTATTTTGTAAGACAAACCAACTTTTTATTAAAATTATAGTCTAGTAGACAAAAGGACACAATGTACGTGGACCCACTTAGTTTAATTAATGTTTCCTACAGGATATACAAAAGTTGTAAAGCCAATGAATTGGTCTGTCGATTTCAAAGAGGAAAACTTCTTTCAGAAAGTTTTTTGAGAGAGCAATTAATAAACTTTAACAAGCTTTGAGAAGAAGAAGAAGAAGAAGAGATGTACCGGAAGTAGAAATGGCTATTTGACACTTTCACTTCGTCTTAATGTATTTTGTCAAACATTGCATGGGAGTGCCAGTACAAGTTCGAGGACAAAGTTCAGAATATGGTTGCCTGTTAGCATTCAGAACAATTTTCCATAGAGTTGTAAATGGAAATGTTGATTAAGAGAATGTTTTCGTTTAGTGGTGTTTGTGAAACAGGAGAAAAAAATTGAAGCTTTAAGCTGACGTGACTTTGTTGAATAGGCTGGAACAGAACAACCCCGAGAATGGGGTGACAGAAATAACTTGGGCGGAACTAATAACTTCGTGTAAGAGTATTTTCTATTGATTGTTCGTACGTGTATTGCGTGTCCCTTCATCTCGTTAGCCGATAACACGCAAATTGTCCAGTCTATCCACACATTTCAATATTTTGTTATTCGCAAATGGAACGTTTCTAACTCTTTATGGACATGGATCGTTGGATTTCAGTTTTCATGGATTATACAGAATACCCTCCCACTGAGCACTGTTGGGAATGAGACATTCTCATAAGGTCAACTTTACCATGTTACCTTTCTCCAGCACTTGTGTAAATGAGATGAGGTTTATGAATTGGACAGCAGGTCAAAAGTCACGTTTTCCCAGAATTGAAACACCATAAGACACATGAGTGAACGTCACATCTGATATCGTAACGAAATTTCTTTGAATCGTGTGGAATTTATAAGAAAATATTATTTTTATTTTCACTAAGTATGACGAACAAAAGAACATCTGTTGGTACTATAAAAATGATGCTCGAGAAGATTCTACAGCGGCTGATGGCCTCGAATTCTGTAGAAGAACCAAAGACACAGACAAGAGGTTTCATTCAATATTCCTAGTGCGGCGGATGCTGAAGCCCACTCGAGAGGTTTCCTGTAAACTGATTTCATTATTTGATAATCTCGAAATGTATAAAGGACAGAAACAACACCGGCAAACTCTCGAAACACTTCCTTTCTTTCCATCCGACAAGGAAAGAGTTTTATCTTTATCCACATCAATTCCAAAACCTTATTCGATGTCGCTTGTGTACAAGATATCAATGCCTCAATATTTATTCCTTTTTGTCGGCATTCAATAAAAAATTTGTTTCACAAAGAAATTTCCTCATTACAATGTGCTCTACAAACGACAAGTGTTTGTCAAAAAAGGGATGATATCAACAAAATAAATCGAATTAAGGATACTTCTTCTCGAGGAAGCTTCTTTGCCTTTAAACGCCAGCGAAGCACAATCCAACACATACTTTGTGGTCTATTTGCATTCGTCTAGTATAATTCGTAGAAAATCCTTTAATCCACCAAGAGGATAATCACAGGAAGTAGACAGTCATGGACGTTTGCATTTGACACAAGCCTTGTGGTCTGTGACGAGTCGTCCAGACCGCTGAGAGGAAATAGACACTGGCGGACAGAATGTTATATATGACAAAAAATTGTATAATCTATGACAACCGGGTTGTGTAAGACGACATGTTTACAAGGACAAGACCACATCAGAGTTATACTCGTTACAAGTTCACCCATGGAATGTTGTTAACCAGTCGTTTAAGACAAGACAACGATTCATAACTCGAATGGTTTCAGTTGCATTCAATGCATTCTTTATAATATAAACTACAAAACCCAAAACGATACATTTCGATTTAATGTACTCGATTCATTTTGTATTGAAATCGATTGATTGGAAGAGAAGAAGAAGAAGAAACACAAGTTTCTTGTTCCACAAGTTTCATGACATCGTCAAGACATGAGAAGGTTCTCCATCTACTCCAGCCTGGGAAACAAACAATTTACTTGGGTTTTATGTACAATTCAATGTATCTATCTATGGCCATCTACGTAAACTGGTGCATGACAGGCGATTTATCTACTAGACTCCTTCCAAGCATCATACATACAACGGCACAATGCAGTTAAATGACCTTAACTAAACTGGGGATATGGTGATGGAGATAATAGCTCAGACTACAAGTACGTGTATAGTATTTGTTAGCGTGGGAAGCATTTTAAATATCCTGACAGTCCATCCAATTATCCTCAAGAAGTCTATGGTTTCACGAGCGGAATCTTCTAAAGCCTCTTACTATAATACATGAAGCAATACATGAAGCAATAAAATCAATCGCGTAATTGATTCGAAGAAACTCAAATTAAGGTGCTACCTACAGAAAATTGCTTCTAGGTAAATGGAATTTCTATGAAGCGCTTGAAAAATACCTCACGACAAAACAAATAGTTTGACAAACATTGTCCATGTCCTCCACACCTTTTTGTCCTGAATGAAAAGGATCCAACCCATACTCAGAGTTTGAGCGTGATTCGTGTCAATATTTCTTGTTTTCATGTTTGCGAAGCGTCTAAATCACAGGGACTAGGTAAAAAATAAACGCCATTTTCTTGTACATTTACGTTTGTTACAAATCCTGGAACGCGACAACGATATTCATAGTGACGTAAGTTTTTTTCTTCTTTAATTAAACCCCTTTTTTTACAATATAAAAATCCTTGTTGCTATTCATGTGTTGACACACGCTAATGAGCACGTTTTGATAGTTGAGTACACCTGTTATTTTGAGGGGCAAATAAATGTCGAATTGGCGTGAGTTTTTGATGACAAACATATGACATAAATCAAGTGGATATCACACCTTTAAGGGAAGGTCAGTGATGTAAACATTTCATACATTTCTTGATTGTAATTGAAGTCAAAATATTTTCACTAAAACCCTGTTGATATCACTCTTAGACTAAATGAATGATGAGCAAACGCTCCATCACTTCTATAATTGTGTAAGGAAGAAAAATGTTAAGTTGACAATTCCTTTTTTGGATCATTATTTATGAGATATCGTTGTAATTTGTCATGGAAATATTTTTGTTACATTTCTTGTGTCACAGCTAGTTTCTCGAAGTGACAAAATAATTTTGTTAAAAAATATTATTCAACATTTTTCTTTTCTTCATTTATGAAATTCCAAATAAACCGGAAGTTCGACTTGATGAGGTTATTGCGTTTGCATGATTTTGATTTTGAGATATTAGGCAACAAGGAATCAATACTACACAGCAGGTGAACAACATTTGTCAGACCACAATATAATTAGAACCTTGTGAGGTTAATGAGACGACGTTAGGATATTGTTATGTTGTAGCAACATGCAAACCTTGCATTGATCATCATTTTGAGATTACTTAAAATTTGTACCAAATATGATATATAAATTTCCTGTTAATGCATTTTATACAATAACACTTCTAGTCGAATGAAATTGGAAATTCGAATTTTATCAAATTCTATCGTACGAATTTTATCGAGTGCATCTGAATGAAATATGAAAGTATACAAAATTATGTGAATAATCGAATTTAATTACAATCATAATTTTGTTGTGTATCATATACTAATGTGATATTCAAGCTATTATTAAATGCGTTCCTGATATCATACTTCGATCTACACGCTTTGGAGAATATTCATAATTACAATTCAAATACGGTTTTATGGAAATAAATTTAGTTATAGTATTGTTGTATAATTTATTCACCCTCGATTTGAACCTTTTTCAAACCTTTCTGTTATATTAATATGCATGTACCTATATTTGTACATGAGCTATTATATTAATGGACTCTTTAAGTTGAGGAATTATTTTTTTGATCGACAGGATACTGATTGTGTTTCCTGTAGTGCTGTGAGGAGTGTAATTATTTTCGAGTCCTTTCGAGCTAAACACATCCTTGGGAATTCATTCAATTGTGGATTACTTAATACAAGAATACCCGGAAATTAACTAATGTTAACAGTAATCGTTTTTAAGTAATACACGCCATATACTGTCAGAGTTAATATTATTTAAGTGGTTTTGATAATGATAACCCTTAAGCCGGATTCATTGGTACGTTCGGTGCTCGGAATGTCTTGGCTCATGATTCATTCCTTCGTTGTGAGTCTGCCGCACTTTTTAGAACAATCAACAAATTAAGCGACGCGACGTGGAACACATTCACGGTGAAAACGAAAATCTTCCGCACGAAAGCTGAAGTTGATTCAACTTTGGCAGAGAGAGAACTGAATTCGCCGCAAAATGAATCCGGCATGAGAGTTGTCAAATTTCCATATGAAAAAACAGTTCTGCACCGGCCGAACGTACCAATGAATCCAGCTTTAAATCATGATACATGAAAATTAAAGAAATTTTTAAACTTTTCCATGAAAAAACAGCGAACATTATGTAATTAAATTTTAATTTCAAATCAAATCGTGATGAATTTTAAATTGTTAGAACTTTAAAAATTTCCGAGACAAATGTCGATTCGAAAATTAACACTTGAACATGAGGTGAATGTTTTAATTAGCTTCGAGAGTTCATAATAATGAGGATAACCCAACGAAACGTATCATAACTTTTCATTGACAAATGAATATGTCAACCGGGTTGTACGAGTTTGGCTAATTAATAAGGAGCAAAATCATGTTAAACTTTTGCAGCTAGTTAAGAGTTTTAATAACTTTCTAATTGTAAGTGGGTTTTGCACAAACCATGTTAGGATATTCTCCTAACTATTCAACCCGAATGTCTGGGTTTTCAAGTGATAAATTCATTTCATACTGAAAACACATATCGCTGTGTTTCTTCATTTTTCTGTACCAGTACCATAATCCTTTAATACCAAGATTTGCATCCCGGTATACCGGTATAATGTACTTATCATCAATTTCATACGAACCGACTATACCCGGCTTAATTCTTGAAATTTCCACAGAATTGTAAAGAATTTCCATCTGCATTAATGTATTACCAAAAATTTCATTCCAACTATGAACGTCCTACTGCAATATACTTGAATTAAATTTAAAGGACAATACACTTTCGAATGGATATATTAGTGACAAGTTTAGCTCCTCATATTGTATTCATGAATTGGGAAAAACTTTCTGAAAGTCAAATCTTAAGGGAAATCAAAATGTCGTGAATTTTCTATTAAATGAAAATTTTCTGTTACATCTATTTCTAAACGATGAACAAATTTAAATTTGATTAAAAATTTACGAAAAACCAAAAACTGAAATGTTTAAAGCAAAATTGGGAAAAAATTTCTTTCAACAAACATTAGGTACTGCCATCTGTCTGTGAAATTACTAGTACAATAAATGAGTGTGCGTTAGTACTATGTTTTCGAAGCAATACATCAGTTACAAAGTTTACGTGATTTATTGCAACTAGAAGTAATTTAAGTAAGTTCCTAAAATGCAGCATGCATTATTCTTGTGTCCTTTTCTAAGAACTGCATCTTGAATAATGCAACAACTTGTAATGTATTTTATTCTATGAAAAAGGATGAAAGTTTTCTTTTTTTAAATGCACTCCACCACATATAATTCTTTTGGGACTTTTGTCCTTTTTAACTATATTTGTGTGGATGGTGGAATGCATTTCTCTTCGTTAAGAAAACACTTGTCAATGTCATTTTTGTCCAAGTGAATCAAGGATACTTTAATGTTGATCCTGTTTGGTTTTGCTGTCTCTTGAGTATTTGCAAAACAATATTTTCTGACCATCAACAAATATGGAGGAAATAACAGGAAAAACCTCCTGAGATTATCACAAAGAAAAAAAACACAGGAACATCACAAGACAGGATAAAAGGATACAAATCCGGAAACATTTTTCCTCATGTATTTTTAAATTTAAAAGTAAAGAATCACTTCATGTTCCTTTTTTCTTTGTTATTTTCTTAAAAATCCTTCTTCAAGGAAGTGCGCAGCACAGAACAAGGATACGTCCTTAAGTTGAACTTTTCTTTTGATTCACAAAATGTTATTATCCCACTCCAATACCCTTGAATCGTTGGGTTGAAATGATCAGGGTTTCGGAGTTTTGAGCAACGACTAGACGCAGTCTATGACTCTTGTGAGCATCCCCTTGGCAGTAATATATTTTTATAAATGCGTCACTACCACTAGTACACTGATGGTCTTCCTTTACATGGTATTTCCGGGCAAATCGGAAGTGTAATAGAACATACACTCATGCAAATATATATATGTATTTAACCCGCCATTTTGTTATTATTTCCCTTTATTGTTCTCATAACGTTCTGGTTCCTTTTGTTGTTCGTTGTGAAAATTCTTCAGTTTGGCATGGAGCCAAACGACGAAGGATCTAAGTCATTGTACACTTAGAGAGACTCAAAACAAACCATTTTTTCATTCGTCCTTTAGGGATTTACCTCAACATGAGCTTTGTTGTTTGCTTCTGGACGATATTCAAGTGAATATTTAATTTTCGTTAGCTTGAGTTGGACAAAACTCTTCAAGTGTTTTTTAATCCTTCCCAAGAGCTTGGAGTCAGTGAAAACACTTTTAAGGAAACAGCAGACGTCCTGGATAATTACTGGAAACAAAAAGGATCACGAGGCAGATAACCTTTGTAGTTGTATCAAGAGATTAATTTTAATTAATTCTTTTCTATTTTGAAAGTAGATACCTACAAAGCAGCGTCCTACCTTGATTTGATTGTAGCAGAAATTTTTGATTTCAATAATAGCTGGTCGGTTGTATATCTTAAGTATTAAATTGAATTGAAAGCTTCATTTCACTGATAGAGATAAAGTGTTTTGAAAAGCAAAACAATTTTTGAATTTTCCGCACGTGGTAGCAAAAAGATTAATGATGCTTAACAAATTTCCGTCGTAAAAGTGGATGCCACGAAGAGATAAAACTTCTCAAATTCAATTTCTATTATAATAAAATGATTATTGTCGCACTGACAAATTACTCAACGAAATATTATTAATTGTCTCAGTACAATGTAATAATTGAGTGACTATTTTAATCCTTCAGTGAAATATGATTCTGATTATGACCTTAGTTCCCCTTCGAAATCGATAATAATAAATGGTTAATGTATTTAACTCAATCAATAATGTAGTTCGTTGAAATTAATAAATTTTGTCAGCTTAACAGCATAATCCCCACCTGTCGGTAGGCCCTACAGTTTTGACATTCATCTTGTATGCATGAGTGACTCTTACCCCACCTCATCTGCACTTCAGATATGCTTTCAGATTCAATAAATTTAAAACACCAAGACTTTTGAGATGGAGACAAAACGAATTTCTATTTTCAGTCATCAATTCTTTTCTCACAGAAATATTCCTTTATATCTGAATTTATAAGCAGCGTACAAATCCAAGGACTACTGATCCTTTTATCCTTATAAAAAACTCACGAATTCACGTCACGTTCAAATCGATTTGAAGCTTGAAACCTTGAAGGTAAAAGGTTAATCATTTTGGAAAATTGTCAGAAAAATAACGAACGATGAAGTTAGACATAACATTGAACAAAACTCGAATTATCTAAGAATTTCAACTTGAGTAAGGAATTCATCCTACCACCTCTCTCTGTTCCCCTGGGAATGTGCTTCTCATAAATGCCGTCAAGATAAACAGGATACTTATCCTACATTGACTTTTCCCTTTTATATTATTAAGAAAATGTTATCCTTTCCAGAGATGTGCCCCGTCTACGACACTCATAAATCAGATACCCCACAAACCGAGTCGTCCCTGTTTTGCAAGAAGTTAAGATTTCTTAATAAATGAAAATAGTTCATCAGGGACTCGCATAGGTGGTGTCTTATACGTTCATGAAGACAAAGTTTCAACAAATTTTTATGTCATCCTATTATAAGTTATAGCACTTTGGGTTAAAGGTGTTTTACAAAACATATACACTCTAAAGAGGCACGTGGCACTAAGTTATTTAATGATGGTATTATATTAGATATACATACATATATAAGATGTTGCTTGTGTTGTGAAATCTAATTTTTCAAGTTTAACTTTTTCTTGTTCTTTTAGAGGATATAATGTTTTTTTTTTTTTTTTTTTTTTTTTGGTTTACCCGGAATATGTGGCTTTGCCAAACATCTTTCTTAATTGAGAAAAATCCAACAAATTGGAACTCATTTTTACTGGGGAAACATTACAGAAATCCTAGTCACTATCAAAGATTAACGACACTTTCCTCTCCATATAATCGAATCATCTTAATCATCAGCACTTCCAACTAATCACACTTTTTCAGTCTCGTCTCACAGTATGTTGTCCAAGTTTTCTCTTACATAATGTGCCTCATAAGCCAAGTTCCTTATGGAATCCCTGATCCTTAATTTCATAACAAAAAACGGAATGTCTCCATCCATCTCCGGGTCATTGCAGATATCTGCAGATAACTCCCACTCACATTTTATGGTTATTTTTTAAAGCACTCAAGCGTGGGAAGCTTTTGAAAGCCTTAAACTAGCACGTGACATCAATGCAACAATATTGATTGATTAAAGCTTTGCCTGTATGTATCAATTTTGGACTTTGAAATAGGTAGCTTCTCATAAATTGGTATTGACAGGTGTCAAATGCTATAAAATTTAGAAGACATTTCTTAATCGGGATTTTACTTATTCTTTTGTGCTTTTCATTGCCATGCTGTCGTAAATGTTACTGTGTGGGTTATAATAAAAGCTTGCTATTTGAACAAGTTCCATAAAAGTCAAAATATTTTTGAATATTTTGTAGCGATAAAAATGTGTACATCAGTTAACCAAAATTGTGCATCTGCTTAACGCTTCATTTCTCAAATAAAATTTGGCAACACAGCGACTGTGTTAGAAGTTTGACGTTTGAAAAGTTTTGCAAATTACCTTAAAGGTGGGGAGGCAAAATGGTGAGTGTTTTATTTTTCCTTTTTACTTTTGAGTTTCAGAGCGTTTCAATTTCGATTTTCTTTGATTTGACGAAATGCGAAATTTTCGGGGAAATGTGTCAGGGAATTTTTCTGTTTAGCACATTTTCTAGTTTCATTTATAAATGTCCAGATGTTGGCAAAACATGTAGCCTCATTATTACTAGACTATTGACTTCGTCTGTGATTGACATGTGCCGCATAAAGAAATTCCAAAAAACAAACGCCCAATCAGTGTCCTAACGAGAAACGTTAGCAATTCCAAGAAATCCATATAACATCTAGTACTGTCTGCCGTAGATTATTCACTGGAATTATCTTGAAATGAGCAACAGATCATAGACGCATTAGCATCATAGCCCCAAACATGACGTTTAGATTATCCAAGTGAACACGAAAACAAAAAAAACATTATAATTTTTTTTCCAATTTCCAAAGAAAATTTTCTTATTCACAAACAGGCGTCTTTCATTTCCCAAGAAGGATTACTACCACGGAAAATTGCACGTGTGGTTGGATGGATTCTCTCCAGTATTTTCTTGAAGAAACTGGAAAAATTTTCTTCATGAAAGCGTTTCAATGGAAACTCTTGAAGAATTGAGGAAAACTAAATGCGATGGAGTTAGTGCAGTACACTGAAATATGACAACACTTGTGTACTCGAGAAGCAACGTTTGTGGGACATGTTGTTTTTCCATAACCATATGAAGACGATGCCTTATGTGGGTGTTGTTTTATTTTGCCTGTTTTCTTGAAAAAAATATTTCTTTTGTAAAATAAGACTTCTGAGTGTTTTTCTTTATTTCGTTCAACCCTTCTCCTTCTACCACCATCACCATCTTGGTAAGCATGTGTTCTTTTTGAGGTTCTTGAGAAAACATTTCGTGGATGAAAAAATAAACTGAAAGTGGATAAGAGATTCAGAACTCCACGAATGTTGTTGAAGTTATGCACCTAGGGAAAATGGAGTTTTCTTATTTCTAATTTGACCCAAAAAAGAACTGTTCAAGGAGGGTGCATTTATTTGAATTTCACTCGAATCTTATGCCTTGGAATTCATGAAATTCTATTTTCTTTGTTGAATGAAAATTTTTCTGAGTGATCTTACAAGCCATCTGCAAATGACATTGAGGGAATAAAATTTTTGAAATAGATACATCTTGACTTTGACATCTTGTCGAACTTGACCGGAAGATTTTTTGAACAAGGCATTCTCAATGGCCTTCTTATGGAAACATTCATCTACTTAGGGAAAACAGTTTTTTAATTACGGATTATGTGAGGATATGAGAAGTCCACTTATATTTGAGAGTTTCTGGAATCATAGTTACGCATTTGCCTGTTGCAGTAATGGAACCAACAATGTTCCAGGATCAACTGGAACAGAATTTCAACTGCAGTTTTTAAAGTTGAGACATAGTTTCCTCAACAGAGTCAGTACAATTTAAAAAGGACAATATGCAATCGAGTCACTTGATCAGTTAAAAATCCTTTTACACAATATAATAAAGTGGTTTTCGTCACTTCAAAGCTTATCTGCATTACAACGAAAATCCCAACGTGTGTAATTTAATGGCAACATTTATTGACAAATTCAAACAACAAAAAGAAGGAAGGACGAGGTCTTTACGCTCTAACAAACAACATTAATAATTCAAAAATGGTATCATCGGCTAAAATCAGATTTTGTTCCTTATTTTTTATTTCAACAAAATAACCCAAAACATGGAAGGGATTTACATAGTAATAAGCCAGACAGTGTATAAGTTGATAGCATTTTTTGGGGACAAAAGTGTTTTGTGAATATAATATGATATAACACACACTAGACGCACATATTTTGAAAAATTCCTTTGAGGGATGAAAAAAATACTAACATAGCTTTTAACTTTTCAAGTGATACTAGTTAACTGTATCATATTGTGTTGGTGTTTTTAGTATTTTATATTCCAACAACGTTATATCACTTGACTGCAGGGCATTTGGTTTTGTTGGAACAAGATTATATGTTTCTTTATTAACAAATTTTCAAGAATTATTTATCACATTGAATGGGGTC
Source organism: Chrysops caecutiens (assembly GCA_963971475.1). NCBI lineage: Eukaryota > Metazoa > Arthropoda > Insecta > Diptera > Tabanidae > Chrysops > Chrysops caecutiens. The sequence goes on from OZ020570.1 coordinate 8,797,136, forward strand.
GTTATTGTTATATGTTTCATGATGTAATTGCCAAATATAACAATGAATTTTAACGATGGTTTACAGTCGTTATAGTTTCAACCCTCTAAGGGAAAAAGGTTTAATTTATACAAAAGAAACTTTTAAGGGATCATTTTGAGGTGCTGATATTAAGAATATTTTATCGACCTCCTGAGTCTTTCAAGACGAATCTGTTCAAGGGTTGGCAATAATATGTCGCTTGGAAAATCGCTTAAGACATTTAATTCAAACTCATTTGAATTATAAAGCACCACATTTTGACTATGTAATTTTGTGATTTACATATCCGTTGAGAGCACTCAGCATATTCCTAAAACTGTATGAAAGTTTTGCCAAGCAAATTTGAGGGATGATTTATAAGCTAACATAGTCGGGTCGTTATCACTTTGTTTAAAAAATTTTAATCTTGTTTTGTGGAAAAAACATTTTCTAGAATAAACAACGTCAAAGCAATGTGAGGTCTTAACATTAAACTTATCTTACAAATTTTCCTTTTCATCTTCGCTCCAAATTTTTATGGCTTTTTGATTAACAAATTTAATTGGGATTGTTTTTAATTAGTCCCGAATCAGCTTAAAGAAACACAATCGAACAGATAACTTGAAGATGAAGTTTGGTCTCAGGCTAGCCTAGCGAATTTAGCAAGAATTATTACCAACTAACATATGTGTCAAATACCGGATTAAGGACTCATGATAATCGGAGACTGAGTCTTGTCATAAGTTATTCAAGATTTTATTTTGAATAGACCCTAAAATAGATTTTCAACAAAAGACTCCTTGACAGCACAACTACTACGTTCATTCATCTCACATCAAGGATAATCAAGGAGTAATCATTGAAATGTACAGAAGGTCAAATGACTTTTCCCAAAAAATGTACTAAAATCCCAATTGAAACGAAATGTAGGACGATCCGGAACCGAGGTTACTTCCTGGCAAAATTGTATTTTTCTCTTTTGCGCTAAATATACACTGTTTACCTGAACAGTGATTTTGCGAAGGTTTACACACCGCATCGGGGTAAAGTGAGCGGAAAATATAGGAATATTCAGTAAAAGTATTTTCACTTTTTATTCAAGTGTACCCGAGTTGAGGGTTCAAGCATATCCTTACGCAACATTACGCTGTTTCACGTGGTGTAATTTTGTATAATGTTTTTTGATGTTGTTGTTGTTGTTGTTATTTGGTTGAAAAATATTTGCTAACTATTTGCATACATATCGTATACTTTCATACAAATGAGATACTTTTAGTTTTTTCCTTTTTGTGAATGAGGAACTTGAGATGTCTGTTCAAAGGACGAGCCCAGGATGTGTGAATCAAAGTGAATCACAGGAAAAAGGTACGACACACCCTATGCATATGTAATGGTCGCATAAAATATTCTTTTCATTATCAAAAAACATCATTCCCCATTGCAGCATCACAGGGTGGTTTTCATTTTACGGGGAGTCAAATTCATAAAAATGTGGAGCACTATGAAAACACAAACTTATACCATGTGTTGTGCCGATATTAAGATTCTGCGCACTCGAAAGTTGTACGTTTCCATCCCCTAAATGTTTTACAAACAGACATTTACCAAATATAATTTAAGGGGATGATAAACTTTCCAGCTACAACAGATACAATTGTCCTTAGAAGGAGAATTCACATGTTCCACAAAACTCACCCCAAAAATGAATGAAGACACAAAAATACCACCATCAAAATTATGTATTTATGAGAAGTTTTACGAGTTTCCACACACACACACACACACACACAAATACACATTCAAATATATTTTGCAAAAATATTCGTGTGAACAGGACGCGTCTGTAGAATTCGAAATGTGCGCGTACTTTCGATTTTCTGCTTCAAAATTTCCCTTCCACAATTTTCTTCGTCCTTTTTCAGGATATTTTTCTTATATAAGAAATGTAAAAGTTTTACGGGTAAAGTGCTGCCAGATGTGAATGATTGATTGATGCTATACGGGGATTACTTAATAAGATTCGTACTTATGGAGAATACTTTTCATAAAGTGCACTGAACTTTGTCCTTTTGTGTTCGGACACAAGTTTGTTAAGCAAAATAATATTCGTCCTTTTTATCATACATTTGCAAACTGATTTTCATACCGAATCAATAAATGATGTTTCCCATCCACATATGACACAGTCCTGAGGCATATTCAAGGCGGTTTATTGCCTCTTTATGGATCTGGTGACTCCACATTTCAGGACAATGTCCTGGTCAGCTTCCTTGTAGAAATGGGTTTATAAAAATTAATGGTCGCATACAAATGAATTTTATCACTTTGTTCTACATGCGGAAAACTGTTACTGAGATGTTACGCTTGCATTTATCCCAATGTCCCACGATACCATTTTGAGGACAAGTGTTTTAGGCATGTTAAAATCTTCTTTGAGGAGTTACCGAGGAAAGGAAGTGAATTCTTTTCAATCAGAATCGTTTCCTGTCAAATGTAACCGGACAAGGCAGAACCTTTTTAAAATTAATTGAATTCCAAAGTTTCGGAGACACAAAACCCTCTCCAGCAAATCGTATTCAATTAGGGGAGGCTTTTAATCATCACGTTGACAATTGGTACGTAGTGGTCTTGTATAAGATTCCCCCGGTTGTCTTGTTTCAACAAGATGATGTTTCAAGGTATAAGGTGACAGAGTGACAGTATCGTTTAGCTTGAAAAACGTTTTCCGAGAATATCCTCTTTGGCATTTTGTCTTTATTAGACGATATTCAAAAATGGACAATTCCATATTATCGATTCGATTCACCTCAAGGGGGTCAATTTGGAAACGTTGAAATGTTGAAATATTGTGCCAGAGAAACATTTTCTGTACATTTCAGTGAAAAAAAGAATCCAGTCAAGAATGAAAACATGTCCGGCCGTGGAACGGATGTGGCACGAGATCCATATGTTCATTCAGCATTTTAACATCAAATCTTTTCGACAAGCAAACGAGGCTTTTCTTTCCGGCTGCGTTTATTTTTAACGTTTCAGTTCAACGTTTTTTACGTTTTAACAGTATACCAATACAGTCCCTATAAATGTACAACTGAATGCACTGCACATTTCAATGCACAATTTCTGTTTATAATTTTAAAATCTATTTATATAAACAAAAATCATACTCTGAGGCGGTATCAGACATCTGCGTGCAAAGTTATATTGGCTTCATACTTTCAGTTGTACCATGCGCTCGGGATTTAATTTTGGGATATCAATTTGTTCTGACGGTTATTAGAGGAAATTTTGTTTACGCTTGGTATTTCTGAAGCAAATCAAATAACAAATTAAGAAAAATAAACCCATGGGACCTATGCCATATTTAGAGCTGTGCCCCCAGAGAAATGAAGTGAAATCAGCCAAATGTCGGCTTGGCTACTGAATGCACTCGAGATGCAGTTAGTCGTTTTGTATGATGGAAGGTGGACAAAACAGTTACATACGAAACAGTGTTATGGGTTATCCATTAAAGAGAAGGTGAGAATGATCCACAATATTATTTAGCTATGGTTTTGGTGTCTATGTTCCTGGGAATTTCTTACATAAAATTTTCTTAACATAAGTTATATGTAGTTGATACAATACAAATTTGACTTACCATTGTGTCCAGCATTGGTGATAATAACCCAAAAGTCAATAGTTTTCTCAGGACCAAGTTCTTCGTAATCCCACTTCTTTTTCACACGAACAGATCCATTCGGTTCAACAGTAACCCATGGATTTTCATCGCGAATTTTGAAAGTTTCACGATCAGTTTCCTTTTCTAATTGAAAAACACTTTTACCATCAGAATCACCATCAGCTTCTGTGAATTCAATACGTTTTGTCGGGCGTACCGCGCGCGTAACACGCCTCTTATCGCGACGATGTGAATGCTGTTGGCTAATATCATTATCATGTGGCATGTGTTGCATAATAACAGGAATAACATCGGGGACACTGAATTCAATTAGAACTTTAGCAGCTTTCGAACTAGTTAAGCTTGGACTGCGTAAATCATGAGCTTCAACATCAACAAGAAGTTCAGGTTTCTCAGGTTCTCCGGCTAGCATAAGTTCACCAGTTTGTGGGACAATAATAACAGTGTTTGTTGGAGTTAATAACTTGTAAGCGATTTTATCACCATCAGCATCAGTAGCTCGAACCTTTCCAATTCCAGTGAATCTGTGCCATATAATTGACGAATTGTCATTTCCTGTGTAATCATGTGCTCCAGTCACAGAAAATTTGTACTCATTTTTAAGGAACACTGGACGATTGTCGTTTTCATCGAGAATAGTTACATGAATCTTTGAAATTGCTTTATCAACTTCATCTTCATCTGATGCCTGGATTGAGATGTCATACTCCTTCTTTGATTCACGATCAAGTGGTCGGTTTGTTACAAGCCACACACCATGACTGACCGATGCTTTGCTGTTATGGATAACAATCTTATTCTTAACTTCTTTGGTGTTACTTTCTAGTAATGAAAACGCATCGTCATCATTTCCTTCTATGATCATGTACTTTATTCCATTCGCTAAATGAGCATGGACTGAGTTGGCTTGAAGCAATGGCACACCTCGAACTCTAGTCCCTCTTGGCTGATTCTCTTTAACCTCACCAGCAACATCCAAACTAGCTCCTGGAAATCTTAACATGTCATTCCGATTCATAATAAACAACTGAAGTTGATGAGTCGCTGTAGAATTTGGTGTCTCTTCCAAAATAATCAAATTCACTGGACGATTTACCAAAGGTGATAAGTCAGATGTTGTCATTACCATACCATCTTCAAGAACTGTGAAATATTTTGAAAATCCAGTCTCTAATAAGCGATAATTGAAACGTTGCTCTTGTTTAGCTGGTTTCGATGTTGGCATCGGCGACGACGACAAATCAGACGCCTGCGATGGTGATGGCGGTACATGATCAAAATTATAGATTTCGTTGTCATCATTTGTTGTATTCTCAACAACATAAGTCTTAAACTTCTTAATGCTATAACCGGGATATGTATCGTGCGGAAGGACTAGAGACAATGTGTTCTTATTATGTGAATCGAATGTATAATCATCGTAATGATTACTATCATAGGCGCTAACTTGACTATTTACTAAAACACATCCAATTACAACTAATAGATATAATAAAAACGTACGTTTACAGCGGTAAGTACACAACCGATTCTTATTTCTTTCAATTACACCCTCTTGCCCATTCCCCCCAAGACGACACTTTCCACTCGAATGCCGCATTCGACTAGCGGCAACGAGTTCCAACATTTCGTTGGTTTTTCTGTTATCACGATATCTCAGTCACGATTTCAATATCACCTAAAACACGAAAAAATTCAAGTCCTTCTTTTTTGCAAGTCTACTGTCTGTCTATTACTCACACTTTGAATTCACAATTATATTTTTAATTAAAATCAAATCAATACCACCACCACATCATATCTTTAACACTTCAAGTTCATTTTCTTAACCGAATAAAACCACTTCGACGACTTCTATCGGACATAACCTGAAAATAGAAGAGAAAATAAATTAAAACTTTATCTATATGTTGCTTATATAAATTTCAATGAGTTATATTAAACTTTTCAATTACGAAGCACAAAAAACAATTCAAACATCACAAAAACTTTTGTCTTGTTCAACTCCTCTCCTCAAATAAAGGGTTATCCATCTTTGGAATGAAGTTTTCTTTAATTTGACGCCATTGTTTATTTGTTAATTCAAAATTCAAAATTCAAACTTCTTCAAAACTCAATTTGACACCAATTTGGTTTTCTAAATTCAATTCAATAAAATTTGTTTTAATATTTTTTTTCTATTTTTGTTAAAAATAATTAAAATAGTTTGAGGGCGTGTGTTTTGTTTTGAAACAGGGTAAAACTTATTTCTCAATTTCATGTAAATGACATTGAGCCTTAAAGTTATATAACAAATGTGACAGCTGTAACAAGGGATGAAATACAACCACACAATGTGTCCTTTGCATTGCGTCCTTAATTGTCTTTCAGATAAAGTTCATTAAAATTACTTGGAATGGAATTCATGGAAACTGTTGAGGATGTGAGGATATATTCTTCTTCTTCTTTTTTCAAAAAGGAAATTACTCTCTTCCTTGAACTGAGGTTTTAAGGACAAAGTTTCCATTCACCAGATGTGGAATTTCGACCTCTGACTTTATCACATTGTGGGTCACAAATTTGCTCTAAGGGATGTAACAAGGCGTAAGTATCCACAAATAAAAGTTTTTGTTTTTAAATCATCTGTTTTTGTTAATAACAGTAAAAGAGATTATCTAATTTCGAAAATGGCTCATCTCGTTTCTAACGCGCTCAAAATCACTTCACATCGTTAACGAAGTGTTAATCTGAAATATGACCATAAAAAGTTTATGCAAATTTTGTGTTTGTTTACATCAAAGAAAAAATTAAAATATTTTAGCAATTTCGAAAACAAAATTTTGAATGTCGCTCAAATTAAACGAAATTTTCGTACTCATTATTTTCGCGATTTATTGAGTTGAATCAAAGAGATTTTCTAAATTTTTAAAATTTTATGTAAATTTTATTAATTTTTCTTTGAATATTTTCAATCAAAAGTTTTGTATACTGATTTGATTGTAAAAATTTTTAATTTTCATTTGAATGTTTTCAAATTTGAATTCTCCACAAATGGATGCTTTCCATATAAATTCAGTTTTTCGTTAATAATAGATTTGTCTATCAATAAAATTTTCGTCTTAAGTGAAACGTCTTAAGAAAACGCAAATCCAATTTAGTTTTATTGATTTATTGGCTGCGTTTTTTCTTAACTGAGTTTATTGTTCTCACAGCTCGATGGCGTTTTTCGTGATTTATGGTTTTCACTTTTTCATATTTTTCCCATAGATTGCCAAAATAAATATTTCGTGATTCGTCGTGCTGTGTAAAATTTTGCATTTCACCTGTGGCATAAATCGAAATAGAGACAAGATTTATTTAATTCTCAAGAAGAATTCTTATACTAGAACTCATTCAATCCACTTTGTCCACTTTTGGATACACTTTACACAGCCAGATTGCCATGGATTGATTCTCATGAGACGCAATTCTATCCCACTCGTCGGACAACTTAATATCCATGGTTCATTGTGGATACAGATCGTGATATCGAGTACTCGACAGAATGGATCCCATGCTGAAGCGATTAAAGGGTTTTTGTCTAGATACAAAAAACTGAAAACTGACAAATTATTTTGATTGCACAAGCTAATAAACAATTAAATTAAGCAACAAAAAGTAATTCAATGAAATTGCCCTAAAACAATCGTTTCTTATTTTAGCTTGACTTCAAGCTCCAGTGAATCTTAATATTGAAGACGCTGAAATGCATCTTTTTCTAGAAGATGTACAAGAAATGGTTTCTGTTTTTTCCTCATATTTTTTGTGTCAATAAACTTTAAAGTCTTCGATCAAGTGTGAATGATGTTATAGATATGGCTAACAGATAGTACAGAGTTTTTATAGCTTTCTGTGGGAAGATGCCAGTAGCGTCTGCCTACAGATACGTTTCTCATTTTGTGAAACCTCTAATTGATTTAGTAGACACTGTAGACGTAGTAAACGCCGAAACAGACGCCCTCAGCTATAAGTACAACGTTTTACCCGGAATGAGGGATATGAGGGATATCCAAAATTAATACGTATTTATTCAATGAGGGTGAATGGCGAATACCTGCTACGAAAAACTTATTGTTAGTAAAAGAAATCAGTCTTCATTTTGGAAGTCATATTTCACTTGAGGGAGCGAATCATTCCTTCCCTTGTAATAACACAAAAAACAGCACGTGCGAAATTCTTTTGAAATTATTTGCTCTGCTGTTCATCATAAAACACCCTTCAAATAACAAATACAAATAGAAGTGTTATCATTTTTTTCTCTTCATGCAATTCACAAACACATCTATGTAATTCTGTGAATCAGACAGAGTGTAGTTCGATTTCAAGATTTTCCGTAAGATGGCAGTGACGGATGAAATCTGAATTTGGGTTTATAAATCGCTTTCCAGTGCGAATTCTAAGTTGACACCCCTGACACCCATTCACGAACTTAAGTCAAGTAACATGAGTTGACATGTAACATTCACAGTTTAGTAGAATTTTCTCCGCTTCTTTTGCTTCTTCTTCACACAATGTTTCTACAGCATATTCAGGAAAATTGAAATGATTGTGTATGTAACACGTAGTTTGAATTCTTAAGCTTGGAAAACGCCAGCGACGTCGATATTTCTAATCGAAGTATTTATTGAGTGGGGCAACTTCAATCTGGCTGTTAACATTTGTAAATTTGTATGAATCGATAGTTGTCCACAAAAGAAGACAACTATTCCTACTATAAAATAAATAATTTTTTATAGGTCCGAAATGGGAATAAATTTTATTCTTAGATAAATAAAATGTAGGGACTGTAATTATAGTTACTGTGTACAAAATCCATTTCAATTAGCGAATGTTCTCACAACCATTTTGGGTAATAGTGAACTTCCGTAATTTTTCGTGTTTTATGCAAATTTCCTCGAGAATTCCATTAACGTAAATGAAGATAAAAAAAAAATTAATTCAACTTTTAGGGATTTTAATATATGCATAAAGTGATTTGTTCTTGATGCTAAGATATCTGTTTCATTCTTAACCAACAAAAGATTGTTTTGTATAGCTTCTGTAACTATTATCCAAGTAAATGACCACAAATTACTCAAACTGATCAAAAATTATTCATTCAAACACCATCAACTATTCTCGGAAGATTTATTACCACCGAAATTTATCTTTTCTGTTTGTATCTTCAATTATATCCAATTTCTCATTAGCGGGTAGTCTAAGGTGGAATAAAATTATCTTAAAGAAACAACAGATGCTAAAAACCCTAGGAGGGAAGCTGATTAGCTTAAACTTGCCGGTTTATGTTAACTAGATAATTAAACATGAATTTTTTATTTGGATAAAACTTAGTGTTATTGGGCATTGGAGATTTTATGTATTTTATTATCTTATTCGGCACAATGCTAGTGTCGCATCATCATTAAGTTTTGTTTCGAGGGTTTCATCAGGACACGTGCGTTTAATCCAATGAAACTATTAACTGAATACAATAACTTTGTTGACAACCCCTTGCCGCAATATAGATACAAAAAATGAAGTGAATCGATAATGTGCTATGAAATTTAGGGATAAAAATGAAATCCCGGATCTATCCCAACAAATGCACTTTTGTTTGATAATTGCACCCTGCCATGTCGAATGAATATCCTAAACGAAGACTGACAACTGGAAAACCATCTGCCCCTAGATTTTTTATATAGATTCCGATTTCATTGGATGGTTCCGGTTTGTCCCGGAATGGATTTTGAAATTAAGGCGTTTTCCTGTCGTCAATTTTTGATGTTAGAGAAAAATGCTTATGAAACATTTCAAATTTACACTTTTAAATCTTGTTACATGGAAGTGAAGGCAATTTTTATTTTCTTGAATGTTGCACTCGTTTATGTTCATTTCATTCGTTTGGATATCATGAAGTTATATTGAAATTTTTGTAGGGAAAAAAGTTTAGAAAAAGCTTTTAAAATGAAAAACTCGAAAACATGTATCGTGAAAGGATCAGTAATCTGCTTTTGGATGAAGGATGTTCTCAGATCAAAAACATATTCAAGGGATTTTTTTTTTGTATATTTCGGGCGCATTTACTTTGAGTAAGATTCCTTTCACTTGCCGAGTGCATCCCTTTTCCTTTGTGTCAAACGTTCATGTGAATATCCTGACGTCTACAAGAGACAATACGGCGTAAATTACAATTTTCTCTCAAGGTTGAGGGTTGCGTTTCGGCAGGGACAGAATTCATCCCTAGACATTAATTAACGTGGAATATTGAAAAACGCAGGAAAACGTCTTTTCTTTTGGAAAAGTGCACCTCATCAATGGACCCATTGATGGGATGTGTGATGCTATAGAAAAGGGGGAACACGTTCAAATGGACCCCTCGTGTTATGGAGAGAATTCATTAAGTGGATGTCTGACATTGAGTGCGTTTTCACCTAAAAAAAATAAAATTCGTAAACGTTGGACTCTTGTCTGAAATGCCTCTTCAGTGGGACCAACGTTGAGCGTTGAGCCTTGAGATGACATAACTCTATTGACATTTTGTGATGTTTCCTGAAACACAATGCCAAATAAGTCAGGAGGGCGTCTTCTGGGTCTTTGAGTTTTTGTATTGTTACATTTCACGTGGAGCACCCTTGCAAGCATATCGTAACTAGACATTCAGGATGATCCCTTCTATTTGATCCTTGCCTAGACTTTTATCCTGCTTCGTATACAACCAAATATGGTTGCCAGGATAAAGGGAAAGATTCTTGTCTTAAAGCCGATAGACCAAGCTATACTCGTAGATATGTCGCTTCATTTAATTCTGGTACAATTTGGAGGAGGGACAAACATAAAACCAGACAATCATGGTTATGTATCTAGCGGACTGTAAAAACCCAAATATGAATAGTAACCAGTGAATTAATTAAATTTTAATTACTAAACCGACAGCAAAAAATAAATTACCACTTTGAGGAAACATTTTTATTTAATGAAATACAGAAAAACCTCCCTTCAATAAATTGAATTTAGTAAAATTTCAATTTGCAAAATGATTGATTTCGTCTATTTGTTAATAGCTATAATTAATGGTTACTGAATAAATAGCTACATATAATCTGAATTCTAAACTTGTGAGGGTTGCCCTTCCATGAACTTCAATCAGTTTATTGAAATTTTCGATATAGCACAAGCATATCATGTTGTAATGTAGATACCTTCATGGCGTTGCCGAAATCAAGGACAGCTAGAAGTTAGTGGCAGGATACCTTCTTCTTGCAAATCTCAAGGAATTCATGAACCTAAAAGAATCTTTGTGAAACTCAACAATAAACCAGGAAAATTTCATGAAGACTTTAAATTTCATTTAAAAGGTTTCCTTCGTTCGAATTAAGCCATATTAAATATTTATCAGAAAAAGGACTTCCTTAACATAATTTCAATAGAAGGAATAAGAAAAACTTTTTAATATTGACTATAAAATCAGTACAAAAATTCATAACATAAACTCATGCACGTGCTTCAATCCAAGAGTCCTTGTTATTCCAGTTGATGTCCTTCCAAGAATCCTGAGAAACGACTCCAATCGAAGAAAATTTAATTTTTCCATGGATTCCTTCTTATGATGAAACCTTTTTATGACTAATTTCAAAGGTTCAACATTTATAAATTTATAAACATTTTACTATTTATAGGTACATACAGGATTTTTCAATTACGATGAGCTTCATTTTGAGTGTGGGAACTATCGTCCTTGAGCGAAATTTTCATTGCGGTTAATGTGGGATCCAGGAATGATACGCGTACACTGAAATAAATTATTGTATTCCAACAATAAACTCCAGGACATTTTTAAGGAAAACTGAGAGGACGACAACATGACATCCTTCAATTTTGAGTGGATGAAAAATCGAAAAAGTATGATTCCCTCGGACAATATAAAATAGAAATCCTTGTTATCCTTATAAGAAGTAAATACTTGAAGTAATAAATGCTCTACAATTCAAATTCGTAAATCAAATCCAAGTTTATTTAGTTTAACGTAAATCCAAACCGGAATTATCCTTAAAAATTTTTATAGTCCTCATTCAGTACACTAATAAACATTTGCCACTAGTTTCATTATACCCTAAATCCGTGGAAACCCTAGAATGTAAAACTATCCCCCATAGTGCCATGATCCCTTAAAAATAGACCACACTGCTTGAGGCATAAAACAAAACGTCTACGTGACGGTATTTATATCCTTAAATGAAATGTAATTTAGTGTTGGCTGACATGACCACATAAAGTCAGAGTTGGAAAGTGATAAAAGCTGAGAAAGGACATTTTCATTTATTGACATTATTTTCGAGTGTGTTTGTTGAAAGTTTATCCTTAAAAATTCAATGAAATTTTCAAAAAAAAAAAATAACCTGGACATTTCATTTTTATGATGACATCAAACGGAAAAATTCACGCTTGTATTGGCAATCAGAAATTTTCAGAGGAAAACGTCCACGTCAGGAAAATATCCTTCGAAGGACAATTTTTTCTTCGTACTCAACAAACCGAAATTGGTTGATCAATCGGAACGGAGTGTTTGGAAGTGACGTTCAAAAATTAGCCCTTGAGTAAATTTTTGATTTAGGTGCGTCCAAGTACCTATCACCTTTAAAAGGGAATCTTCTTTGGGATTGAGCCTTTTTCAATAACTTTTCAAAAGGGATAATCTTCGCAGATACCTTGTCCAGTGAACCGAGTTAATTTTCGGGTAGGAAGAATTGACAAACTATGATCAATGCTTTGATGTTTCTACGTAAACCCATTTTGACATCTTCTTCATTAAGGGATCGTTTCATTGGCTTAAAGGATAAAAGTAGAATTTTTAAACAAACATTTCAAAGATATACATTAAAATATAACCATGACACTGTCATTCATCACAAAAGGGCATATAAAAGTCATCATCGACACATATGACATCAAATGCAATTGAAATTTAAATCATTTCTCTATATCACATGCATACTAAATTGTAGTAAAGTGTTATTAATACACATGATATGCTAATTTATATGGCATACGTTATGAGAATTTGCCGAAGCATTTGTGTGACACTTAAGAGGCACTTTCATTGACATAAGGAAGTTTGCAGACAGACTTTTTGTAAGACAACTTGGTGAAGTTAATAAATCGATTTGTCTCATTATTCTCATACTATTGTATGTATTGTACAATAGAGACAATAACAGTTCTCACATTACCAGGAATTGAATTTCGCCTTGAGTGTTTTATATTTTTCAAGTGTTTTTGTAATTTCCGTGTACATGGATTTTATCAGGATTAAATTAAATTAAACTTTACTATGCTTTTACACAAACATTTGATTTTAATTACCTTTTTAACCTTTTCACATACAAACAAAACAAGACAAGATACAAGTGGAATCTGGAAAGGTCATGATAGGACACAGTGATGACTAGTTTCCTTTTGCTCAAAAACGTGTGTGTGCATGCTTTTAGCAGTGTTCCAGGGAAATTTTAATTGCTACATTCATTGCTCAAAGGATAAGCGTAAGTTGGATGGGTAAACTGTTTTCTAGGATTGTGGAATTGTTCTAGTTTCTTTAAATTAGACCAACGACTAGACTGACTATGTTTCTCTCTTTTCTAGAAACAGGACACAGCAACATCGTTTGAAATTGGATGCAGTTATCCTTGTTTATCTTATTTCATACACAAACGTTTAATTAAGGAAACTCGAATGAACTCGTCCTCGACACAAATTCACGGGATTAAATTCGACCTTTGAAGAATTGCTAGCAAAAGACACATTTCACCATCAATTACAGTGATAAGAAATTGTTTTAAATTTAACACACAAACATTAAATGCATCAATTGCATGTGTTTCCCTACAAGATACTTGACAAATTGAAATAGAAATTGAATTGAGATAAGAAGTGATTATCACATGAAAGAAATACGACTTGAGCGGATCTTGAGAACGTCAAACATTTGTTTTTTCTCATCGTCATCATCATCCTCAAAGCAATAGCCATCATCTTGAAATAATCCTCTGTTAATATTTTTAAATCCCATCATATTATGCAAGACACCGTCATGTGATATGTTCTGAACTGGATGAAGTATCTTGTAGAGCACTTGAAAATATTTCTTAAAGGGGTCATTTGTTTCAGCCAAACTCGAAAGTCTCCCTCGCAGACAATGTGCTCCTGGACACGTGCTATGAAGGACTTCAAACATAATCGAGACTTCATCACCTGATAAAGGACAGGGGTTTGAAACAGAAACCATAAAACATGACGACACGGAATTTAAATTTACTTTTAACCATTAATTTTTGAAAGGGATAGCAGCGTGTGTTGTGCATTATAAAAGATTCAACTTTTCTCCATTTAAGGATCCTCGAAGCCACAAATTTCCATTGCGAGTTTTAGAAATAATTAATCCTTCCCTCTTTGTATTGTACAAACTACCAAATATAATGACCAGTTTTATGCTTATGTTGGCTTCAATGAATTTCAATTAGTAATGTTGCCTTTACAGTAAACAATATCCTCTTCATCACATCGAAATAATTAGAAACCGATTAAAGTTCCAAATTATGGCACAACTTGCCCATATTCAAAACCATCCAAATAAGTATTATTAATAACAATAATAAATAATCATTTTCAAAATGGAAGTGGATTAATTAAATGTTTTATGGTTCGTTTCAATTCCTTTAACCTAAAATCAATTAATTCTCGTTTAGGTAATGCTTAATTTTAATTTCAATTTCAATTTCAACTTTTCAAGTGTCCTCTATAAATTCGTCGACCTCCCATGTCTGTTTTTCTATGAATCACATTGATCTACTTTGATGGAGAGGAATATGTTTTTAAATTGTTTATTTACATATGCATGTGATACTCTTCGAGATATTCAAGTATCTCCTTTGAAATTCAAATAAATATGACTTCTGTTTCTGTATTTTATAGTAATTTTCACTGTTTTTCAGGTCATATTTTTGAGGTTAAATTTTCGGTTAAACATTTCCGATCAAGAATTCCAGCACTCCAAAATGAGTATCTTACTAATTAAGGTGTGAACGATGATTCAAAAGTGCTAGAGGACAAAATAACCGACAAAGTCATCATTATATATCATTTATCCCTAAACGTTGTCCAAATCCCTCCATTGCTGGTAGTCACGCATTCTTCCCTCAAAGGTATAATTTTTCTTCGATTGTAATTTGAATATGATCTCAAAGCTATTAATCAAATTATTGAAGTAGCATATTAAGACATTTAGAAGAAACCACATAATAAACATGCGAAGATTCTCTTTATAATTTCGTATCGAATGTGAATGAAAGCCTCAAGGAGGAACGAGTAATTCTTTTTTAATAATCTGAAAACCCGAAAATTCTTAACGTTAACCCTTTTCCAAAATGAAGACAACGTTAATTGTGTTAATGGTACGTGTAGCAGATATTACTGAGTTGAGCTAAACATTTAAAGAATTGTATCACTTGCAATTTGGATAGTGACCAGTTATTGAAGACATGATAACATATTCTATTAGATTGTTATACAAGACAACAACATACAACCACAATGTCAATATGAGAAAATTGCTCTTTAGTTAATTTATTTCCAATAAAATACCAGAGATACTGTGGACGAACATGTCTGACCCTGTGAAATGTTTGCGCATCCCACACATGATATAAGACACAATACAATATCATCAAAAGTAATTAAAGGTGATATGAGAATGCCTTCTTTTTTGTAGTTATACATGTATACCCTTTTATTGATCCAAGAGGTTATCTCGTCTGTATCTACATACATCCATCATCAAATTATCTTCGTGTTATACATTCCAAATGGTATATATATAATGGTTTGAGGTTTATGTTGGCCAAAACCACCATCTCTTGAATATATTTTGGAAGTCAGTTTTAAGGATAATATTTCTATAACTACTTCATGTTTCTGTTGTATTGCGCAAGCGTTCATTTTGTTTTTGTGATGTTGATTAATTTATTTCGTACTCAAGCATCAAAAGTGTTATCGAATATAAAACAGAAGAAACTTGAACTCGACGAACTCTGTTCGATAAGTTTTTGTTGTTTATTTTATATAACAATACATTCACTTTTTACCACCAAACACTTTTACACACAGAAGAAACACCTGTTTGTTTTGAACGTATAAAACCTGTCGGCTATAACCGTCAAAGGATAATGATATTGTGCTCTTAAAATACTCAAAATCGTATAATGAGACACACAAAAAGGCTGCTCCTTTTTTTGTACACTCGATTGAAAATCGATACGTGCAAGAAATGAATGAACACGTGTGTAGGTGTGAGGATAAAATAGAGTGATGATAAAATGCCAGGACTTCAAAGGATGCAATTGACACTTTTTCCGTGTTTCAATGAATTCATTTAAGGATTTATTTTATACACTAATTTGTTAAGGATACATTTTTATTTAACTCCTTAATTGTCCTTTATTGATAGCTTTATTTCATGTACCTACTAGAGACGAAAAATTTAAGAAATTCAGGACATTTTAATGTTCCTCAGTTTAAGGAGTCATCGTGAATAGCCATTTCCATCTACATCCCACACACATACATACCCACTCAACAGCATATTAAATTCATGTTAAATATGCCTCGATTGCAAATTTTCCATAATTTGTATTCTGAAAAACACTCAACACTGCTCAAAAATTCATGAGGCTTTCACTGGAATAATTTCGGTTCATATAAGAGCATTGTTCAGCAGAAATTTCCGCCAGGTGAAATACAAATAAATTTGTGTCCTTTTTGTGCAAGTCCTTGAAAGTCGGAAATGCAAAGTGCAAAATTTTCTTCCGACTTCAGATGAATGGACTTTAGGAGTTTTTCTGTAAAGTTAATATTCTACTGTGCTAGACGTGTTCTACACTTGCATGGCCAATTAGTATGGTACACGAGACAGGGTGGGTGGTGTAACTATATATGAATGTGCATGTGAGTACGAGAGGAAAAATAAATATATATAAAATCGCACTGACGACGAGGGAAAGTTGGCATCGAACTACAGAGTGAAAAACGTCTGTATAAGAAAACGTGAAAAAAATATACATGACATACACAAAAGCCACCCCTAAAACAAAGCTTGAATAAAAGCGAACAAAATATATATATGCGAAAAACTGCGATATCATTGGCAATTCTTCAACATGTCCTTGTTGGTAACTAGTGATGCTTTATAACGTGACGGTAAGGACGAAGTTAAGATTCACCGCATACAATTTCACTATACTGTCTAAGGGATAAAAACTCACCCTCTACTATAAACTAACACAGAATAAAAAGTACACATCTATAACAATACACACACAATCAAAAGTACAATTCACTGTGACAAGAAATCGATCGATTTTTATTTTTTTCTTCTTTTCATCATATCATCATGGTATGCGAAAAGTAAGGTGTGTTGCCCTTATAAAAGTGATTTTATGCAGTTAATAATATCATGAGGTTAAGATGAAAAACAGGTTGAATTCCAGAAATCCTTAAAAACCATGAGCCGCCATTGAATTGTTTCCAGACAAATTAGCAATTATCCCTTCAACAAGAATTGAATCCCTATTAAAACTTTTGAGGCTTACTTTCTGTTTAACTCCTTTTAACGTATAGTGACTGGATCCAGTGTAAACATAGTAATTGTTAATCCACTGTGTACTTATCTAGTATAGTATCCACGGAAAAAAAGGAATTTCTATAGCACTGTATCCAACGTAAAAAGTAGGGTTAGAAAATACACAAACTGAATTATTTGAATTTTTTCACTTTTAATTGGTTAAACTTGAAATTATTTCACTTGTTTAATAATACTCAAAGCCCATAATTATTAGAAATACATTTATTTACGGAAAAATTGCAATTCTAATAGTTAACTTTACTTTATTATTTATTTACTCTCCTCGAAATGGGATTATTCAACTTGCTATCGATTTCACGTTATTGAGGTATTGCACTTAATTGTATTAGCTTAGTTTAGTCACAATTGAATACAAATTAAATACACAAATTATTTCAGTATATTATCCACCATGATTTTAGTAGAAATTAAAATATTTTACTTAATATATATTTTTCCTTAACTAATATTTTTGTTCTCTCTCAACAGTCAACTTCAACTCCGCTCCGACTACACACAGTCTATAAACATGAGAGAACAGCCATTATCAGGGTTGCTAACATAAAAGCTTCCTGATTTTGTTTCTTAAGTTGGTACACGTTATTATATATATTTTCCTTTTTTTCTTTCCCTATTTCAATTCCGATAAACCTCCAGTCTTCTTGTCTCCGAAGGAATATACCGAAAATTCACGGTACAGTCTTGGAGCAAAACTTTTCGCAAGTGATAAGAATCACCCTGTATTTTCGGGGGTGCAGTTTAATAGAAAAATGAATTTTTTTATTTTAAAATTTTCTTGAAAATTTTTAAGAAAAATTATTTCACATTATTTCACTTTAACATCAAGTAAATTTCATGTAAAAATCGGTTTGCGTTGAAATTGTTTAAGGGATGAAACCACACAAAATCAATAATCAGTATCACCTCAATTTTTTCCCCAAAACACTTTTATGGCTATAATTTGCACAATTAAAACATTTCTCTGATTTGAAGTTAAACTTGCACTTGATTATTTTGGGAAAACATAAAACTACCCTTAAATTTACGCGCGAGCTTCTATTGAAAATTTCACAAACTCAAACTCGTCTCTGCTCAAAACCCGATAGAGTTCGTCGAACGAATGAGGTACTTGTCAAACGTAATACGATTTACTACATATGTATATAATATAAAATGGAATGTGATAAAAATGCGACTGCGCCCTTTGAATCAAGTTTTCTCCCTGTGAGAAAATACGGACTAAAATTTTCTCTCCCCCTATCATGAATTTTTCGAATGTTGTCTAACATGAAACCAACTTTTACTATTTATATTAAGCCTACAACGATTCCTTTGAGGGTTGAACAACATCCCCATACACAACCACATGCAAGTAACTCACAAACTATTACACACACACGTGTTAAATTCAAAAGTTACCCTTCCTTATTAGACAAACATGTTTATATCCTTATATTAGAATATCCTTACAAACATCAACGAATGTGTTATACAAGAGGGAAGTAGTTATAACGAGAGAAAGGCTCCATTCAAAACAACCCTCTGAAATTTTTTGTGTATATCACATGAAATTTACGATTGCGCCAGTGATGCCAACCTGACCGAATTACAAAAACAAAAATTATTTCGGCCTTTTTTGTTCTATAGAAAGGGATATTCTTGAACACATGGTCATCTATGTCCAGTCGATGGTCTGTCATCTGTATGTCATGCATGTGTGTCTGTCATATATGTGTGACAACTATGACATAACAATCCGGTACTATGCATTCTTACCCTATTAACTATGATTCCCATAAACCCTTATTTAAGGTTATTTCCATTTATGACAGCGTCATTGTCTTAATTTAAAATTTTCGGCCACATCTGTGCGCCGGCAGGCGATTAACTCTGAAACCTTTAATTGAAATTAAGAATGCGGGTGTAATACCCGAAATTAAAAACCATACAGTTACTTTCCAATAAGGGTAAGTCATATAACACCGGATTGAGTTATTCGACCGACTCATCATGTTTAATTATTTTTTGTTTTCTGATTGTGTTGGTGACGTGTTATTGCGAGAAACACAATTCATATTTGAACTTATTAAGACAACCTGCTAAGATTGTATTAAGTTTAATAAGGGATATCTTCTTCTTATCCACAAATTTTTATATTTTCGTTTATATCCTTCATTACATTTAATGATGCCATTATTCTTTGGCGCCACTTCTCAATGCAATGAGGGTAATTTTTGTTAACGATATATAATAAAAATAACAGCAAATAAAATAATACTAAATATTTTTCAAGGGATGATTGGCATTCATCAAGTGCAAATTGGAATGAAAGAAATGTATTTTCGTGCCATTTTAGTGGTTTCTTTAATTTACTTGTTTAAGGGTTACCCAGAATTCACCCTAATTCGATAAGTTTTTAAAGAGTCCTTAAATACCAACTGCGGTGATTTGTGTCCTGTCTTAAATGTTCGCATGCTTGTTTAGAAGGTTAACGTCAGATAGCAATCTATAGTTAAAATTCATGTTCAGTGGTCTGTAACAAACAACCCAGTGCCCTCAATGTGTCTTGTTTGATGAAAACACATTTGCGATGTCCGAGCGAGTCACAATGTCACAGGGCATTGTGCATTCAACGTTGCATAGACTAACAAAGTTTTGTGGTACAGCAATTTATCAGTCGTCAAGTGTCACAAGATTCCCTTTTGAACGAATGGTGTGCCCTTTTTGCCGTTGGGAAAAAATACGCCTCTGCTCGAACAGGACGAAGGATTATGCATATTCAGACGAAAATGTAATTGTACGCCTTCCCTTCCGATGAAAATCACTTCGGACAACCAAATTTATTGCCCTGCATGCCCCTTTGGCTCTAACACAAAAAGAAATCCTGGCAAATCAATGTCCTTACATTTCCCGCAGTATAGTCTGTGTCCCTTTTTCAAGCTAATTGAAGAGCAATCAATAAACATTGACTGCCTGTAGATCAAGTCGAGCTGGACAAAATTGTGCCTCATTTACGTGTGTCCGCAAAGTCCTTATTGCATTTAACAACTGTCATTTTGTGTCTATGCCCTTTTTACACGCCACCGAGGGTGGGAATAAATTGTCCCTATTTGAAATTTTAACGAGACATTACCGCATGTTGCTTCCAGCGGACTTTCTTTAACATTTCCAATATCTCAAATTTCTGTTCGAAACAAAACCTTGTACGAAGCTGTAAATTAGCCAGAAACGACGCCCTTACCACAAACGCATGACTTTGTTAAGTTCGTTAATTAAGATCTTCCTGCGTTTTGTGCTCGAGTTGAAAAGGTCAAGAAATAAAATAACGAAACGCTTGTGAATTTTGAAAATTTTCTCCGAATTTTACGTATTTACTCGACGTTTATCTTGTTGTTATCGTCGATATCTTTCAATTTTGTTGCCTTCATTAAAAAAATTAATTGAATTCCATAGCGTAGCTGAAAAATTTCACGTTCTTGTGTTAAATTGAAAAATGTTTATAACACAAAAACCATCATATAATATACAATATCGCTTTGTGAATGAGAAGATATGCATGTAATTAATGCATAGCTGGCAATACCTCCAATGGGATGGTGATGACGAAGGTAATTGGTAGGGCTACAAAATTCCATTGCCTAAATTTTTAAGAATTTATTTTGTACGTTAACGTGGAATGTTTGTTATTCTGCTTTTGGGTTTTCGTGAGGTTCTTGTGAATATCAAACAACATCTTGAGGTGTTCAACGAAGTCATGTAGTAAACATAATGAAACTCAAGATTGTCCCTTGTTTCCCTACCAAGTTAAAGTTCAAGTGTGACCCTCCTCCAATTTAAAACGATTTAATAAATAACTTTTGACCAAACCTTGTTTTCCACAGATAAGGACGAATATTTACCACTCCCTGATTGTCCTTAAGAAGTTAAACTTTATAAAGTCTCGCCAACCTCATTGTGTTCCGTTTTCTTATTATAATTTTAATCCGCTTAGCATTTCTTGAAAGCGCCAGGAAGTTGTTTGATTAAAACTCAGACAAAGTTGACTATCCCTCAGTCTATTCCTATTTGTCGACCTATGTCCTTTAATACATATGCACCTACATATATATGTTTGTGTGTGTTGGAGGAAATCGTTTCCATTTATAAACTATAACCACATCTGCAGGATGGAAATTTTCATTTGGAAAAATTCAATAATCGAAACAGGAAGGACGAAAACTTTCCATGAACCGGAAAAATAAGAATTTCCCCCATATTTTTTTTTCCAGTCGGGTTTCCGTTTTTCGTTTTATTGTATGTCTGGATATGTTTGTCACGTGTATTTGTGTTGAAAATGCACTGTAAATCGATGACGAATTATTGACTTCAAAAGTAACCCTTAATCCTGATTAAGGATAGGGTGGTGGATTAGTGACTGCGTCGTTCTATTGAGGGTGAATTTTGTAACTAGCTACATTAGGGTAGGCTCGAGACAGCACGTGTTTTAGGATTTGTACCAAACTGAATTTTGAATCCGAAATTGTTACCGACTAATTAAAAATGATTTATGTGTTTAATTTCTATCAGCTTCTGTTTCTAATAAATTATTTTTCTGCATCACATTTTGTCCCAGATTCATAGCATAAAGTCAGGAACCATATCCGATTTCGAAAACTTTTTAGAATCCACTTGAACTATGTACGAGTAGAGTTGGGAATAAATTTTCTGGTCCAAAAGTCAAATATTTAACCAAATTTGACATGGAAAGTGAAGCTCAAGTGTAAAATGATACAAAATTGTATATGTTTGGACAAGGAAAAGCAGCAAATCATCACCGTCATGGAATATGAGCTCGTAAATCAAGAATAATCTAACAAAAAAATAGTGTAGTTAGTAATTGAGATGTGAATTAAAATGGAAACAATTTTAAAATCTACTCAAAGTCAACAAAGAAATTTTTCTTATTTCTCTAATTCGTAAATTACTTTGGTAACAATCACAGTAGGAAGTGAACCATCAAAAAGTCTGAAACGGTACTTGATAGACAGTTGAAAGTTTTGACATGATAAATGACCAAAGACTTTACCAGCTTTTTAGGCTTCAATAAGATATTCAGGTCGTATTGAAGCCGTACAGGAAAAATTTTAAGCCTGGAATCCCAATTGACCTCAACAAATGGACCACCTTCGAACTTTCAGTGGGGTTACATCGTTTATCTTCAATTCCAATTGACTGGACAATCAACGTCATATCTCTTATTGATGAATGTCAATTGAGGGATAGCACCTGCCTTCCTTCTTAAGCCTATCTGGACAATACGAAAGGTGTCTTATAAAAAGTGTTTCTTTGTGAAACATAATTGTTACCCTCAACCGATACCGCTCAAAATCAAAATTTTGTGAGTAACGAGCAAAAAAGTATTCCTTAATAAATCCATATTGAATTTGAGGTAATAACACCTTTCGGATCAAGCAGAGCTTGAAGGCGTTTAAGTGTAATGTGCCAAACAATGGGCGAATAAACAATAGTGGGCATCTTAAAATTTGCCAGCATACTTCCGCAGTTTAGCGGGTTTCGAGCGATTATTGTCATAGAACCTATTTTGATAGCAGCTATTACTAAAAAAATTGTTGATGAACAATTGTACCTCTTACCGGAGGCTTGTTTCAATGACCTCTAGCTACAATTCGCTGGTGAAACTTTCAACCTTCGTGATGTCAAAATTCGTGAGGTTTTGACCAAGTCATGATGGTTTGATTTGTGAAAAAAACCTTTAATCGTTCGATTTGTGTTCTTAAATTTTACAGTTTCTAATGGACCATGTGGGTCTGATTCGTGGTTTCGTTTAACCTTTTGAAATTAACCAAATTGTTAAAGACTACTCCGTGAAAATGGCCGGAGGCGTGTTTTGTTTATGAGAAAAATGACTTGTGTTGTACAAGCTATTATCATTTCGAGCATGTTATATAACTTCCTTTACAATAAACAAGACAAATGTGACAACGAAGGACCATACCAGCCTTCAGGACACATTGTTCTAGAAGTTAATGTATATGTATCTGGTCAAAATATTATGTTACATTAATATCACATTGAGGATAATTTACTTCTTATTACTTTCCATAAAAAAACCTCTAATGTTTCCGTCATCAATCATAAACGTGAGAAATATTTTAAACGATTTGTGATTATCTCACCACCATCATTTGATATTTAACCGATTTCCAACAGGTTTAAGAATTAAATCTTAAGGAAATCGACATTTCAACGTAACAAAAACGACACTGTTCTTAATGCAAATTACCTTTTGACAAAGTGCACTGACATTTTTATGCAACACGATTGCAGTTTTGATGGAAAATATTCAACCACTTTGTGCAACCTTAAAAACTTAAATGAGTTTTTAAGTGGCAATGAGCACTTGTCAGTGAAGTCACTACAAGGGGGATGCACTTTGTGAAGCCCTTTAACCATGTTAGCACTCTTTCAGCGAAGGTTCTTTCGAAGTCTTTATGGTGCAACACTTTTTCGAAATTCACAAGACTGTCAAAAGAATGGCAATTTTATGTGCAATCAAGAGGCAACAAAATAAAGTCACTCAAAACTAGTGGATACTCGTTTAACCCTATAACCAAGATGTTCCATTGTTGGAGAAACTATTTTAATCAGTCCAGAAAAACGGAATCAGTTTTCATCCCTCATCATCTTGGTTTCAATTGTTTTAAAACTACCACCCGAATTTATGAAGAATCTCCACTGAAAGCGACAAACACAAAAAGGAAAATATGTAAATAATAGTAGGATGAATGTTTTTCCTCCAAGAATTTTCAAGCTTTTCACGTTAAAGTCATCATGATGACGCAAAAACGAGAAAAAGGAAAGTTAAAATTTTACTTCCGCATTTTATAGTACGTGGAAATGAAAAGATTGCCTCCATCCCTAAGAAGGGATAATTTGCATTTTCTTCTGGATACGAGGAAAAACCAAAGAAAAGTTGTTCCTTAAGTGAATGGAAAATTGTGTGGCGTGACTATAATCGCTAATAATTGTATTTTCTGTCGAGAGGAATGAAAAGGGTAAGGGGTTGTTTTCTTCAGTTACGCTTTAACCAAAACTTCCGGTTTTTCCCTTTTCTTTCGTTAATTAATTTTATGTATTTAAGGCACTGATTTTCATGTTTTCCTTTTTAAAAATACCTTCGTCAAATTTTACTGGTCTCATTTAACGATCATGTTTTCCCGATTGAATCGGGTCAAAAGGTGACACTTTCGATTTGCATACCAGAATCATTTTGTCTAACCCCGGAAATAGGATTAATGTCAAATTATTGAATTTCCGTGAACATTTTTCCACCACCATGTGATTGCAAAAGTTTTTCCTCAAAATTCCATGAATGCGTTGCGTTGTTGGGAAATCCTCAAAGTTTATTTTTACACCGAGGAAAAAATCGGGGAAAACTAATGAAAATTCTTCTGGTGAAAAAATTTTTTCTTAATTTACGATTTCCCAGTAACTCGAGTTTCTTTTATTTCATAAACATAAGAAGACATATTTTAATTTTTTCTTTAAAAGAATTTAAGAATTTTCCTCCTCTCAAAGAATATGCTGATTTTCTTCTTAATTTTTTCTTGTTGATTTCTTTAAGACAAAAAGTTTAATTTTCTTTTTATGCTAATTTAAAATCACAAATATTTTTTTCCGTGTATCTCTTGTACTTGTTGACATGTTTTTTTTGGAAAATATAAATATATATTTTTTGTTAAAGTTTCAAAGCTTTTCTGTTTATTTCCGAACTATCATTCATTCGAACTTTGATTTATCTTGAAATTATTTATATAAGCGATAAGTTTATGTTAATAATTTGCTAATAAATCGGACCTCATTTATTTGTATTTAAAAAATATATTTCGGGTTCTTCTTATCAACAACTTATGATTACATCGTTGTCGTTAGTGATAATGGCTTGACTTTGTTTTTCTTTTTTGTTGATCTTCCTTTTAATCTATTAAGAACCATGTATGGAAATTAGCAAAACAGAAAATGTTATAATATGTTGTCTTGTTTGTTTATAACTTGCGGTCTTGTTAAGCTAATCAGTTTCTTTGTGATTTCGTATTAATAACAACCTACACTTCGATTGATTCTCACAGAAAACCATGATGTGAACCCTTTGCTTGACCTTTCATAAAATAGAAATCATTGATCTAATACTAGCAATATTGCTTGGAGCTTCCTGGTATAAGGTATTCTGGTTAAACAGAATGACCAAATGCACCAAGAAGTGTTTCACGTGACTTCGGTGCAATCCAAGTGTTCCAGAGTCACCTATTTACCAAATCAAATATTCAAAATGCATAAACTGGTCAAGTAATGCACACCATAAGTTGGTATAAATATTAATATACTCTTCGGCACCTTCAATACATATGCAAATCGATTGTCATCAACATATCTTTGATATACATAACCCTTCCGTTCCATTTGGCATAGGATAACCCTATTGAATGCAGTGAAAATCACGTCCGAAAGGTTTCCGACCTCAAACAATGAAGAGAAATGATTTACGTGGGAATTGATTATCTTCAGGTTGTCATTTTGTATGTCTTATGAATTCAAGAATCTGTTCTTCTTATCTTGAGGACAAATTGTTTCCGAGTTGTAACAAGTAAATCTACTCAGCTTATCTGATTTTAAAATACCATGCGAGGTACAACTAACTGATTACAGGGTGAAACTGTGTCTGATACCTGATCAAGACGAGGTTAAGGTATAGCACCTGTTGAATCAAGTTTTTATTGGATTTTCTTTTGGTATTTCTTGGTTTAATTAAAGATGCAAGCATTGCATTGGGTATATCTCAATTGTACAAGGACAGAAATTCCTCATTTTATGGTTATATTCATTTTTATATTCACTGATAACTGATAAGTGATAAGATGAATTTGTATTGAAGAGATTTGATGTGTTTCATTTGAGGGAATTTTATCTTTATGAATACAAAATTAAGATACACAACAAGACGAAATTGAAATCTTTTTCAGATTTTTTCAGAAAATAACCCGAGGGTAATTTCCAGAGCGGAAGTAACTAAATAAGTAAACACCAAA
Source organism: Chrysops caecutiens (assembly GCA_963971475.1). Classification (NCBI taxonomy): domain Eukaryota; kingdom Metazoa; phylum Arthropoda; class Insecta; order Diptera; family Tabanidae; genus Chrysops; species Chrysops caecutiens. The sequence continues at coordinate 8,823,567 of OZ020570.1, forward strand.
TTCAAGTTCATATCTGTCTTGCTATCAACTTATGGTAATTTTGATTGTTTTATTCGTAATAAGTAATGGAATTCACTTAAACAAGTCAATCTGGCCGAGAAAAATAATCAAATTTCATTGATGATCGATTGTTGCTACAAGACAGATTACCCATTAATTCAGGAGAAAACCCATCAACGATGTTATCTTTTTCAATTTTCAATTTACAACGATTTTCAAGTCGTCTTTGATTCCTGGAAATTATGATGAATAAAAGATACTCGAGTTATTTTGGTACGAGTTTGTTTTTATACAGTTCGCCAAAGGCGTCCATTTTCATATTATTTTTTTTGGTTCATGAGGCGGAACGTTTAACCCAGAACGTGGGCATAAAAATCTTCTTTAAGAAAGACGGCATTTGCTTTAAGAAAGACGACATTCTACAGGACATGTATTAAGGACGATCAAGTTCCCAAATACTAAATATTAGGGAACACTTCCAATTAAATTGGGGAGCATTTCTGTGAGCAGGAACTGAACAAATATCATATGTCTTACACATGTTTGAGAGATAATAAAAAAGTTAAATCTTAAAATCCGCACGTGTTCATGTAATTTCCGTTTGGGTAAAAAATTTAGGAAGTAATTTCAAGTTTTGCTTACTTAACATCCTTGAAAGATGTTCTTGAATTTTTCAAGACTAATTAGCGCCATCAGATAAGGAGATATTGTCAAGCTACTGTTCTTTCTTTGAATGGAAATAAAACGTTAACGACACCATCTGATAAAATCTGAATTTTCGAAGTTATAAATTTCAGTCCCTTTTCACAAGACATTTCTGAATACTCTCTGGAAATGCACTAGTAGGTATATTAAGAAGTTGTTCAACATAATATGAACTAGTTGATTTTCAAATATTTAATAGACTTTTAAATTTGTCTCAAAAACAAGTTGCTTACACTCATAAATATTCAATAAATTCAAAAAATTATCCGTTAGTGTCTTCACCTGAAATTCTTTTGATTTAAATACGATGCCCGTTAAAAACAGGTTGTACTCGTAAATCACAACGTTTAGATACACTCATACAAGTGGGAATATTTAAAACAATGTTATTGTAAATATGTATAATTTTGATTAATTACGAAATTAGTATGTTTTAAGTTTAACTTTAAATTTTGTCCACTTACGAAATTCTTAACGAAACAAACTTGAATCCCAGGGACTTTCTGGAAGATTCATTGCCAGTATTTGGGATCATCACCCTGGAATGATGTTTAAATTAAGACAAATGTATGATCATTCTAAAAACCAACGATGCATTAATTGGTGTTTCATAAATCAATCGATGTACAACATTTTCTTGAACATTATGACAAACTACCGAACTCACTGAAGAAGTCACAAAATTTTTATCACAACAAATCTTCACCGTGTCAGTTCAAAATCATATTAACTCAATTTTTTACCGTCTTACTGACAATCAGTGACAGGTGTTATAGCTTTATTATACCCAATACTATTTAATTCAGTCATAGAGTTTAATTTGAAATAATTTTTAACATCTGACTAATGGTCCATCACCGATTCCCAGACGTATCAAATTTCAAACTGATTTTGATCTTAATTGTACCTCATACTGTTAATTTGAGCTGTTAAAAGGTTTGTTTTTGAAGTTCGAGGGAGAAAAGGGTTTTCTCTAAACCTTTTTGAAATGTTTTAGACGGTTTTGTTATTAATGAAGTAGTTTCACCGACAGGAAATGAACAGCTCGATCACCTGGGGATTCCTTGAGTTCTAGTGACACAAAACTATCAATAAACCCTTCTTTTAAATTAGCTTGTTTCGGTGTTACTTCTGGCATTTACATTGAATACATGATTTTCTTCGGGATTTATATAAAATTTTTTCTGTGTGAATAACCCTTTCAAAATACAATTGGATAATGAGGGTTTAAGTGAAATTTTCTAGAGAAACTTTCTTAATAACTTTCGTTTTTGCCCATTTCGACTAATTTATGCCGTCCACGAATGTACTTTTGTGGTGCTGTTATCCCGATAACACTTTTCCGGAATGCAGTTGGAAGAAAAGTTTGGGTGAAATTGAAAAATTATTCTAAATGAATTTTCATAGTTATTGAATTTGTAGGACAGGAGGAAAAATGTGCGTCGCAGCCGGGACTCGACGGTGAGTTTTCGGTTTGTATTGTTTTGGTCACTCCAGTAGAGCAGAACTGTCAAAACCCATACATTTATTACTCGATAATTTAACTGTATTGTATGGGTTGAGTAAAAACCAAGAAATTGATCAACATAACTCACAAAATGTTAACCCAACACATTCCAATCATAAGATTTTCCCTTAAGAAAGTGACGATAAAAATAATTTCAAAGATTTATGACTCCTGCATGGCAAATTCAGGCGAGGTCTTAACAAATCATGACGAAAATATTACATTCCTAGACAAGAGTTTTGTCGGTTTGGCTGGGGCCGGGTCTGAGGTTGTGCAACCCGAAAAATGAAAATTGTTTTTTGTCGCCATATCATCTAGTTTTGATATGATATTAGACGACTAAAATGTTTATGTTATAAATCTTTTGTATACAAAATGATACTCCTACAATGAATTTGTTTATGAAACTTTGTTTAGAGAAATGCTGGTTGGAAGTTTAATTATTTCAACAGATGAAAACTCTGTGGTTCATTCATTCAGAAATAGAGAATGGTGCTCGTATGGTGTCAAATCACCAAGAGGTGTGTGATATTTTACACAGCTAATCAAATTTTACTAAAGACTTGACAGCAGCCAAAGAGTGCCGGTTCCAAAATTCTCCTCATTTCCATATTAATTGGATTTGAAGCGGCAACTTCTATCGTTTCCGGTATTCAAATCAGCATTTCTAGTTCTGTATAAAATTTGACAGAAAAGTATTATTGCATTGGACACATAGATACCTTTACATTGAAGTGGATTTCTGTCCTCGAAAGTAAAAGTATGAGGATTCTTGATGGCTTGAAACTTAACCCATCTAAACCCCGTGGATAAGGTTTCCAGAATAACCTCAGGGCATCTTGCATAAATACTAATATAACTCATAAAACGGTAAATTACAGGTGAAGATATGTTACAGTCTGACAACAAACTCGGAAGTATTTTTGCAAAACCACATCTAGGCCGAAGACGCCGCTCAAATGTAAGTGCAACAAAAGTGAAATACCAACGTGAAAAAGTGCAATGAAAAACAATTAAATGCAGTTCACCTGTAGAAGGTAGATAGGTTTTCTTAGGTTCAGGTTTACATTTCATTTGCAAGTGGAGTTATTGTGGGATACAGTTGTTTCTTGCGGGTAAGGGGATGTGATGAAATGCTGTAACCAGAGAACCTTGACTGAGTTGACCAAGTTTTGTTTTGTGATTTCACAGAGATGGTCCAAACGTTACGTTTGACCGACTCCTGTCACCTTTGACCGCAAACACGTGTGAAATGTTAATGACTCTAGTTGAACTGGATTTCTCTGTTGCAATTGACATGTGTAGCACAAACGACAATCACTGAGAACTGATGGACAATGGAAGAGTCCTCGGTAATTAGCAGGAAATAAAAACAAGAATTCTTTTTGCCCTTCCACGGAAATGCACTTGTTACAGAAAACGCGGCATCAATCAAAGCCGACCGAACTGGCGTTAATGACGAAGAACTCATTATGAAGGGCTCCAGTGTCACCGAGGTGAGTGTCAGTGACAGTGGCTGCGAACGAGTTTGTGTGAGACTGCCATTTTGGTGACAAATTCATCAAGTATCCGGAGAATGGGTTTTACTCTCTGAAAGCACAGGATGAATTTCTCTCCGCTTGCTGGAAATGAATTTCATTCACCGGAGAGTAGGATTCACCTAAGCGGGGAAAATTCATTTTCTACATGACGTCATAAATTTCTATCAGCTTTCAATTCTTTGCCCTTTCTTTGGGCTTTTTTTCGAGTTGATGAATAAAGTGATTAGCATCTTCAGGAACTTGTTATCGGTTATCCATAAATTGAACTTTCACATTTACCACTATTGTAAATCCCCAAAATGTTAAAAAGACTTACCATGTATTTATCCCGCCATTTTAAATCCTTTACATGACAGCAACTTGCAAAATCCAAAATATCCAATGACGCACAAAATTTGTGACACTTGCAAATTTTCGTTTCACTGATTTTCACGTTTTCAATAAATTTTCCAAATATTTTTTAATTTTTCACTTAATTCACTAAAATCTGAATTTTCAAAATTTTCATTTTCATTTTCAATAAATTACGCACTCCGTGATCTTTTGATTTCGTAAAGAACCGCGTCACTCTCACAATTCAAACACACGCAATCATGGCACAGATCAAACTGAAGACCGGCTGCTTGCTTGCCTTGCCGGTGGACCAATTCTGTGAGCGATCGAGGAACGACTGGAAACGAAACGACGCGACGCGACGCTTGTTCATTTCTAAAAGAAGAGAATAGATTACCATGACTTTTTCTTGTTTGTGAAAACATTCGGTTGATTCTATTTCACTCTCGTGAAGATCGGCGACTTCAATGCCAGTGCGTCAAGAGAGCAGCGCGTTCTTGTGTTTGTTTTGATCCTCTCCTTCGCAAGCGCATGCCGCACTACTTCCGGTGCAAGTGCAATCAAGTTTTTGACGGAAGTTATTTTTTTCGAATTTCCTTATTTTTGCAAAAGGGTGAATTTAATTGTGTGTGTGTTTGATCACACCGAAACGATCGAGGGGAGGAAGTGGATTGGAACAATGTCAACGCGATCAGATGGAAACGGATGCAGCAGGTATAGTCGTGTGGTCTTGCTTTTGATTTTGATTCCTTGTCAATTATTTTCTTATTAAATTTTCAAAATTACAAACCAGTAGAGAGGGTAATTACCGAGCTATATTTGAAGTTTAGAATTGATCGGTGAAAACCTAGTAGACCACGCAAGAGTTAGTCTTGTGTAGTCCATGTACTATGTACTAAAAGGAATGAATTCCTATAAGTGAACGAGAACGAACTATTCTGTCTTTTCACGCACAGCTTGAGTTTGCTAGATTTTACAAGAAGAAGAATAGGAAATTTGAGATGATTCCAATCTTTTACTCACACTGTAAAAAACGCTTTTGAGTAACAGCCAACAAAATCAGTTGTGACAAAATTTGTCGAGTAAAATCTTTCAATCTCGAGCTCGTTTCCCCTCCATGACGTCACGTAAAATCCTCACAAAACTCTTTTTTAAAAGAGTGAAAGACGGCAATCTCGGGATTGAAACATATTGCAATATTCCGATGTATGCGTGAACAGACCTACTATACGCCGAATTGAATTTCCATTGAGAAAATATTGTTTTTCATAAAGGAAAGTTACAAACGTCCAGCTGACCAACTCGGAAATGGTCTAGAAACGATTCCTTAAATTGGTTATTTGCTGCTGATTAGAAGAACATTTAGTGGAACTAATTGCTTTTGTGTAAGATCATCTTCATCTTTGTGAATGTGTTTAGTACATTATGTGTTCAGAAGTTGGTACATTGTAACTAATTAAAATATGTTATTCACTCAGGCGAGCAGGTCCAACTGGAGGTTCATTTGAGATGTTGGAGAAGCATCTGGAGCTGGTTTATTCCGAAATAAGTGTAGTATCTCAGTTAGTTGGTGGTTAGGCCTAGTGATATCGTGTTTAATAGTAATTAATTATATTCAACAGTAACTTTGCACATCCCCACACCGGCGAATGGGTCAAATTCCAGTACTGAGTCCTTAAAACCCTGCCAACTCATGCTTACATGAAATCCCTTGAAGCGTAAGTGAACGGATACATTGGAGTCCTGATGAGGGAATAATCATTGAGAATCCTTCTATTTCAATTAGTCGGAACTGTCGATGCTCCAGCATTTTACCATGAGAAAAGCTCATCCGGTTCGTTTCCTTTCTTGATTTTACAGTCATTTCCTCCGTTTGTTCTTCTTTTGATCACATTAGGGACGATAAAGATTAGACGAGAAATGGCGAAAGGATACAAGGATACATTGAAGCAATAAGATTGTTTCCGTACTATCTCTTAATTAGATTTTTAGGATGTTTACAAAAGCCTCTCTCGTTTTTCTTCGAGAAAAATTTCTTAAGTTCCTTAAAGAAATAATTAAAGTGTCTTGAAATGAAAAGTGGAGTGTGAATCTGTAAGTCACATTGACCTGACTTTTAGTGACCCACTAAAGTCATACCAAGACCCGCAGACGAAACAATAGAACTCACCTGGGGTTTACATGAACAAAAAGACTATGTACCTGTCGATTACCACTTGATATATCGATACAAGATGAATGTAATTTCTGATTTGTCATATTGATAATTTGTTTTTTTCGGCAAAAAACGTATCTTCTCTCGAGAATATGTTAATAATACGACGATCGATCAGATACGTTTGTAGTTTTATTAATCAAACTCCAACTGAGAGATGTATAGCTTGTCGGAATTGATGTTATCTCCAACATAATAAACATGAATTCGAATTAATTCGATGAAAGATTGAAATGAACAAATTTCTGCTTCTGGGATAGTACCAGCGTCATGTGTGGGTTTTATGGAGAATTCCAATAAAACATATAAGAACACATCAAACGAAATGTCAATTTCTCAAAGACGATGACAAAGAAATTAACACTTCACTATATCCATATATCCGTTTGTTTGAAGTATATCTCCCACCTGTTTGACCCTTTTCTGCTAACATCCTTCCTGTTAACGAGTTGTAATAAATTTTGTTGTTGATTGAATTGGATTTTTTGAACGAATAACACACAAGACATTATGCAGAATGACAAGACAATTTTGTCATATACAATAGGTTTATCCATTAGCTCTAATATGCGTTAAAATCGCTTTTATCATTTATACAAGAAATTTCTTGTTCACAAGGATCGTTCTGGACTTGAGGGTTTCAGGGTTTCGGGTTGAAGGTTGATTAATCTTGATTTATGGTTAACATAGTCGTCTGTCATTCAAGTCTGTTCATCCCGACCTTTTTTTTTCCATTGACCACAAAACCCAAACTGAAGGTTCGTCATTTCAACTTTCTTCCCACTTGAAATTCTTCTTCTTCTTAACTGTGTACAAGACACTGAAGTGGACAGGTGGAATTGTCGTTGACGAAGACTTATGAGATGTTGGTTAACCTCAGATTCATTTTTATCACCACAAACCAGCTCAGCAGGTGACATGATTAGAGCTACTTCTTAGGGTCATCTAATTCATTTAGTCTCTCTCCCAACCGCTGATTACTAGTGACATAAAATTCAAAGTATCCCCAAATTTATGAAAATGAATTTCTTTATAATTAATCAAAAAATAAACATCCACAAAACTTACAAGAATATCCCTTAAATGTTGATGACTATAATAAAATAAAACGATTTGATTTATGAATTCGGTCAAAGTTGTTAAAGTTAAAGGCACTAGCCTCAGCTCGAAACGTGTTAGTGGTCCGAACTTTAACCAATTACAACTTTTACATCGTTAGCTTATAAATAATTCTTGTCTGTGGCTATAAATCGTGTCATGTCATAAAGACAAACTGTTACAATTAACTAATTTCCATTTTCCTTATAATGCTATCGGATATGCTTGTTATTAAAAAACTATCGACACGCCGTGAAATGTGGCGTTATTCTATGTATGTAGAAATACAAAATATTTCTTCTGATGATGATTATAATCGAAATCATTTCGATATTCCTTAACCAATAGTTGTATCTATTACAGCAATTGACCGTAACATGATTCTGTATTTGTTTAACTAAAATTGTTTGTAATACTAAAATGTCTGCCAAGAAATTTTGTTATTACAAACTGCACAAATAATCATGTATCCCACATAAACATGATATCTAATACAAACATTCTGCATTATCTCATACAATAAACATATAAGAGTGTTTTAAAACTTGTTAACATGTTGAAAAACACGAATTTACAATTTTAGTTAGAACTGAAATTATTTCATGCATATATCTCGTGAGTTTAGCTAATAAAACTCATAGTTCGTGTTACACATTCACCGAAAAAGCCTGGACAATAATTTCATATGATTTACAGTACATGATTCAAATGAAAATCGATTGATAATAACAGGTACACAATATCTCAAACAAAATCTAGTTGATATAGAGGAGCTATTCAATATCATATCATAACGACTGTTTTTCCAGTTAAATTAAACCACTCAAACATCTCATGACATTACAAACTCACAGTGTCACATTTCAATACCTTCAATGCTGATATATGATTTAAGTGGATATCAGTAGCCATTACGGTTCGATGGGTTTTGTTTAAACACATAAAAGTGACCATCGGTGCAGATGATTTTAATGGGTTAAATCAACAAAAAATATATTTTCCAACTTTTGTCTTATGAAAGTTTGTGTTAATTTTTAGGCGAAAATATACTTAAAAGCTTTATGCCAATAAAGTCAACTTAAAATTCTCCAGACGTTTTCGTTGATCGTGGGAAAACGTAGAACCAACATTATCTGCTCTCTACATGTCTCTCATTCAATTCTGTTAGTGTTGTGTTTGCATGAATTTTGTTATACATGTGAGAGACACTTTATTTTGTCACATGGATTTTCACAAAATTTTCCAAAAAGGACATCATGAACTTTGTCATATTGCACTGTAATTAAATTTTAAATGTCAATTATCTATGACTGGGATAATTTATATTTTCAATGGATGCTAGTGAAACAGTTGTCATATATGGATATTATTGAATTTTGTTAAGTCAACGACCACATTCGAAAACCAATTTATCAGTTGGAAGAGAACTAATTTCCAGGGAAACATTTTGTCTGGAAATGGTTTTCAAACTTTCATACAAGCTTTATATCTAGTTGGGAGTTATTAAAAATGAATGGTTTTACTTTAGTGTAGGCTGATATAGAGTGTAGCGAAAATTAAACTAGACTGCATTAGTACATAACGAATGGATAAGAAATCCCTTAACACGTTTTCTGCGATAGTGTGCTTGTGTTAACGCATATAACATGCACTCGTTATCATCAAATGAATATTTGATTATGCTACAAGTACACGATGGACTTGTTGTACCAAATGCGAGTGATTTGACTCTGTAAGGGTGGTAGTTCCCCCTTTGCCATCATCCCCTTTTGCGATATAATATTCTCCATTTCGTGCCTGTCTGATGAACTTCCTCACATTGTCGACGTGGATTCTTCAATGTGTTGTTCCCTCATTAAAGTTCGCAAATGAGTTCCCTTTCATTTAATGACCATTTCTTTGGCAATCCGAACAACGAACATTCTCCTTCCACAATGTTTGTTACATGAACAGTCATTTGTCATCCGTTCCTCCATTAGCTACGCTTTCATCAAAATGATGGACAACATGACAACTCGGGCTTGGGCTCTTCACGATGTTGGAGTCATTCTTGGCCGCAAGAGTTGGTAATTTCTATTAACTTTAATAACTTTATTTATACTTGAAACCTTGTTGGATACACGTACGTGTGCCTTTATGCCAAACGACAAATCATTAAATTATGTTTATTGAATTCAAGCCAATTAAATGTGATGTTACGGCAAGAAAAAAAGAATAGTTTCAATGGGCGATTAGGTCAAAGATCAAAGCGTTTAACGACTTTTCTTTATTAACATTTCCGTGAAACCGACATTTCAAGTACGACAATTTTGATGACATGTGTGACACAAGATTTGGTATCGTATTTTGTCGGTCAATGAACAATCGTTGATCTTTGGCTAAAAATGAAAATATAAAAGGTTAAAGGACACAATCAGGACAAGATTTAAAGTTCTTCATATCTCATAATGATAACAAGTTACATAACCCCTTGTGTTGTTTTATATGACAATAGCAATTTCCTTTTATTATGATATCTGCTTAAGACTTTCTTCCTTGTTATTCTATTACGCCATTACGGAAATGTACAAACGTTGTAGATACAAACGAAATTTAACTGTCAGTATCAATTTATATAACATTGTATCCTTTAACCTTTTATGGTTTATAGTAGATATTTGTATAAATCCGTATTAAACAACATCTGTATAGAATTTTTGTGTGTATTAATTGTTGTTGCTAGTTGCAGCCTTTTTCCAGGATACAAAAACACAAAAGGTTAAACGTGATATCTCATTATAAGTTTGTGATATCCACAACGTATCCACTAGAGTTTCGTTGCACATTTTAATGAAACCCCAAAATTTGAAGAGAGAACACAAACATGGCGCATATGCAAGGAGTTTGGGTCAGGATTGTCATCAGGTTGTGGTTAACAAATTATTATTTATAGCCGCTAGGGGAATATCCTGATAATGCATACAAGAAGATTATCTCGAGAATGTGGAGAGATTAGCAGAAAACAAATTTCTAACAAGGGAAGTCGCTTCAATGTTGCTTTATCACGTTGTTTATTTGAAGCTATGGGTCGTACATGTGGTCGCATTTTCTTTATACGATGTTGATCCTGTGGTGTTATGAAACTTGTTATTAACTCACGGCTGGAGACATTCAAAGCACACCTGTGTTGAAGCTAAATTCCGGAAGACAAACTTAAGAATATCTTATTAATGCAGTTATATCAATATTTGCTTAAAATCTAATAAACGAAAACGTGATTTTCGAACACACACAAAAGGAAAGCTTTAACAAGTGAGAAAGCTCCCGGCTTTGTGACATCTGCAAATTTTCTCTCATAAGCTTTCACGAGCTTTTACAACTTGAATTGTTCGGTGCCTTCTAACCGGAATTCCGTTGAACGCCTACTCACAGCTTGTTTGAAAAATATTTTGCATAATTTATATCATTAATTGATTCCTTGGAAATTCGGTAGGAAATTTTCATTTAAATGTGTCGTACAATGTCGAGATAATTGTTTCAAAGCTAATAAATAAATATTTTTGTATATATCAGACAAGCGTGGGAGATAAAGTGATTAGACACTAAAGAAAATGTTTGATCAAAAATTCAATTACAAAATTTACAACATTTTACAAAAATAAAATACATATTTTCCCTGTTAACATTGACTGGAATAAATTTCAAGTTTAATTTTTTAATAATATTTTAAATATATTTTTCAAAAGCTCGTTATCAAACATAGCGGCTTTTATATTAACCATTTTGTTAATGACTCCACCTTTTGCATACTAATGTCGATGTGGTTAAACTGAACGTGTTAAACAATCACCAAATACATTTTTAATTACGTGAAAAAGCAAAGGCCCGTTTTTGAATGGCTATAAAATTTTTTGATAATTATTTAACCTGGCGTCTATCATAATTGGGTTATTGAGATGATTTTCAAATTTCTCTAGGTTGTCTGTGGTCGATTGGTCAAAGGCGATTCTGTGTTCCGCGTGGGGACTATTTGGGTTCCAAATCATTATCCCGATATCTTATTAGTTATACCATTCAATATATCCTGAATAAAATAAACATTAAATACAGATACATTCATCAATAGGATCCCTAATCCCTAATAAAATGATATCGACAGTATTTTTACCCTAATTAACCGGATGTCTTGTTGTGGGTAGAATTGGAGATACACAATTTCCAGTAACATCAAAGGTCTTATATCTGCAGGACATGCACATAACATGAAACGTCCAAAATTAAAATGTAATTATTTTCCTGTGGATTCTACTTCCCTTGCTTTTCTAGAAAAGATAACGTCATCAGGAGTTAGTAATCCATTTCACTTCGAGAAGGTTTCTTTGCAGAAAAGGAAGTATCTTTGGCTCCTGAAATCTTCTGGTTATATTTAGAACATTTGTTTTCCGGTATGCATTAAAGGAATTTGGAAATTTTCTTATCTGCTAAAGCAACTCTTTACCTAGCTTATCCCACTCATGATTTCAGCATGCATTTCGGGTGATACTGCTGTAGAAGAGGATATGTCTGACTCAAGGTTTTGGTATTCAATTTTTCAAATGCCTTATGTGGAAAGGTATCAAAGAGTAAACTTCCAAATAACCTTTATCAAACTACTAACATAAACTCAATGAAGGGTGGTTATTAGATTAACCAAATGAATGCCTGTTAAACAGATTAATTGGAAGACGATTAAATTATAGACCTTCAAAAACAATTCCTAGAATGAATTATAATTCATACTTATGGCAGCTGTTATTAATATCACTTTGAAACCTAATAAAACACTCTTCTCAAAATCACTAGATGCGCTTCATATCGCACGCAGTAATTATGGTTCCACGAACTACTTGATTTATATGAATTGGAGCTACTGCGAGATGTTGGGTTTCTTTTCTAAGTTGGTATAAGATATCTTCTTGCGTTGAGTCACGATTTTGTAACATATTCTACAAAGCTTGTTATAAACAACTCAACATTTTGTAAAACACAAAACCCATTTCAATCCAATTACCAAAATAAAATCATCGAAATGGATAAGCATATCGTATCCAGGTTGTTGATGTTACACTTCAAACAGGAATGGTCATCAAAGAGTTGAATTTGATTTAACCAATACAATCATTTACATAAAACTTTTTGAAGCAAATCAAATCCAAACTAATTTAGATTTCTAATCAAAACCTATTACTTGCTTAATATGATTTTGACATGTTAAAATATTGTGATTCCATTAATTAGAAATATATTATCATTAAACCTTTTTCGATAATACCTTAAGTGTTCCTGGGTTATATTTGGTTTCGATTAATTACCATTTCATATTTTATTAGATGAGAACAGGAAAATAGGAAGCGTAGCTAATAGAAATTGTTGCATATTCATAAAACATGTACGTCCGTGCTAACCTGAACTAGAAGTGATACGAGATACATATATGGCGAACACAGACATCTAAACGATAAAATCCCATAAAATTGAATTGGAGCAATATTATCAATTTAATTTTATTATCCCGCATATGTACTTACTCCGTCGATAACCTTTTCTGTGTCATCTCAATTCAACAAAAACCTACAAGGAATATATGTATGTATAAAACACAAACATCACGAATGATGTTCCTTTCAATTTTAAAACCCATCCCCATAGAGTTTCAACATTGTACTGCTGCTCATCATCCCTGAAAAATTCATTTAAAAACATCCCAATAAGAGCAAGAGTATCGAATACAACAAGAAGATAATATCGCCTTAGTAAATAGGTTATTGAATTCCTAGAGGGAATATTATGAAGTGATATTATGAAGTTTATGCGGAAAAATTTCTGAAATGCGCTGTTTCTTGGAGCATACACAGTAAATTTATTATTTTGTTATAACCCTATTTGGTTAAATTGAGTATATTCTCAATATTCCCATAGGTGAGCTTAATTGTCTATCAACTGACAACGTGTGGAAGTCATTTTGGAGGAAAACTCTTGAACGCCAAAAACCCCCCCGTTTCTTATTGGGTTATAAGGATCCACATTAATGTATCTCAACAAATACCTCATTGTGTCTAAAATGTCGTTAAATTTACAACCATGGGTTCCATATAACGAACGTAACCCGTCACGGGCTACTGTGTCAGTTGAATTGAAGATTTGCCACCTGAATTTTCATTTCAATTCATTACGTTGATTAGAATTTTAAAAATTGAAATCGATTCTATTTTTTATAGTCAATTCAATCGAATCTTTATTTATAACGAATGTGTCTAAAATGTGACATTAACCGATCAGATCAGATCAAATGTTCTTATGGGGAAAAGGTTCGATTTGACATTTTTATTTGGTCATTTGCATTTTTAACTATATTCAATGACCGTTTCGTTTTGATTTTCGTTTAAATTTGAACTGGTTTGCCAAGCGATGGTCGCCTAATCAGTATGAAATTCAATTAAATATCGGATTTAAGGCAGAATTTTACGGTTCTGTTATCAAGCATATCTCTTAAATGGCTTCACTTCTAATTTCGGCGAGATCGGGGTCCCAATGAAAAGACCTGACCCTCTTCATTTGGATATCTTCGTCTCAGGTGGAGCGCATATCTAGGCTTTGGCGGCTCATATAAAATTATGTTAAAAAATTCAAATCAAATTGTCTGATGATGAACTTAGTGCCGGACTCTATTACTACAGTATCTCCACCTCCATGCCCCGGAATCGGATGTGCACCTTAATGAACTTTAAATTAATTGTTATTACCTGATAGGGAATAGTAGAAATTTTCATCAAATTCCATTTTATCTCATGGAATTTCTTCGTGCCATGACATTTTCCATAGTTTTCATGAAAATTAATCAAATTTCCCTGAGTCGTGACTGACAGAGGCGGATTTTTTTATCGGATTAATCGAGATATTGCTCAATCAATTAAGGGCAGTCACATTTGCCTCTATGCTCGTCATATATTATAGAAATTAATTTGAATTTATCGTATCAGTTTAAGTTTATATGACGAACGACTCGTTAAAGGTGATCTCTGGAAATATTTCTCGTGTTAGCAACATGTGAATTCCATGGGAACCGCGTCACAGATTTGTATCTTCTTCACTCCATGAGATGTAATTATCTGGTTTAAGAGTTATAATTTATTATTATTAAATTTTTTTCTTTGTGCTTCATCTTTCAACTCTTGCCTCTTACATGCTTCACAGTTTCGGTGTTGGCGATTGAGCAAACACTTTAATTCTATAACGACCTGGAGAATCTCTGGCCCTGTAATTTACTGGAATCACTTTGAGTGAATCTTGTGAGGTATTTGTGTACTCGATACGACCGTGCAACATCAACCTTGATTGATTTATTTTTTCAGCATTTAACCATCAAATTTTGAACCTGCTGCAGTTATGTTACTAGTCCGTTTTCTGGCGTTCTCCAGACGAAACATTCCCCAAAATTTGGAGCCTGCAATTCGATGTTCGAAAACTGTTTCATTTCCAACCCTAGGCATAAGCCAATTTCTGTTCCAGCCACAGCGAGTACTCCGACGAATTCTTCCGCTAAAAATAATTCCAAGTTCGGTTTCGGTTCAAAAATGAGAACAGTCGAGATTCGAACAAATTTATATCGGATACTCCTTCGATGCTCATTGTTGCTGTGAGTGAAATTTTCGTATTCCAGTTCACACCTTTCGTTAAATCAATTCGTGGTTCATAGTTTGACTAAATTTAACCACATAGAAGTAACCAGATAGGTCGTAAAAGTACCGAATCCTTAGTATCGATTTCATATCGTTACTCGTTACTCGTTAGTCTGGGTCTTATGAGAATGGGTGTGAAAATTTAGCTAACTATAACTTCTGCTAATCCAAATTTTTACGTAAATTCCATATATCAATTATGACTGGTTTATCATCGAACCACAGTAAATAACGAGTTTTAGCTTTTATTAAATTTCATGATCAAATTGTTCCAGCTATGATTTCGGAATTCATATATTCATCCATACTTAGAGGATATATCTCCTTAACCCTAAAAGGAACAAATTTGTTGACAAAATATGCTCCTTAATTGTACTTAACAGCTAAACAATTCTAAGTTTACAGGAGTACCTAGTTTTTTCTTTGTTAAAACTACATATGGAATAGTTGGTAGTAGAAGTAGAAGTATACCTTTATTACCAAATAAAGTTTACAAAAAGATATCAAAAAATACTAAAATTTTCCGAAGTAACAAGTTCATTATGACTATTTACAATAATTACTTAACAGGCAATGCCTTTATCTAAGATTAACCCAAGAAAAGTTCAATTTTCACAAAAAACGTGGGTGATTAAAACTAACTTGTTAAGGCTGTACAACTTCTATGGCAAAAAGGTAATGAAATCGCGTTCAAATACGCGTTGAGTTACTGGAGAATGCGTTCCTTTGAGAGCCTTCTATCAACACCAACCGATGAAGGAAGTCAACGCGTTCTTCATACAAAGATAGAAAACTTCGTTCAAATACGCGTTGAGTTACTGGAGAATGCGTCTCCCTTAGAACGATACACCAAAACCAAAAGCTCAACGCATTCTCCATACAAACACCGAAATCTTCATGGAGGGACGCGATGGGTTTCAACAACAACCGATGAAGGGAGTCAACGCCTTCTTCATACATGGACGTGATGTGTTCGTAAGGATGCGTTTCTTTCAAAACCGTTCAAAAACACTAGCCGATGAGAAGAAGTAACGCATTCTTCATACAATATGGAGAACTTGCTTCGAGGATGCGATGGTTTAATATGGGGAATGCGTTTCAACAAGAAGCTGACACAAACACCTTGCGATGACGGCGATGATCGTGTAACGAACGCGAAACTTCTAGAAATTCACGGAGAAGCGTCCATTTCGTTTTGCATTATCAGTATTTTCGCGAATTTCAATTGAGTTTTCATAAAGTTTTTAAGAAAAAGTCGGAAAATGTACTCACCGAGAGACGAACTTGAAGAACTTACCTTGAAAAATCATCTGAATTTTCCATTTTGATGTGGTCTGTAAGTAAGGAAAAGTCAATAAATTTAATTAAAAGTGATCAATTGACGCATACTTTCTTCATTTATTGGGAAATTCATTTTTAGTTTTTCACGATTTTGACACTTTCACAACTAACACTAACACACACTCTTTCCCACTCGAAAATCCACTGGATACTGGCGGGATTCCTCAGGAACGCGCCTGTCATATCCAAGTGTGGCAAAAGTGTTTGACAAAAATATTTCTTTTACTTTGCGGGAAATTCAAATTTGCAATTTCATTTCAATAGCTTAGAAGAAACTGTACGTCACGACGTTTTCTCATCGTTCTCAGCCAAGTGTGGCAAAAGTGCTTGTCAAAAATGTTTCTGTGCGGGAAATTCAAATTTCACTTCAATACCATGAAGGAAGATTTTCGTGAATTCTATTTTCCTTGTACACATGTTAACATTAACATCTACTGATTTAAAATGTAAATTAGAATCAAGAAAAAGAATTTTCCTAAAATGTTCATTACCGGAAAGTAATGAAAATCATGAAAAACATCCATTGATTCTCAAATCAAAATTTAAAATTGAATTTCCCGCACTGAGACTTCAGAAATATTTCCACAGAAAACTCTCGAGAGAACGCACAGAATTGAAGAGTTTCTTCGAGGTATTGAACATAAATCCGAATTTCCCGCACTGAAACATTTTTGGCAAACATTTTCGCGACACTTGTTCGGAACGATGGGAAAAGGTCGTGACGTATATTCCTTCTAAGCTATTGAAATGAAATATCAAATTTGAATTTCCCGCACAGTAGGTAAAAGAAATATTTTTGTCAAATACTTTAGCCACACTTGGTTGGGAAAGGCGCGTTCCTGAGAAGTCCCGCCAGTCTCCAGTGGATTTTCGAATGGGCAGGAGTGTTTGTGTTAGTGTTAGTTGTGAAAGTGTCAAAATCGTGAAAACCTAAAAATGAATTTCCCAATAAATGAAGAAAGTATACGTCAATTGATCACATTTAATTAAATTTACTGACTTTTCCCTTCTTACAGACCACATCAAAATGGAAAATTCAGATGATTTTTCAAGGTAAGTTCTTCAAGTTCGTCTCTCGGTGAGTACATTTTCCGATTTTTTCTTAAAAACTTTATGAAAACTCAATTGAAATTCGCGAAAATACTTATAATGCAAAACGAAATGGACGCTTCTCTGTGAATTTCTAGAAGTTTCGCGTTCACAGACACGTTCGGCGTTCCTTGCTTCTTTACACGATCGTCACCGTCATCGCAAGGTGTTTGTAACAGCTTCTTGTTGAAACGCTTTTCCCATATTAAACCATCGCATCCTTTAAGCAAGTTCTCCATTGTTGTATGAGGAATGCGTTGCTTGTTCTCATCGGCTAGTGTTTTTGGACGGTTTTGAAAGAAACGCATCCTTACGAACACATCGCGTCCATGTATGAAGAACACGTTGACTTCCTTCGTCGGTTGGTGTTGAAACCCATCGCGTCCCTCCATGAAGATTTCGGTGGTTGTATGGAGAATGCGTTGACCTTTTGGTTTTGGTGTACACTTCTAAGGGAGACGCATTCTTCAGTAACTCAACGCGTATTTAAACGAAGTTTTCTATCTTTGTATGAGGAACGCGTTGACTTCCTTCATCGGTTGGTGTTGATAGAAGGACCCACGTATTTTGTGAAAATTGAACTTTTCTTGGGTTAATCTTAGATAAAGGCATTGCCTGTTAAGTAATTATTGTAAATAGTCATTATGAACTATTGTTAATTCGGAAAATTTTCGCTGGAAACACTGTTCAACACTGGAAACACAAAGTCAAGCATCAGGGAATATCCGTCTGTTAAAACAATAAGGAATATCCTGCTAAGTTCAGTTCGTCACTTGTTGGTTTCTGCAAGCAAAACTTATGTTAACGTAACATAGGAATTTGATGCAAAAGGGTTAAATTCCGAATTCCAAAAGAGTCTGTTTCCCTGAAATGGTGTCCCCTTGTGGAGAAAAATCCCTCAAAATTTTCAACAAATTCATCTTTGTTTTTAGTGGTGAGATTTAGTCAGGATTCAAGGATATGCATCCTGAAATGGTTTGTAAAAGTCACCATACCTTGTGTCCTAAATGACATTTTTTGAACCTCAGGAGTATTCAATGATGTTTTACGATTTTGTTTGTAGATGGCGTTGCGACTGTTTGGTGATAAAATACATGTATATGGTTCTTGCTCCTAAACTGTAGAGACAATAAAATGTTCTTTTTTAAAATGAAAGGGTATTTGTATGCATTATCATGATTCACATATTATCCCTTCTTAAATTCTTAATATTTGTATTTGGCTTTTTGTATCATAATTTATCCTGGACGCAGGACACTTTAATATTCTCAAAGAATAGAGAACAGACACAAGGAGCAAGGTTTATTTATAATAAAAAGTTGAACAAAAGTTTTGATGATGCCTCAAGGACACACCCGCATGTGTAAATTATAATTTCGTTCATATTATCACATAATCCTTAATAGAAGACAAGACTTTCGTCATTAGAAATTTTTCATGTGTGAGAAAGTAAAAACCTAATTACCTCTCTACATGATAATGCTTTGCGTAGGAGTTTCATGTGTTGAAAATTTTAATAAGACACCCTCAATCTTGGTGCGTTTAGTGTGAAGGTGTCATTAGAATCATCAAATATTAGCTAAGACACGTAATTTTGTGTAAAGTCACGTTGTTTAATTAAAACAAAATAAATATTGACACATAACAAGTGTCGTGATGTACACGCCTTGGGGAAGAAATCATTTTCCAAAAAAAGGGAATCTTCTATTTTCAGAAACTGTTGAGGATTCAAGATGCCTTACTAATCAAATTAGAGCGAAATGAGTCCATTGAACTTCATATTACATATGTTTGAGTTCATCAAAGTTTTGTAATTGCTATGCGTTTATAACGAAAAATCTCATTGAATAACTACCTGGAAACATTTGTTTTCTGAGTGATAGATGTACAAGGCAACACACAATTATCAACAATGATAGTTCGATTGCTTGGAAAATCTATAAATCTTCAATCTTGGTTAATTGAGGGCTATTCATTTCGTTTCGTCTTAATTTGAAATAGTAGAAACAGAAATGTTGATGGAAAAACATTTTGTTTATGTATTTTCTTAAAGATACACACACATTGATAGTCTTATCCTATCATCTCAAGTAAACAAACACACAAAATGGATTTCCTTAATTGAATGATTGATGGTTTTCACACTCAACATCTGCTTGGGTCGTATATACATTGGAGATGTGTCTTAATCAGATCTAGTTATAACACCAGACCAACAGTCTTGTGTATCCTGCAAGGAGCCATCCTGGACACGAGTAGTTTCAGAAGCAACCACACACTTCTATAGAAGCTGAATGTTGATGAATCTTAAGTGATACCTAGGTTGATTGCACACGATGTCTCAGACGAACCACTGTGTCATGCTACTTTGTACAGAACTTCATATGGCGATACTAGGTTTAGCCTTGTGTTATTTTTAGCTACGAAAATTTACATATCACCATTCAATTTTTATCATGACAATCTTATTCACGTCGTACTTTGTTACCTTAATGACTGACACTCAAAATTGCGGGACAAATTATATTAAATTATTCAACATCTCCTATTATGTAACATAAAATACTTTATTTGTAATAACTTTTACGTTATAATGCTTGGGTAAATGTAACTTAAAGCGAAATTTGTCTATTTGAAAAATTCAGATAAAACATTTTCTTCCTTAGAACTAATTCCTTAAAACAAAACAATTTTTCAATTCTAAATCTAAAACCTGATTTCATTTTTATTTGGTGAACTTATTTTAAAACTACTTCTATTTGATGAATAAAATCCTTTCGGATATTCAGCAAACCATCGCACTCAGAAGCTTTGAATTTTATTTTCAAATTAACAGGTTAATTAAAATTTTTATTTACTGACAACGCTGACTTTCCGGGATATCTGTGATTATCTCTCTATATCCAAAGTAGTAAAATAATAGTGACAATAGTTAAAGTTCGACAAAAACTAAAATCGATTCACAACACGACAGTGTGATCTCAAATCCAAGCTGATTCATTTGAATAATACGAAAACCTTAACTGGATAAATAGTTATTTCATTACAATATCACTTAAACCTACTCACATACAAGTAAATCTCAAAGATTCATTTAACGTACGTCTTAACATATAATTTATATATTTATATTATGTATATATATATTTTGTTATAATGCAGATAACTTGGTCAATACCATGTTGATGTTGATGTTTTAAATTTGAATTAATTTAAGTTGAATTTCGTTTTTAAATGTTATATACTTCCACTAGAATATAAAATTTGTTTTATTTTGTTTGAAATTTTCTTGTCAATTTTCTTTAAATAATATTTTCAATTATGTTTGAATATATATATGTACATTACAATACAAACACTTATACTCGAAGTATGTTTACTTTTTATGTTTTTAAAATTTATAATTTATTTATTAAAAGTTTTTTTTTTAATATTTATATATTTTGCTTATTTGCTTCACAACGATTTGATTTTTATTTGATTTTCATATTTCACTTACAAGTAATTGAACTGTTTTAATGTTAAAGTCCTTGTTGATAAAAACTTTGATTTATTCATGATACTGTTAAATGACTTCGTTTTAGATTAATTCGCACAGACAATATATGCATTGAAAGTTATTTAATTATTTATAATACATGCTTAATTATAATTAAAAAAATTATTTAATAACTTATTCACCGAAGAAAATTCACATTATTTTATAAATTTATCTTAACCCGTGTTTTATGTATTTAACAATTCCTTGGTGATTTAGTTCACTTCCATGTGACTGCAATACAAAATTTTAGAGTTCTGTCAACTCCTGTTCTGTTTCGTCTCCATAAATATTTGCTAACTTCTCGAAACGTGGTCCCCAGGTATCAAGATGGTGATATTCTTGAGTGTCTTCTTCAGTTCCTGTAGAGAATATTAAATAAAGTTGAGGATATCAAATCAATAACTTTTCATTTTGGTATTAAATAAATTTAAATATTTTATGATCATGATCATTCGGCTTACACTCTTTGCACACCATTAGTCGAGTCATTTGCTTCGAGTTATGGTTACAATTCTGTTAGAACCTGAGTTTCATGTGATGCCCTGCCTGGTAAATAATTTGATTTGAGTTCAATCCCACCTGATGCTAGAGAGCTAAGTGTCCCTGCTGTACTTCCACTGCCCTCATAAGCATAATTCCTTAAATCATCAAATGGTGTAGAGTTATTATCACCATTAGCTCGGCTTTTACGATCTTCAATAATAAGATTTATATTGAAATCTTCTGTTGGCGCTACTATCATGACAGGATCTGGTTATATAAATGGAAAAAGAAATGTTTAATTTGTATTAATTTTTGTGAAATTAATTAACTTTCTCAGCCTCATTCTGATGAAATGTGTTTCTTCAAAGTGATTTATTTGATAAATGTTGGCGATAAATTGTCGTTTACAAAGAATTTTTTCTTATAAAGAAATATCTATTTTTAGGCACATTAAGACAGTACGTTATAATTTCGTTGACGTCATTTAGAACATGTTTTATGTAATTTGCTAATCAAATCTGATTATGATAGTTAAAAACACAAAACTGACTTTTTTAATTATTCCGCATGGGAAGGAAGAGACTTTCATTATGTGTTTAATGGACGTTAATGTTTAATTTAAAGATATACATTATTATTAAGGATTATCAACACATCAAAGTGGATTTAGTGGAACCTTACCACTTTGCTTTATCACTAAGTGCTCTTCGGAAAGTGTTATTTGTATGAGTTGGAGTTCAGATTGGTGTTAATAAGGAGATACTTACAAACAATTGGTGGTGGCGGTTTACAAGCAGCTATATCCGGAATCGATCCACCAACCGGGATTTGCAAGGGTGTAATATCAAACGCTGTCATATCGTCTTCACCTCCACCTTCATCATCATAGCTAATTATATTCTCCCGGACATCTGTCTCTGGCATCGGTTGTTTAGCAGCAGGAGGTGGTTCCCTTCGGCGATTATGCACCACACACACGAGGGCTAGAACTAAATGAACCGAAATATAAAATTTTCTTGTAATTATTCATGTAAGTAATGAATAAATTGCAATTAACTGATGAATTTATGCATGTGTTGCTTAAAAATTATTTAAAATTTGACCTGTTTTCGTGCTAATAGCTCAAGGGTACCTACCCGTAATTGTGTTATGCTCGAGTAAGTTAATTATATTTCTTTATAAAAAATATTTGCTACATTACAATCTTGTCTCTGTACATACAACCAACAAGACAACACATCCCTTCGAACATTCCCTTGTCAACAAGTCGTATTTCATGATTTTCTGCCCTGTAGCTTTTTTATCTCGAACTCAAGAATAAGAAAAATGTAAGAAATATGTTCGAAGGAACCCCGAAAAAAGGAAGAAATTTTCAATTTAAACTTTTGTAAATAAGAACCCAAAATGGGGAACAGAACCCAATGGCAAATTCAAATAAATTTGATTAGAATACCAAGTTAAAGTGGAAAAAAAACATTTTCCGGATCTGACTACTGTCACCGGAAATACCATAGCCAACATTGCTCCCGGAAAATCATCGACTAATGAACTATAAAACGCAATTCACGATGAGCTTGAGTATTGAGCGAATTTTGCGGCTCATAAATTGCTTTATTGCGTTGGCGAATGGTGATG
Source organism: Chrysops caecutiens (assembly GCA_963971475.1). NCBI lineage: Eukaryota > Metazoa > Arthropoda > Insecta > Diptera > Tabanidae > Chrysops > Chrysops caecutiens. The sequence continues at coordinate 8,846,752 of OZ020570.1, forward strand.
ATGATGATGGTGATGGTGATGATGATATTCTATAGAGAATAACTTTGAAACTTTCTATAGAATCTTATGAATTTGCTTACGATTTTACTTGCTTCTTGTGGTTTGTGTCTTGCTGAAAGATTAATCAGTCAAGGATTATCCTTTTGAACAAGTCAAACTCTTTGACTTGAATATTGATCCATTTCTTATGTACTTTTCACTCAATATTCAGTTATCCTTAATCTACAATCCTCGAAATACTAAATCTTCTTAAATAGCCCGAAGTCATACTTTGAAACAGAATTTTTCTCTCAGGATTATTTGGAAAATTCCAAAAGTGTGAATGAATTTTTCAATGTTGGCACTTTGGAAACTTTTGTTTCAAATTTCAAAAGGGAAGGTAGAATGTATTATTCACATGAAATGGGATTTTCATAAATGATGAAATTCTTTGTTAACTTGTAGTTGAAGTTTTGAATTTACCAAAACTAAATTGACATTTTAAATTCTTCAATCTGAAACCATGGAATATAACAACATTTTTATTTAAAATATATTTTTCCATTGCATGAATCTTGTCTATTAAATGAACTACGTGGTAAAGTAAAACAGAAGTTTCACATTGCAGGTCATTCTGCATTCTGCATTCAATGCAATATATTTCGACAACTCATTCAAGTATTCAACCCAATCAACCGACATCGTTATCATGATGTTAACTTTTGTTGTTTGTTCAACTGATTTTCGTAAAATAAAACCATTTTCCAAGTTATATTATATAAACAATATAGACTTGACATTCGAATTGTATACGAATAAAATGCAAATTGAAGTGTACCCAGAATCGGATTTGGGTTCGTTCCATTCTTTCATTCTTCAGAAACCACGTTGAATTGTAGATTGTGGTTATAGGTAAGTACTGGTAAAAAAGGATATTAAAAAAGTTCTTGTTTTTATTATTTTTATATCTCAACATGAACTACGGTGGATTTTACGCCATTAACAACTTCTAGATCATATAAATTCAAACACACACTAGCTATGAATGTGTGTATGTATATAAAAGTAACGATATTTTTTGATGAAATTTTTATTAAATTACAAAAATTCCGATCCTTCAAAAGGACACAAACACTGAAATGGGATCATCAAATGAAATGTCATCAATTCTATGAAAGTATTTAGAAGGACTTTACAGCATAACATTTATATCCACTACATAAGATGGAAAAAAACGAAACACCATTTCACAGGACTTTAATGGACAACTTAAAAAAAAGGCCATCGTTCTTTTGTTCACGTCAAAAATTGGAGCTATACATTCTCTATTTTTGGCCAAAAATTTCTGTCACTCCTACGGACATCCAAAAGAATGTAATTTGAAATGATGGTATCTCACATCATCCCTTGATGGATGTTCTATGTTTCCTTTTGCTCTTCTGCAGACACGTCTTAATATCGTTTTTGACATAGAAATTCACTTAACCTTTCATTTTTTATCAGTGTTTTTTTTATTTTTTAGTGGGTCATAACTCAATAATGTCCTGACGAAGAAATTCTTGTGAGGATGTGTTTGTGATTTTGTTCTGTGGTCAGGTTAATTGTCCAAAAATTTACACTTACCCACAATAACAAGAAGACACACAATGATGGCTATTAGAGCACCCATGCTCAATTTGAGTTTTTGTCCTTCTTGAATCAGTTCACAATTTCCGCCCCAAAATCCGTCTTGACAGATGCATCGATAGCGTAGTCGTGGTTCTAGGTTAATGCAGGTTGCTCCATTTAGACAAGGCATATCTAGACACTCGTTTCGGTCCACACAACCTTTCCCATCAGGAGACATGATTCGTCCATCGCCACATCTGGAAGGTAAATAAGAGATTTTGTCTAGCTCATTACAGCAAAGTTGAGTTTGATGAAACTTACGTGCACTCGTAGTCGTTCCATAGATCTACACACTCAAATGGATCCGGACATACTACATTCGAACATGGCTTGTTTGAGGCACAAAATCTATCCAGATTTCTAGCCATTGTCGCTTGGCCCCATTGTGTCCCGTTCATCGCTGGTGGCAGTGGCAAGTGCTTGTGATCGAGTCTATGAAATAGGGAAGGTATAAGACTTATTGGATTTTGAAGTTGCATGACGTCGTACCTGATATCATCCAAACAACTTCTTTGGTAGTCTGAGAAGACCTCAAACGTCCGGACTCCGGTGTACTCAGCTTTGCCTCCAGCATACACTCCTTCATGTTTGTCTACGATAAGCCATTGATTCCCTTTAAATTTGTATGTCTCGTTGTATCTACGTCCTTCTCCACCATCGAGCTCCAGAATTGCCGCCGAGCCATACCGCTTTACTCGGACAACATGCCAGTTTCCATCGTTAACTAGAATAGCACTCAACGCCAAGTCTTCCTCTTCCGTTTTGAGAGTGTTCAAATTGTAGCGAAAATGCAGCCTAGCATCCTTGAGTTCAAGGATTCCATATTCTCGATTGTGTTGGTCACTAACCCTAAACAGTTCTCCGTATTGTTCCCGCGTACGGAAACGCAGCTGAATTTGAGTACTGTAGCGATTTGGCTCAAAGCTCAAAGCGTATTTCACGTAACTTCGTTGTTTGAATGTTGTCGGAACTGAAGGAATGTTACAAGCTATTCCTGTCCACCCTGGCATACACTGACACTTGGCTTCATTGAAGCTACCAATACAATTCCCATGCTCCCAGCAACGTGCTGTGTGGTCATTCTGTGAGCAGAGGAGTTCTGTTTGAGGACAACCAGCTATGCTTGCTGATGACAAGCCTGGATGAGCTAAATCATACAATTGGCTGTTATGGATAACGTTTCTTATACATCCATCGAAGCCTTTCGTTGTTGGGGAATAGTCCCAATTATAGTAGGAAAGTTCAAACTGCTCCCTGAAGATACCACCAATTTGTAGAGGCGCGTTAATATTGAGGTACTCATTGAATGGTGGTATCAGTCCATGTACTTGACACGATGAATCATCGAATTCAGCATCTGACCCGTCTTCTGGCTCCAGAACTGTGGCAGTCTTGCAATGATCCACAATCATTCGGACGGTCTCTCGATCCCACAAGATGTCGATCCTGTGCCATTCCCCGTCATCAAGGGTACTTTTCGTATTCACACGGAGTTCACGTGTTCCAGACCCAAAATCAATTAGAAGTCTTGGAAATCCACTTTCAAGTTCGAGAGATATAAAATCTGACACCATTATCTCGTCCAGTTCCGGTGTTACTATTGGACCGTTGTAGAAAAGAATCCCATCCGGTTTAACGGTGATGAACTCCAGGCTAAGGTGGGAGTTGTCACACATTGCCAGTGGCGGATACCAAGCCAAGCCGTTTCCACGGAAACTCCTTGTGGTCTGTTGACATCTCGGACCATCGTACCCAGCTAGACAGGAACAATATGGACCATACCGTGTTTCGAGACATCTTCCTCCGTTGTAGCAAGGCGTGTTATTGCACGACTCAGCCCTGGAGAAGTTTCTTGCTCCACAAGTGCAATCTGCCTTGGTGTCAACACGGACCCCAACCAGAGCAGTCCTATTCCCATTGACCATGTATGGAACTGTACTGATATCCAGTCTATTCGTGCAAGATCCTTCACAACCACTATTCTCATACAAGCATTCATCGATGCCAACCATTGTGATATTGACTCCTATATCCTTTTCGATTTCTTCTCGATGCATCAGCACTATCCCATTGAGTCGCACTGGTTTGTGATATTGTATATCATGTACAGAGAATCTCACATCAGTTATTGTAGGATTCCTGCGTCTCAATTGTACACTAAAAATTTCAACGTTTTCATGATTTGTATTGAGGATCTCTGATATCTTACTACGAAATCTATCTAATTTACTTCTAGACACACTTTGTGTTTTATAGTTCCATATCCGAATGAATTCTTCATCCGTTGTGTCTGATAATCTAATAGATCCTGAGTTTATAATTGCTTCATGTGATATTTCTCTCACTATAACTGTAACATTTGCAGGGATATCGGTTTGTAGGTGTTTCCGGTCGTAGATTTTGAATTTCAAATTATAACGACCTTCTCTTGTCCCTTGACGCATTGTTATCATTCCGGTGTCTTCGTCTAATTTGAATCTGCTGTGCTCTCTGGTATCCCAGTAGAATTGTTTATCAGGCAAATCCCAGTCGTCCAGGTCGTAGAGATAAACACGACCAATCTTGGTTTCTGGAGCCTGTCCCTGGTAGTTGTATACGAATATCTCTTTTGAACCCGGCAGCATTTTATTGTCATTGACATCTCCTATTGTCACAGTTAGTGTGCTTGTTCCCGTCATTGGTGGACTGCCGTGATCAATGATGACGATTGGTAGGTGATACTCTTTCTGGAACTCTCTGTCGAATGAACGTAAGGACGATACGATCGCTACACCGTCTCCATTAGCACCATCTGAAAATGAATAGATGTTGAAAGATAAATCTCAAGGATTAATAGGTTATCTTCAAGAAAACTCTCACCTGGACTGTTTTCTACCTTGAACGAAGACTTAACAGCATCATCTGCATTCGAAGCAAGACGGAATAGATACGGTGGTCCATTCCCCATCACTTTGTCATCACGATCAGTAGCCCGGATCTCAGCGATTTGACGTGGCGGTACGTGCTCTGGTACAACCGGCCGATAGTCCTCGAGGAATGTTGGTGGATTGTCATTGACATCTTGGACAATGATTGTGAGAGTGGCGGTTGCTGTTTTCGGAGGTGTACCATCGTCCATGGCAAGAACTCGGATTTGATGCCGTGGTTGGGTTTCACGGTCTAGGGATCGTTGGATTGTCACCAACCCGTCTTGATTGATAGAGAACAGACGCTGTCTGTCAGATGCGCGATCGATGGAGTAAGATACTTCGCTCTTCCCACCCTGATCCGGATCGTTGGCTTTGAATTTTTCCAATGGTGTACCAACTGCTGCGTTTTCGTTCACAGTCACTTCAATTCGGATCCGCTCAAAGTGCGGCTTGTTGTCGTTGACGTCTCTAATTTTAACCACAACCCATGAATTATCCATGTGGTATTTATCGGTATCGTTGTCGATCCCCCTATCATTTACTTGGATTCGAAAACGGAACCCATTGCTCTGGAGCTGGTCTTCGAAGTCCAGAGGGCTTATGATCTTCAAACTTCCCGTGGTGTCGTTGTTCCTGACCATGGTGAATTTATCTGCACCGTATCCACTGTTGGTCAGGACCTTATATTGGAAATTGTTCGTTTCATCTTCATCATGGACCGTCACTGTCAAGATTGGTTGATCCGGAATACCTCGACTATCGGTCTCGTCCACTTCAGTGAACCACTCGTCTTTAGTAAACCTCGGTGGCATATCGTTCACATCTTCAACTCGGATTGATGCTGTTCCAGTTCCTTTCAGTCCACCCCCATCTGTCGCTACCACCTGAATTGAATAGTCTGATGTTCTTTCACGATCCAAACAACACACAGCTGTCTTAATGAGACCAGTTTCGGGGACAATTTCAAATATAGGTAAACCTCCATCCTCCTCTATAACATTCTTCTCTATTGAATACGTCAACTTAGCATTAAGTCCTTCCTGAGGATCATCGTAGTCCATGGCAGTCATTGTCATCACAACCATTCCGGCAGTTCCATTTTCCGTCACATTTCCATAATATATTCCTTGAGGAAATATCGGGGCATTATCGTTTATGTCCTTAAGATTAACTTGGATATTCGCATAGCCCACTAGTCCTTCTCCATCCTCGTCCTGTGCGAAGACAGTGAACCTCCACTGTGGTCGTCCATGGGGTTGATCTCGATCTAGGGGCTACAGAAGTCAAACCAATTACAAAACGACCAAGTATGCAAGGCAGAATGTCACAACGAACCTTCAATACATAAATTTCTCCTGTAGTACTATTAACATCAAATTTGCTATTTTCATTATTATCAGCATCTATTCCTTGCCCAGTTAAGAAGTAAATAATATTTTGGGGTCTATCCACATCCCCGTCTGTTGCTGTTACCTTTACAGGAATATTGGTAATAATTAGGAAACTTGAATTAAGAAAATACGCAAATGGCAAACAAAATCATATTGAGCCTTATATATATACAAAACACCTCTTCACATCTATTCGGGTCAATATTGAGCTAGTTTCGTTATTTTCCCAAGGCAACTTTTATCTGCACGTCCAAAAATAGGTTAAAGTTCTCCACTGCAGGACACCACGAACACGATGCTTCATTTTCTATTATGAAAAATAAAGGACGACGAAAAAAATAAATTGCCTTAGGTGCTAGAACCAATGGCATGTCCTTGTTGGTAAGGTTTTGTAAAACATGCACAAGTTCATAGGATAAAAAAGTGATTTAAGAGGAATAAAATATCTGCTTGTGATAGATATACACTATACAACAGTTCGTGCTGTCCTTAAGGATAATATACAGTCCGATGTTAAGGTTCTATATCAACTTCTGCAGTATTCTCCTTGCAGGCAATATTCCAGTAAAACGAAGAAAAGGCAAAACATTTGTTTGATATTGTCCTTGAATTGAGGGGAAAAAATATATTTTCGATAGTATGAGAAGGACATGCCTTTGGGTTAGATAGCCTCACAGATCTTAATAACTTCCTAGAAATTATTGTGGTATTCCAATTTGTTATATCACAAGGAGTTTTGTATTTACACAAAAACTGATATAAATAAAGATACAGAAAACTTCTAGGCATTCCAGGATTTTTGTGTAATTCTTTTAATATTTTCGTTAGTTTGGTTATCAACAAAAATTTCTTATATAAAAGTTTCTGGAATAATTCCTAAAATAATATGAATGGGAAATGACATATACAGGTGGTCGAAATTGACTTGAGGACATGGAGATATTCTTTTATTAAAAACTCATTTTCTGTTCATCTATAATATAATATAACTCCCACGAGATTCTTTATTAAAAAGGCAACTTGGAATTAATTAAAACTTTCTATACGTAATATAAGATCAACATGTTAAATGATATTACCTGTAAAACACGTTTCGGTAAATAACGATCATCTTCTTCGGTGATTTGTGCACGATAAGTTGAGCGTTCAAATACTGGTGGATTATCATTAACGTCTATGACATGTACTATAACTGTAGTATAATTTTCCTTATGACTATTACTAGATGCCGCTAAACGAAGATCGTACTACAGAGGCAGGGACAATTTAATGAAGAAAGATAATAAATTCTAGAATATATTTAACTCACCCTTCGCTTGGTTTCGTAGTCTAAGGTGCCCGCGACATAGATGGCACCAGTTGTATTGTTTACAGCAAACGCACCGCCTACGTTACCGCTTGTAATCTCGTATCGAACACGCGAGGCTACAATGATAAAAGGATAAAAGTTAAATGTTACGGGACCAATGATAAGGGAAGTCTGATAAATGTTAGCTCATTTTGACGGAACCAGAAAAAAGGGCAAATAATTACCATCCCTTATTATACACGACGCTTCAAGAAGCCCTAAATGAGGTACATGAAGCTGCTGTGAATTCATGTAAAGAAGATATAGAATTTTTAAACATGCCTCCTAATGGCATGGGTTGGACCAAAGGAAACAAATGCTACTATCCTATTAAAAGTAAAATGGAAACAAAATGAGGAAGCCCAAAATATAATTCCAGGATGACATTTTGATATAAGGACCCAATTATATATTCTTTCAGTTGTTGTTATGTGGTTGGCACCCTACAATGTTTTCCATTTAAAATCACAACGCCTTGAAGCCTGGAAATGAATACAAAACTGCCTCATATTAATTCCAGGAATCGTTTATACAATTAGTCCTGGTACCATGAACATGAACGTGCCCACTACACGAAAAATGGAATATCCCATTCCAAAGCTCACTCATATTTTGGAACATTCTTGAGAGAAGTTAAATTTAATTTATCCTCAGAAATTTGGGAAATTCTGTGGTCTGAAGGATTGTTGGGAATAATTTAAAGGTTCTACCATCATATGGTAGTAATATGCGACAATTTGTGATATGCATTCTTAATTATTACGAAATGCTTTAGAAAATATTATTAGTACGAGTTTTGTGAAAAGAATTTGTGGCTTTGTTCGCTTCAATAACCTTCAACCTTTTAAACAATATTTTGTTTATTCCCTTTTTAATATTTCAGAAATGAAAGAAGTGATATTGAAAAGGTTTCAACCATTCATCACAACACCAACTACATAATCTCGAATGTTACTTAATAACGTAGTAGCTAAACAAACATGACATGTTTGCAAACATGTTAATAACACAAAAAACCACAACGTGCCAACCAGCTACATATAACATAGAGTGTTAATGTTTTGTTCATGTGGAACTTTTGAAAAATTCTCAAAGCATTTCCTAATAAAGACGGCTTATATAGTTAAACTCGTATAGAGTTTTCAGTTTAAAAATTGAATTTACTAAACACGACTTTATTAAATTATTACCACGAAAATTCTCTGAGGTTTCGGATAACCATGAAACTTTCAGAGTAGATTTCAACTTCCGCTTGGAGACGTTCCAACAAAAGCCGAATCAAAATTGAAAGCGTTTTACAATGATTATATATTCAGGAAAGGTAGCTACATAGATATCTTTAACCAAGCATAATATGAAGGTGTATTATTTTTGAAATCGTCCTTCTACCCCATGAATCCATAATACGTTGTCGACTGTCATACAGAACGATGTAGAAGACCATTGAGAGAATGAACCTATTTAAAGTTTTACAAGCATTTTCTATTCTATCTGCTATATCCAAACACACTTTCAAATACCATCATCATATCATATCACTGTAAAAAAGATAATTTCTAAGGATTCTACTTACAATCATTGTGATCTTTGGCGGTGACAGTGAGTACAGTATGTTGAATGTCCTCATTTTCGTTGACCTAAGCTTCGTAAAGGGATTTATCAAAATAGGGTGGATTATCGTTTTTATCAGCAATTCCAATCCGGATGAATTTTGTCACTGTAATGAAAAATAATAGAATAAGATTATTAACTTTAACAGCAAATGATAATGGACACGAAACATAATCCAGATGAAATGGAATTTTAAAAGAAATTTGTGTTTTCTAAATAAACTTCAATTTCAAGTTGTATTTGAAATTTTCCTAATGGCCACAAAGATATCCTTATGATCATTGCTTCTAATACGTATTGTGATTAAAATTAAGTTCTTATGAGAATCGATGTTGTCCACCCAACAAGGAAATATTATGAGGATTTAGAATAACAGATTAACCTTCAATTTTAAGGTTCACTTGCTCCGAGACTGAATAAATCGTCAGGTGTCTAGTCTATCGCCTTGAATCCTTATTGTCTTGGTAATATCCTTGACGTTATTCCAGGTACAAAACTCTTAATTAGGAGGCATTTGTGTTTGGATGCCCACATTCAATTGGGTCTAATCAGTAGAAGAGTTTTATGTTTTCAGGGTTTAAATGTTTCGACCTTCTTCTGCTTCAAGAAGGATTCCAATTTTAACTTTACTCGTTGACATTTTATTATAAATATAGTCAATGACTTCAGACTTGAAAAGGGGTTTGAAAAAGAGTTAAAAAAATTTTAAGTCTTCCATAAAATCACGGTATCAAATCAATTGGAAAACCTTTTCTTTTTCATAATGAAACTACTCTTGAAGTAATGAAGGTTTGCTTATAATGAGCGATGACAAAGGGAAAATGATGTCGCACTGATTGGGTTTTGTTATATTTCAACCTACTAGGAATTTCTAATCAAGTATTCAGAAAATAATTAACACCTTTTGGAATGTGGTTTTGTTGTTCCTCAAAAACACTCGTCTGAGAAAAAGGGTTTCATCCAATTAACAAGTTGACAATCTATAGAATATTAAGAAGTCCTTGGGGATTTTATCCCAGAGATAACCTTAAAATTTGTAGTAAAAATTTTGTCATAGTAAATTTTGAAAAGCGATCGATAACTTGGATGTTATCATTTAATTTCAGAAACGGATGAAATTGTCCTTTGAACCTTAACGCATTCAGCAGTTTCCGTTAGTTTTCAGATATTTTAAGAATGAAGAACGATTCAAGGTAACAAGCTTTCAAGTAAAACAACTGTATTATGCATGATATCTAATGGAATTTAATATGCTTTGAAAACATGTTGACAAGAACACTAAAACAATTTTCTGACGGAACAGGATAAAACAGAAATTTTCGCGTATATATACAAACAACTAAAACGCGTCTCATGTCGACATCAATTTTCGTTATAATTTTCACGTTATCTTGACAATCTTCTTCGTATTCATTTAAACGTTTACACAACGACATGTGGATATTCAAGGCTATAGAACATGAAAATACAAAGAAGCATTCAGTTGATAGCATCAACCATATTCTGAGTACGGATTTGCGAGTTGTCATTCATTATTTTCATTTTAACTGAAACGCATGTAAGAATAAAATTAAATTTTCATTTTGAAAATCTACTTTTATAACTCGAAGTACATTTGAATATATCTCATCTTGTTTACGTGATATTCAAATGTTTTAATGCGATTAAAGTACTTAATACAATTCAATAGTAAGTACTTTTCATTTTGGATGGTTTCGTCTAAAGCGAACGTGACATCATTTTACAATTTTCACTTTAACGAAGTAAATGTAAAGCTCTTTTGAAATTTCATTAAAATAAGATTCAATTTTGATATCAGATTTACAAGAAACATCAGAAAATTTTCTTAGACATTCGTGTTTCTTAATTTTTAAGCTGCTCAATAAAATTTCTTCACACTAATGATACGCCATCTGTATGACAAATGAGCGAATTTTAAGCAGAGAACATTTTTGTGATTGTTCATAGTCCTTAAGAAAATCCATAAATAATAATTTAAAAATATTTTTCTTTTGTAGACTTGTGCTTATTTAATGAATAAATTATTACAAAATTCTGAATGCAAGAAATATATTTTAAATTTTTTAATTAATAAGATAACGACAATTTCATGAGTAATATTTGTCAAAAAATTGAACAGCGAAATAAGCAATGTGAAATATTAAAAACCGTTTCTGCTTCCCGTTTAGAGAAGTGTGGAAGGGACGGCGTCTTCTGCACGTGTCGTACTAACGCACTCGGACACAAGTTTGTCTCACGCAATTTGTATCTCAGATTACTAGCAGAATAAACTTGTTCTTTGTGTATCACACCACCGAACGTCACATCGCACCCCTGAACTCTTCCAAAGTTACTGCTAATCGAGAGAACTCTAGTAATAGTTGTATATCCTTACGACATCATGTACAAATTATAGAAATAAGACGAACAGTAATTCAATACTCCAGTACTTTATCCTTAATTTAAAGTGTGACGTTTGTCAGAAAATTCTTTTTACTTTTGAAACGCAATTCATTGTCGAACAAATATTTGATAAAATTTATTTTCGAAAATTTCAATTAATGAATTGTTCGAGATGTTGTTTGTTAGAAATAAAAATTGTCCTTTCAGAGACGAACGTGAGTAAAGTTTTTTGTTAATTTGTGAAGAAGCCTGTCTAGAAAGTCATTCGAATCACATATATATTAAATTCCCATGTTACTTGGAATGACACACTGTAATTTTTGGACAGCAAAAGGTTGACAAAATGGCCATCAAGGGATTTGCTTTCTTACAATTTAATTCATCTTTGATTCGTAGTGTGTAGCAAGGAAAGAATTTTTCCTTATAAAAAAGGAAAGGATCTGTGTAAGGATATCTCAAACCATGTTCAATTTCATAAGACTGTTTTATCACATGTATTTAATCATAAGTGAATGTGAGTTGGAAGATAACCCTCGTCAAAAATAAATTTTTCAATGTCAGAAGAAGAATTGAATTAACTTTATTTTTTTTTCCTTCTAGGGGGTATATGGGAGAACTTCATATTCGAAGTTGTCGTCTTGTAAAAACGCGATAAGTATTCTGTGTATGAAGTGTATCCTTTTTGGGGAATTCTTATGAACTTCTAATTCTTTTTTTCCTTATCCTTGGGCTAACATGGGACATAAATTTAAGGCGGAAACACATTAGGAAAAAAGCGTTTCATTTTTTAAAGCTTTGTAACTTTTGTATCTATGAGAGAAGCACATGAATTCATAATAAATGCCCTGCCAATCAAATTTCGAGATAAGAACAGTTCAAAAGTCAAGTTGCTTAAAGTTACTCTATTTTCACTAAGCGAAGCCTTAAGGATTCCATAATGTAGATACATTGATATCAAAAGCTTTTATGTGAGATGTTATTGACTTGACTTGAGTTTAAAACGGTTGGTCGTGATTTAATTTGCAGTTTTTGATTTCCGCATTTTTGTGACCCAAAACAAAAGAATCCTTACATAACATTCTTCTCATAATAAAAAAAGGACAAACAGCTCGAAGGAATTTTTGTGTTATTTACGAGTGAATTTTCAAATAGAATGTCCGTTAAAATGACTTGCCAAACTGGCGGAAAGTGGAAATATACTACCCCAGAAAATCTCTTGTTTTAAAAATACATTATCATTTCGAATGAAAAGTAAAAGAACCTTTTTTCGAGGGTTAAGAAAACCTTTTCCACCGCCCCAATATGTATATGTGTGAGTGTGTTGGCGTTTATGTTGTTGATAAACTAGTAAATATTAGTTAACTTTTTGTTACTTTTTTTTAAGGGAAACCTTATTATCAGTTTTTGTTTTGTTAATGTTTTCGTGAAATTACAAGGATGTTGCGTAACGATTCCTTTATTTTAAGCAAATGTGTTGAACAAGATGGAGTATAAATAATTCGAGATATTATCCAGGATGAAGGACGAAGAGGTTACGTATTCAGTTGTTCAGTTGATTTAGCGCTAATGGTTTTGTTAATAAATAAATTCATTTCATTTTTATCTGTAATATAATTGATGTAGGTCATTCCAAGTTTACACAATTTGGTGGATGAGTGAACCTTTCATTTGATGGGAGAAAAGGGTTTCTGATGGTATAAGAATTTAAACAATATATTTTGCCGGGGGTTAAAGTTTGCAGACCAAATGAAAATAGAAACTTCAGTTGTATGAATATCTTGAAGTTTAGAATTTTTCTGAAACTCAATATTATGTAGCTACGGGAAAAAGGCTTCATGTTAGAGAAAGGTTTGTTTTTTTCATACCGATGAATTATGCATGTACATATATTGAATGCTTTCTACTCCTACTCTACTAACACATACTGCAATCTCGCTTCAATAAGTTTCACTCCACTCCCTAATGCTTATGAGGAAAAAAAGAGGCGTATACTGTATGTAGGGAATAAGGCTTATATAATCCCGTTGATTCAAAGCTTACAGCACTATGGATAGAAGAAAACTTTAAGACTCCATTTCTGGAAAATTTTCGGTATAGAAATGAAAGGAAATCTAGGAAAACTTCCTAACAAGCATCAGCTTACTTATTTATGTAGGTACCGGTGCCTTCATGACCCTGTCAAATAAATTACGATACTATATGAGATATGGAAGTGTCCTTCTGCTCCTTTATCAAAGCTTGAGTTAATAAGTTGACGGCATATATAGAAAACTCTTAGAATTTCGTTTGTATGTACCTCAAAGATGTAGGAAAATCGTACAAGGAAAACTTTTTGAAAATATATTTATAATATGATTTCATGGATGCTGTGGTAAGGCTATGATAACTAGGAAGAATTCTGTATGAAGTAAGCATCACAGTTTGAGGTGCACAAATATGAAGAAAAAAATTTTATAATCTTGAGAAATATCCCTATAAACTTGCAATATATTTTTTGGTCAAATATCAATGTCGATATCAATATCACTTAGAGTACAATGATAATATTACCAATTTAAGATACCCTTTCAAAGTATTGTTCAATTCCGAATGGAATTGCGAGGGTATCGATCTGTTTATGACCGATAACATTTACCAAAATTCATAAATACCCTATAACCCGAAACGTCAATATCCGAAGATGGATACGATTGTGATTTGCAACAACCATCATCTTAAAGAAACTTCATTCTCTGTTTACGATAACAGCAAATTACCCCAACAAAGCCTTCACAGAAGGTTCGTTAAAAATGTTTGCGATATGAATTACGCAGATAATATCCCTTCAAAGGTTATAGAAAAGTTTATTTAACAGTAAAACTTGGACAGTTTGTTATGTGAAATTGTTCGCCCTTTATTGTTAGCAAAGAAAAATATCGGAATGTCATTTATATATCAATTCCATTATACAAAGTAAAATTTTATATTGTATATTACAGACAGATATTATATAAAAAAGGAAAAAACTTTTTGATGGTATTAATCTCAAAGCTCATTTTTATATAAAGCTTCTTTTCGTTCAAAGTATATCCGACTCATTCACAGGAAGACGACAACTTTAACCTTTGCTCGAGTTTGCCTCATTTGTTCGGCTAATTTGAAAAGTTTCCATAAAGCTATATCCTTTTTGCGATATCCACTATTTGTATCAGTCAAGTGTAACCATAGCTTCGGAATAGATTGCTGTCATTAGTTATGTAAAAAGGGAGAAAAGTTAAAATAAGAAGTGAACTTTCTCGGTACAGAAATTGATAAAAAGCAAGATGCGAAGGATCTATGGTTATATCCTCAAGCAGGTGAAGCAGGACGAAAAAGTTATTTAACATAGTGAAAACTTGAAAATTTCTTCAGCATACCTAGCCCACCCTGTTTTCGAAAATCAAGTGATTTCGATTTCCTTACCCGTGTCTTTGACAGTTTGACAATTTCGACAACAAAACTCTTTAAATTGTCAATTTATTAAAAATGGGATAATTCCGAAAGTTGAATGAATGTTTGTTGGATAATTCAATCATTCAATTCAAAAAGAAATAACTTATATAAGCACATCTGGCGGAAATACGTCGCAATTTGTTTCGACATCTGCATGTGATAATGTGCATCAGCTAATTTGCAAAGAGGTTACAAACCTGGATTGTGGCACGTGGCTAGATTTTTTCCTAGCCAGCTTGTAACTTGTCCCTGCGTATGACACTCAAATGCCATTAAATCTATTGAACTTTGATCACATAATCCCAATATGTCAACTGCTTCCATCTTCTACGACATTTTCCCTTTTAAGTAAAGGAAATTTCTAAGAATTCTTGATCGAATGTCAAAGTTGAAACTGTCGGACGTTTCCCTGTTGCTAAAATGCCCATCGGAAATTATCGTTTCAAGGGGAATTTCTTTGTTATGTTTAGCACAAACTATCAGTGACATGGAAATTTCATAAATTGGATTTATCCTTATGTTGAAAAATGGCTGCCTAAAAGGGTATCAAGTATACGAGACGAATATGTAAATGGGTTGACACATAATATTTTATTGTTATTGCATTGTGGAAATGGTCTATCTGGGCAAATGTGATAACACGAATAGATACCCGCTAATGTATATGTCAATCAAAATTGACCAAAAGGCATTTCAAAGATTCAGGGATGATTCTGATCCTGCCATCTTAAAAAGTATAAAATGTAAGTGTCACTTTTTGTAACGACTTTGATGTGTATCAAATGTAATATCGTACTTTGTGTAGCGAAAATACAATTTGTGTATATTGTATCCTAGCCCTATATATAATATGTTTCATTCGGTACACTTTTTTTGAAGTTCAATTTCCTATTTCCAGGATCAAAATCAATAGGATTATATGTTACGTTCTTCACTTATTCATTCGCGAGAGTAAATTTGATTTTGTCGGTAGGAAAATTTAATAAAATGTTTTTATTTATTTTATTTTTGGATTTCACTTTGAACGAATTGATGGTTACTGATTTATCGGTTCAACGAAATAAAGTGAATTTCGGGGGAAAAACTCGTTTAAATAAAAATTTTTATTGAATTTTTCGTTAGTTTAACTACGTTGATTGAATGAACGGTTTGTTTTGTGTGATATTGAATATCAGTTTGTAAGGATATTGGATATATCAATTTCGATACAAAGTAATCTGCTTGCCTGATAATTGAAATTATATCGTTACCAGTTAAGGGTGCGTTCTAATTCACTTTGCAATCGTTTGTAGGTTATAAAAGGTGTGGGAACTAATTGACTCTCGGTTTTGATTGATTTCAAATTCAGTTTAATCGGGTTCGAAAATTTCTCCTTTTGGGGATAATATTCTCTTTACTATCAAGTATACAAATTTAAGCCAAAGTGGAAAATTGGCATATTTGCCGAATATCCCCTTTATCTTTGTAATACTATATCTGTAAGTGATTGCATTGGTCAAATTGTGTCTCCTGATTGGGGACTTACTAATGTGATACCTTGCAGCATATATAAACGGAGTTTCGTCTAACTCAAAAACTTTAATCTCGTTATCCTTTATACAGTTTGTATTTGTTCTTCCATGTGATATCTGCACATTATCTGACATTTTCTACAAGGAATACATAAGGTACGAGTATTTTATAAAGACTTGTTGTATCCTTGAGAGTAATATATCAATATCATTATTAACTACATTCAGTTGTCGGATATCCAAATATCCCACAAGTCTCTGTCAGTTGAATATTGTACATCAAATGCATTTTTAATACATCATTCTTCCAACAAAATGAATTGGGCGTAGTCCATGTATCCCTGAAGAGAAGACTGTAGAAATATTTCATCCATAAAATGAGGTTTCCATGATGTATTACAGTATTTGTGGTGTTTAGTGTTTCTTAAGGAGCTCCATCTAGGGACGGAATTTTGTTGTTTTTCATGTTTTCAGTATGTTTCCATGGATGTATGTAAGTAAAAGTTTTATTTTATGTTGAAATTTTTTGCATATTTCGGAGATGAACCAATGAAAAACTGCAGTTTGACGTGAACTGATCATTTGTATTGATGAAAAATACCAGGGAAAAGTTTCTAGACACTTTAATCGTTCTATCATTGAAAGTTATTTGTATTTTACAGAAAACTTATGGGAACGATTCATTCTCCAACAATAAATTCCATAAAACCTACAAAACAATTTCTATACAACTTCTATTTTCTGTGTATTTAATCCCGTATTACTTTTGAACTTTGAACTCTCAAGAGCCACGCAAATCTTAGAATTTGATTTGAACACGAAAATGAAGCGCACAACTCCAGTGGATTGGGATTATCAAGCAAACTTCTGAGTCCAACAACTTAAATTATTTTGAAGGCTACAAGGATACGCAATGATCTTATACTCAAATAGATACTTTTCCAGCCTTAAGTAAAGTTTTACATAATGAAAGAAACATAAGTCCTTACTTTATAAAATATGCATTAGCATACACTTTCCCGGTTGTGCTTCTATCCTGATCGACTTACTTTCGTGTATCTTACGAATTTATTGTTGAACAGGATCTCATAGCCATTATTGAATAGGTTATCCTCCTTGGGGCCTCGAAGCTATACCTAAAACATTCCGAAAACCTCATTGTCCTTGATTATAGAAATTATCCCTATTAGGTATGCCTTAGTTCTGGTCAAGGTATCTTGTAAAGTGTATTACGAGGCCCAAGAAAGTCAATTTTCTTCAGGCAATCTGAGGATGTTGATGTTAAAAATTCGTCCTTTTAAATCACTAAAAACAAATTTCGTCCTTAAGGTTTTCAAAAACAAACACACCATGTAAACAAAAACAGCCGTTCCAAAAGGGCCTATCCCAACAAGAACGTAGTCCCTAAAGATTCGTTCGCCCTCACAAAAATATCCTTGAAAAATTGCATGCACACGTAAACATATCGTTTAAAATATGAAATCCTTACAGCCTTCGGTAGATTTAAAGGACGAAAGGATAACATTTTGAATATCAATTCTTTTAACGTAAAGGAGATTTTAGTTGTCCTTGGAGAAGGTTTTTTGTTTTTTTTTCGGGTTATCGCTTATAGAATTTGAAAATGTTAAATTTGCCGTTTAAGGATTTTAGCAAGGATACGGAAAAACGGACTGGTTGAAAAACGTATCGAAATTTTTTTCTCTTCAGAAACGCTTTAGGGCATCGCCCCCAATTTAAGGTTTATTCAAGATAAAACTGAGTCCTTAATAAGGATACTACAGTATTCTAGTATTTAGTTGAGATAAGCTTATGTAACGGTTAAATGTTGTGGTGTTGGTGTTGTATTGAAAAAAGGATTTTCGTTTTATGTGACTGATTCTTGGGAAGTTTATGCGTTTAAGTTATATTACATTTTATTATGTTTAGCCTCAAACAAGTTAAATAAATCAATAACCTTGTAAGCTTACGTTAACCATACTGACACGTGTGACAGGTAATATAAGAAAAATATATAATACACGCAACTTTGGATTAAGGGAAGCATGTGTTTAAGGCTTTCCCGGAAATGATATGAGACAGGTTGATTGTATATCATAAAATTTAACAGATGAGATATATCGAATTGTCAATAACAAGGACAATTTCTAAGAAACATTCATCTCATCTTCCACGAAATTTTCCTTAGTGGATGTGATTTATATAAGTTTGGGCGTAGGGAAGCAGGTACCTGTTGTTTGTAACATAATCCCTCAAGCATTAGTGGATAAAGTAAGACGCTTTTTGTTCTTTATACGATTTTATTATATTTCGAAACTAAATCGCATTAACTAGGTTATTGTAACTTGTTATTGCGAATCAGGACTTTGAACTGGATTGTCTTAAAATTTTTTTAATAAAATATGTAGCATTATCCTTTTCAAAAAATGTTTCATAAATTGTGAAATTAATTTGCAATTGCAAAATAATTATGAAAGGAAATTTAAATCCATTCTTGCGCCGAGGTGGTTAATTTGATTTTAATATAATCCCTAAAACGAAATTTAAGGATAATTTTTCTGCTGTACGCCTCCTTGCTACAAAAAAGGTGAAAAAGGAATCATGAGAAAAAACGTTGAAGCCAATAAGGATTTATTGAATTATTTTCATTTTTTTCACGTCCACCTTTTGAAAACCTCGTTTTCTGTACCTATTTTTAAAAAGGCACGTATTTAATGAGAATTGATTTATCCTGGATATATGATCAAAGCATTTCTTGAAATTTAATTATCTCATTTTGAAAGGTACCCTAAAAAGAAACTTTGGAAATAAATTTTAATTACTCGAAAATTATACTAAGTGTGACCGTCCTAAATGGGGCAAAGGACAAACTGGGCAAGCTGTCTAAGTCGTAATATGTTCAAAGATCATCCATGATTCGCAGAAAAGGTTCCAGGAATTTTCAACAAATTCTAGACTTCTTGTCATAAGATATTGAACGGTAAGTCAAATGAAAATTGTACCTCTTAATTAAATCAAATAACACGTTGAATGATATATTATCCTTGCAACAATGCAAAGGATTTATACCGTTTACAAATTACTCTCACTCACTCACGGAAAATCCTTCCGTTTAACACTTCTTTGATACACAATTTGAATAGCTTAAGGAGTCATTCTCTTAAAACAAGGACAACACTTCTGGTTATCCCTTTATAGGATGTTGAATATTAAAACCCCGATGTGACATTTGGGATAGTAACTTACCTTAAATTCACTTTGCTATTTTGAAAGGGATTTACAATTGGATATGTGTATATCCAAAGAGGTGCTAACCAAAAACTCCTTTTTGTCACGTTCTTGAGTCCTACTGAGGAGTTAAGCCACAGATTAATGTCATACGTGTTGTCATGTAAGTTATTGTCAGAGTGGTTTATCTATTCTCTTTTGTTTTTCTGCCTTTTGTGTGTTTCCATTAGGAATGATTTAATTAAATTAAAAATGCATTATTTATTGAACAATTGAGCTTTTGGTGCTTTGTGCATAACAATGTCCTTTACATTACAATTAACAAAATCTTAATTACTAAATTACCATTTCTGAATGGTAGTTCTTACGACCAGTAAATTGTTAACAAATTCAATTAAATAATTCTTGAACCTTAAAAGTGTACTATGGAACCATCTAGAACTGATCCTCTTGAATCGAGCGACTCAGTCTCGTCGAAAAAATGCCAATTTTGATTTTGAGGTTTTCTGAAACATTTACCCTTTGAACTACAAAATATTGCAAAGCAACATGAAAAATTTCATCACATTATCACGTGCTATATATTTCGCAGAATTGTTGCCTATTCTATCTAGGTTGAAACATTGCTCCACTTCGTTGAAAACATACATTTCCAATAACGAAAGCCTTCAAATGTCAATCAAATAAAATAAACGTGTCATTTATTATGAGACAGAATAGAATCAAAATAAAGGGATAGAGGTAATTTATTTCAGGAGGGAAACATCAATCCAAGAATAACACGTGCATATATAACATTTTAGTGATTTGATTTTGATTTTATCGTCTAAATTGGAGATATTTATAAAATTTTCCATTTTATATACTTGTACCTTATAATGGAATTTAATTTTCATAAATTTTTCATTCAAAACATATAATAGTATGTCATGTACATAAACTGTTCGTAATTTATTATCACCAGAGAAAAAGTAATAAATGAAAATTGAAACATAAATTTTACCAAAACGACATCGACGAAAACCCAATTCTTAAAAATGATAGATACGAATTGTCACCCTAAAGAAATTTCTTCTCGATTGCAAACACACACACACACACTAAAACACAGTTGACGACAACAAGTCGCTGTCGAAACATTTATACTAGCTGGTGGTGCACATTTCTATATTGCTGTTTTAATTCACTGCTAGCAAATGAAATTGATTAGAATATCTTTGCAACAAAACTGTTAACAAATACATTTAAATCATACAGAAGATACTTGCGAGGAGATAATTAGATTTGTTAACCAATTCAAAACCGTAACTTGTCATCGGCATTTGGCGTAATTTTCCGAAAATATAAAGATACATGATGTAATAGCACAGCGTCCTTAAAATGTTTTCATTTAACAATCGTCCTGGAAATTAATTAATATTCGTTCTCACACTTTTATTATCCTAATTGCTAGAAAAGGGTTTGAAATGGAATTTTGTTTCTTTTGTATTTCAATGGAGAAAAGGGTTTCAAAGTTACTTAATATTCATTTCTCAAAGAAACAGAAATGGAATGGTTACGTCTTGGTCGTAATTTTAAGGAAAATTTATATATTTTTATATTAATTTCTGTTTCCATTTTGTAATGGGGTGGTAAGTATATTAGATTTTTAATTGTTTAAGTGATGAGTTTTTGATTTGTCACGGAATCCTTAATTTCGAATTAAGAATGTTTGTACCATATTTATTTTTCATATTAGATATGAAATTGCGGAAAATTTTTGAAAAGGGTTTTATTTTTAGACGGATAAAAGGAAATTGAAAAGGCTTTTGATCAGAACTCATACAAGTTCACAAAACAAGTATGAAGAGCAAAGAAAGGTTCTTCTAAAAGTAGCTGTAGATTTGATGGGTTTGTTATGCCAAGGTTCTGTTACTTAATATATTTATCAAATACTGAACGGTCAAGAAAGTAAGGTCAAACAAAAAATATTTCAAAAATGCGCACGTGTACGTAAAATTTTTTGGAGAGAATTCTTAAGAAAGGTTCTGAATCAGCCTAAAAATCTATTTTAAACTCAAAGAAAATTTTGTCGATTTTGTTCCTTTATGCTAGTCTATCTGTTACGGATAAGTGATATTTGGCACAAGTTGAAGTTGTTTCATAAATCTCTAAGACATTATAACGCAAATATAATAAGTGACACGAATTAAATGAAATTGGATTCATTGTTAAATAAAATCCAATCCTGTAAAGCCGATAGAAAAATGTCCTTAATGCTGTCAAATTGAACAAGTAACCGATTTGATGACAATGTATGAAAGGAGATATCGTGTATTATAAGATGAAGAAAATAAACGGTAACACAAAATATGCCCTATTATGGGTTCTGTGCTGACAAAAAGCTTCTAGTAAGAATATTCTGGTGGAATGTTTTATAACATGAATGGAATTCTTTTCTTCTTCATTTTGCCGTAAAATCAAAGTTATACATGACCTCCAGGCTTTGTCAATAGGTTAACATTAGTATACATTTTCGATTCGAAGGATACTTGTAAATCATACTTTGTACAACAACAGCTCAATGAATTATGAATTAAGAGTTTTGAACGTGTCACGAATAAATTGTTTTTGAGTTTTACACATGAAATCTTGAGTTATTTCAAATAAGGCGCCAGTTATCTTCAACATACAATGGTAACATTAGCATCGTAAAATTGACCATTCGGGATAAGCAACATAATAAACGGAAGTTTTTGATAGTCGAAATTCACTAGAGAGTAGCAGATAAAATTATATCCCTTAAATATGATCTACAACATGTTTGAAGGTGATGTTATGTTATATAATATCATAAAAAATTACTGAAAGTCATTTCACAATTTTATAACCACTTTGTTCATGTTTCATTTATATTATATGAGAGTTGTAGCCGGTTTCTCATTAACAAACAGTTTGTTTTTGTTTTGAATTTAAGATGAAATTTTATAACATTTAATTTTGGAACAAAATCACTTTTTAGCCAGAATTACAATCATATTAAATGTCATCATAAAAGTTAACGAAGTTGCTATAAAGACAAAGTTACTATAAATCAAAGATATTTGAAACCTTGCTTAACATCACACTCAATCAAGTACACTCCAACAAATTGGATATTATATAATATATTACAGTATTAAAAGTTCTGCAACCACTGCTATTTTATACGGTGTACACTTTGAACCAACAAAAATATGAAAAAATCGCATGAATGTTTTTCCACAATATGAGATACAACGAATAACCATGTGTTGAACAAAAACAAAACTTTTCTAATACACAAAATCATGTTCCTTGTATATGAAGAGGTCATAGATTTAAGCACCATCTGTTTGGTAAAGTTTTTATCCTTGAACAAATCAAAATGGAATCAGAAGGATAACGCCAACAAGCAGGAAAAAAATATAAATATAAAATTCGTGTGAATGGTGTGATTTGTACCATGTGGAGGTTATACATAAACAATCGAATATCATATACTATGAACGACCGTATTAAGCTTTATGAATCAATATAGAAAACTAAGCAATAATTGAACCACTCCCTGGAATATGATGAAAATCATATCTTCAAGTTAACCTCTGACCTTGCTGTGAATTCAGTTGAATAACTTCATCGAGGTTTTGTGTGTTTCGAAGTTGTCTTAAGATAATATGAGGATATGCCATACAAATGAATTTTGGTTATTTAGAAAATCACGAAAAGAGGAAATTTCCTTAGAACGTGTATTAATTTCTAGAAGCGAACTTTGTAAATCAGGATTTTATCATGTTAGTAACTGAGTTATTTTATATGATTGATTGCAATCAGAAAACAAACACAAGTCTATTAACACTCCTTCCTTGTTACAACATTTCCTGATCAAAAGGACATGCAAGTGTTAGGCTACTGAAATCAATGTCAGTTCAAAGTTGTTACCAAGTTGTCATTCTTATGAGATGTTACAAAACTTCATCAACTCGTATGCTATTATCATGTCATATACAAGTTGCAAAATCCCCTTGCAAAATGTTCCCCATTACCTGCATAATATGATAATAGAATAGCATAAATCATTTTGTCATAGAACAAAATCATGTTGACGTGATAAATAACATTTTAGTTATCACAAATAACTAAGGACATGTGAAGGACTTTTTGAATGTAACGAATGAGAAAGGACTTTCTCAAAATTTTCCTTATTTTTTATCTGACATTTTTTGGTACGTTACACAAGATTATCCCAATTCCGGTGTGTTATATGATTAATGACTGGTCACAAACTAATCTTCAGAATAAGCCTATATACTTTATCAAATCTTTGATGTACATGTTGTCTTGATGTTTATAAGATATGAGAGTGGATAACCACGTACAAATAGTAATGTTCCCTTTAAAGCCATTTATATTATTTATATTTTTATCCAAATATAATTTATATTTACCTAAGTATGTACTGTTCGTAAGGACCCAAAATATTTTCAGAGGATCCACCATTACTCGTCCTGAATTTCTCTTCCCAGCTAGTCAGCACCAACCGATAAACTCCGAAATCAAAGTCAATAACACCAAAAACACACTCATGAGCTTAATGGATATTGTATCATAATTTCGTTGAAGTCCAGAATTTTCAGTGACACTCATAGTAAGTGAAATTTTTAATTAAATTTTTTAAATGACATCATCAAAAATTCAGCATCTCTTTGAGGATTTCACTAAAAGTTTATATAAAATATAATTTATTATAAAGTTAGTATCATCAATAAATCAGAAACATATCAATTAGGATAAAAGAAAACTTTTCATATGCTTTCATAACTTTACTGGTTTTACAAATGAGCTAAAGATAATAACGTCCCGTTCAGTTTGTATGAGGTTATTTCCATAAGGGATAGCTTGAGCTCATTAGAACATCAAACTTATACAAGTTAAAGGATATCCTGTCTTGTAAGGAAACTTTTTAAGAAATGAAGATGAAACTGTGTTTTGAATCTCATGTGACATAACTAACAGAAACAAAACAAAATCAGGTCAAGGATGAATTTTACATGAATTTTATTAAAAAACCTTTTTGCAACCCTTTTCCAGCCTTCAAGCTTATCTCCCACGGGATATTGTATTTCCAATCGAAATAGATACAAAAGTGATTGCGATATCTCTTGTTTTAGGTCACTTCATAACATTTTATCGACATGTACCCGAACTAGTTTTATTGTTGAATATATAAACAAGGACAAAATCTAAAACTGTGAGGGTATTTGGGTTATATTGATGAGGGTATTTCCGGTTAAACAAAAGGAATATATTTATGTATCGGACTACAAAATGATTACCTTTTACAACAATCAAGTTAACAAACTGCCAAATGATTCCCTAATTATAAGTCAATATATAACAATGTGCTATTAGTATCATTGAACATGAATCTATTATACATATAGGTATATTTAGTTGTAAACAAGATGTTATTGTGTATATCTGTATAAAACACGCAAAAATTTCTCCACTATGCCATTTAATTACTTTTGTGCCAATTGATCATATCATTGATGATACAACATATATATCATATAACACATTATAATAACTGAACATGTTATTTTGCTAGTGTCAACAAATTTCTGATTTTGCTCATTTTCGATTACAGATAACAGATACTAAACATTTAATTTATAAGATAACAATATGAGATACACGATTTTGTTTTGTCATAAACTAATTACGATTGAATGAGATATTTGTTATTGTGTTTGTGGTTGTGGTTTGATTGAATTTTATGTAGTATTCGAGTTATTCGAATTTGATCGAATGCTTCAATTAAGAAAGTTGATATTGTTTTTTCGAAAGCTCTTAATAAACTTTTTGGATTTATTGTGTATGGAAGATAAAGTTTGAAGTGTTATTCGATATAGCTATATGGCTACCAATATCTAATTAACAGCCAACAGTTCCTTATATACATATTTTTAATTAAATTCCAATAAATCTCGCCTACGAAATGTTAGGTAATAAAGGCAAATGTTTGATCACGTTTTGATTTTATGAAACACAAAACCTTCCACGTCAGCAGAACTTATTTTAAAGGACAAAATCTATATTGGAATAGAACCCACTTTTTCCGATACAACAGAAAAACGATTTTCCACAAAATTTCTGTCCTCATAGTCACATGGTAAATGAAAGCCAAACAACTAAAAATGAAATCTGACTGTCATAATAGCTTTTGGCGAAAGCTATTACGAGCGCGTCCCTTTTTTCGTGAGGCTTTTGAGGTATCCAATCCATTAGACAAAAGTAGAATTTTTTTTGTAATAGAAGTTTCACAATTCTATTATGGAATGCTGATAGCCCGGAAAGGAATTTATGTTTCGAAAAATCATCATGAATGAAATTTTCTCCTGATGCTGCTGTATAAAAATTGATTTTTCTCTCGTTTAGTCGTCCTTAAACCTCAGGACTAAAATCTATTGATTGTTCCATGGTCCAATGGATTTCAATTTCAGGAATCAGACGTAAGCCACACATCATTCAAAAGTCAATCATCCTTCGAGTGTCCTGCCGAGTTAAGGACATCATTTGGAACAAGACACCCTCTGAAGATAGAACAACCTGATCTTCCTATAAAATGTTTTTGTTCCCGGAAGCTCAGCAAACTACATCTGCATGCAGAATTTCCGTCGTAATAATATGTCAAAGACCAGAGTTTACCTGATATTATCCTTTTGTGATGAAATCTGAGGAAGAAGGTAGGACGGCAGTTATATCGATCTCAAATCAAAGGGATACTCTTGCATTCATCATAGTCCAAAGACATCAATCAATCAAGAGTGTCCTTGTTAGGGACTTTATTTGAAACACGACACTAACAGAATGCAGGACAACCTGATACTAAAATTTTATTATATTCGGAAATTCAACCTTCTGACAGGCGGAATTTGCGTCATAACAACTCGCCAAACACCAGAGTCTACCGGATATTATCCTTTTGTTAGAAAATCAGAGGAAGAATCCAGGACAACACTTCCATCGATTTCAAATCAAAGGGACCCCTGTGCATTTATCATGCTTCAGAGGATTTCAATTTCGAAGAATCAGTCGTAAGCCACAGTTCATTCAAAAATCAATCATCCCCAGACTGTCCTTGTTAAGGATGTCATTTGGAAACAGACACTACCTGAAGACAGGACAATTTCTAGTTACAGTTTTACGTAGAAATTCAACAAACCTCTTCCGCATCCTTAAATCGTACCATTAACATGTGGTTTTCGGGTCACAATAACATGTCAAAGACCGGAATTTA
The DNA here is from genome assembly GCA_963971475.1 of Chrysops caecutiens. Lineage (NCBI taxonomy): Eukaryota > Metazoa > Arthropoda > Insecta > Diptera > Tabanidae > Chrysops > Chrysops caecutiens. The sequence continues at coordinate 8,873,568 of OZ020570.1, forward strand.
CCCAAAGGGATGTGGCCGACATTTACATATAAAAAAATAATTTTTTTTTCCAAATCGGTTCAAGAAAATCTGTCGTGCGTGTAAATGTTTATTGTGCAGAAGGAAAGTTAAGAAAATTTTGCTGAAAACATCCTTGGAAACTAAGGATCCTTTCTGAATGGTTTCACATGAAGAACTGAAAATATTTCTGAGGACAAGATATAGTCAAGTCGTTTGTGGTATCCGTGAAAATGGTTTTGAAAAAATTAAATCAAAAAGGATATTTTTGAGATGCTGTGTTAAATTCCCAGTGGTTCCGAAAAGGGAATTTTATCATTTCCATCACGACTTAAAAGATTAAGTGAAACTTGCCTCTTTGGGTTTTTGTGCAATTCCATCTAGCGAAATGTTGTTAAGCCTTTCAGCTCCTGAACCTGAACCTTATGCCTGAAGATGAGAAATCAAATGACCTTCTTGGAAATATAGGCTTTTAACGGGTTATACATTTTCTTCCATTTTTTCTTAATAAAAATACGCGACAATTTTTCAATTTCTTTTCGTATTTTCTCATTCAATTTATAATGTCACGAAAATGATTTGAATTCATTTAACTTTCAAATAACCTAAGAAAAACCTGAATGTGACTGAATGGGCGTAATGTGAAAAGTGAAAATCTCTGAAGGGATAATTTTTCGTTTGAGGGATGCTTTCAGGAAATGATGATAGAATCTGTATAAGAACGAGGGCTTTCGTGAGTTTTGGTAATTTGTATCGTTTCAAGGATGAAAACGCCTCAATGAAGTTCATTTTTCTTGATTTACAGCACAACAACACCGCGGAGACGTTGTTCGAGTTCCAGAATAATTTAGAATCCTTAATTCAGCCACATCAGGATCATGACTCAAAAATGATTTACCTCCTTTGTGAAGCTAATGAGCTTCAGAAATGATTAATCTGGTCATGGTATACTTTCAAATCCATTTATGAATTTTAAAACAAGGATCAAAACTTCCTTTATATATTAATCGTCAATAGATACTTGGAAGTGCTTCCCAAAATAAATTGGAAGGGAACATAAACTGAATTTGCGAATTACAGTAAATATTTTTATGTATTCTAGAAAATATTCATACACATCGGCATCTGAAGAAATGTGTAGGAAGGAATTTATTTGGCTTTTTTATTTTATTAAGTCCCGGTTGGGTACTGAACCTGAAAACTTTCCCCCTCAACTTGCTTTCATATTTCTGTTCCAAAGTTATTCGATGACATTCCATAGAAAAATTTTTGTTTATAGATGAAAATATAGAAAATAAAGTTTTACTTTTTTTAAGCCTCAAATATTTTGGGGCTTTTACGTGAAAGTTATGGCAGAAATTTTTGGTATCTTCAAATTGGAATAGATTAAAATGTCAAGTATATGACGTTTATTGGTGACAAGTGTATGAAAATCGGTTGTTATTAGCAACTGAAAATTAGGTTTTTTAACTTTCCCTCTGTACGTTTTATAAATACGTCTTATGATTTGATAATGAAGAACTTTGAAAAACAATTCAAGTTTTCAAATGAAATTCTATGTACTTCAAATCGTATTTGGAAAATTTCAATATTCAAATTAAATGGAAATTTTGTATTCTTGGAAAACCTGGAAATATAATTTCGTGGGAAATAGCACTCATTGATTGTAATAATGAATCAATATTGTGATTTGAATCGTTGAAAATACCAATAAATGATAATTAATTCCTCAAATTGAAATCAGTTTTTGAAAATTGTTTTCATGAAGCGTACTTATCGTTGAAACAACCATTTTCTATATAAAAATAAATGTTACTTTTAATTTTCTATCATAACAAAGTTAAAAAACAAATTAATTGCTAAGTTCGACACAATTTTGATCTTTCTAATTGTATCTAAATTCTAAATTCATTGCTAATTCAAGGATACTCAACTTGTTTGAAATAAACTACAAAAATCTTAGTCTATTTTGTATCATCAGGCACTTAAAGCATGTAGCTAGGATTTTTGCAAAGTGGAAGGAAACTCGTATTTGTACCATCAATAAACTTATCTTGGAAAAACAAAATGCTGCAACTTTCGTGTAGTTACATATAAGCAATGACGCAAATTTTTAACGTAAAAGTAACCTGAAATTTTGAAAAAGGATATTTGATTACTGGAGCCTTTTGAAGGACATACATAACCGTAGGGTAACCTGTAATTTACCCTTGACTCTTTGGTTTTATTAGTTCAATATGGATAATGTCCAAGTTTTCACTTTTTGAACAAAGAAATTTTTGGTAAAGCTTTGAGAATTTGAAATTCCCAAAATGCCTTTGAAGGGAAAAAATGAGTTTGAAAATTTTTCATTTTCTTTGATGTTGAATGTTTGAATATTTTATTAAATATTTTCTGATTCCATTAACATTTTTGGAAGTTTGAAATTCTTCTAGAGTTAATTACACGTGTAAAAGTTCAAGTTTTGTAGGCTTAAGTTGTAATTTTGAAAAGATTGATTAACTTGGAATTGATTTGAAGGCAGAAAAAGGTTGCAATATGGATTCATTTAACGTCCGTTTGACCCATACAAAGTACGCAACATTACAGTAACTTGAGGCAGTACTATTATCCTTTATGAAGGAAGCTATAATAACTGTTAAATAAAACGATCAAAGTTTGAGGAAGTATCACAGTATCCTGGACAAAGCCCAAAAGAGAATTTCATTTTTTTTCAAAAGTTAAATTTTTCCTTGAACAAAAAACTTTTTTAAACTTTTTCATTTTGTGTCACAAGAAAATTAAAGCAATTATATGAAAAGTTTCTTAAATCCTTAGAAACTCGATTCTTTTGTTCTGTTCACAACGAAAATTTGTAATTATATTCCATCACGTGAATCACAGTCATTTTATGAAATGTTATAAATTCACACTTTCCACTATTAAATTCCACGCCATTCATTCATTTGTGAAACTTAATTTAATTAAACAAATTAACGAAGTAGTACCGTGAATTAAGTATTCAAAACCACAAAAACAGATATCATCCGTTGAATTTCAATAAACGAGATATCATTAAACAAATACAAAATTCAGAGAACGTATCCTTTTCAGGAAAATGCCCTAATTCCATTACAGTTAACGTTAGTCTGTAGCACCTATGTATATAATATATGTTCAAATACAAAATCCACTTGAAACGTTATCAAAGATCACTCGGTTCTGAAACGCTTTGAAGGTTTTTTCTCTATCTGATCAAATTGTGTGATTATCCCTCATCATGAGTTGCGTTAAGCACTTCAGGATAATGCATAACTCCTTGTGATGCAGATATCACAAAAACACATACACAAGCACATAGAATACCTTCCTGTGAAGCATGAAGTCCTTTTTTTCAAAACTGGCGCGCTGAAAAATTTTCAACCGAACACAAAAACCTTATACCTTCCGAACCGAGCAACGAAATGAAACTAACTGAATCTGTGACCGAACCTTCGCCGAGATGCTATGGGTTTGAGAGTAGCTACTGTTCCTACATGGAACCTTCTCTGTGATAATAAACGTAGCTTTCATTGCTGTAGAGCTTGCGCTGTTGAAGATATCTATTGAATGATGTGAAATTCCCTTTTTCACAATATCACACACGAAATCTTTTCAATATGGAATCAGAACTTCGTGATACAGAAAGCTTGTAAATTTCACTGGAATCTCTTAAATCTCTTTTGAATGTTATAAATGAGAGCTTTTTGAAATTTTATTTTCTTCTCAATTCTACAAATTGCGTGTTATATAATATTCAGGCGAAGCTTTTAAGTCTTGTTTGGTGTGGTTACGATAAGATAAGGAATCGTGTAAAGTTTGTGTTAACGAGGCTTAAGCCATAACTTTCAAGATGGTTTCTGGACTTTTGCAGAAACTTTTACCAAATGAAAAATGAGCTGAAACTCATCCGATTTTGACCTCTTCCGGTTGAATGGATACATAAGATGTGTTTCTAATAAACACATAGTTAACGAATCTTTTTTATTGATAAGTTTAGGACATTCGAATTTCTTGGAATTTCTGTAATGTGACACCTTCAGTTTCTTAAATATTTTTGAATAATAACTGAAATTCGAAGTTTTCAATACGATACTGAGCTGGACTTTCAAAATATTCAAAGTAAGCAAGTACAGAAGGTAGGAAAACTTTTCTTGTGGAATTACCAGAATTGAAAGGTTTTTGGAAGTAATACCTCCCAGTTATTGTTTAGTATTGTCCCACAACACAAATTTTTTTTTATAAAATCGATACGAATGACTTCGAATTTTTACGTGCAAAGCTTATAAAGACTTTAGCAAATAACTTATTGTTATGCATGAGTCAGATATTGTACTGTAGGTAGCTGGTATCATGGTGTCTTATGAATATGGAAAATTTATTAACAATTCTTGTAACAGAAAAAGTTTTTTATTAAAATGTCATCTCCCGTGAGAGGTTGAGGAGAAAAGGTTTTTCATTTCGTCACTTTTGAAATCTTAAGAATATCGAGTCACCTTGGTACATCTTATTAAGAGACTTGAAGTGATCCCATTGAATGAAAATTGAACACGTGTTATGTGAATTAACTTATGCTAAATATGTAATTTTGTAGATCCCTTACCAGCTTATGGATTTGATAAGCTTAAGGATAAGGAAAAATGGTAAATAACAACGAAATACGAGCAATTGGAATAATCAAGTTATCATTTTAACCATAGAAAAAATGTTATCAAACCTATCTTGAATTTGTGCCTACTGTCCATGTAAATGTTGCCTTAAAATTGTTCTGGGTTTAATTAAAACTATGCGTACATGTGTATTACTCCACATACAACATTTCAAGCATACCAACATACTCCAAGTGCATGTGAAAGAAATTTTCGTTTTTAATTAAAATTTTTGCGGTTATCTTTGGTTCCCAAATCGGATATACAAATGAGATATATACCAAAAACATCGAAAGAATTATGTAACGTAATAAATCATTTATTGTACGGTTACATGTTATGGGTTTTAATAGCACAAGTACAATGTGGTGAACTTGAAACTACTTTAAGTGTTTTAATGAATTTATATTGAACTTATACTTTAAACGTAACCCGATACACATTAACCCGGAGGGTGTTTATAAAGAGAACCTTTTAATTTAATAATAAACTGTTAAGTGTGCTGTATTTGATCCTTAACCACGTAAGCCACCAGTTGTAATTTGATTGAATATATCCTTCCATTACACATTCCGCGTTTATGCTTGAGGGTAGACTTTAACTTAACTTAAAGTGTAATATAACTCACAGAGTTTGTCAAACACTCTTTAAATCACATCACAATACTGTATACAATTGGTGTTTAATGTATAAAACTGAAGAACTTTCAGAGTTATCCTGAAAAAGTAAACGGAAAAAGAAACTTGAAATATTTCATATAAATCCTCTTGAATCCTTTCATAATATCACATTTAGTGTATATTTGTAGCAGAAAGAAGTGTATATTGGTTTAAGATACAATGTATTTCAGGGATAAAAACAGAATATATAAATGTATATGTTATATACTCGTACAAATCAGAAACGCAGGAGGGAAAATATGAAAAACGGAATGTGAAAAACTTCAAAGTCCTGGATTTTAAAACATAATTTGAAAAGTTTTTAACAAACTAAGACGATACGTTTTAAAGGATTACAAATTATGTTATACTTAGAAAGTTTCACTTCAATAAGGAGACGATGCTAACCAGAACATTCAAGGATATCTTAAAGGACTAAAAATATTTTTGAAAATCTTAAAAATTTGAAAATGTTAAATTTATTAGAAGTTTTGTGCGTTTTTTCGAAAATCATGAAATGCTAGGAATTGAAGTGGTTTCAAAGATCACAAGAAAATCTGTTGAAATAATCTGGAATGACTGTACAAAATTAAAAAGGATGAAAAGGACGAGATGAAAATGAAACTAAGACGCCAAGGGGAAATGTTAGAAGCTTTCAATTTGTATTGATCCTTAATCGTTTGCGGTTCGAGCAATGAAACATGATTTTTTCTTTTATAAATCACACACACACACACGCAAACACACATCTTCGGATTCATATCCTTTTATAGATTTTCTCATGCATACGTATTATACATGGCGATTTGTAACCACCCTGTTATTTACGATATTCTTAAGATAAACATCGGGATATATCAGCGACAAGTAGAATTCTCAGGATGATGAAGGACCTGTTCGAATAGTAAAACATTGATCTACACCGATTTTCGCAAATACATGCGAAAATGTGCGTAGATGTTTTTATGCTTGTGTTAGTTTTTCTATAAAAACCTCATATTGACCCTTTTCAAAATGAAAGCAAATTCAAATCGAACCGAATGGAACCTTTTATTCATTCCATGTGATTGAGCTGTTTTATTCCCTTTTGATGTATTCACTTTACGCCTGATGGATCACCTTTGCCCCAAATGAGGTTGGGTAAATTAAGGATACGAGATTTTTTCACATACATACACGTGTGTGTGATATCTTTCAGATACGAAAACTCGTCGTATTACAAACATGACTTATAAAACTGATAAATATTTTTTCAATATTTTTTCAATATTTTTTCTCATTTCCTTAGGAAGTCAATTGGTTGCGCTTTATCAGGTTTGTCTGTTTTAGCTATAGCAGCAAGTTGTCATCACTACCATATGAAATTGGACAAAATTATTATTGGATTTTTTCTTCTGTATATGTAGATTATAAACCTCACACTATCGTGTGCCAGCTTCGATTTAAATCAATGAATGTTCACATTACTATTCAGGTTTCGATCGCGCTTCAGTATTTTTAGACTTTCAATTGTTATACCGAACTTCGACGTCGCTGCGATAAAAGATTCTTCGGAATGTATAGTATGTATCGAAGCGACAACATGCCGTACACACGTTTCATTGCAGTTCTTGTAAAAATATTTTATCGGACTAAATTCTGTTGATGAAATATATATTATATTCACGTGGCTGCACTTAGCACCAACGTGTGTCCACGTGGAATGAATCCAATTACAAGTAAATTCAAGAGAATCTCCTCATCAGAAGTAGTTCTGTTAAGCTTGATATATATAACATTTCCATCTGAAAAACACCACTGTAATTAAATTAACTAGACAAATTTTGTTCCCTCACACAAATACAAAAAGAAAAAATTGTCATCCGCTGACCTCGAGAATGATGGTGAACATGCACGCCCTGGTTTCCCTGGGCAAAAAATTGGGTGGAATCAAATGAAAATGATCTAGAGTTCAGTGAGTATTATGGAAAAAAATGACTGTAACCCTGGAAGCAAATTGGTACGTGACTTGAAAACCTAATGACGATGAATGTTAAAAGTATTGTTTAGTTTCTTAAGACTAACTTGTCAGATAAGAAAATTGAATAGAATTTTTGGTAGGATGGAATGTTTAATATAAGAACGTTTGGTTTATTATTCAACCAAGAACTGAAATATTGGCCAGATAATCCAGATGAATGTATTGCAAACGACAATAACCACACTTTAATTAAACGTCAATTTTTATATCCTTAGAAAATGAATAAACTTTATCCTGAATTTATTTTTAATTTCTGAAAATATCTTGAAGGCTATGAAAAAGGGTAGAAAGATTTTGTTGCTTGGATTTATTTTGTTCCATTATTCATTTCCTGTGTATTAGAAATAAACCCATTTTCACAAAAGGTTAAAAAAAGTATTAACGATAAATTATTTTAATCAAGTTATGATAATAAAATGAAAAACAACAAATTTTTCGTTAAAATAAAATTTTTAAACGAAACAACTTTTGAGAAATGAACGTTGTATATTTTGGGCTTTATAAAACAAGAAAAGGATAATAAACGATGAACGTAATCTCTCCATTGTTTTTATTATCCTTTGGGCATACTGTATAAACCAGACAATACAGGACATACATATACATGTGCCTGGAAAGTGTTTGGAAATGAATGCGTGTGTAAATACTTAAAAAATAAAATCATACATTATATATATATAATGAGTTATTCGCATCAGTTAAACATTATTTCTTCTACTGTACATGAGAAGAAACATTTTCCTGCCACTGGCTGTGTATATCAACACAAAGAGGATATATTCGTGATATTATGATTATTATCCTGTTGAAAAAAATTCACTTCAAAAGCATTAAAATAAAAATATAAAGTATAGCTTTTCGTGATATCAGCCAAGGCTATTCCTTGGCAATGTCAGTAGCAGGAAGCTCGTGTTCCCTTTTCCAGGATAAATATTAAAACAGGCATTTGATTTTGTTTCAGAAGTGAGTTCAGAAAAATATATTTATATCATTCACAGTTTTGTTTTAAGGGATATCTCAAGGCAAAGCTGGTAATTTTTTTAAAAGAACTTTTCATTTCATGAAATTCACAAAATAATTTAGTATCCAAGTACCCTAAATTTCGAGTATCATAAAAATTCGAGATGATGTGCTGGAATTTTTATTGAACGGGATATAAAAGTTGTTTCAATTATATATCCTTTCATGTTAGAGGCGAATTTGTGAAGGTGTCAAATGGGTAAACTATGAATCCCTGATTATCCACGTAAATTGGAAAATATTTATCTGTTTAACCAAACAACCTAATAAATATCTTTCATTGTATAACATTTAATTTTGGGAATTGTAACAAGTCACAAAATATTGCCATCTTTTTGTACATCTAACAAGGCAAAAGACATTCATCTTAATAAGAAACTGAAAAGGCGGAGTTTGTATAACCAAGACATTGTTCGTGTTATTTGGAAATTGTTGCCCGATATCAATAAAAATGCTCATAAAACACACGATTAAATGAAATTGTTTCTTATCATTACAAAAGGAATTTTTTTTTCGTCTGCAGTTTAAGAAGGATAAATGAAAGCTTGGAAATTCTGTTCGTTTTCAATTCAAACACAAAACAAAACATGTAAATGACAAAGCACTGAATTAACTTTAAAAGGAGGAGGAACATTTTCATGGTAACATCTTCTACATTTTGCTGTAGACAACTCGAAATGTATGGCGTCAAGTTTGAGGATAACCACATAAAATGCACCACACCAAAGTGTTCCTTAGTGACTGTTATTACCTGCTGAGAAAGCACAAGCTATAAAATATCGATTTATGTAATACCAGCAGGTACTTGAGTATGTGCCTAAGAATGGTACTGGTAGTCCGTGTCACTCTATCTGAGAGTGACGCAAATGAAATTAAATAACTTGAAACATGCTTTATGGATGCCTTGATTTACCTTGGCGAAAATCACTCCACTGTAGGGACGAATTCACGTGAAATGATTTTCAAGTTTATTCAATTATTGATGCATGATGTGGATTTTCCTTGAACTCACAGAAATTCAAGTAACAATTATCGAAACACAAATACTGGTATCAGCTATCCTTATTCTATAAAAGTCGAAACAATTAACAAATAAATACACGAAAAATTCATGGAATATATTCTTGTACCATCTAGTGAACCAGAAACTATTCTAGAAATGTGGAATGCACAATGTTTCCACTTATGTATGTGTTGTAGGTACAACATATGGTTCAAATGAATCCAAACGGAAACATTCACTAAAGCTTGGTACACTTGTTTCCAGCAGCCTTGTTCATTTCAGGAAACATTCGTTGAAAGTATCCCAACAAAATGATTCGGGAAACATTTTGGATTCATCAAAGTTTCGGGATTCATTTAATATTCGAATTCACTGGATGTTGCTGTTTCTGTGGAAAGTTGAAACATTTCAGAACAGCTTACGAATGTAAAGATAACAGCAAAAGTTTCTGTTAATTATAACAGTATAACGATGTTGAAATATCAGTACGTATAAGTACAATATTGTATAAAGTTTATTCTCCAAGATGGCGTTGTAAGCGTTACAAAGATGGGTTTCTCTTGCTTCCTGTTTAATATCGTAAGAACATATTCTGTCAACTATAGCTCGGACTACTAATACAAATCTAGTGAAGTTTCATCATGTTTCCGAAATATCGTTTTATCTTTGTACAATTGTCATTATAAGGACATTTTGTGGAACTTCAATAATATTTCCCTGATAGAACATGGTTCGAAAATTTTCTCTAAACTTCGTCCTGACTTTGTTGCAAATAATTCCGAAAATTTATTCCCATTCAACAGAAAAGGATATTCGATGTATTCTGCTAATTTATGGTTTGTGACCAAGGAAAAGGACCTTTTGAGATTTTCATTCCGAATTGTGTCTGAACTAAAATAATTTCCCCCCAAATCGTTTTGACGTCGAACAGCTTGGAACGTTTCGTTTGTTTAGGAGGAAGAAGTGAAGCTCTTACCCGAACGAGACTTTTCGGATTTGGTAGTGGATATTGAAAATGTTAAAAGGAAAATTCCATTTAACGGTCGAAATGTATTTCCTGCAAGAGCCAGTGGTGCTCAAACCATGCTTCTGTACGATTTTCACTCAGAATTTTAACATATTATTATCTTTATATTTCAATAATTTCCTTCTGAGAATAATTTTATTTCCTCACAGTTTAATTTTCCCTTGTACACTTCAGTTTCTAGTAAAATGTGAAAATCATTTGACACGTGTCGTAGGCGTGCATATTACGCATTTCGCCAATTAAAATTCCAGGGAATACACATGCGAGGAACTTTGAGGGTATTCCAAATCCAATAGCTTCTTGATTTTAATGTGATTTTGAACAGTTTAAAAGTTTTCAATCCCAAGAATGACTTCGACGAGAATTCGACAAATGATAAAATTGGAAATTTATTCCAATTTAAGATGTTCTCAGAAAAGTTTAAATTTGTTTCCTGTTAAAACATATCTACATATGAAATAAAATATGAAATAAAGGTAAAGTGTTGAAATAGAAAACGATTTATGAATGGACCGTCAATTAAGTTTTCACATTCAAAATTCCGAAGGTATGAAAAGTTTCCATTAGTTCTGAAGTTAAAAACTTTACCAAAACATCACAAGTGAAAAACCCACCACAAAGGCAACCTTCCAATTTACTTCCTGGTTTATAGTGTACAATGTCAATTACTTGGCAACTTTTTTTGCACACAAAAAGAACGTGTTCAAAACGAGGGCGAAAGGTTAAACCCAGAACTAGGTTATTATGATGATTGCTGTTAGTTACACAAATTTGCAATGAAAACATTGGTAAGCACAATTTATACAAGAGTTAACTTGTATAAGTAATAGAAATGAATAGTACTTACAAATTTTAGTAGAATATTAATTTCGGACATTATTGTTAATCATCAAAGACTTGTTATTTAGCTAAAAGTTTTGTCAAAATGACGAAGCGATAAGGGAGTTTTTCGAAAAAAAATAAACTTCGGCATCAACTTAATTTCAGATTTCTTCTTCTTCGACTTTCGTCATAATGAAAGTTTTCTTGTTATCCTTGTTTTTTGTGATGAAAACTTTTCACAAATTCTATCTGCTATCAAACAAAACTTAAGCGACCCTTAGTATAGAACAGAGTGTTCCGTTAAAAAGTAGTTAGCCAAATGATGTATATTTTTTTGTTTTGAATCTTATCAATACTGTCAGAAAATTTAATCGTTAGCCATACTTCAATGATTCGCAAACTTTTAAGCTTCCAGCTATTGAAGGAAGCGATTATATCGGAACTTACAGTTGACCTAACTCGGAGTTTTGATGGAGTTTCGAACAATAACGGAAACATGTCTAACACTACGTCGAACGTGAACTTCATTGGCTTAATTCAACTTAAATCCCGAAAGTTTCTGTTTCAGATAGACAAATTAGTCCATGGAACAGATTCACACCTGAGTCACCTTCAAATCTCTGTAGAACAAGGTTTGAGGGTGTATTTCAGAGCAAATCCTTCATTAGCTTCAACGTCTTTCAGTTAAAGTTGAAGTTCGTCATGGCAATAATTCTAGGACACCATTCCAATAAGAGGAAAATTTCTTCTTCCATTTATACGATACTTGGTGAAGCTAGTGACTTTTACTCAACTCATGATAGCGATTTGGCATTTGTATTGGTTATAATTCGTTATATGGGAAAATTCACTTGATTACCTCGAAACCTACTGGAACACAAGGCAGAATTCCGCATTTATTAAGAGGCAATTTGATGACATGAGTATTTCTGTCTCGTCATTATTTTCTATATCATCTTCTGTCCATATTCTTCACATTGTCTTAGAAAATGCCATGCAAACTTTTGAGCCCACCTACTTGACCAGGTTCTAGAAAACTTTTTGAAACACTCTCAATTGAATAGAGGGTAGATTTGGACTATTACCTCCCCTGTTAGTAATACAACACATTTAAACAATTTCTCTTGAAACTAAAAAACCGTAAGCATTCAATATGCGTTTTGATATACACTCTCATTTAATCAAAAAAACTGAAAGACGTAGTCAAGGACCACACCGTGGATTTACCGTGAAAACGTTGGGATAAAATTATAATAAGTGTTTCTTATTCGTATGTGCTTTGGTCAATCTCTTTAATACAATGGTTATATCACAAGTTTATTGTTTTGCGCCGCCTCTTAATTTTTTTCATCGATGCTGACGTAGTTCTGACATTTGCTCGGGACTGAACATTTTAGGTTTTTTATTGTAAATTCGTTTTGATGCGAGATTTCTCTGATTTGCGTTTGATACAAATAAATATATATATATTTATCTTTCATTTATTTTCAATATAATACCGATTTTTAAATGTATTTTGATAAATATATTTAATGTTTCACTTTTGGTGCTCATAGTTTTTTTTTCAAGATTTTTACAATGACGCCAAAATCAACGCGATCTCACGCTCACTAATTTATAATTTTACACATCGCTTATTAACAACAGTTACGCGTAGGCGTTAACGCTAGCCCGATGACGCCACGGGTAAAATAGACGCCGCACAATAAATACGTGGAAATATGCCTTATCCACTGTTACCTTAACCGTTGTTATTGCATTATTGGTCTCGTGGTTATTACCGATTGAAGCATGATGGCATTGTGTAACACAAGAAAGTTTAACTGGTTGTCCATGTACATACTTAACGAGAAGAAAAACGTACTCACGTCAACACAGAAATTTGCAGAATACAGGTTCTGTCTGTATTCTCCAAGGAATCTTAAAGAATAGCTTGAGAACCCTTGAGTCATATCTGCACCTCATCAAAGGTCAGCTTTAGAATATTCGGAAACCTCTCATGAGTCATTCTGATTACTGTCAGAGGTGCAAATCATCCTACATTTAGACAGGACCTACTAAGCTTTTGCCAAACGGTTCTGATTCAACTTCTTGAATATGTTCTAAGTGTGTCTTACAGAGTTTTGGCTGCATATATGGCTCTAATACCTGAACCTCATCACAGCTCACCTTTAGATTATTGGGAAACCCTTCATTCTGATAACTACATAATAAAGCTAAAACTCATCATGCAGACAATTTCTGGTGGAAATTCCGTTTCGGATTCTTGTAAGAGACAATTACTTAGAATTATGGAATATGTAGAATTGTGAATGAAAATGCTAAAAACAGAATTGTTGTACTCCAACCAGATTTCCGATGTTATAATGGATCACGAATTCTTCAGCATTACAGAGTTCAAGAACCCACTTTACTTTTCGAATATTTAAGGTCAACCGAATGAAATTTGATTTTGAACCCCTACAGCGTCTCATTATTTTCATTTTTTAGTTTTTATTTTGTATTCTTCTTCACTTATGTCTGTTGAATTATTAACGGAAAAAAAGAATCGTCTCCTTAAAAATTTATTCACTTTCGCCTCCTTACATGATTTCACCATTCAAACAAAGAGTGTCCTCATGTGATATTCTCGAAAAGAAAATGTTTCTTAGATGTTAAAGTTCTTATCTTATTGAATTTCATAAAAGTTTTTATATATTTTTTGTTCCCTTTCTTTTCCGTCAATGATAAAAATTCACAAGAAACAAGAATTTTTCATCATTATTGATTCAAGAACGTGTCCTATCTTTCAATGACACTTCCCTCATACACTTGACATGTCTCACGCCCTTCATGTCATTTATATTCATCCAAGGGAGGATTATTACTTTATTTAAAGTGATTTTGTTGGTGCAAAAAAGGTGACAGTGAGAAGGAATATAACAGAGAACCGTTAACGTACCTGCGAATATTTTACTTTATACCTATATTTTTTTAATATCAAACACATGAAAATCAATAACCGGTAATTTGATCCGAATACCACGAGAAAAGCTAATGTCGTTGGCGTTATAGATGTGATAATGAATGGCAATATTGACTGGGGTTCTATAATTTTGTGGATGAAGAAATCTTTTGCCTTATGATGTCATCTCAAAATATACATGACATTGTGATTGATGACATCACGTGTCAAATGTCATTTCGTGGGGGATTTCTCGAACCCTTCAAGGAAGGTATCCATTAACACATTGACAGATCTATACCCTCAGTTCCTAGTTGACCCGAATTCGAATGGAAGGAGATATTTTACGTGGAATTGTATCCATTTATAAACAACATCCGGTGGACATTTGACAAAGGTCAAATGTCAATCTGTGTTTCTGAATCTCGAAACCCACACAAACGTATACATTAGGTTATTAGAAATCCGATTTGAATAACTGAATTTCTATTTTTTCGTTGTGAATATCTCAACATGAAAAGTGGCTTTCCTAAGGTTCGGTCTTCGGTTTTCTTGAATTTTCCGAATTTCTTAAATTTCACATTGTTGTTGTATTTTGTTGCTTGTCCAAAACCAATGACAAGAAAATATAGCAAAAACTTAATATTGTTGCTATTGGAAAAATATTCTTTTTCCTACGTCGAACGAACACAAGACAAATTGCTTAAGAAAAGATTTACGTCTTCGAAAGTCCTTTTGGCCAAAATATACGTGGTGTGTTATCGATTCTTTTGTCTTTTGAGGGATGATAGAAACATGAAATAAAAAACGAAAAATGTGAAATGTGTGCTATTACTTCCGTCCCACACTTTGTGATTTTTGGAAAATGTGGAAAATTTGTAACATAAATCGAAAAATGATTCACTGTATTTATCTCAGTCACTTGGTTTTTTTATTAATTACAAAGCCAAATGAAAAATTAATAAGTATTACTTTTTGTTCCTGAATTTTTTCATTGTTCCCTGCAGGAAAGTAAATAATTAATATTTCACTTTTATCTGAATTGCTTGGCAGGAAGGATATTCGTTAACAAGGAGTCAGAAAGGAAATTACGAAACACGTCCTGGTGACAAAGAATTCCGTCTCCTCCTCATCTCAGCCTTTTCTGAATTTTGACAGACGGTACCTTTTGGTAACAATTTCGAATGATCTCATCGCGGCCACATGTTCGAATCGCACCGAAATAAATCATTTGCCAATCCAGAGTGGAAATAGAAATACATCCTATCATGCACAGTGCGTGGGTGCGAAACGAGCGAAACATTTAAGCCTACACACTCCACTCCAAGCTGGCAGTGGAAACACGCCTTAAAACTGTCTATCAAATTTCGGAATCATGTACCCCAAGAACAAAGTATCACACGGATATTATTTTATTAACATATGTATCATGTGTATTGATGTTTTTTTCGAAAAATCCTGCAAGGCTCTGGAAAAACTAACAGCGATATTTGAAGGAATTCATTGGTACTGTCAAGTTATCCTGGTGCTAATTATGAAAAATTCTTCATACCCTTTCACATGTTCCATGGCTAATCCACGCTTTACCTCGTCTCGTTATTTCAACCATTAAAGACAAGATAAAAGCATGAAAAGATATCATGTGTCTGTTCCGACTGATAACACATTCCCCAATGTGACTTTTATTCATAATAAACACACACTTCATAATTTCATACAGTACACAACACAAACAACAAGTTCATCCTCAAAACATAAACAAGCATAAAGTGATGACAAGCCTTTTTCCCTTCAAGCCCAAAACCAAGGTTCTATTCGAATGAAAACGAGGTTAAACAAAACTGCTACAATTAGGAATAAAATGCCATATACAGCATATGCAGACGGTAGTATCATACTACTACACACAATATAATATCACAATAACCTCTTTCAACTATAGAAATGGTTTTGTGGTTCTATGCATACAAAACATTCCCGTGTGAATGAATGTCCTGTGAATAAGGATTTGTGGATTTGTTGAATTGTTAGTTACATTTGAAATTTAGATTTTTGGCTTATGAATGCAGTATTAATTTGAATTTGAAAAATTCTTTATTTAATATCACTTACCGATAATAATGAGGTTCCACACATGCATCTGAAACTCAAAAACTGCTCCCATTCAAAGAGATTTCACTGGTTTCATGTGGATATTACGTTGCAAATTTCAAGTTCATATTAGTTACACAAAACTTCATCATAAACTATATAAGTTATGCAAACGGTTTATTGAATTTTATCAGTTATCAGTTATCAGTTATCTTTCACAGCACTTCTACAAACTTCCGCCGAAGTTACTTTCGAAGAAACTTTTACGTTATAGCTCAAAGTTTTATTTGTATCACAAACATAGATTTACATACACACAGGAACACATCAATTTATCACTAATTTTTTATATATCCTATCCTTACTGACTGATATTAACTTCAAGCTAGTCTCTATGACACTTTCTTCGAAAAATTTATCTTTCCCCCGAAGAGTTTACACACGAACCTTATGAACTAAACTTCAAAAATCCTTTTCATACACTCAGGATCCTAGATCATGAATGACTTCAACTCCTTTTTAAGGATTCACTGTTAAAATAATTTTTATCCCTTCTGCTAGTCCTGTTGTATCGTTTTTGGCTTTTTATTAAATATTTTTAGCTTTTTCAAACTAGCTTTAATGTATTATAATGTTTTCCAAAGTTTCCTTTTTATTTAAAAGGATCTCATTTCATATATTTCATTTTATTTTCCAGGAAATTTCAACGCCATTCTTATTCAAAGGATATTAAAATTTTCACTTTTCAGCTTCAGCTACAATGACAGATGAATTTTTTAAATTGTTTTTGTTCTCTACTTGTTAGCTGATATTTTATATAACATATAATGTTTCATAATAAACAAAAAGTCACTTTTTCGTTGATTCATTCACCAGTTTGGTGTCTAAAATGAAAACACTTTTGGTTGGCGTTTTAAGGGAATCAGTTTTTGTCAAAGCAAAATTAGGACAATGCACTCAAAATGCTTATGCTCCTTTTGTTGCAATATAATATACGAAAAATGTCCAAGGATACTATAAGGACGCATGTGCTTTAAAAGGAATTTTTGTGTGGAACATAAATTGGGCACAGATTGACTGATTTCAGATTGACTGACACTCAGATTCGTATTTGGAGGATTCGGGAAAAAGGTAACAACGTTTGTGACAACATCCTTGACAAGAAGGATCTGATAGTGATGAATGTGACAAAAGGCTTAACTGAATCTAAAGAAAAGTCACGTTCGAAGTTCCAGTGGTCACTAATTGAAGTTTCCGAATCGTACGTGCGTTTAAAATCAGGACACCCTTTTTTGAAATGAAGTTAAACGATCAAAGCGTGTCAGGACACGTGAAGGGTTTCACGTGTTGCCTTTTGTATCTTTGAGAAAAAAATAAATAAACCCTTGGAAGTAGTCTCTTGTAGGCCACAGTAAAACAATTTCGATTACGAGACACAAAGTTACAAAGGACATAACATTTTCGGGATTACAGAGACAACCATCAATGGGTTTCACCTCGACTATAATAGTTTGCATTGAAGTTAAACTTCCTGGGATAGGGATAGACAAACTCAAGGACCCATTACATTCCTGAAAGGAAAATCAATAGAAACACTCTGACATTTCGATACCATCAACAATTTAATTAATTCCAAACCAGGCGAAAACCGGAAGATGGAATACGGAACAAGGATGACGGAAAGGGGAAAGACGTAAAGGAGAAAGACGTAAAGGCTCCAGAAAGTCCTTTCCATGATTTTATTTGATATTTCCTTGTTTTTCTTGTATGTATATGTTCTGTTTTCATCTCAGCTGGCCATTAAAAGTTTTGTGGGTTTTTAACCCGAGTTGTCATTCAATGTGATGCTGTCAGGGTTTGTTTGTTTAGGTCAAGTTACCACCAAGGCGAAGGGGGAATTTAGTGAAGGATCTAAAAGATAACGACACACTTATATTAAAAGCAACTGATTTTAGGGAACCGGATGTGACGTAATGTGTATAATAACAAAGGCGGATTTCATCTTTGATGTGAGGCTAAAGGGAATGATTTTGTCCAACTGGAAACAGATACTTTAATGTCCTTGATACGTGCAGAAAATATTTGTTGATCTTTTCATGAAGAAAAAGATTTCCAGGTGTCTTAACTCAATTTTGATTTGACCAAACATCTCTTTGTTATATAATAAGTTCCACAGGATATTCAAGTGACGATGGAACATATCTTCTTTGAAGTGTGCTTTGATTCAATTAAAAATTTTCATTTGAATTAAAGATGTTGTTTGAAGATTTTGCTGTCCATCTGAAAGTAAAAGAAAAGCTTTCATGAATATTCAAAACCCTTACACAATTTTCATTTCAATTACATCTTTGAACTTTAGTTACACCTTTAGTAATTTTTATAGAGTACCAATCATATTAAATTTATTCTGTTGAAGTTCATAACGTTCTTTGAGGAACTCTTAATAATAAAATGAAAGTATTAGACAACATAGATACCTATATTAAAATAAATTTGTAACAATTTTTTATTGTAAACTATTGTATAAATTCAGTAACAACATCAACATGTTGCTCCTCGAACAAAATAGATTTTAATAAAATTCAAAACGTATAATTAACCCACAACCATGTGACCCTTACCACTTGAACCTCATGAAAAGGGTGAAATTTATAATTAAAAGTTTCAAACTTTTGTCCCAACAATATATCAATTATATAATATAATTATCAAAAGGGAATTTCAAACAATCCCAACTCGATCATACGTCATGGAAACTTTTGTTGGAATTCCTTCGATGTGTTTTAGTACAAATGCCTATTACACAAGACACAATAACATTAAATTGTTTTATATAACATATATGTATTTATAGAGTATTATATAAATAATGAAACTTTGTTTACTGGGATTAATTAAATTATTTTGAAACAGAGTCAATATTTGTGGGCTCTTGTATTAAAACCTCATAAAGTTAGTTGTCAACCTTTGTTTTCCCCTGTGGTCTTCTGTTACGTATTTGACAAAACCATGTTTGTCGTATTAATTAAAGTCAAGAACTAAATATATTAGTATCAAAAAACAACAACAACAAAAAAAAAAAATCATAAACCAAAACGAAACTACTACCAACATTCGAGAGATGAGGGATCTAGGGGCGTTTAAGGGTGAATAAGGAAGGTTTTGGGAGTAGAAAAGTTTGTATTATATATAACACACTGTGACTTATACACTTAGGGACTTATTCACTTCCAGAATTTTTATTATAGACGTCCATTGTTTGGTCACACAATATATTTATCCTTTCACGGAAAGTTTATATCGAAGTGTTATATTATGTTCGTTAACGACATGCTATAATAATTTCTCAGTATTAGGATAAACTATAAAAATAACATTCCGGATATGTTAATCGATGTCCTTAATTATGACACCAATAAATTATTTATTTAGTTACTTCCGTTTTTGGGTAGTACTTAACCGTTTTATGTTTCCCAATGGAATTGTTCTAAAGTTATGATATATGTTTTTGTGCTAACATACAAATCTGAAGTTTATTGCGGTTATAAAGTGTGAACATTATCTAGAAAACTTGTTAAACATGTCTAAGCGTTACAAGCTTTATAGGGATGGCTATAATTTAACATTTCCTTAAGGATTTTACTAAAGCTTACATTTATATCCTTGGGAAATATTAACAAATCTCCTTGAACTATAATTCATATAAGAATTTTGAGGTTGTTCTCATTTTTTATTTAAATAAATTGTTTATCACAATCTTGCTGGATCTGTAGGACGTGAGGCATAATGTACGAGACAGATGCTTTATCCACTGAGCTACTGTGAACGTTCGTATTTATCCTCATATGTCACGATCGTATTGAGTCGCCGCAGATGGAACAGATTCATTAGAACATTATAATCCTAACATAGTTAAAGATGTTAACAAGCTACCCTACCTTCACCACTGTAGAAGGTTTCATGTTCATACTTTGCCTCCAGAGTATCTAGGAACTGAACTCAATAGATTCTTGTTGAACATGAAAGAAGAAAATGTTTTGAAATCGAACCCAGGTCTCTCCGCTATCCGGGCACCTTCTCGTATCATGTTCGATAAGTCGTCACATTCTTCTTGTGATAAGAATATGATCGTGAGCCATTTGGATAAATCCATGTATTCAGGGTATAATAGTAGCTTAGCTGGATTTGATTCCCACAATATGTTCATTTTATATTATATTATATTAGTCTGTTGAGGAAACAGTTTTCAAAGAGCTATCTTCCATGCATTAAAACCAACATTTTGTTTATTGTCCTGTAACTAGACAAAGTGCTGCGACACGGATAACCACAAAGAACCCATTAAACTCACAAGTTAAAAATTTTCATAGTAAACTTCTATTTACCGAAAAGTTTATCCTGAATACGGAAAAAACAAAACTTTCGCAGGTGATTCATTTATTTTCCAGAACTTTGGCCATGAATCCTGCAAGCTAAAGTCCAGGACTATATAAATTCTTTTCCGTAAAAGGTGGTTCTTGATAATCCAGTTCTGATAAAAATTTAATTTCGGATTACTTTGGTATTAAGGTAAAAGTTTTCTCCTAGAAATTATGAAACTAAAAGAACGTTTTATTGTAGTGATGCTATAAGGATACAACCTGCATAAAGGAATTTGTCCTGAATTTGTGAAGAACCTTTTGTATGTTATTTCGGGCTGCAGGGTTCAAACATTAATTCTTTTGATCGTTAATTCCTTTCACCTAAAATTAAAAGGATTCAAATCCTTCTCGCATGACTTAGCTTTCTGCGTATTACGAGTACACTAATTGAATGGTGTTCTCATTTGACCTAGATGACCCTTAAGGTTGTGCTTTGTTGGTGAACTTTGTTGGGATCTTCCAAGCTTGTACCTATGTCTGGTTTCATTAAATCAGAAGAACGAAGGAAGTTTAAATCTTTAATTTTTGTTATAGGAAATCAACGATTCACCATATTCCATATGGTAGCTGATATACGAGATGTTATCATATTTCGATAAGCGTTAAGGATAACAAAGTGACTTGCATTCGGAATAATAATGGTAACATCAAGAAATAGAGTGGGAAATGATTTATAACATTAACTTATTCAATTTCGGAACTGTAATTTATCTTCCAAACAACTTTCACGATATATTTTCCACAATTTTTCCACTTTTGCACTTTCGCATTAAGAACACTTGGCATTCATGCATTCATTCGTTGAGGTTTTTGTGTTATACAAATTGAATACATTCTATTTGAGCCGGGTTTTATCCCGACATCAATTCCACATCGTAGTGCAAATTGCATGAATATATTTTGAACATTCAGTCATTCAGTGTTTTCCAGACAAATCCAATTTAAAGTATTATTAAATAAAATATCTTTTGTTTTCATGAAAAATTAACTTCAGGTTTCGTTAAAGTTACCACAGGATGAGTAGAGTTTTTGTTAAACCTGAATTTACAAAGGCAAGCAGGAGCTTTTGTTGGAAACAACTCCAGGCTTTGGTCATACGAAAATTATTCAACTTGTCTTTGTGTCAGTAGCTCTAATTTAACACGAAATGTTACTTTTGCTGTTCCATATAATACTTTCAGAAAGTCCTAGTGCGGTGAATTTCTAAATAAGAAACTTTTATTTGCACATGAAGTACACATTCTCGAAAATGTATGCACTTGCGCAAGTGGAATAATAAAATTTTGTGCAATGAAATTTATAAAAGAAAATTTATATAGGAAAACTCCTCAAAAACTGCACTCAATGAAAAGTTGAAAATTTTCACAAGAATACTATAAGACCAAGTTTCAACTTGAAATTGCCAAGAAAATTTTTAAACCAATACAAGAAAACATTTTTGAATTTCATTTCCTGACTAAGACGTTTCTGCAAAGCAAAAAATGTAAACCATAACAAGAAGTTGTTTATGCACAAACGAATGTTTTCTTAAGAAACTTTTCATAGGGATTAGCAAGGATTCCATGTGAGGTTCTACAGTTGAAAAAGGATTCCAGCGATGGCAAATCGTCAATATCAAAAGTTATTATTTACAAAGTATCGACTCAAAGTTGAAATCAAATTTCAAAGTTGCACTTTTAACCAAAATCAGGAAATTGTGGAAATTACTATAAATTTATTTGTGCACTTTTTCTATGTTTCGTGTTTATCTCGAAAAATATCAGAAAAACCATCTACAAAACTCGGACGTAACATAAGAGACGGTTTATTTAGAGTTTTAGGTCACCAAAAGAACCTCATGAAGATGGCAAATTTCCAGCACATGCCACACAATCCACAATAATTTGTTCGTGATAGGTTCCTGCCTTTAGATTTTTTGCTACTTTTATGGAACTTCCGTTTTTGTCGCGTTTTTATGGAATTTTTGCAAAATTATTTTTCTGCAAATTCATGCAATTTCTACATCTTTTCGAACTTTCTTAAAACTTATACGATCTCGAGAAGTTTTTGAATGCCATTTTTCATTTTTTCGTGTCAGGGACAGTTTCGAAGAAGATTTTCAACAAATCTCTAACTCAAATGACAGTTTCTTGTTTTCTAAAAGAAGTTATACATATCTACGACATGCAGTGTGAATCACAAACTCATATCTAACATTACCATAAATTCACCCTAAGATTTAACATCGAAATAAGGTCAATGAAAATTTAAAAGAACAAACATCTTTCCCAAATGACGGTTTTGTTTTTGGTAATACAATAAAAGATATTAGACTCAATAACACATCAACAATGACAACTGGTTAATTCGAAAGGACTGAAATTCGCCTCAAATCCTATAAAACACAAGGAATTGAGGAAATAAAAAATCCCTTTTAAAGAGAGAAAAATTCGTGGAATGGCAAATACGCAAATAAAGCGTTATGTCGATATAAACTAAATGATATCTTGGGGATATTCGTGTCCTTTTTCGTCTCATCTTGAAATTTAATTTCTGCTCATATAACAAGATTATGTACAATAATAAAAAAAGCACAGGATAATATATTAGATTCCACGGGGACAGGAAATGAATATGAAAACAAGGAAATATACTTTTTCTTTGTGACTTTTCAACCAAAATTTTTATTAGATATCTCATGGAAATGCGTCAGTGACAGAACCGCACCCATGATAACAGAAATTTTAAATTAATTTCCTTTTCCTTGATCTTTAGCAGTAAATCCTTGATTTATTAATTTGATAAAATAGAAAATTTTTCCAATTGTTTTAAAAAGCTGTTCAATATTTTATAACTGCCATAAGGGATTAATAAGGGATTTTGTTTCTTAAAAAAAAATTTTCCCGGTCACATCAAATATATTTTGGAAAGAGTGTTGGAATTGTGAGATGTTTCAATGACAATTGGGTAAAAGTTATTCCCCCATGCAGAATTGATGGAGCCACATGTGGGAGCTGTAATTTTGGTGTGATTTGAAAATAAGGCGAAACTCTAGAGGTTTTCAAAGAAACGTATTCTTCTCTATTGTTGCAGAGTACTTATTCCCAAACCAATTTATTATTCAGACTGTAACTGTAACGTGAATATGTTCCTAGAGGTACTACATCCATTGGTAAACCTTTCTCGAAGATAGTATCCAACCAGATGAAGATAGATAACGTACAAAAGGAGTAAATACAGAATAGCATTTCCAGAAAACCACAAATAACTGAAGAAATGCTTTTCTTTTGTGCATGTTGCTCTAACAAAAAGTGTGATTTGCTTAAAAGCGTTCTCTCTTATAGTAGAAGAAAAGGAAACGTTCGTTGAATTCAAATGGGAAATAATCAAAATAAGAGGGAAAAGTGGGACAAATATAAGAAAAACTTTGATTCACAAGAGGTGAAGTGTCCCTTTTTTCCATTCTTTCACAAAGCAAAGAAATCTGGTGGTGGTTTCTTTTTTCTTTAAATCCCACATGCATTTCTGAAGTGATTTAAGACCATCCCTGTTGTAGACTTGTGGTCTGGAATGGGCAGTTCACACATTTGTTTACAACTTTGGTATTCCTTGCTAAACCTTCAGGCGATTTTCTTCCCCAGGA
Source organism: Chrysops caecutiens (assembly GCA_963971475.1). Taxonomy (NCBI): domain Eukaryota; kingdom Metazoa; phylum Arthropoda; class Insecta; order Diptera; family Tabanidae; genus Chrysops; species Chrysops caecutiens. Next base: position 8,897,861 of record OZ020570.1, read on the forward strand.
AATCCACTGGTGGCTGTTTGCCTTTGAAACGGTAGCGATAAGGGAAAATGGACATTTCAGTTGCAAGTTCGTTTAAGAAGATTCTAAGAATCTTTGTGCAAACAAAATTTTCTTTTCGGTAAACAAATGTTGGCCACAACTTTGTGGTGAAAAGCGTGAAGCTCTTAAATAAATTCAATTACCTTTCTGGTGCAACCCTGAAACCCTCAGGTGTTATGTGATAAGAAAAAACTTTTGTAACTGGATTTTACCTGGGAATCATTCCTCTTGAGAAGGTTAGTCCTTGTATTTTAAGGATGAGCAAATGCCTTTTATGCATGAAATACGACATAGCTTGCACAATCAATTTCGAAGGTATTAAGATCTTATTGCGATAAAGTTTGTGTTTAACATGAATTTTGCTCTAAGATAAATGTTTGAACTAAGCTCATCATGAAATCTCTAGAATAATAATGAGAGAACAATGTTGCATTGTTTCGGGAAGAGTATTTTATAGGCAAAAAGTTGATCTTCACAATATTCTATGGTAATAATTCTGTCACTTTATGAGTTTTTTAAGGACACCACAAAAATCTCATTTACAACTTTTCAAAATGACTCGGCAACTCTTAAAATTTTTCAAATCCAGATTTACGTAGCCTTTAAAATATGCCTGTCATTCCTCAAAGGAAGTTGATAATATTTCATTAAATTAAAAAGCAAAACACCAAAAACTTCCTAATTAAACTCCTAACTTAGTTAATTAATATTTTTTTTTCAAGTGTAATAAAGAATTTTATGTGTGCCCGAATAATCACTCAAGTGGACGAGTATCATAAAACCAACGTTTATGGTGGAAATTGTTAACCTAATAAAAGCTAATAAAAATACAAGGTTCATGAGCACAAGGATTATATGCAAAACACAGATCTCTTAAAACAATTCCCTCTAGGATGGAAGGACACTTTTGTTCTCGCAGAAGAACGATTTCGTTTTGTACCTCAAAGCGTCAACTGAAAAACGCCCCTCATGTAATTGTCATAAAGACAAATTTAAATCTATTCCAAATCTTTGACTAGCAATTACAAGTTTCCTCCAATATGTGGTGTTTACCAACAAACCTATAACGCCTGGATTTGGTGTTGTTAAAACAAACATCTTTGGCATGAAATAGGTAACTCCCGTTTTAGTCTTTGAAAGTTAATAATAAGGCAAACGTAAATAAACCCTCAAGCTTTCAGTAAATCAAAGTCTTGAGAAAAATTTTTTCCTGTCTCGTTTTATACAAACAAACCTTCTTTGTGTATTGAAGTTATTAAAGGTTAGATTAACAAGGTTAAAGTTAAACTGTGAAAAAAGAAATCTTTCAACTTGATGTTATACGAGAACACTTTATGATGATATTGATGGTGATGGTGGTGGTGTATCCCCTTGATTAACATGATAAATGAGAGTGTATTAAGTAATTCATATTTCCAGCCCCATAGTCCATGGTTTAAGAAAGGATAAGAAGATATTGATTTTATATAATTCATCTCGTTAGCTCAAACATTATGTTATAAGCTACAGGATTTTATCACCGTGGGAAGTAAAATAATCAATCACGTTTTATTGCAGACAACTCGAAAGACTTCTATGTCAAGGGATGACGACGACGTAGAGTGGCATTCCATAGAGATTTGATCTTGCCATCATCAGGGAATCATGTCAAATGATTCATTAGCACTTTAATTTGAATTCTCCGCTAATACACTCAAGGGATATTGTAGAAATTGTTATCGATATGCTTATTTGCAGATTAATAATTTAAAATGATTAATTTCTAACGATTCAAATCTCTCCAAAGGCAACATTTCATCATTTTGAATTATGAGGGTACGCACCACTGAGGAAAAAAGGATATCCGTTCAGCACGAGCTTCGTAACATTACAAAACCTTTTCATCTTGTTTATTTCAAAGAAACCTTTCAAATGGGCGCCATTGACGACGAGTCCTGATCTCCATTCAAGGACATACCACTTTTGTAAACATTTTAAGAAGTTCCGCTTGTGGGCACATCTATACCTACTAATTGCAAAGCACGTAGGAAACATAAAAATTTTTTGAAATTTTTCTTTAAAAAATTGCCAAAATTTACTCGTTTATTTTTGATTCAAAGTTATTTCTTCCCACAATAAATACATAAAACTTGTTTGAGAAAATTTTTGAAATTTCTCAAACAAAATATAAATGCCTAAACCTGACGGCAAGCAAATGTACAAGAAACTTTGTTAACAATTTCAACATAAATTTTATTAAAAATTTTTATAACTTTAAAAAGGCAAGTTTTTGTTTATTTTCTTTGACGTTGCGGCCAATGCTGTTTCTACTTGAACTTCGAAATAATTCCGCGAAATACCTCATTAATTCGTGAAAAATTTTCAAAGAAATTTTTCTTAAAAATTTTGTATCAAAGTGTTTTGTTTTTCATCAAGAATATGATTTATTCGAAACCTGACAATGAAGGTTTCATAAATATTTAAGCTTTTCTATTTTGTAGCAAAAAAAATACCCCACTCTTTGGCTGCAGAAAAGTTGAAGTAAAGTTGCACGTACTTTTTTCGGTTAAAAGTTTTCGCGCTTTCAGGTTGATCTTAATAATCCCGTTTTTGTTCAAAAGATTTCGACCTTAAACTTAAGGTTCTACCCTGTGACTCTATTAAATTCCTGCTAACTTTGGCACCACGGATAACGTGGGCAAGTGCAACAAATAATTGAGGTAAATTCCAATTAACGTTTGAATACCTTTTGTATCCTTAACCTTTCTTCCGGAACGTCAGACACTTCTATCTAGATTAATCAATTTCATAGGCATGTGGCTTCTATATTTTGCGACCTGTATTAAATCGCTCTTTGTCTAAAATCCTTTCAATCCTTGAATTTTGGGCCTAGTTTCAATTAGGAATTCATGAATTTCTTTGAATCCTTGAATCTTAACTCGGGATGATTTTCTTTGTTGAAACCATGTGTATGGGATAACTCGTTAATTGTCTAATATCTCCTCAACACTTTGGCTAAATTCGTTCAGGATCAATCCAGATAATCAACTAGATGTGTGTGTTTCTCCGTAGGGAGTAGAAATTTTAACAATATTCCAAAGTGTAAACGAACCAATTCATTTGCATATTTTGTAGAAACGGGAAAATCTTTTCGACAATTCTTTTTTTTGGTGTTGGTAAAATGGCGCAAAATGTAAATTGCTCAGGATGTATTTTTCGCAATTTTCCTCCTTTTGCGGGGGGTTAACTCATTTCTAGATTGTCTGACGTGTGCAAAATTTTTCATAGCCAATAATCCAAATGGAGTTTTTATTATAGTCGAGTGTGGAAAATAAAAATTGCATATATCCTTTGAAGTACATTTGCAGGATTCCCCGTATAATGGGAATTTTGTTCGAGTTTTTAATAATAACATAAAACCGGAGATAGACTTTATGTCTGGTGAATTCACAAGAAATTCGGAATCAAAGTGTTTCCTGTGTATATCCTTTGTCCTATATCGTCTGCATGTTTTTTTGGCAAAATTTGCATACATATTTGAATTTTTTTTTCTATTTCGATATCATGTTTCTGGCTCAATATCCTTTTAAGATTACAAATGTATTTTGTGAAAAACACACAAGAAAACGTGACTCAATTATTCCCTTTTTGGGAATAGAATACCACGAACCAAACTGCATCATCTGCCAAATATACATATTTGTTGAAGGATTAAACCCTTATCGATTTATGTTATGTAAATGTCCTGGAAATGATCCCATCCGGAAACACCTTAATAGGGTAAATTGCCACTTAACCAATTATAGGGACATTGTACTAGTAGTTAAAGACCGAAATGTGACGAAAACCATCATGACACTGTCCCTTAATAGTACTCACCAATTAATAACAATATTTCAGGACATCATATCCATGCTAATATCCCCATACAGGACACACATATACAAATGAAGTGAGGTTAAAACCTTATATTGGTTATATATCCCACAATGAGTAGGTTTGAAATGGTATTAATTTTCATGAGAATAATGAGTCCTGCTGTGTTCTTCAGTTTATGCACATAAATAAATTTCCCCAAAATTTTGGTGCCTGTATCTCCTTGACGAAACCTTCAACAACTCCTGGACACACTGAAAATGACTTTACGCCATCCTAGAAATATTTCACTTGTCATTGTCTAATAACATAATCTCAGTCATTCCGTCTGCAGGAGTCCAAAGTAAGAAAAATTTTCTCTTCAAGGATACATGGGATATATACATATTATGGCTATCATCGTTTCAAGGATCACAAAATCAAAATAACCAGAACTTTCAACAAATTCATTTTACTTGACCTTTTCCAAACGATTATCCTTCGAAAAGTTTCTTTGACGTTTGATAAACTCCTAACAAAATCGTGAAATATGGAAAAATAAAATCCGTACGCTTAAAAAGGACAATTTTTTCAATTGAATTTTTCTTATATCAGACATTTTTAGTTTGACACGTTAATTGAATTTTCTGGCTCGAGGTGAGTGCTCAGAATCAAATAGAAATTTTATTTTCAAAATTTGACACAGAGAGGTCACTGTTTTGGCCTTCATCGAATTCACGTCTGTTGGAAAATATGTATATTGGTAAATATGGATGGCAAGATTATCCTTCAAATTTACTTCATTACACGCTGTCATCTCGGATAAAAGGATAACCATATTCAAAAGCTGCACTAATTGAAACCCCGCTAACATGATTCAGGTTCAAGATTTCACCTTAACCTAGTTGTTAATGGCATGCAGTGCTACTGAATCAAAACATCACTTCAATATCTGAAACACTTGTGATAGTTCGTGTATACTTTATAAAAAGAAGATATCTTTATGACATGTTTATGTGTCCTTAAGGCATTAAGGAAAAGTCTTAAGACGACAACATGAACATCCTTAGCAATGTGCTTGTTTCCTCGTAGGCAGGACATTCAAAAATCTTATGAGAAGATTCCTATGCAAAGACAATGTTGTCCTTTTTCTCCTGTCCTTTTTACCTGAATTCAACTTGGACGTGGCTTCTCTATATAATCCACAAAATTCTCTACTTTAAAGAGAATATTCCTGGCTTAGATATTACTTCCTTCCATGGTCATCATCCACTCCATGAACATTATACAATATTTAACGATACTAAATGAAACAAGGAGTAGAACGTGATGTGCATTTGTAAAATTCTTCTGTTGCTTAAACTCTTTGTGAAAATTTTTTGTTTAAATTCATTCTCGAAAAATATCCCGAAGGGAAATGTTTCATCACAAGAACAAGAGAGAAAAAAATTTTTCAAAATATCCTTATTGCATTTATTATGCATCCTTGTTTTTCTCAAGGATGTTTTATTCAAATTTTTCATATGGAAATAATACAGGAAAAACCAACAGCAGACAGGTCATCTGTTCAATGTCAGTTGTGGCACATGTCCTTTTTGTAAATCACATGTTCCTTATATTTGATTTGGTTTAATATGATTTGTGTGCAGATAAATATATTAGAGAAATTGTTTGTTGCTTTAAGATATCGGATCTAGTTTAAGGTAATTGCCTATTGGAAGAGATATGCTTATATACCTCGTATCATTAACTGAATACATAAACTGTCAAAACCACAAGAAGAGTATATGTTAGAGGAACGAAGTGAATTCTTGTTTATGACATGGAAAGGAAGTACTTGACAATCTAAGTATGATGTGGTTTTATTGATATCACCTAGGGTAAAATCCTTAAAACGTTTTTCGATAACACAATTCCGTAAAGAAGTTTTTCCATAACGTAGATACGCGAAAAGTTAAATTCATGGAATGTTCCACATAATACACATAACATGAATGTGATATTTACCATGTTAAACGTCATATAGAGATATTCTCTACTTTATTAAATTCAAATTGCGCAAAAACTTCTTCATGCAAGGATAAATCCGATTTCATTTCAAAGATAGAATTGCTATAACCACATCAAAACGAGGTAAACCCTACTCACCTTTTGTGATCAAATTATTTGGAAATCACAACTCAAATGGATATCGCTATCGAGTGGTATTCGATTAAAAGTGTTTTCCATAGATATTCCATAGATCATCACGTTTGTATAGAAATGAAGCACGTTTGCTTAAATAAATTTTAGTATCAAATCAAACCCATCTTTGACGTATTGCGGATAAACGCTTGCAATTCAATAGAATCTATTTCAGGGATAATATTTTTTGGGATACAGTAGGTACTTTCAGATTCAAGGATTCTCAGCAGGATTCTTCGAATGACACTTAAATATTTGACCACAAATTTGTGGATTTGATTGAAATCGATTCAGATGATTTCTGTGTTCCATAAACAATTTCAAATAGAAACACACATGCTGGGTTTTATTATGTGATATGCGGGATATCCTTAACACTTTGTGGTTAACATACAATTTAGTGGTGGAATCAGCAGAATGAATTTTCGTGTATGAATCTACATTAATTTGTTTTCAAGTCAAATTATTTTCGCCTATAAGTTTCAAGGACCTTCCAATATCACAAACTTTTTTGCAAAAATATGATTTATACCCGATTAAGGATAAATTTATGATGTACATGACCACAAAAAATTATTCAAACTTGAGTTTCGAAACTTCCAACAAATTCTGGATTATGATACTCAAATTCCAAATTGAGTGTAACAAATGGGCATAATACCTATATTGGAAATAGATTATAAAATAATCAAGTAATAAAGTTGACAAAATGTCCATTTTTCGGGAGGGAAGAAAAATTTTTTATCTTAATTTTGTTTCTACTTCCTTCAAGAAAAATAAAACTAAGTAAAATTTATGAATGTCGTTAGGCCGAACGAGTGATAACTGAATAAGTTACGTTGTAAGTTATATAAATTTGTACATATAAATGTGTATGCTTATAGCGAATACAAGATACATAAGTTAAATGATATTAATTGGTTCGTGTTATTTGCTCACATAAATTTCTACCATTAGAGCTAAATAATTTTATTTACGATAACAGCATGACATTTACACAAGCTATAGAAGTATTTGTTATATATAATACGTTTTAGTATATATGTTATATTATAGTGTAATAGAAAATAAATAAAAAAGAAAGATAAATAAACTGTAAATGATTATAAAAGCAACGAAATTATTTTGTACAATGTCACGAGCTATTACCAATTTACGGGATATGACCAGTGTACGTTAAATGTATTAGAATTGGTTTATGTGACATGTTATCTGATATAACGTGGATATATCACTGTTTTGTTCATCAATGTGTGTACAGGGTTGTCATTTTATCAAGACAAAATTATTGGACACAGATCCATTTTATGATAGAACTAAATAGGATGTCATATATAATACATACAGGGACATTTTTAGATTTACGGGAAAATGTTTGTTTTGTTTTTATTCGTATGAATATTTCCCAGATGAAAACCTTGAAAGTAAATTAAAAATGATCCGTAAAAAACAGTCAACCAAAATGGAAATTAATTTGGTACATTCATGAAATTTTGTATTTAAGGACAAGTGTTACAAAATGAAATTACCAACAATATTATATCCATGTGTAAAAATGTTATATAACTTTGGCCATGTATTTGATATGTCAATACAAGTCATTTTCAGAAACATGTCCGTCACGGTTATAGGAAGAGTCCTGTCAACGCTACCCTAAAAAGGGACTCGTTGTTTCCGGAAAATGGTGTAGAACCATCAAAGTTATATATAATCTCATAGTAATATATCTTTATTGTCAATCTGTCAGGTTCATGCTTCATTTCAAGTACATATTTTATACGAGTTGGTGTCATCTGTTGACACAATTCCGTCCGTGTAGTGTGATAAAGAAGGACATTTTGTGCTTTTATATTGTACCCTTTCCAGAAGTAGTTTTTAAGGTTTGTAAATTTTTTAGAGGACAAAATAATTGTGAGAAATGTGAATGAAAGTCATTGTGTGGACACAGTGTTGACCCTTCGCAAATATTAAGGACACTCATCATAAAAGGACAAAAATTATTGAATGAAATCAAGTTTTCATTGAAATCAAGCCAACTTGATTTTACTGAGGCTATTAAATTTACATGGAAAAACACCGAGTAAACACCATGTTTTACAGGGATTTAAGCTCACGTTCCACGACGTTAGTTTGGTTACCGGGTTTTCTGTTTGACTTATTGGTATTTGCTAGGTTTCAACCGCCATTTGGTACTGGATATCTTGATTGGTTTTGGCTTGGCTTCATGCGCAGATATCAATGGTAGTTCAGATAAACCAAGCGAAACATTCAAGAGTGGAAATAGCATATGTTCTAGCATTTTCTACCACCGCAGTCAGTGAAATTGCGAGCAGAGGTTCTAGCTCTGGGAAACAATGTAGCGAATAATAAACCTTTAACAGAGGTACAGTAGCAATTTTGAAAATTTCGTTTTCTTTTGAAACTATTGGATATCAAGTTGAACAACTATTATACAAGCTGAAAGAAGGAAAAGGAATCGATTAAAGAAAACAAGGACACAATAACGACTAACGTCAAGGATATCTATTTCGAAGTGATTAAATTTATATGACACAACATTCTTTTGTCACACTGAACAGGTTCTTACCTTGTTAATCCTGACTAATTTGATACCTTACAAAAGGATCATAGCAACAAGGACATCAATTCAAAGAGACAAATTAAAAATGTCTTCAAGTAAACTCTGATACCGGTTAATTAATCTAACAAAAATGAAAAAAAATATAAAATGCCGTACTACAGGAAATGGCATGTTACCTTGTTATCAAATTTATGTCCTTCCAAGGTATTTGCCCAAATCATAAATCATGTCAACGGGATACCTAGAATCCCCTCACGACGTGACATATATATAATTTTTTTTTGACGTCCATTTCTAAAAGTTGGTTTTGATAGCCACAGGAATAGAAAACGAAAAAAATAAAAGTAGATACCTTTCCTGTGTTTCCTTTATATTTCACATATAACGTATCATTTCTATAGGGCCATCCCTCGTTAAATGATGTCATATATCTTGTACAGGAGATACATGTTCGTGAAAAATATGTTAAGAATAGTATTGGGAAATAACAAAGGAAACACGTAAATACCATTTCGAAAGGACAAAGAATTAAAATGTTGGATCCTGTCATAACACCATGAGAAATGCACATGTCCTGTATAAGGGATGAAAAATGTACATACACACGATATCCATACTTAATTTCTCATCCCTTATGGAACACTGTATCTCTTACACATATCATATATACATATATATAATATATATATAAACACTTATGACATTGATACAGGCTGGGATCAATGTGTATTAGTGTCCTGTATTTTTGTTTGATTGTGGTAGACATTTTGAGGACACTTTGGACCAGTTTAATTTTATCTGTAAATGTTGACATTAGCAAAATGTTGATTGGTTCGGATGAATTGGTTCCTACATGACAGGATATTGATCCTGTTCCTGGTTTTCCTATGTTAGCCATGCTTGAAACGTTCCATTTCATGTCACAAATTGATGACTAAAGTGAAATGTTGGGATTTTTTCCCGTTTGTGTTTTTGTTTTAGTTATTTATATTTTTTTCTGGATATCTGACTTTTGATGAGAGTTAATTTACTTTCGGTTCGTACTACATAATGTAGAAGAAGAAAAACAAAAAGGATTTTATTCACAGGATCTACACCTTTGAAACAATGTAACGGGTATATGAAAAGAATCAGTTTTCAAAAAGTAATTAGGACATGGATTGATGGAAGTTCTATCCCTTTTCACCAGAAAAAGGGTTTTGATCCTCGAGAGTGTTTGTTTGCCGTGCAACGCCAATATGAGTTTTAATGGATTTCAGGGATAAATGTAAAAATTTATTGTACCTAATAATATATTTCCTGTCTGATAAATAAGATCCTCTCTAGTCCTGAAGTGGTGAAGTACAAGGAAATGGAGACAATCCAAATTTAAATCTGGAGAAAGGGATGGTGTTAAAAGTACTTTTTTCGAATAGAAATTTAAAGCTTAATTTGATTGTGTGTCACGAGCTTTTTAAATACAGCTTTCAATTTTCACTAAAACCATCTAAAATTGGGTAGGTACTTAGAAACAAGTGAAATTAGGGATAATTCAATTTCAATTACCAGAGCACAGGGAAAAATTTCAAAGAAGGGTTATCCAATATCTTAAAAATTCCATTTTCTACTATCTTTTATATAGTAAGGGATAATGGAACCAACGAAGTTTAAAAAATTCCTCTTGTATTAATTCACATTCCATCAAAATTTGGGATACCCTTTCAAGAATGAAATCCTTCTATACATTATGAAAGTCAAGAAACACGTTTTACCTGAGAAATAGACCATTGTTTCGTGAAAGTGCCATTATTCCAGGTACTTCTAGGTATTTCTTTTTTGTCGAATCCTTTTTCTTGTAATGCATATCACTTAGTTCTATAAGTCTGTGTCTACTTGTTTCTTCCAGAATCATGACTCCAGATTCATTGAATATTGTTTCAGGACAAACCCAGATACTTGTATACCATTATTCCATCATTCTGTGAAGAAGTTTTAAAAGCTTCATTGTTCTCATTTCTATAAATTCAATCCCTTGGTTTTGTCTTAATTCCGCACGACACCATCCCATTTGTATCACTTCTGTAGCTGATATGAAATGGGTTATGTGGTTTTTATTTATGAATGCTGAGGTATAATACCACATTGACCCTTAAAACCGATCAATTATGACACTGTTCACAAAACGCCATGTCATCAAAAGTGCTTACAAAATTTATTAGCCAGACTACGGAAGAATCACTTCCTGTTCCGCCATTTTGTGAATGATAACAATAAGCATAATTATTTGGGTCTGTTTTTATCTATTTTTCATAACACTCCAGGCACAAGAAAGCTTTTTCATTTTCCTTTTTTTTTGTTCCACATAAAAGCTTGTGGGAAATTTCAGGACTCCTTCCTGAAGAAAGAATTGCGTGTAATTGGGATTATGGAAAATAAAAACGTCCGGTTCATTGAAGTGTATACACTCCGCCATAACCAGACGAAGATATGGATTTCGATTTATAATTTTTATTTTTTTGAACAATTTTTAGAAACTAAATTCAATGACAAGGATATTTCCGGTGAGTCTTTTTTGTTGCCTTGAACTCTTCAGAGAATGGGAGACTTTCAATTCAAAACCACATTCAAAGATTGAATGTTTGAGAAGATTTCCAAGCATGAACACTATGAACCTATTAAGGTTGAGGTGTCTATTAGGGAATATTCGAAAAAACCACAAACATGACAAATTGCTTGAATAGCAAAAGTTTTGAGCTTTAAAGCTCTTTATCCAAACTACCGAATCCCTAGTTATTACTTACGGTTTCAGGTATCCAAAATTGAATCACTCAAACCAAAAGTTTGCAAGAACTTACCTGAAAACAAAATTTTAAAAAATTGTTTAACGCATACCAGTTCAACAATTTACAGGATTTAAAGTTTTAAAGTGCAAAAACAAGAAAAACAGAATTTTCTGTTCATGATGACAACCATTTTGGCACACATTGAACGGGTAAGGGAAGAATATTTTGGAAATGCAAGTCACTCAACACGGAAATTGAAAGCTTTCAGGAAGTAACAAGTTTTGAACTTTTAAAACAACCCGAATTGGTGTTTCTTCTTTTTCGGCAACAAGTTGCATTCAAAAGGATAATTTCACTTGAAGTGTTTTCCAATGATCCTAGATTCTTGTTTTTTTTTCTACTTTCCTTCAGCATTCAGGCTAAATCAGACTAAATCCTGTACAAGTTTAAATTTAAACTGTTTTCCTTTTTGGTTTCCATGTGGTAACAGTATGTTGCATGGACGTATCCTTGTCCAAGAATTCTATAGACAAGTGTTTTTGGAAAGGCTACACAAGACTTTTTTTGAATCTTGAAAGTTTTTTGAAAAAATAAACTTACACAAAGGAGTCCACTTCATATTTTCATTCACTTTTTCTACAGTTTTTCAGGGAAAGAAAGGTTTAAACCTCTCGCAGAAACGATTCATGTTTGCTTAGGTTTCGTCTATTTGTGAAGGAATGTTTGATTTCGACAAGCTTTTGTTTGATTAATTTTCAGGAGAATTTTAGTGAAAAAATTTGTTGTAACAAGAAGGTTACACTTTAAAATAGGCTCATGTTATAAAAATAATTTCGTCATATAAATATTTACGAATGACTTTATAAGAAAATCATTTTTCCATTAAAGGATATTCTCATTTAGACTTGTTCCTAATAACGGTTACAGAGGAAAATTTTGTTTTTAAAAATCATTATTGCTGTAGAAGCTGAATTCATTCTAAATAGAATTTGCACCCTCCAGAAATATTGTTTGTATCTTTCTTTTCTTTTAATTAATTTTTAGCTGATGGTGACAAAAATTTAATTTAAAATTAATCAACGATACCAACAGCTGCAAAAGGAATCAATTTAAATTTTATCTTTTTCAAAATATATCAGGCATATATATTTCTTATATAGGAACAATAGAATTTGGAAATAAAGTAAAGTGATTCTTTCTTGAGTATTTGCGTTGATAATTGCTTTTTCAAACGTGATAAATGATTTCCAACAAGAACGTTTATTTAATTTTCTACATAAGTAAGTTGAAATGAACAATAATTGTGAAATGGAAATTCACAATAAAGCAAGTCTTGTGTTTTACATGATTAAGTTCTTCCGTAACTTGTTCAGCTCGAGGCACTTATAGTACTGAAATGAAATTTTAAATAGCACTTTGCTCAGTTGAGTTTTAAAACTATACCGGAAGTAAGCCAACTAGAACAGAATACAATCAACAAAAACTTTATTTTATAGCACACAATTTAAACTACAAAATGGTTAGGATTTTCGGGGATTTTCCTAGTTATGAGAATACAAACAATTTAGGGATTGTTTATATTCGAAGAATGCTCAAAATTGTACAACATATGGTGATGTAAAATGTGCTTAAGTTTATAAAATAAAAAAATTCTTTCCTTTCATTTTATGATTATGAACGAGTCCTACATAAACCAAAAATAAGAATAAGAACAAGATGAAGACTTTACGGTGAAAACGTTGGAATAAAATCACAATTTATTATGCAAAAATTGTTTTCCCACAACATTGAATACGCCTTTCTTGGTAAATAACGAAGTTGTATTACAAAACATTACAAAAACGTGTAAGACAATGATTTGGTTGTTAGTATCTTCGAGAATCAATAAAATCTTGGTTGTAATTTATTCTACCAGAAAAGTATCTTATCATGAGAAAATGGTAAAAGGAGAAAATTTGCATTTTTCTGCGTTTTGATTTTCCTTTAAGATTATAAGCCCTTGAAACAACAAAACAATACGAACTAAATATTGTTCAATGTTGCACGAGGTGAGACAGAAAAACGTAAATTACGACCACGCATTCTATCCCTGATTTCTTTTATATTTATTTTTATATTTGTAACCGTATCAGCTATATTATATTATATTGTGGCATTTGGGGTATTTCGAACTTTCGAAACATGCTTTATTACGATTGAGGGTTTATTTAAGGCTTTAATGGCATCTCTGAGGAATTTTGTTAAAGGGATAAGGAAATCGTTTAGCCACAAAATCCAGTCATTATACTCAGCAAAGTTTTAATTGCTTAAAGTGTAATAATCGATTAATTACAAGGGAAATATAATGCCCCAATTAGTATTTCAGTTGAAGAAATCACCTTGTTGGCTTTACGACTTCTATTATCCCAAAAACCTTTAAGTATTTTGTTCTTCAGAGATAGATCAAAGAAATGTCCTGACAGGTTACATGGGAACAAATCCAAGCATTGTGAGATTCTATAACAAATACGAATCCGGAAACAATTAAGGGACAGAAGTTACCCAGGAGGAAGAACCTTGTTATAAGCAACCACACAGTCTGATGTATCCACAACGTTATGGATGATGTTATGAACTTTCCATGTAAAAAAAAAAGAAAATATTTCAAGCATAACATCATGTACAAGAAATTCTTCTGATGATGAACCTTTCTTCCATAGAAGTAATTTTATATTTTCCATTCCGTAGAACGGGAAACCTGATTTACTTCAACGTAAAACTGGAGTAGCGTCATGATTTCACGTGCACGACGTGTGGTTCCATATAGAATGGAGTCCAATCTACGTTTTCCATCTCTCAACCTCTTATCTAATGTATGACCATTTATTTAGCTATTATATGTTGAGTTTTGCTATTATTTGCAACATTCCACATGGTTTAGTTTTGCTCAACGAAAATGCAATGATTCAGTAAAAGGAAATTCCTGTTGAAATGTTGTTTTGAGTGCAGAAAGCAGTTCACCCAATTTGAGAATTTTTGAAATATACATTTGCTCAGAACCGCAAACCTAACTTATGTGGAATGAAATTGCCTTTTCTCATTCTAAACAAACCCACACTAACATCTGTGAACGTGATGCGTTCGAATTTGTTGGTACTGAGGATTCAACGATTCCACACCTGAGACTTTATGCGGTTTCCGTATCAGAGTGCTGGGTTTTGTGGCAGTGACTCCATCAGGACTCAAAACACAAAATCCCACCGCCTTGGAAAAGGAACCTACAACAACGGATGTGGGAGTGATGTGATACCTTCAAATATATATTATTTCATATTTCAGTGGTTATTCGGAAGAATCCCTGTGAGGTGTCCTCATTTGGTGAAAAGTCCGAAGGGAACGAAGTAATGATGATTTGTAGAATATCCTTTTAACTTCCTGATATTTTTGTAGATATCTAGGAATTGCACTAAAATTTCAATAAAATTTTTATCAAACACGCAACACAAAATTTTCACTTAACATTGAAAAAAAACAAAATTATTTTGCACTTTATTTACCAATTTAAAAACTTTTCCATCACATTTTTGGTAAAGAATGCCAAGTACTTTATAAACTTTTAACTCCGTTTCATGTGAACTCATGTGAGTAAGACTCTTTTATCGTTGCGAACTTTTAAAGCACAAATTATGCAATATAAACAAACTTTATTTCTTTTACTAATCACTGCTTTATAACCACATTTACATATGTTTTATGTTCACTCTTGTGTTCTTAAGAAGGGCATTCACCCTAAATCGTTTTGAGACTTAAAGTTGCCGGAACGTTTTAACTGTGGAAATTGTGAAGTAGAGATGTCGCTGAAAAGAATTGTTAGAGGAATTGTGTTTCCCGCTTGACCGTTTCAAGAATTTCTGAATAATTTTTTTGTCAAAGCTGGAAAATGAAAGACCCTTAAAGAATTTAAAGTTTTATGCAAATTTTATCCATCCATAGTTCCAGGATATTCTGAGGGCATACACACGACACTCATATCCTTTTCAAAATAGGAAAACTCAGTTGACATAAAAAACATTTTTTTCCATTCAACCATTTCCTGTATAATATATCTATTATTTATTAACCCTCCAAGGAACCTTTTTGGAAACCCAGGAAAGATCTTAACATACAAACTCCCCTGAAAGTCTGTAACAAACCTACTTAACGAACATGAGATAATACAGATAAAGGCAGAAGAATAGCATATTATGAAAAATCAAAAATATATTTAGATATTTATATATACATATATATAGATACAACCCACACAATATTATATCTGTATCAGACTCAAAATATCAGACTCAACAAGCACCAAGAATCCTTGAAAAAATAAAATAACAACCGACCAAAAGGATAATATGATAAGAAACTTCAAATCCTTTTTATATCACATTGTCCCTATTATCCGAGCCTAGTTGGTTTGAATGTCGCATTAATTAAAGTTAACGTCACAAAGTCCCTGATAAAGAACTTATCATATCTTGTAGGTATTTGTAGCGTATAAAAAGTCGTTCCAATTAAGGATATTGAATACTGGTCGTTTACAATGACTTGAATCCTTACAATATACGAAAATGGGGATAATTGCGAAATGTATTTTATATCAAATGAGAAAGGTGTTATACTTAGGTGTATGAAATATAATAATTACATTTTATATCTCGTATATCTCCTCTGTCAATTGGTGATATATAAATCCAAAAATATTTTTGCATTATCACCTTAAATTCATTTTTAATATTCACTTTTACATCACGTTCACAATATCATTTTGAATTCGTAATATCTTCGTAATTCAACACATATTCATGACACAATTTATTTCCATATGTTGGTTAAAATCACACTAACTCATATATATATGTAACAAATATTTTATCAAACATAATCCAAAAAGGTTTTACAGAAATTTTTTTTTATCCTTATTTGACGATAATCCTTCTTACATGGTAAGATTTTATTTTTCGTTAACACGTTCAACACATAATTCATGCAGGATATCCTGCCTCAACGAAGCGGAAGAGTACTCCGGAAGTATAATGTAAATTTTCAAGGAACATTGTATTAGCACACGTCAGTTATAAGGATACAATAAGACGTTAGGTATAGGCAAAATCTCCAAACAACGAATCACTTAAATATCGTATTACCCGAAGGACGAGAATTTAAATTTCATTTTATTTCATTTCCAATTCCATACGTCACGGAATCCTGATAAGGAATTAAATTAAAGTAAAAGAAAAAAAATACCGAACAATTGTGAATACATCACTTCAAACTCTGTGTATCCTTAAAGCTTTATCACACTTTAGTTTCACAGGATAATAGCAAGTGCTAACGTATTCAACTACGAAGTCCGACTACGCTCTGGTCGGGTTTTTCGCAAGCAAGATTGAAAAACTTACTGCCCCAATTCGTGGGGCAAAAAGCTTGATTACGCCATCTGGATGAAACTTTTCAAGGATATTTCCACAGGATAACTGATGCTTCATGGTACATTCCCCAACCGCAGATTGTTCTTATCAGAACCTGAAAAGGACATTTAAATTCTCCCCGAACTAGAGCAATTGCTCGAAGCTTTCCTTCCCCAAATGGATGTCAATTGGTCCTGGAAGACTGTGAGGGATCATTTTGGCACTGAAGCTTTTTGCGAAAAATCCGTCTTCCTCAACAGTTCTTGGAAGGATATTTGAAGGTTTGTACGCATTCTGTTTAAGCGAGGGATACGTTTCCAATGACGTGGACTTTATATTGACGGCCAAATGATACTGAAAGTGATATCGCCGGTAAGTGATTCTTAAAGGGATTTTTTCTCAAATGAAGTTTTATGAAAATTTAAGGGGATG
Organism: Chrysops caecutiens; assembly: GCA_963971475.1. Classification (NCBI taxonomy): domain Eukaryota; kingdom Metazoa; phylum Arthropoda; class Insecta; order Diptera; family Tabanidae; genus Chrysops; species Chrysops caecutiens. The sequence goes on from OZ020570.1 coordinate 8,915,125, forward strand.
TATATTCTAGAACTATTATAGTTCGAATGGAATAATTTTTCATCACATTCCATGTAACAAAATTCTGTGAAAGGGATAAATCACTGAAGTTTCACGTTCACAATTTTAATTGAGATTATCTCATAATATAACACAAACCCAAACTTCAACAATAATTCACAAGAAAAGTTAAAAATCAATTGTCCCGAACATCTATAAATCGATGCGGGTAAAATTTCGTTTGGGTTATAACCCGACAATTTTTCGAGTTATAATGAAAATTTCGAAATAAATAAAATTTCGTGGAAAATTAATTTCCAACTGTAAAGGAAGAAAAAATCAAATAAAATAAAAAATAAATTTATTAATGGTCTATAAATTCGAATGTAACCCGGTATCCAGTATCGGGTGGCCTGTACCCGGTTCCTGTGGCATTTGTGTCAGTTCAAAAATTTATTGGTTATTTTAGATCGCTTAAATCCTTTCAGATGATATTGTTATGGAATTATTTGTCTTGTATTGTAAGTTTCCATCATACACACTCGGTATTTCCCAAAGTTTTTGTATTTTCAGGAAATATGGGCACATTTGTATCGATGAAAGCAACACAGGCACCTGACACACGCTTGAATTTTTAACGCGTTAAGTTGAAATTTTTGAAAGGTTCTTGCTCGTATTTTTCGTAAGAAAATTGTTTTAACTTCGTAAGCACAATCATAAATCTTTCAAGAGAATGAAATCGTTAAATCAAAAATATCCTTGAATTTTAAATCTTCAACTTTACTACAGATTCAAATATAAATTGAAACGATGTAATACAAATTTACGTGGATGGAGTCATTACAAAACGTTCAATCATATTTTGCTGAAAAATTTGTAAAGTTTATTTTAAGTCAAAGATATGTACCACAAAAATCTCATTTAATTGTGTTTGTCATCAATCATTTATGAATTTTACATAAACTACATTCCAAAAACACGAACTTGATAACCTGAATATTATTTGACATTTTTGATACAAAACTTTACCCTTTGGGAGGAATTTTCTAAACGTTATTGAAAGAAAATTCATTAAATTTAACTTTATGCATGATGAGGTTTTAATCAGCTACTGTATGTGAGTGAGTGATGTATTAATGCCTCAACATGACCTTTCAAAATGTATTGATATGATGAAAAGTTTTAAAGGAGATATTCCCATAAAACATGGTTTCGTCACATAACTTTCAAAATATAAACTTTGCCTATAATAGTAATATATTTTATTCCGTATACGTTTTCAGTGCACTCAATAACCAACACAACACGAATTCACACATCGATTTTAAGATTTGCATTTGTCTTATTGATTTTCTTTCATATCCCAGAACGGGACGTGCCCAAAATTCGTTTCGTGAGTCAAATACAAATGAAGGGTTCCTTCAATTGAATAGATCTACATGAATTTGTGAATCCTATTTTGTTTTTTATTTAATTTCCATGATGGTTTCGGGTGAAACGTAAGCAGATATCAAACATAATTTTTGTGCCATTGATAACCAAACCATTCGACATGATATTAAATTTGTCAAGTTTGTACAATAACTGTGACAAGTACAATATGACCTCGTTATATTTGCACATCTGTTCAAGACAAATTTGTTGTCAAATTTTCATAATTATGACAAGCACAAAATGAGTTTTCCAGCAATTCGTCAAATTCGTGGATTTTAATCAAGTCTCTGCACTTGGTCTAAATGAAATGTCATCATGTGTGAGAAATGAATTTGCATTTGTCTTAAGGATATGTGATTAAAATTGTTTTCTTCGTTGGTTATATAAATTCGTTAAGAATCATGTATGCACTTTTCATGTTTAAGATGATATGCAACAAAACATTTTTACTATAATCACTTTAAGTGCATGTTGCATATTGTTATTTGTATGCAATGCAACTTTGATTCAACAACTTTTATTTGCTGACAAAATCCTGAAATTAAAGTAAGTAAGAAAACATTAAAACATCTTACTATATTTGCTCAAAATAGAATCATCATTACGAAATATCCTTTAAACAAAATCCAGTCTAAAAACTTCAGCTACAATTTACAATAGAAAAAGGGGCACAAAGACTTAATGGCACAATAAATTTCGTAGCTTTATTGATATTTTGCCTACCAAACAATTACCCTTTCTCGTTTATTGCAAGCAATAATTCTTGTAATGGTGAAAGCTGGCATTCTTATATATATTGTAGAATACATTCAAATTTCGATTTGCTCAATGTTGAATGTTATGCTGAAAATTTTGCTCAAATTTTGTCCTTCTGTGACTGGATTCCATTTCCGGAAATTAATAGTTCCTAATTCCTTATTAACTATCGACAATAAAATGTAGTGCCTTCAATAGGTTGAATTTGTCTTTTCAAATTGAAGCTATTAAAACCCAGTAAAGATGCTAATCTCAAATCAATAAAATTTAGTAGAAGCTTTCATTATTCTTTTTTGTGTTTTGTTCTGTCTTTGACAATAGAGTTGTGAAGGGTTAATCGTTTTGAGGAGGAGATACTCAATCACATTCGTTTTCTCCATATTTCCTTTTAGAAATGTTCATCACTCTATATGAAAATCAAGAATTAGGTAACTTTCCACTTACTCATAATAAAGGATACTTTTTCTGGAATTTAAGGAACAAACTTATCCATTCTTCAAGTCATAAAACTTTTCTTTAAATTACAAATCCCAAAAACATTTTCAACATATTTCAATTTATCCCTCGAGGTAATCGTTGTTTCTTCGAATGCCCTTAAAGTTTGCTTATAAAATATTTAATAATCGTAATTACTTTTTCTCTATTATTAGAATGTTTTTGGTAATATTCCTTTTAACTTTCGAAATTTCACAACAATTTAAGGACACTTAGAGTAAGAAGAACTATTTAGAAAACTTGTAAAATTTCCATTTTATTGAACTGAAAACTGAGCACATACACTTTTACATAATTCCTTCCTTCAATCAATACCCTCTTCAAGTGCAAGGATGAATAAATTATAAATTAACCCACCATCGAGTGGATAAAGCTTCATCCCTTATCACAAGACCATCGATGTAGAACCAGAACAAGAAATCAAGCATGCAAAAAAGTACACCTTTATCCTTGTTAAATTGGCCAACTTCATACTGAATGGTTTTTGTTCCACAAAAATAAAGCAGAATTCTTATATAATTTCCATTCAGTCAACTCTTATCCTTTCCTGAACTCTATTGAGCTATTGGATATTAAATCAAATGGAAATTTATTGTTCAAAAGCTTTAAGGCTAAGGACTGTGCTATTGGGGATTGCTCCAACTGCTGCATAAATTATGCTAGAACCTGCTTCCTGAAGAATATTTTCAATTCCTTCTTTTAGGTAATGGCTCAATTTCAGAAAGTAAGTGCAAGTTAAGTTCTGCACTATTCAAATAAGAGATCAGTGAAAGTTTAACGAAAATGTATTAGTCCCTGTAGTCCTGGCTACGAAAGATTACGTTGACTTCCTTTCTGTGTCCTTTGTGTCGCACGAAACTCGAATGCAAACACCTCAAGAGCTTGTCTTGGACTTCTTCCAAATCTAAATTTGAGTATTCAAAGTTTTGTCCTTTCTTGTGATGAACTGGAAACAAACCAGACAACTTGCTGTTATGTTCGGTTTACATAACAGAAAACGTTTACAGTGAGATAACATTAATGTTTTCATTAACAGTTATCTTGCTGGTTTGATGGATTCCATTGAAACCTTCTACAGTTCATGAATCTGTAGGTTTTGTGGTGAATTTACCTGATACGAATCTCCAATAAATCCTGAATTTCAGGTTCCACGACTATTTTTTCGCCGACAGATGCCAGGAATTTCCCTGAGAAGATTATTTCACACCATATACCATATTTAAAACATTTGCATTCCCGTAACAAGGAATTTTGGGAAGGTAGCTAGGTGCTCCTGCAATATCCCACACGGGACTTGTGTATGACAAACTTGAATTGAATAAAACTTTTCAACAGACGTCATAGAAGTGATTTCAATTAGTTTATTAAATTTTGTACGTTTTGTGAGTTTGTGTCATGATGCAGGAATGAGGAAATTTCATTAAAAGTTTATAGACAAAAGACAGCTTCAGGTTTCCACGTGTGTTAAGGTTTTAGGTAACATGGAAATGAATATTTTTGGAGATGGATTTATGTACCGGTTGTATATCCATTAAACTTTATAAATCGCTGAGGAACTAAATCGAAAGAGAATTTAAAGTTTGACAATATCCTCTCACTAAAGCTTCTCTTAACCATGCAGCAATATCTCGATATCAATCTTTAATGCATAAAATCGTTCTTTTTCCATTTTTGTTATAAATTTAATAATAGGGATGCAGGTAAGGCCAACTCCTTCCTCAACCTGGATTTCGTTCCTTCATACATAAATGCACATGTGACATGACACGAGACTTTTTAATTTCAACCACTTTCGTATTTATTTAATGGATAACCTTTCATTTCACGAAATCACTTGACACTTTACCTGATTTAAATGAGAGTTAATTAAAACTGAATACGACGTGACATGTTGATGTTGTTTAATGTTTAAATAACTCGCCTGGACACATTAATTTTGTCACTTTTCGAATGGACTTGCAAGGATAATATGTGATTAAGGGTTGTGGTAAATAAAAACCTTACATGAGCTGTATCTGATTTATGTAGTTTATTTACATTTCATACTACAATGCTAAATCCACGAAAACTTTGAAGATTGCTTAAAATTTGGACAGACATGAAGCTCAAAAATGTTTATCTTCTTCAAATTTAACTGATTTCCTTCGAGAATTGTCTAACAGAACGTTATGGGCGTTCAATTATTCGTTAAGCAATGATATAGTCGGACACCGAAACTAAAAATAAATCAATTGAAACACACCAGGTTAATTCTGGTTGATATCATGGGTTCTCCATAAGCCTTATATAAATTATTCCGGCACCAAACCCTAATTAATAGTGTTATTTTCACAGAAAAGCTTCGTATTCGACTATCTGGCGAAATTGTATCAGTTGCCCTCAAACTGTGTGAAGGTAATTGTGAACGATGTTCAATATGTTCCCATCAACCATTAAGGGATGTTCTATTCAAGAACGAATGATCCACTCACCATCTCCCTATCCCGAATTGAAACAAGGAAACAGTTACATCTCTTAAGGACATTCCCTGGTTTATCCTTGAAGGCAACATCAACAACCCTAGGGCGAATAAAAGGAAAAAAGTGAAAGTAAAAAATTTCAAAAGAAATATCTCCTGCTGAAATTCGAATGCTAATACAAAGAAGAGTCAGAGCGCGTGATTCAAGTGTCCCGGACTGATAGGGCACGTTCCTGAATCAATATTGATAAAAAGGACTACTTGAGTCCAGCATTTGTGGAACTTTAACTTTTTTTTTGTTCCCTCAAACCCATCCGGATGAAACAGAGTTTAATCTCGTAAGGAAATTGTCTTGAGAAAGTTTGTCGGCAACAGGCAAACAGAAGTAGGTGGATAATTTGAAATAGTCACAAAAGTTTAAGGGAAATTTTGTATCATTTCGATTTGTAGGGAAATTAAATGAATTTTCAAGTGAAGTTTAATTATAAATTTTATTTAATTCTTACTTGAATAAATTTCCAACAGATTGGATTCACAGTTTCTTTTCAGTTTTGAGTAATTACGTACATTTTTTGTTGGTCAATTAATTCCCAAAATTCACTTAATTTAATTGAGGGCATTCGGAAACTAGATTCACATTAATTAAAGTGTCGAGAGGGTGTTAAAGCCTCTTCAATCGTCATTATGCCATAGAGTGTAACATTCTTCTACATCATTAAACCTCCATAGACGTTTATCAAGTAGACAACACGACACTGAAGACGTCTGGAAGTTTTCGGGTAAAGAACATTTTCCAAAATACACAAAAATATTTGTCGTCCTTAAAATTTAAAGGAAATTCACAAAAGCTTAAAAGTGATTTTATGAAAAGTTACAAACTAAAATAACTCATTTCCGCTGTCTAAACTCGACCACAAAAAGAAAAATAGAAAAATATTCCATTCTACTAAAACTACGGAAAAACCAGGAAAACTTTTTAACTACATAATTTATAGCAATTCATCAGAATATTTTTTATAATATTTTATTTTTATCAAAAACTTTATCATCATTACCAGCAAAAATGTTTAAAAAAAAAAGTTTAGCTAAGTAGAACAAACTACTGAGCTTTGAGCTATTATGATATCTACAACGAAAGAGGAATGGAAGTGTCTGCCGTTTCGGTGTTGTCAGAATTTGAGGGTTTTGCATGAATAGCCATATCGTCTTGTCGGTCATATCTACACTAACACAAACATTTTGTCAAATAACTACCACAGCTGACATAATATGAATTGAAAGTTTCATGTTATTGAAATGTAACTCAGACATTTTGTTGAGAAAATAATCGCATTTTATTACATGGTATAAGCTATTAGGTTATAGATATGAATTTATGAAACAGTGATTATGATTCTTGGAGAATCTGCCCTTCATAAACATAACCAGATGATCTGGAAAATATGAATTACCCGAAAGTGCCCACAAACGATTTCATATTAAACACTAGAATTGTATTCAGGATATGTGCCCAGTTTATCCAGTTGTGTCCCTCATGGTGCAGTCACATAAAATGAAGTGAAGAGTCTATAAAAATTTATGTCATGACAAACACACATTTCATTTTTATGACATACAAACCGGGAGTGATTTAAATCCAAACCATTTTGAGGGATATTCTCTGGGTGTAAATGGGGACATTCTGTCAACTATTCCGAAAGCTGACAGTTAATTTTATTGTTGAATGGAAAAAAGGGTTACAACCATTATTTCTCAAAAAGTCAAATTATTTCGACAATGCAACTTAAGTAGGACAAAATTCGAAAAGGTAACATATAATCAGTGCTAACAACATGACAATGAAGTTTAACTGAATGTCACGAGCGTTTCCGATTGAAGTAGGGTGAAAACTGTCCCCTTTTATAAATATTTAATGTCACACAGTTAACCTTAAACACATCAAGTAAACATTTCTTATATAAACTAACAGAAAAGTCACTTATAGGAATGTCCCTTTTTTGGTGTATTGATTGAAAAATCAATTTCATTTCTACCTGCCGTGAATTTTATATGATTTACTCAAGATACCTTTCGGTACAGGATTGAGGTTCTTATTTCGTGCTTTTTTCAATTGGGGTTTGTTGATTTTCAAGTGGGTGTTGAAGGAGCTACAAGGTATCAAATGGCACATACTATTTTAAGAAATTTCTCTGACATTTGCCTTTTAGCAAACAACACAGTTTTGGTTGCAAATTGATTAGACGTCAAGTTGAAGTACTCCTTGAAGCGCAAATTCGTCCTTCAAGGTAATGAATTTACCTAAATCAGAAAAATGGTTCATTAACAATGCACCCGTTTAGGGGATGGAAAATAGTTTTAAAAATTTTTTATAGTAAAACTACGAACATGAGGCTTAGGGGAACTCATCTATAAAAAGGATTTGCACTTCACAAATATCCTTGTGAAGGAAATTTTCTCCTTGGCAAGAAGAAGCTTCAGAGGATATTAAGCTTAGTTTCGGAGAAGTTTTTCATATTTGGGTAAAAGTGATTACCAACACTTTTAAAGTCAAAACATTTTGAGGCTTCGAGCAACATTTTCTGGACATGATAGCCACAATTTTTAATCAACGCTCAAGATTAGAGATAATCCTTGACTTTATTTGGATTTAGGAAGAAGAAAATTATTTGGGTGAAAATTTTTCCTAACACATTTTTGGGCGCCTTCTGTCTTCTTTCATTTATTAAATGCATTAAACGTTTCCATGTGATTTTGTCCCAATTTAATAATCAGTTTGTTCAAAATTATCCTTCAGTTCACTTTCTGTTTAACAAGAAATTCCTTCTTCGAACTTCACTTGACACAAAAATTATCCCTTTAAAAAAGCACTCTGCATGATTAAAAAAGGATAATTGATGACTCGCTTACACCTGTTCACTTCGGAGCACTTTATGAAAATTCAAGTCAAAATTCTTTGACTTCCGTTTGGTTCCTTTCAAAACTTCCGCTTTATTAAATAAGAAAACTTCTTCACTTGACGACAAACTTTTCGGCATTCATAATTTGAAGGTATTTGAACAAAAATTTGGCAAAGCAAAGCGATAACTTGTCGCCTTACTTGCAGGATTTTTTAATACGAAATTCAAATAAGAATTTTTTAGCTTTAAAAGTGTCTTGTTTACTCAAGGACTAGAAAAATTAATTATAATTTTGTTGGAAAAATAAATTCCTTTCGACAGGATGTTTTACCTTGGACATCCCGAAAGGATGTTTTTCGTGTCTTCTTTTACACGAGTGAATTTTTGTCCTTATAGTTAATCAAGTTATTAAGGCGTTTTTGACAAGGGTTATCACCTCACAGTTTCTGGATCGTTCAAAAGTCTTTAAGTTAACCCTTTTTCCGGATAATGAAATAAAAAATCGATTTGATCCCTTTTAAGGGATATCGACATCAAGTAAGTGAAATGTGTCAACGTTAACCCTGAAATTTTTTGACTTTATTAAAGTTGATAAAATTTTTGTAAACAATCATTCAATGTCACTTAGGCTATCGAAAATATTTCCAATGCTACAAATGTGTCTCTGGTTAAATTATCCCTTTATCCATTCTGAAACTCCATTGACGTGAACGACCAATTCATTTTCGCGAACGAACCACATACTTATCTGCAAAATTCGATAAGCTATCGTTCAGCATTTGTTCACTGGTAATTGGATATTGAGACCTGCAACAACCATAAAACAATCCGTCATTCGTTCGTCATGAATCTGCTGCACTGTTTAGAACAATCCACAAATTGAACGACGCGACACAGAACACATTCACGAAGAAAACAAGAATCTTCCGCACGAAAGTTGAATTTGAAAAAATGAGAACGGCATGAGAGTTGTCAAAACAGTTCCGCACGCGCCAAACGGACCAGTGAATCCAGCTTTAAGAAGGAGACGGACTATAGAACTACTGGTTATCTCGTCCGTGCCGAACAACCGGATTTTCTAAAGCAGGTTCTACTGAAAGGTTTATCTGGTTGTAACCGGCTTATTTGCTGACTTCAGGATCAATTTGGTTTGAGTTGTTTTGACAGATAAAAAGATTTTCGTCTATCAGGTGATGTTGGTTAACGTTTAAACTGGTTTAACTCTAGTCTGTCAATATTACACCACCGCTGATTATTTTTACCCGGAATTCTAAAACACATTAACTCTTGTCGTACTTGTAAATGTAGATAGTAGACACATTTTGAGTGAAATATCATATCACAGAACCCAATAACTTTCCATCATTCTAATATTGATGTAAATATTCGAAGTGCATAAAAGGATAATCGATACAAAAATGATCAATCAACTCAACATGGCTTTTACTACAGGACCTTCATCAAAATCTTCTCAACAAAAGGGAATCAGCTTTATATGAAATAAAAATGAAGCGATGGCAATATTTTGTTAACCAACAGCCACAAGATGATTTACGATATTCCCTCAAAATGTAGAAAAAACCCTTTTTTGTGAATAAATTTCCGATCAATGCATCAATATCCAACGAATTCGACGCGATAAGCATACAAAGGAGGCATTAATATCCTTATACAGGAGAATTAACATCCTGTCTATGAACCAGCAATGTTTGTCCTGTGGCAATGGGATTGACCCTTAACATGACTTATTAATTTTTATGAACATATTTTTATGAGATATGGTCTCAGGGGGCTCGTGATGGACAAACAATAGACTTTCAGTGATGGTGAATGTTATTAAAAGAGTTCAAAGGATATGAAATATGGCAGATACATTTTCAAAGAAATTTGGAATATTTTTTGGCACTCGATTCAATTTAATTCAAGTCAAGACTGTCAGAGCTGATAACTTCCAAGCGTGGTCGGGTTAAATTAAATTTGTCTCAGTGCTTTGAGAATAATTGTTTATATAGCCACAAAGAAGGACACCAGCTACGTCACTTCCTTTTTCCAATAAAACTTTTTAAATGAATTGCAAACAGTAATTTAAGTTAGCAACATAGAGAAAATGTTACTACTATTACACACTAGTATCATAGTTACAGTTCTGTAGTTCTGGCAAAAGGACAAGGATCTTGAACGGAGCATTAAATTTAGTATACACATCATCCTGAATTAAGATCCTTCTGTAACAGTTTGGCAAACATTAAAGTCCTGAATTTGATCGAATTTCCGAAGAACAATTGAACTGGGCGTGTTTATTTATTAGAAGTAAATTGTATGCTTCCCCTAGACATGAGTGACTTTCACATCCTTTGATGGAAGGATACTGGAAAAATACTGTTCTATAAAAGTTTTTATTAATCGTGAATGTTACTCATGGCAAATAGTTTTCTATGTCGTTGACGCCAAACCAAATAGACACTAGAACATATACTGGATACTTGGAGTTGTATAATAAAGGCAACATTATGCCTGACAGAATGTTGTCAAACAGGATAATGTTAAATAAAAAGGATGTAATGAATTCGTAACAAAGTTTCATGATACTTGTCGACATCATTTTCATGACGCTAAAGTAGTTGTGTCCCTATTTTGAGGCTTTTGTGATTCTAATTACGCTTATATGAGTATGAGCTATTCAAGTCTTTTCAAAGTCACAAGGATGTGTTATCACCGTCAATGTTTGTGATTTATGATAGACAGTGAAGTGCTGCGAGGTGTAAAAATTCTTAATGGGTACAGTTGTGACATGACTTCTATCATCCCTTATATCACTAAAGGTGTTGAGTTACAAAGTTGCACAATGCTATAGCGGTTTATGGCCATAGTTTATTTGTAGATAATATTAACATAGTTTTCACTCCAAAATGTTTTCGAAATTAACAGTCACATGTTAAGTAGAAAACAAAAATCTGTTCCAAGGACATTTTTAACGGAAACAGTACAGTGTTCACAATGTTAAGTAACATTACATTCCCCAGTCATAATATATCCTTCGTATCAAAAAAAATGTCCTGGAGAAACTTCATTCTCAAAATGAATCCAACAAAAACCATTTAGATTTCACCACAATACATTTTCGTAACTTGGATACCATCCCACAAATTGTGGATAAAGTTATCCTTGACACTCTTATCCGAGGACACATTCTGTTTCAATATTTTCCACCAGATGGACATAACAATAGCAAAATGATTTAAAATTAATTTTCTAGAAAGGCATTCATCGGGGGAAGCCGCCAAGGACTCCGATTTCCGTATGTTGAAGTGTCCTAGAAAAGCAAGTGAGTATCACTCGAAGGACAACGTCTCTATACGTTTCAACATTCCTTTGACCAGAAGTCATATAACCTCAGGGGATACACGAATAGCAGGCAAACCATATCGTTATAGCATTTGGAATTGGAATTTTCCATAAATCCTCGAAGGACATTTTTTTTATGAAACAGAAAAATTTTTTCGTCCTTGGAGGAATTTGAATATATTGAAATTTTTCAAGCTTAACATTCTTTAAAAAAGTTAAATTTTAATCGGCCCTAAGTGGTATTTCAGTTACCCTTGAATACCAACGATTTGAAAGGCGTTCTTTGAACTGAAGAGCAAATTGATTATAAATTCAAGGGATTGTTATTTAAGGACACGGTCCTATACGGATATAAATCCAAGTTCAATTTGCACCAATGCACAAATTACCCACACACCAACCTCATCTGGGAGTCATATTCCAAACTCAGTCCCTTGAAAGTTGAGATTTTATCTCGATTTAATCTGAGAAAAATCCCTAAATTCGAGAAAGTCCTGTTCCGGAAGTTGAAGGTAGAATTTTAATGGAAAAAGTTTTTTTTACGGATTAGAGTTTTTGTGAGTGAAAGTAGGGAGAAAGTTGATTTTGTCGTAGGTGGGAAAATTTTATTTCCAGGGAAGATTTTTAATTCTTTTGAAAAAAAATTCCATGAAAGAAATATACAAAAATATCTGAAAAAGGACTTTTCATAAAATTACATTTAAACATTGACAAAGAGAATATGTGAGTGGCATAAAACCCTCAAATGGTTTCAAGAAGCTTATGAGGGAGAATTTGAACAACTTTTGGGATGACAGCTTCAATTATTGTTAAATTCATTATTTATTTGTTCATACCACAACATTATATTACTTTACACAAAGAGCAAGAAGATAATCCCTGTAATCTTCATAGGGACTAAAAATTACAAAAGCGACAAGAATTATAGCAATGGTCGTGGTGGACTACGAGTACCATTAACAAAAGCGTACAATAAACAGGTGCTAGAAATCAAAATAATAAATGATTATAAAAGCAAAAGCACTCATCACATTCATAATTATTATAAAAGCACCAATAAAAAGGTGATAATTACAAGAAAGCACACAGAATTTATTCATCCTCCGTCAAAGGTCCTCACAACAACAAAACAAACAAAATTTTCCTACCATCAATTTAGGTGTCTATCTGGTTACGTAATTCCTCATCCTTGAAGTGATAAGGTGTAAATATGAGTAAGCCCAACCAACGCAAAAAGGGATAATAAATTATTCAAAAGGAAATTTAGGATGTGTGCTTATATAATTCAAGCTTTAATTACTTTGATGTCGAGCAGTTACTTTTGTATCACACTCAAGTTGTATGTCCTTATTACGAGGTAAGAATTCACCCTTCTTATTTAGAACATTTGCTGGTAAATAAATATTCAAGGATAATATGATTTATGAAAGTGGTGAATAAAGTTTTACATGCTTTTTAAATAAAGGATACTGTAAGTTTGAGAAAATTTCCCGTAACTGATTTCTGACGTGTTTGAAAGTTTGAAACTTTCGAACTGTCCCTTGAATATAAAACCTGTTCTCAAATAAAATTTCATATTTCACGTCCTTAACTTCCAGGATGATTGTTTGTCGTAACTTTAACTTGGAATAGGTTATTTTTATAAAAACTCTCCTTAAACCATACACCGTACATCACGGATATGTGGTTTTTCCCATCACTATCACATGTGGCTCGAAATAAATTAATTTCCGTATATCTCTGAGTCCTTTCAAAGTCCTTGTGGTTTTCTAAACAAAAACTTTTCGTTATAGCCACTACAATAACCTTTTTCCGATATTGACCTACATATCAAGAGATTTCGAGTAGAATTGTTCCAAACACGTCCCAAACAAAATCAAGGATAATGGAGTGAATGTGGTCCCAAATCGGTTTTGTATTTGAAACACGAAGAAAAGGACAAAACTTTGTATTTTTTATCTTCGAACCCTCATTTGAGAATAATTTGCTAATTTTCGTCTTTCTACAACTTTTGGTAAATTATTCCGGTTTTATTAACATTTTCATGAACCGGATACTATTTCCGGGTTTTGTTGTTTACCCAAACAATTGTATTAAATGATCCAAAAATCCATTACACAAAATCTGTCTGGTATTGTCATTAAACCCAGCTTGCGTTGACATTCAATGCTGTTTTGGTTAACACTTTTACCCTGACAATGTGTATACCCGTAATGGTATCCACCTGGAATGCTAAAATGTTCATGTCATTTTTGGGGTAATTGAAATTTTCTTCTATTACCATTCAAGAGATGTGTTTTGAGGGTCAGCTGATCGCTTACATGACATTCAGGGCAACCACATTAGGTTTCATTACTTCCCTTAAACGCAGAGGGTTTTTCTATTGATTTTGCATTACAATAAAGTAAAGCACAATAAAAAGGGAAAACGACTATAATTAGGGCATATCGATTTAAATAAGGAATTGTATTAAAGTCCTTCGAAAATCCAACAATTGTCCATCCAAAAATGTTATCCTTAAAGTTGTCTTAGAACTCCCTAAATATATTCAGTTTCATACTTCCGTTAAAGTTCTTGTCCTTATTTTCAACATTCAATGTGGATATTGGACTGAAGAGAAATCTAGTAAGAATTGTCTCTCTTCAAAAGCGAGTCTCACATTACTCCCTTAGATTCAGTAGGAGGCATGATGTGTTCCCCAAAGCATTGAGCTTTATCTTGGATGAAGCACCAGATTTTATCCAGGACACAACCAAGCTTCTCCTGTACATAACCCATCCGAAGAAAGCTGAAAAAAAGTTGACTTCGTTTTACAAGATTCGTTACATTTCAAGGTAGGTATCGACCCTATCACGAAAATTGGGTTTCGCTAGAATAATTTTTATTAGTGACGAAATGCCGATTCCTATTAAGAATTTCTGTTAGTTGCGTCTAGACGGAGAACTGCTTCACCAGAAAATTCCTTAATATTAAATTTGAGGACTTTAATCAACAAGTTTCACTTGATTCCTAGAATAGCACCTACTATAGCCGAACTAAATGTAAACGTTCATCCCCTTCTTGAAAGGCTATTGGAAACAGAAGTCCCACGCGATATTGAAGTCAGCTGGTGAAATGAAATAAATCTTTATTGACTTGATTAAAATTTAATGAAGTGTAACAGAATAAGGTCCAGGAAAATGGTGTCCCAAATTGATAACAGCCTTATCACAATCGCCGAAACATTAAAATTTCCCTTCTTCTCCAATCATTTGAAATTTTTTACCATCAACAATTAATAATGAGATTAATGAAATTTTGTCCTTTTTTTATTTAATTTTGTCCTTCAAAATCATCCCTTATAAATCACTTTGGGTTGTACCTCTATAAATCTTAAAATGATTTGCGGAAACGATTATTACCAATTTAGCAATAAAAATTTTGAACTTTCGATTTAAGGAAGAATTTGTATGAAAAGTGTGGACTTGTAGGAGAAATAACTTCTATAACCCTATTCATGTGGTATGGTTTCACTTACAGAGCAAACAAGGACAATGCATAAATGTATAATAAATTTAAAATAATTTTGTTTCTGAGAATTCAATTATGACATAAACAAAGCAGGAGATATTGACAGTAATGTCTCTGAAGCTTTAAAAGGATTCCCTGAATTTTGGACATTGGGTTTGGGTGATGCAACAATTTTCTTATATATGATATTATTGGAAATATTCAGGTAAATCTGCAATCTTATTTAAAAGTAGTAAACAAGATTTCCGACCTGCAGATTGGACTTGATAACTGCAATAATTTAAATAATTTATGTGACCCAACATGAATACAAAACCAAGTACCATCTATCAGTAACTCCTTATCTCAACATCAACATCCTTCGAATGCAAATATCTCCTCATTTACGGGAATAAGCTGCCAATAAATTCAGATAAACGAAACTCTCACATCAAAAATTATTACCTTCTTTAGATGAAAACGTTTTTATATAAAGTTATATAATACAAGTAATACTCGTAAATAATGATATCGAATATATGTATTTGTGTAATGTGTTTGACTCAGTCCTTAACCGCGAATGGAATTTCTAATAAATATATTCAGAACTTTCCTTATTTTGGCAGGGAAGAAATGAACAGGAAATCAATATTTTCCATAAGAAGATTAAATTTACTTTTCACATGTTGACACATTTTTAACATTTTTAACATTTTTTCGCAATAAAATAAAATTTTATCACATCCGTTCTTCAAACACATTCTTTTCCGGAGTTCTCCTTGAGTCCTTCAAATGCCACATTTTTGTGGATGATTTAATCTGAACCATAAAATGGCATTTTTCATGGGAAACCCAAACATTCAAGAACTTGGTCCAGGACGAGTTGGTTTCCCAATCCAATCAAGTGTGAGAATGTGTGGTGCCTTTCGGGACGATAACTACAATCGCGGAATTACTTGGAAAATATTTCATCCATTCAGATCAGGAAAACTGGTATGAGAAAAGTATCCATTCGATATAGTAATTCACGATTTGAAATTCGTTCCTTATATCGTCCAGACGCCTTCAATGTGTCGAAGGATACTTTTGCCAGTAAAGTATTTCTCGTTTGGTAATAAGCTTTAAGAAATGCGGACTTTCTTAGAGATATTTGATTTGACTTTAGCTTACAAAATATTTTTCGTATAAATGATTTTATTGAATTGGAAATCACGAAGGTGACAAACCTCTCAAGATGTTCATGTTGAAATAAAAATCTTTATTTGATTTTATTTTCAAGGGACATTTTTATCCCTTAAAATCCATATAAACATGCGAGGCACTTGTATAAACACGAAAAAGAGGATATGAGGAACAGGGTCATAACAATAAAATTTAATAAGTCGCATACCGATCAAAAACACATAAAGGACATTATTTTGTTTTATAGCAACCTTTTTTTGTCGAAAAGAAAATAAAGGACGAACCCATTCGCATACATTCGGAAAAATTTGATGAAATGTGAAAATGCATGAGTTTGAGTTGTTTAGACGACATATTAAATTTGATGTGATATCAATAACAGCAGGAAAAGGGGTATGACGTTCTCGGATTTTTTCAGGCTTATTAGCAAGCCAACATTCGAGTTTTATAACTCAAACACAGGTTGAAGTGTCCGAGGAGTTTGATACCAAAGAGATACCTTCAACTAGTTCTTGAGCTTGAACACCATGTTACGTAGAAACGATAACATATTACCTATATAACATGTATGTTGTACACTTTAACATATAATATACTATGTTTGGAAGTGCTATTATCAAATCATAGGGAAACTAGTCGTAAAATCATGTTAGCGAGCATTCTGTTAAATAACATAATCTGTTACGTTCAGTAACATAACATTACCAATGGCTGTTATGTGAGAATGCTGTGAAAGGAAATGTTATGTGAATCGATGGAAAATCCTGTTTTGGGGAAACAGTGAAAGCGCATGGTTTATCCTTTAGTGTGGTGAAATTGTTAATCCTTTTTGGATCCTAAGGACCTTCAAGATATTAAACTTTCGAACCAGCATAGAAACGAACTCATTTCTGTACCACGTTCCATAGTATTTAGATTTGTTCCACAGTCCATAGAATTTTAAGAATTTTTACTGAAGATGTCGCGAATGTTGATTGGAGGAAAATATTTGAAAATATTTGAAGAGGAGAGTAAAAAATTTTCCAAGATGTTAAATTCTTGAGTTTATTGTACTGGAATTCCTATGCAAATATGTTTGACAAAATCATATTATCCTTGTTGGAGGTTTCAGTATGTAAGATATATTTAAGAAATTTAAGGACGTCAATAATCTTCTAATCGATTGCTTTATAATATTTTAATGTGATTAATTCATTTGTAAACAACAGCACATAAATCAATAACTGCTAAGGATAATTATTGACATATGGATAATCAAATGATTAAGCAGAATACCACTTTACATTGAAGTGTGAAATCGCATTAAATTTATAAGGGAATCAATCTACATATTTGAATATCCAGTCAAATACCAAATCTTATGTATATGAAATTGGGTAACTTTTCATGTGCAAGATGAGCGTTACTAATTGAATCAACAACGTTATATACATGTAAGGATAAGCTCATAACACTGTAATCTTAAACAGTAATTTCAGGAAATATTTTGTAACTCAGAGCACGCCAAAAAAACATTTTATAATAAGAGCAGCACCTGATAAAAGTAAATTTGTCTGTTTTTGAAACATTTCCGAATCGCACATTGTTTTTCATTCAATGTAATTAAGAACATATCCTTTTTGTATTATATATCCTTGTTGAGTATCATGTTGTACACGAGAATGTTTTACTTTTTCGAAGCTGATATCAAGAAAACAAAACATTTTGTTGAGTTTCCCCGAACTGATATTTTTCAGAAACGAGTGTTTTTGACTTTACCTCAAATACATACCTTTTCTGAGAAGAACATATGGTCTCCCCAAATTAAAATTACAAGGAAAAACATGTTATTGAGCAAAATCACTGGAAATCTACTGAAGGTAACTCATACAGTTCTTATGATGTTATTGCTAATTAAATAACGCTCATTAAAAATTTACACAAGTTATCCAAAAAATATTAGTTGAAAAATAAATCAATTAATACTCCTTAACAACTAATTAAATTTATTTGCAAACACTTAACGAATCCTCACAAAATTGTGAAGCAAAAATTAATTTTGATATCCCAATGAATTTGATGAGATGAGTTGAAAACATCACATTATAGGAAAGCCAAACATGATTTGCATAACAAAAACACAAAATTATATAATAATTCACCAAGTATAACCTTTTAATCTTAATTACATTACTCGGTCGAGTACTGTCGATAAACCTCCCTCCAACTTGTGACAACATGATAAAATTTACAAAACATGAAATTTCAAAATTTCACCCATTCATCAGCAGATGGGTTAGACATGTAAAATTTTGAAGGGTTTAATATGTTGCCGAAACAGTGTGTCAATTCGCCAAACATGCTATAATTAATTGACAACGAGAGCACTTAATTCATACACTGGAATGTTTACCAACTTCATACTATTAAGGATTTCCATAACTTTATATGTACATGTGATAAAAGTTTAAAATGACATATGAGGCAAATTTCTTACAAATTTATTAGTAATATAGTTTTCAAATCAAAATAAAACTTATTCGGGACAATACATCAACTAAAATTAGTTTCCTTCAGCTTTTGTTTCATTAAAGCCAAACATCATTTTATAAAGACCCACGTGGCTTAAGGTCTAATAAAAAAGGATCAATGAAACATCTGTAGCACCCAAATAAGCTGACATATCAAACATGTTGTCTGCTAAATTTTGATACTTCCAACAATTTAAAACGCCTCACATAAATTCAGCGTCTTTTTATTGTTCCTTTTGAACTTTATGACACTAGAACGTGTGATTCAAATAAACTTTATGACTCAAAGTCAAAGTGCACTT
This sequence comes from Chrysops caecutiens, assembly GCA_963971475.1. NCBI lineage: Eukaryota > Metazoa > Arthropoda > Insecta > Diptera > Tabanidae > Chrysops > Chrysops caecutiens. Next base: position 8,933,972 of record OZ020570.1, read on the forward strand.
GGAAAATCTCTTATTTTTATTCAAGGGATGAATATTAAGAACAAAACAGCAATCTGCGTTTTAAGAAATGATTAAAATTTAGTCCATGTGCCACATGAACTTACTTGAAAATTCAGAATCAGTGTTTTATAAGAATCATAAAATTTGATCATAAAATCATTTTATAATATAAACATTTGTAATTGTTCTGGGGTGTAGGTGCCAACGACCTTCATGATGATATCCAAGTCAATCCTTTTTTATAAACAAAGTGATTAGAACAACTTTGGGCGAAATTTTTTCCCATCATCAATCAATGTGTTATTGGAAAAACTCGGGACAAGCACTTTTGAAAACATCCCTAAACTTTCCTGTTTGACTACTACAGACACTACCGGAAAAAATGACATTATTCAAATATAACCCAAAATCTAAACTTTTGGGGATGTTTACATTGTCATGTGAAAGTTGGATTGAAAACATGTCAAACAGATACTGATATGATTCAATAAAATTTATGTCTTATACACACTAATACAGTTCAAATGTGTTGGTGTCAAATAATATTGACATCAATAACACTCACCAGTGTATGGATAACTGCTAGTTTTTACATGATTCAAACACTAAATTACCAAAACTGCATGATGCCCTTTTCAAGGGTGTAACGCCGTTCTACATTCAGCATACATAAACAAATCACCCTGTTTTAAATTTTATCATCATAAATTTAAGAATGTTGCATTTGGGTTAATATCCCCTTGTCCCTTTAGAGTACAACCTTACAACATATAGATATAACCTGAAAAACAGGTCAATTGTGAATGATGAATGAAGTGAGCCGATATTGCCAATGATATACACAAAACAGCCAAAAGGATATTAAATATTGAAGTTAATTGAAAAATTATTTTTTATCATATTTTAATTATTTATTGAATATAATGTTACACAGGATACAGGGATCTGATATATTTATCCAATTCTATGACTTCTACGGGGTTATGGAAGGCACTGATGGGTCCTTGAAAATTAATAACCCGAAAAAGGTTTAAAGAAATGAGGGGTTATACGGTGCCGAATACATGTTTTGTAACTGATAAACAGGACGGTATACTATAACGTGAAGTACATTGAAATTATTTCAAATTCGGAAGAAAGGTTTCTTTTTGAGAAATATGGTACCTTCGAACAAGAAATGGAATCACGTTTCGGACAAACCCTGGGTGAAAAATCTAAAGCCAATGATTGATAGGTGAATCGTTTGCAGTACGAATTCGCTATCACATGCGTATGTGCGTAAGACTCATGCATGTTCGCCAAAGCGTTTGTTCGTAGTCAGCCTTTGTACCAAAGTTCGCAGTACGGTTGGATCAATCAGTTTTTGAAATAGAAGTGATGGAGGTTTGTTAAGAAGAAACGGAGACCACTTTTCCCAACTGTTTTTTTATTCAGTTCAATTCAACTATTGTCTTCAAGCCAATCCCATGTAACGAAAATAACAGAAAAATTAGAAATTTCGTCTTTTGCAGAAAATTCTCAGAACATTCCAGGATATTCCTAAATTTGAAGTTCGACAAAGGGACAGTAAATATTTTGAATGAGATACTATTCGAGGATTTGCTTATTATTGCGTCAAGTCCTAATTCAGGATTCTGAATATATTTCAAATGTTTTGAAATTATATATGTACTCAGTTCATTCAGGTTTTATCTGAAGGACAAGATCCTCTTGCTCCGTGTCCAGATTTCAAGTGTTTTTCAGGGCAATGTTACTCATGGATACTTCATACATGAATGAGTCCTCTTCAATTCAAGATGAAATCATAACAATGTACTCCAAAACAACAAAGCTGATTATATTATCAAGTAAATCCGATTATATCCGAATGAGTTACAAGGAAACCATTTGTCCCATTTGTGCAACGACCTCAATGTAAGAAAATTTCGAGTACATTTGAATGTTTTTTCATTCTTTCAAAGGAACAAGTCGCACGAGTGGCATTCCCAAAAAATCCCTAAAAAGCAACAAACCAAATCCAGTTTGATTTCGTAATTTGATGTTTCGCTTAACAGAACCATCTTATTTGGAATCATGCACTGGAAAAGTTCCCTCAATGATGTGAATAACATCTTTGTATCTTTCGAATTCTGCATAACAAGGATGAGATTCACAGTTGGATTTGAGGACTCCATGAAGTCCTACACTGACATGATTCCATTCTGATTCCATCCTAATTTGCTTCTGACTTTCATTAGGATATGAAGTAACAATTCATGGAATGCGCTCATTTTGAATGCGGATAATCATCAACGTCTGCAAAGGATAAACGTTTTAATCAAGCTACTCTAGTAGCTACAAATTCGTCTCTATTTGAAGTCATAAAAAATGGCTCGTGATGGCACTCCTTGATGAAAGTCAAATTGAAAAATGTAGATTGACTTCTACTTCCGTTGGAGATAACAAAATGGAAACGTATTCCTGAATGGACAAAGATGGAAGCTAATCAACTCCTTGAGAATGATGGAAAATTTCCGGATCTTCGATGACTTCTCCTTGCAGATCAATAAATCTAGCGATGCCCCAACGTTCAACCATAAAATGATTTCACCAGCCTTATCCGAATAAAAGTCAATATCTTCAAGAAATTACTTGGACGGATCCAAAAGCCTGTAAACGAGCACTTCAACCAACTCAATTTCGTGATGAATGGAGTCGCAGATGTTAAGAAATAAATAATTTTTTATCGCAGGTAAAATTGATTAATGGCGGAAAAAATTCTAAACCTTGCGTCGAGGACCTTTTGTTGTGTCATCTTGTGTATTTTCGTCAATTTCTCTAAAGATATGACATCGACACAAGCGAATTTGTGGATTAGACAAAAATTAATTATTAAATTCTCGAAATTATTAAATTCCTTGATTGATGAAGTGTCAAACGTCATCATAGAGACATCGCCAATATCAATATGTACTGATAAGCCATTGAGGATATCTGTGGCGTTATATCTGCATCCCTCAGCACAATGAGTTGGTACAAGACTTCCTGTTCAACATTTTGTAGTGATAGCTTTTAAGGGTTTTGCTGCATACCGTTCTCTTACTGCACTCTTACTCATATATAACAATTTTAAATCTCTTCGTATAACAGTCACTCCGTATCCTCTTATACGTGCTATTGTTTGTGTAGAGAAATAAAAGTTTTTTTACTCTCAATTGGGACTAGCCTAACAAATCAGACGGAAGCTCAACATATTTTATGTTATATCCACTTGGACATCCGGTGCAGTTAATCCCACTGCAATAAAATTTGTCCAGAGGATTTTAAGGAATTCAGCAGTTTTTGGTCAGACATGAAATGGAAAATTTGTCTTTTTTTCTAGAAACTATACAGAAAAATTTCCTTGGAATTCTGGTAAAGAAACGGATTGTTTTCGTTTTTTGAGCTGCATATCGTCATGGTTAAACAGTCAAACTAAAAATTGCTAACAAACAGAAATTGATCCACAAACAGCATCAAGAGTTCATTTCTGTGTTGCCCGAAAGAAGAATGAATTGTGGATTCTATTGAAGGGATAAACTCCGAAAAAAAGTTTGGAATATGTGATATAGGAACCCCTGAAAGCAATAATGGAATAAAGCTTTTTCGAAAAGTTTATACATTCTGGACTCCAGATTCCCATAGAAGTCACTACTGTCGTTATGATGAAAAAGGATTTTGGATAAGAATCTCCAAATAATTCTGGGTTTATCACCTTACTCACGAAAGGATATTGTCCCTAACATGTAGAGACTAGAACCACGTAAACTTCGGAAATGTTTTCGAGCAAATTTTTAGACAATTTTCGTTCCTAAATTTTTCATATCCATCAGGTATGAGGACTTACAGCATAATAACCTGGTTAAAATGGTTATAAGGATTTTAATATTTATTAAAGCTTTAAAGCATTAAAGCAATTCTTAATATTCAAGAAACCCAAAAAATTTGAACAAATGTTTTGCCAGCTCATTGTGAAAAGGACATCTGTTAAAATCCAGCAATTCCATAAACTAATCCTTGCATAATATTACACAAAATACCCACAATCAACGGAAATCTCATGATTCCACGAAATTCCTGGTTTTGAGTATTCCTCTCTGATTATCAAATCTCCTGATATTGAAACATCAAACGTCCTTATTTTACCCATTCAATTTACACTAGCCCCTGTTCTGTCCTCTTCATTGTACCACATTCAAAACCATCTTTACCCGTCAAACAACATAATTTAGCAAGTTGAACATGATTCGGTACTTTCCCGAAATTTAAATTTCATTGTATAATTAAACGGCGTAAATTTCTGGGTGGTTTGTACCCTTTCCTTGCATTCATCATGCACCCCAATACCCTCTCATTTGTCCGTGTCTTGTTCATTACTATGCAAGGACTATGGAAACATGGTTGAACTGAATTCTAAAAAAGGACTTTAAAAAGGCTATTGAAGTGCTACGTAAAAATGGAAATTTATCATGAGAATCTCATGTAAATTGGAACAGTCAAGAGCTTCCCTGTTTTAAAACGCAAATTTTCCATTGAGATATTAATTGGCATCGTTGCATATTGTACAGTATATTATATGTACCTATTGCATTGGAAGAACCTCCAGATTGGATATGTAATTTATGCGACAATATCCAGTGCTTCATGGTTTTCCTTCAAAAGACTGTCCACTATATTGTTTTTCATTTACAACAGGAAGCAATAAGGACATGTTTCCGGAAAGGTGTGAAATGCATTGTCCTTTTAAAGGAGAATATTTGATGAAGTTCATGCGTTTTTGCGGGTTATTAATTTATTGCCAATTTGTGTCCTTCAAAGGGAAATTTCAATCCTTCGCCTTCGCAAAACTTTATTTCCTGACAAGAATTTTAAAGCAAGGACCTTTTTTCCAAAAGACAGAAAAAGGCTTAAAATAGATACAACAGTCTCACACTTTTAAAAGTTTCACATATAAGACTTAATAAACATGTATTTTTCACCCCTTTTCCAACTTGTATCTCCATGATTTATCTCTAATACCTCGATACCCGTATCAATAGCAAGTACTGAAATGTGACATATCAGGGAAGGTTCTGTATTTTGAAAAGGATTCATGACCAAATCCAGGACCAACATTCTGTTCATCGGTGTGCTTATGCGACAATTTGGACATTTGAACTGCAAACATGGCCTTGGTTGGAGCGGCTATAAATTTTTGGATTAGTTTTATTGATTTCTGGTGTTTCATAGTCGAAGTGGTATTGAATTGTCCTACATTTGGAAGGGGACAATTTAACACTATCGATGACCTGACGTGTACAGAATTGTAAGTTCTATTCTAGGTTTCACAACAATTTCCCTCTTCAAAAACTGTACATGGCAATTGACAGGAAATACCTAGAATTTCCAAGGAACAGATACAATTACCCAGCGTGAAAGAAAACTCATTAAAATCGTTTCTCTGTGGAAAGGTGTGTTCATGAAAGGTTAGCTGTAGAATGAATTTTTCTTTTACCACAATGTACTTAGGATGAATTTGAAGTGTTTGATTAATTGAAAATTTCACAATCAATAAATTTTTGCTTTTTACAATATATTGCGCACATGATAAAATTCATTCACTCATTGGTTCAATTTAAATTTCAAAAATTTTTCCATAAATAATTAAATTCAATAAGTTATTATCGTCATTTTGAAGTGTGTCACATTGAAATTTCGAATTATTACTTTATCCAAAATTCATTAGCACTCTGGCCAACACTAGAACGTGTTTTATAATTATGCCAATTATATAATATTCATAAAATCATCAACAGAATATGTATTCTGAACGTTTTATCAATTATTGTGATTTTGTCAATTTACTCATTATTCAAATTTCATTCGTCTAAAAATTAATTAACAACGAAAACGGACGTGTTCATCGCTGATAAATTTTATTCAATTCAACAAGTGTTGAAAGCCATTTTAAAAAAGGTCTGTCATTTTCATATAACAGGTACAGGTAGGAGAAGGTAGGTTTCATGAATTTATCAAATGGAAAATTCTTCAAAGTTACGGAATCCTTATAGACGATGGCAATCTGAATCAAGGTCTAATCTAAAATAAAGATTTTCAAGAAGTCATTCAAAGTTAAGAACTTAACCCATGCAACGAAAATTTAAATTAGAAATTGATGGAAAATTTAACATTTTCCCACACAGAAAGTCAATGAATTATGGACATCTATCTTTTGAGCCTCAAGGCTGTCAATAGCTTAACAAGAAAATCACAAAGAAACTCGATATTTTGGTAAAAACATGGATGTCCGCCACGAGCAATGAAAGGAATACGTGGTATCTTTGTTACAGAAATTGCAAGTTCTCTCGTTTGGCATTGAGATATTGACACAATACCAAATCAAATGAAGTTTTATAAGTAACAACAATTCATATAATATAAAGACTTGTATACCACAAAAAAGGCAAAAGGGACATTCTGTGTCCAATTCATTTGATTTTTGTCATTTTCGAACCTAAATTCCATGTAAATTGGTCTCATTTTCAAATCAATATTTCTTGAATACAGTACGTCTCCATGGATAAAGATCCAACTGAACTTGATATCTGAAGCATAAAAAGATATTTTGTGAAATAAATAAAATCCTCATGGTCGTGAAGCAGAAAATGAATTTCATTCACCGGAGAATGGGATTCACTCTCTGAAAGCGGCGAAAATTCACTTTATGTAGATCAAACACAGAATGGATTTCATTCACCGGAGAATGGGATTCACTCAAGCGGGGAAAATTCATTTTCTACATGACGTCATAAATATCTATCAATTTTTATTTTTTGCACGTATTACGGGCTATTTTCTAGTATAAGAATAAATGAACAACACAATCTTCAATTGGTTACATTTCTGATCCGTCAATATCATCAGAACTTTTCATACCATTTTTAAGAGCTTAACAGGTCAAATGCAGTAAGAAACCCTTCCAGGCTTTTCGTAAAAGGTTTCACTTACCAGAAAGTACTCGAGTCAGAAGTCTGAAGTCTCAACGACTACCGGAGCCAAATTAGGTTTGCCACTTTCAGGTTCCAAATCGAAATCGACCACTTTGCCTTGAGACATTTCACTCGGACTTAAATGCTAACAAACAAGATGTTGTTTAAAATTACAGCATGAACGAAAGTTTAATGGTTTTGAAAGTTTCCAAAATGAATTTCTCAAAAGTGAATGTGTAATTTAGCAAGTTTTTTAATGATTTAAAGTTTTAACTTCTATTTTAATTTATATTAGAGTTGTTGAAATGAAATTTTTGTTTTTATCGAAGAAACCTTGTTTGATGCTAGTGTATATTCACTAAGTTTGCACTGCTGTGAATTTTGTTTGACATTTATTGTAGGGACATTATCGCATTAGAAGGAGCACTATGCCATTTCCCATTCACTTGAAACGTGGTACACTCAGGACAGAATCAAAATAAATTTCCATATTACTTTCCTCACCAAAATATTGACTTTGATACAACAGTTGAATCGAATTTTCCACACAACCAACAAATCACACTGATTCATTGTGAACCGAAAAATTCCATTAGCGTATAGAATTTTGTTTCTAATACAACCTAATACCCTGAAATAACGAGCAGGTACTTATATAAGAAATACACAATACCATAAAGGTAACTTACTTGAACTTGTTCCTTATTAAACTTAATGAAGACGATCGCATTAAGGGATTTTTTGAAATAAATACGTTCTTCTTAATTCTGTCCTTTGAGGGAAAATGTTACACACAAACTTAATGATACAAATGTCAAAAATAATCCCTAATTTCTGGTTTATTTCCATTGTATACAAGGTATGTATTATATCATGAATATCAAGCCAATTTAAACAATTTGGTATTTTTCTCTTAAAGACATTTACACATTTCTTTTCATAAATTGAAGTTACTAATTTCAGTACTTTAATAAATGAAAGTACCTACCTACTTACTACTAGATTAATCTTCATTTCATGTTTGCATTACCTGCACTTTCTAACTTTGTCTGTGAACTACTAAAACTTGCCACTATAACTTTAATCCTGCAGCTTTTTCCACTAATTTCAAATGAAAATTAATTTAAATTAAAACTTAAAATCCTTGTGACTTAAGTAATTAGAACAATTTATTATCATAAATCCTTAAGTTCATCATATCCTTTCATGTGTCTTTGCATGACACTCAACTTGACTTGCACGAGGCTAAATTTCGAATCGTGTCGTCCTCTTTATTGGATTTTCCAAGATGCACTTTAGCACACCCTGAAATTAATTTTTCCACCTACAATATCACATAGAAAACGTTGCAATGTCACGAAATGTCTAGAAATTTTCTTAAGATTTTTCACAGATGAACAAATTCGTCTGTAGCTCAAGTGTTTCTCCAAAGGATATCTAGTTACTGTTTGTATTTCATTTTTTAAGGATAAACTGGATTTAACGTAATATAACGGTAAAATAACGTCCTTTTTGCAAAATGCTTGTGACACTTCAAGATGTCAGGTGATATTCATGCATTCATGCTTCTGGTAGCAGCTGTTTCATTCTCAGGAAAACCTTCATCCGAGTTTTCCTTCACAATTTCTACGTTGTTTCCGCTTAATGCCATTGGAAGTGTTAGTCTTTCTCGTTATTCAACATTTTTGATATTTTCCTATTCAGATAATGATATCTGATTTGTTTGCTTGTAGTAAACATAATTTAATAAATCTTGAATATCCCAAATATTTATCTACCTTTGTTGAAGGTATTTACCATAACTTATCCCATAACCTTATTAAGAGAATCCTTCTAAATAAAAAGGACCTGTTAACGATGAGCTACAAAGCTCCCAATGGGTTCATGCTTAATCCTGAATTTTGAAGGACAATCCCGTTCGTGATGTGCTAAAGGGTTTACTGAATACATTAACATAGAAATGATCCCTTTATCTCGTTGCTGAATCTCTTCCACAAGACATGAAAAAGTGAAATAAGGACGAATTTAAAATTTCTCATAATTTTCATTGTTTCGTTAATTAGTTCTACAACAAATATAATTTTCTTGGTAATATTTTTATCGAGGTAAATGAATTCATTTCGAAGTGTTGGAATTTAACGTTAAAATAAATAAAACACGCGAGAGATATTTAAATTTTTAATATTTCTAAGATTATGTGAGAAGGGGTTTTGTGATGCAATTTTATTTCTTGGAAAGTGATTTACATTTCACAACAAAGTGGTTCAGAATATCTCTACCCATCACCATCTCCATCGCGATAACATTTTGTGTCGCTAACACAAATTTAGTGTTACTATAGTTAGCATCTTTAAAATCCACAGATGACTTGGTCACAGTAAGTAATAACGATCCAGTCCAATATTAACAAATCCAACTCTGAAGTGATTTCATGCACGTGGCACAACTTGAACAAAAGAACTTTTGTAATAGAAAACATTCACTGAATGAAGTTAGCTACTGAAGTTTGTATGTTAAGGAAGACTTTATTTTGAAAGTTATAGTGTAGAAAATCCACTCGCATAAAAGTTACGTACAACATTAGCTATTCAGTTAACCAATACAATTTGCACGCACAAACAATAGCCTTGGGTTATTAGTTACGTGAAAGTATGTAAAGAGTAAATAAACTAAGACGTAACAATACGTATCACTTTAAGCGCCTATTCCTTAAACCCTTTAGACAAAGGTTTCTCTGTCAGGTATCGTAAATTTTTAGAAGTTTCTGAAAATTCTGCGCATTTGATACGTGCGAACTAAAAACATCTCGTGGCAACATATGCCCGTTAATGGTTTCCTTGTTATTGCTTTCAAGTTCTTGGAATCACGGTTCGACGGAAACTTCGATTTACGCATACAAACACAAAACAGACAAAAAATTGAATTTGATATCCCCAACATGTGCCTTTCTTCGCATTGGAAGTGAAATATAAAGAAGCAAAAGTTAAAGTTTTACTCAAAATGAAAAATTTCGTATACCTTTGACTCAAGGTATGGTTTGAAGTAAATTTAATGGGAATTTTCTCAAAAGGATATACCTTTTTCACATGTATCAAATTTCCAAATTTACACTTTTCAGAAATAATGTAACATAATATGGCACTTCGTAAGTGTTAGTGTCAGTTATGAAAATCACTTTTGATTCTTGAAGGACTTTCAATGGTTTCTTGTCTTTCAAACTAAATTTCATGCTGCCTTGAATTTCCATCCTTAAAGGAATCGCCTTAACAAATTAATACGTAATAATCCTTTTCATTAAATTAAACATGTTCCTTACATTGCCTTTGTGGTTCAAAGAATTCTTTTTTCCGGAAGTAGTAAACAACCTGATAATGTGGTGAAGAAATTATTTTAAAGGGAAATTATTTAATAAATTTCTTAGAAAAATTTTCACAAAGATTAAGGAAAGAAAAACGTAAACAACTAATGTCCCTTTTCAGTAAAATTAAAATATCCCACTGGGAGTTACCTGTTGTTTTTATCAACAAAAATTTATCCCTTAAAGCAATCTGACATGTCCAAATGTCCGTTTTCATCGAAATTATGATAAGAAACGAAATTCTGTATTAGATAATTTTGTCATCAACAATCGAAAGTGTCCTTTTGATGTATTGTGGTGTTGTGAGTGTTATTGATATCTCCTGGTACATGATTAGAATGAAGGTCACAAATGGCGTTAGCTTTAAGGCAAACATGCCAAGCCCATTTAGTCTCCAAAAGGAGTATCCACTTTCCAGGCACTTGTTGACATTTAAGGATAACCTGCGCAACCTCTACACAAACCGATACCATCCCCGTATCCATAAAGCTTTTCGACTGCCACCTACCCATGCAACTTTCTCTTGAAAACCTCTCATGGTATTTATAAATTTCCCACAGTGATTACGGGGTTATCATGTCAAGTACCAAATTTTTAGAAATACCACGAGGGATATTTTAGAACTCCGGTTTTCCACGAAAATTCCACCAGAAGTGTTCAAATATCCCCTTTTACTAAAATTTACTAAAAGGGAAGATATCAAGTTGAGCTTTTATCGTATAGATGGAAATCACTCGGAAACAATATTTATATCCTTGTATAAAACATCCCGCAAAATCAAACCCATCAAGTAAATGTCCACTGGGAAACAATAACACTGTGAAATGTTCCGAATGTTGGTTACGACCAAAAATATTCCCTAAATAAAGTAGGGAAAAACCCGGAACCCAGTAAATCATGTTCTAGAAGAAGTAACTCAATTAAAGGCATCCACAAGTTCTTAGGGAGAAGTACAAAAAGGACGAAAACATGCTTATTTACGAATGAGCCAATTTGAGGTGTTACAAGTTCCTGTTTTTCTATATTAGCTGAGATGCTAAGTGATAGAGATAAACACAAAAACCAAAAACCTCTTCCATCAAATAATTTTTTGTTCCTAATTCTAATGTCCCCCGAAGGAGTAGGGAATAGGCAATTTGGGGAAAAACTATTTCCATTTAAACAATTCATTGTTGGTAATTATACTAAGATGGATATCTCGTCCTTGTTTTGCGTGGAAAAAATAAGGACGTTTGTTTGAACAAAATTAATGATATCCTCTTTTTGAGAGGTCCTTGAATTTCACAATACGTCAATGACAATTTCGTCCAGACAGTTTTCAAACTTTATAGGGAAACATTTTTTTGGACACAATCTAATGCTTTGATTTATGTAGCTCAAATTTATGAGCTAAAATTCAAATAACGTCCATGACATATTTGACAAATGGAATGGGCAATTTTTCTTAATTGTATCTTATGCACTTGAAAATGCATTTAACCCAGAATTATCCCCCAAATCTGTTCGGTATGAAACACTCAAACCTAAAAGTTTATTCCGGAAAATTTTCCTTATATATCCCTACATTGGCCTTTAGCCATCGTTTATCAAGATAATCTCAAATAAATTGCTGTCTTTATTGGTACAAGATTTGTTTCAGGAGCTAGACTGATGCTTATCCTTAAGAAGCATTGTTAGTCTGTATAAGACATATTTCAGTGCAATTAAGTGAAGATTGTTTTTTGTTGTTATACTCTAAAATTTTCACATTAAATTTTGCCTTATTAGCCAATGGATACTTTAAGGATAAGAAATTTTCCAGGGACAACAAGCACTCAGATTCTGACCAACACGGGATTATCAGCAACGTGGTTTCAATTCAATCCTCATTATCATCGGACTTTGTTCAGTTATTGAACTGATATGTCCTGAATATTGATCAGCTTTAACTTAGTACTCTCAGTAAAAGGACAAGCTTAAACTTGTTGCTAAATTCAAAAGAACATTACATTTTGTTCCCTAATGCCTAAAATCCGTCCAGACGCATAGTAGCATTTTTGTTCCACACTTCTTTCATTTCAACTGTTCTATATTACCATATATTAAATTCGAGTTTTACGATTTATACAAGGGACACAAATTCAAGTTAACAGAATCAACAGAAAATGATAGACAAAAATGTTTTTATTGTTTTTATTGAATTTTCTGTTCAAATGTTACTTCGTATAAATCCCTCAAAGCAGGAAGAGGAACATACATATATAACTTCCAGCATGTTATGAATATATTCGGCAGGAGTATACAATTTCATACCCTTAATATTATTTTTGCTCATTGATGGATAAAAAAATGGAAATTGTTTTGCAAAGCTCAATATTTGTGAAAACAATAAAATTATTTCTTTCATTTCGTAACTAATATTTTGTTACTATAGTCAAGTTATAGATATATGATATAAAATACATAAATCGATTGAAATATGATTGATTTATTTCGTGTTTTTCTTGGAGATTATCTTCTACGTTTCTGTAGAAATTTACGGAAGTGTAAAATATGAAAACCAAATCAACTATGATTCATGATCTAAAACTGAGTTGATTTGAATAAAATATACATTTATATATCGTAAATGGATATATACAATCTAATATATTCATCTTGTGCTCCTCATTATTGTAGTTTTCGAAACATGTATTCTTATACTTCTAAAAGGCGAACAACTCCTTTGAATTTGATTGATAATCCACAGTGGATATTGTGAGCTCGTACCTTTTGTAATATAAACAGGATATTGAAAATCATATCAGAAACAACATATTTTAAATAAAGAAGCACACAGAAGATTCAAGTTAAATTTTCACAAATGTAAAAGGATATGTGACTATCCCGTAAGGTATATTTACTGTTCTTCTAAGTATTCATCCTGTTCGTCCGGTTCTGGTCATGTCATTTGAGTTTTTGTTATTTAACAGACACAGCAAGTACAAATGCTATGAATTTCATGAACAGACTTTACAGAAAACATCTGAAATCGGATATAAATGGTATTGCCTTGAAAGATTCGTTATGAAGTTACTTGTACGTTTCAGAAGCTCATATCTTCTACAAATTAGTACCTACTATTTGTTGACCCTGCTGTCCATTAACTAAAGGAATGCAATTTCATTCAACCACCGACAAGCACATCCCATTCCCAGTACAGCAGCATCAGTTTTATTCCTAGAAACTTTGAAATGAGATATTCAGCTACCAGAAATTAGTTTTCTAGTTTTCGAAAATTTCAAAACCCCATAAAAGTTTCATCTCCCAACAAACTGCATATACAATATAAACGTTTGTGTTAACTAGAGGACATGCGGAAACGAACTCCTTTTCATGGAACTCATTCATAAGGGCACTTTCACATTTCTGTGCAGGACATTCGTTTATATGACATTGAATGACAAAGTTTGAGCTTATGAGTGGCTCATTCAAATTGTTTTGAAATTAAAAGTGTTTTTGAGATGCATCCGAAAGTTTTTGGAAATGTGAACCGTTTATGGAATTTTCGTATTTTTAAGAATAAAGGGATCTTCGTGACATTTAATAGAACAAAAAGTAATATTATTCATAGAAATTATAAAACGAGAAAATATTATTTACACAAATCTTCAACACAAATTGAACTTTATCACTCTATCTAGTACAAGCTTAACTGTATCCCTTGTACAACACATAATTCAATATAACGTAATTTATGTGTCCCCAAGGACATAAAAAATTCATTCACAAAACCATACCAGGGTTTATAGGGTCATGTATAACAAAATTTAGATAATATAACCAATTTAGTTCCTGGACGGAAAACTATTATTAACGGCTTAAGAGTGTTTTAAGGAATTTCGTAAGACTTTCATGTCCTGAAATTCCCTTGAAATGTTAAAAACTCCAGCACGAGGTCAAATAGAAGTTTTAATGATAAAAAGTTATTTTCTTCAACTTCTGTTTTTGCATTTTCTCAAACTATTCATCTTCAAACAGATGAAGTTTATATTTTCATTTCCTTAATTCAAAACAGAAAATGTTAGCTTTTGAAAAGTTTCCACAGAAAAAACCTTCTGGCACGGTTGAACTTCTTTGATTTACATCTGAAAAATTTTCTTTTAATTTTTAAAATTGCTCCCAGCTAATGCATATTAATTTAAGAAAATTTTTTTCATTTGTTTAAAAGAAATAAAAATTTATACAAACTTCTGGTTTTGAGGTGAAAACCTATTCAAATGGAAAAAGAATCTTGAGCTAAAATTCAAGGAAGCAGTGATGATTATGATGAAAAAACAACTTTCTTAATTTGTGTTTTAGTTAATCACTAAAATAAAATCAAAGACACGAACCAAAAGTTACAGAATTGTTGGAATTGTATTGGGCTAAAGGACACTCATTCACCTCACATACCGTGCTCACGTGCAAAATGGTTGAAATTCCAATTTGAGACATTTCACACGACCTTTAGCACATCTGTAAGTAAAGGATATATTCAAGAAAACGAGATATCACTTTAGCCCATTGAGATATTCTAATTTTCACTTTCAAGCAAACACTGATTTTGACTTCAAGTCACGCATTTTGGTTGTGCCATTTAAGTTCATAAAGTCAAGATGTTCCATTTCTTCGGAGGAAATTGAATTGTTCCCTTATATAAGATAAGATGATTTCTTGTATTTCCGCTACAATTCGAAGAATTTAAAATGGCACGTTTGCATTTGATAAGGACTCTTAGGGAGTAAGTTACTCTAGAATTGACCAGATAGACGTTTTACCTTCTGCGGTTTCATAAATGTGATGATATTTGTAACTTAATACTTACGACACTACATAATACATATAATGAAATAACTTTTTTCATGTGTATTTTATTTGTATCAAATCCACAATCTTATTATATATCGTATCATGTTTCTAATTAAGACATACAAGCACCTACAACAAACTAAAAAGGACTACGTTAACAATGTTCATGTTTTATCATTGGGATATACTTAAAGTAACCTTCACCAAATCCCGTGGCAATAACTCACGGTATGTGATACAAGAAATCAAGAGATATCATGTCAATGACAAAATACAGATATAAGAATGTCTTTTATGAATTTCAAAATAACACCCAAAAGGGTAAATATGACAAGGATAAAAATAAATTTCCCAAAAAATTCATGCTTCAAAAAATTCACCATATAAACGACTTTCATGTTGAGCCCTTGAGCAACTCAATGTAGACAGGAGACACAAGTGATTCGAAGAAAGGATCAAATAATTTCCCTTGAAATAAATAAGCTTTTTTAAGGATAAAATTTTTTTTTGAATGTGCTACAATAAGCCATTCATAAATTTGTGATTGGAAAATAAAGCTCGACACTTCCCGACAGTATTCCGTGTTGAATTTTTTGAGATCACTCAATGTGGCTCATGATTCCCAATCTTTGGGCTCAATTGATTCTTTGAGTTAAAGACTGATTTGGTACTTTAGTGGATTTTTCGTGGATGAAATTGTGTGGTGATATGTTCCTTTCTGTTTCTGTTCTTGGAAACACATCAGACATGCCAAGTTATACAAACGAATCAATGATTATTTAAGAGATTCCTCATATTCGAGGCTCATTGGGCTTGTTTCCAAGTAAAATTTTATAAACTTTTCTTTGACTAACTTCGACAGAAATTCGAATTATTTCCAATCAATTGAACGCTTCATTAACACAAATTTCGGTTTACAAACTTTTGGGAAATAAAATTTGCAATTCTTCAGGAAAAATGTCTTTCTCAGAAATTACTCAGACATTTTGGCGTAGGCGTCAGGATCTTAGAGAAGTTGAATAGTTACAAGGATTGTCCAGACAAAATTTAAGCAGACAATGCTCCTTTACATTAGCTTTTGTAGCGACTTCTAGTAACATTATACATTGATTACTTCTAAATATCATGAAGAAAGCCTTGTCCAAATCCTTTATCAAATCCTCTATCACGTTCCAGTGTCTCCTGGCTCATTTCCCTTTTGAGCATCGTTGCAAACAAACGTTTACTGAAATCGACGTTAACATTTTTATTAACTGTTAAGATACAGCGTGCTTTATGTTATGTTAAAATTAACATATACCGAACTGATGTTAAATTTCCGAATATTCTTGTAGGGTGACATAAGGATTTCCTTCGGCCGAACCCCAAGCCAATGAAGAAATGTGGATGAATCCTTAAGGTTAAAATCCCTTTTCACCATTTAGTTACAGTCTTTGAAAATCACACTGAATACAGTGAGGTTTCTGTATAAGAAAATTTCGTTCCACAAATTTTTTCAATTTTATCAACAGATGTCGCACGTGACAGTTGTTTCAATGTCCTTACTAAAACTTTAAATTTGTTGATTTTCGATTCTAGCAAACTCGTATCCTTTCATATGGGTATGTACCAAAACAGTCTTGTTTTAAATATGAGAAATTTCCAAGGATATTTTTCAGTAAGCGAACAATTACATGAGAATTTGTCTAGGATCTAATGAAAGGACTCATGTGGATTTGTTCCATTCCATACTGTGCAGTAGTGAAACCACTTCGTGCGGAAAAAAGTACCCTTGAATGGAAGTGCACTAAAATGCTAATATAATAGGACACGCTAGGATTACGGGAAAGTAATTAATGGAAATTGTTGCCGTCAAAGTAACATTTTCTCGCTCTGTGGGAAACCATAATAAATTGAATTTCTGAAAGAGCTTTGTGGAGCTATTTCGACTGAAATAATTTAACTGAAATGGTCATACAAGGACGATGAGGTGTTTCTGCAAGTTTACACATTTGAGAGGTACATTTCTAATAAAATCAACATGAATACAAAACAGGATACAAGAAAGTCTGTTGACTCCATGTTAAGGATACGAGAAGTACCATGTGTACAGGAGCAAGTTTTCACTTTAGAAGGCAAATGTTTTTTATTCTTCGGTGTGTGTTAAAGCTTCAAAATTACCAAAAGAACGTGATTTCAATGCATAGTAACATTGCTATATACAGAAAGCTAAACTGTAAAATGTTTTCATAAAACTTGTGTATATATGCACGTATCGTACAACAAATGGAAGCACGTACAATTTCTTCAATGGTTGGGGATATTAACCTTTGCGTCGAAACGAAGTTATTCTTGGAAAAGATAAAATATTACGGCAATCGAGGGATAGTCAACAACTGGGAACTTTATGAGAATCCTTCTATGGTTGTGACAATCCTGTAGTTCCCTTGTAATATTTTTGGAGCCTTCTTTTATCAATTGATTTACTATTTCCTGAACAAGCTTATCTGTAAGACAAGTGGTTAATTCAAAAAGGAATAAATCGTGGTATCGAAAGTTTACTTTTAGGTTACCGAGAATCCACTAGTAAAGAGCACATACAGAGCGGTTAAAGTGTATCTCATAAAACTTGTGAGGAGAACCCTCAATGTATCTCTTGTTTTTATTCAAATAAGTTGGAAGAGAAATAAGCGGGATACTTTAGCAAAACCCTCATTCTATCGTCCTTAAAATACATTCCCAATAACCCATTCTGTTAGAGATTGAAATAACATTTATGTCCTGACCATATGTTATTCAATTCAACAACCACTCTGCATCGGAAACTTTACTTATAACTAGAAAGTTTACACAGCTTCCCAGTGGAGCTTTTCGCCTGAAAAGGACATGAGATGCTCAAACTTTGTTCATTCCATAGGGGACTTGTCTTCTATATTTAGTATTCTCAGATTTTTTCAAAAATTCATTATTCATAAATGAACAACAATTAAGTCCTTAAGGATATGGTTTTTATAAAATTCCCACCTGTTGCTGCTTCACCTAAAATTGTAGAAGCCTTTAAGGTTTTCCCTAAGTCATAAATATTCATTTTTCTTCCTTACATTTTTAACAATACCCCGGAAGCAACAGGAAGCACACCCTTATCCGAAAGTCTGTGCTATGATACTATAACCATTGAGGTTTCATGGGTTTTCCTTCGAATCTCCTCCTTCATTGAGTGTCATTAACAAAAAGGATTCTTATAATGAGCCAAGGACACTCAAACGCTTTCCATTGCTTGATGACACTTCTTTCCCACTCAACACTTCAGGACTTGATTTGAGACGTTGTGACAAAGGAGAGGGAAGATTTTTGACCCAAATCGAGGACAAGCAAATATATTTGGCCAGTTCTTCAATATTTCGAGGTGCACATCTTCTGGTTTCTGGTACTGGTAGGGGTTGTGACGTTTGCATTCACAGACAGATGGCATTTGAGTCGTTAGCGCTACTCAGAGACTATTCTGGAAGTATACACAGCGTTTGAAGTCACAGAAAGTGGACGTTTTTCGAGTATGAGCTTAAGATATTTGCAGTCACAGCCAGATGGCATATGAGTAGTTACAGTGACAGTGACATTTTTAAAATTATTGCTTTTTACATCCAGAAAAAAGTCCTACAACGTGCGGGTTTGTTTTGTTAATGAAATTTGAATTGAATCGTGAGTGACTAACTTCACTCGCATTTCAATTAACTTTGTACGACTTCACTTTCAAAAAGTCGAAATAAATTCAGGACAGCTCACGAAATAAGGAAACCTCCCTCGTAAACTTTGTTTTTGTTAATGTGATATTCAAGGCCCATCCGCGAAAATGCCGTCAATCATTCTCATGTGTCATACTTGCCATATTCGCCATATCATTTTCTTGTATATAGGATATTATACCAATAGTGTGTTGCTGTTATTCGGGGAAAAACGTTTTTACCATAAAATTTTCATAAATTTATTAAAAGAAAACGACAAATGATATGAAATATTATTTTTATGGCATAATTTTGTCACGTAAGGCCTCGTCTCAACGATGAGAAACGAACGAAAAAAAAATTTATTTGCTATTTTTCATGCTTTATTGCAGTAACATTTTCGCGTACACAGTCTGAGTGATTTACTGACAATTTACCTATATTCGTTATTTTGTGTTTGTTTGGGGTACTTGTGATTTAAAATGGCTTCGTGAAAATTTAAACGTGGATTATGGCGTAGAAAACGTAGTTAAAATGAATAATGTCAATGATTGGGTCGTTATAGCGTGGAAAAAGGTACTCATAGCTGTTGATTAAAAGCTACTCTTGAATTACTTATCATTTTCTTAAAGATTTAGCGGTTAAAGATAATATTATATGCTTTGATTTAATTTTTATTTCGTTATCATTAAAATTGTATATTTCCATGTATAATTCATAAAGTCTATTTGCATTAACATCTTCAATGACATCTGGGATTAACGCAATTAAATCTGGTTACAAAAGGGATATCTGTTACTTTTGTCAAGGGATATCCTTTCCCGATTACATTGTAACCGTTTTGGGAGATTATGTAAATTACAATATAAATTATGGTTGATCCCCAAATGGAGTGGCACTTTTATTTATTATTTAATTTTTAAGTAAATTTCACATTTCGATATTATCAACCATTCGCGATTAATTCCGAAGCCTATAATGAACATATCGTATTAAATTCAAAAAGGATAAATCAATAATCACAGATTGGTGAATAAATTTTCTGATATCCATGATATACAATATTCATGTGTGTATCCTTCATCATAATTAATTTGAATGACACGTTCTACAAAATGTTTCTTTGGAGTGACAATGAAAAACATTCGAGAAGTGTTACCATATATAATTATCATAAAACTGGTTGACAAATTCAAAACAAGAGTTTTGGAACATTTATTTTGTAGCAAATAGTTTTGTACAACGACATGTAACATAATACAAATATCTGTTAACCTAGAAACATTTATTGGTGTTAAAGAAAACATGTATAGGTTTATGGTGCTTGAGACTGCTGTTACAGACGACAAATATTCAAATTGTTTAAGGTACATAAAATTTTAAGTAAAGCCTAAATTAGGTTTATTGCTTACACAATTTTGTATCAACGATAATTGTTATTATCAACTTGTACATGTACCTATTTTTCCCAACAAAGAAATATTCAATCATCCATTCACCATTTAAACGTTGTCCAAACTTAAACTGAATTTTAAAATGTCCAATTTTACAATTGAATCAAATATTGTAATTTCATCGAATTATTTACACATCGCAACATGGTTTTCACATCATGAAAAATGTTGTTTTGTAACGGAAAGAAGTCAAAACCCAACATGAATATTTGCTCTATATCCTCAACCGAAATATGTACTTTACACTTGGTGATTTTAAATGGTATGCAATCAATTTAAGCAATTACAAAATTACGCAATGTTTTCCAACATCAATTCCCAAACAATAGGGAAAATTTTCAATCGAATCGAATGCTGTTATAAATTTTGTATCATTGCATATTCGAGTGCATTCAATATCCATTTGTATTGCACCTCAGAATTTTGCATAATCTATAGGGATTATTTTTGAGAATATCTACTTTTCGAAATTTTCACTGCATTACATAGAATTTGTGTTATTTGCTTCATATGGATAATACTATGAGTTGATATGAGTTTGTCACCAACATCCTGATTTGCTAGACTAATTTACATGTTTCTGTCAACCATAATACTATCCGTAATTACAAGAGTTAAATTCATCATTTTGATGCAAGGACATATTACATACAATGATAAGCTGATTTAAGTGTTAGTCCTCCACCTCGAAATATATCTCTTTATTACCAAGAAATTTCACTAAACCCAACCTAAATATCTTCTTTATTAACTATTAATGTACTATAATTCCCACTGTTGATTCAATAGCTGCTCCGGTAACACACATAACCTCACATTCATATTCATATTTCCCCTAAATTTTAGTCGGTTAAACATGTATTACGTAAATTAAATAACGTTTAATTAAATAAACATTAACCTCTATACAATTTAACTAATTCTAAAGACTAATTAAAAGTCATGAGTTTATTATTGATTTTGCACTAGTTTAGATTTAAATTAATTACTTTAAAAACATACCACTGCTAATGACTTCGAACGAGAGCAAAGTGGTACTTGTGGAACAACCAAAATTGCTAATGGTGTTTGTTTTAAATGTTTATCACTTTGCAAGTGGTTATTCTGGTGTACTTGATTTCACATGACTTTTTCTCAATTTCTCAGATTAGATACAAATCGTCCGTGATCCTACCAAGAACTTGACCTCACCACACTCTTCTTTGATTTGTAATAAAATACCTATAACCGCAAGATATGATTCCTGCCATTCCAATATCGTGTCATAAATATTAATCTGATATTACACGAAAGGAATCATTGGCCCGTTCTTTTGGATAAAGATATCCCTCGTGGTTTGCATTTTATAACAAATGCAGCTCAAAGAAATATGTTTTCAAGGATATCGGGTTTTTGGAGGACAAAATTGTGCCTTGCTTTTTTACTGAATTTTGATGAGATGATTTACATAATCTTTGACGCCAACATCAAAGATGTGCTTTTTGATTATGTATTCTGTAGGTGATATTACTTGATATTTTAAGCATTTTCCTGATAACACGCTTCATCAATCAAAGGAGAATGACATTGAAATAAATATCATTCTGAGAGTAGACATGTAAGCAAGTTGAATTGTCGATGTAATTATTCAATTTGTTATCAAAATTTCCGTGTAAAATAGAAACGTTCATATAACAAACATCATGTCCACCTCGCACTCTGTGTCATGTGCATAGATGAGATTGTGATAAATAGAAATTTTGCCCGTTAAACATTGCAAATATCATGAAATGATTACTGATAACTTGCTCCTAATTTTCCAAGCGTCATTCTTGTGACGGATAAATTTAATCACAACAACATGTTATCGATCATTCAAGCGTTTATCCAGTGATAAATCACAAACCTACACTTAACCCCTTGGGATGTAAGCTGTTTAACCCGTCAGTTGGTGATTTTGTTATATTTTTGGTTATATCTAAGTTACGATTTGTTTCAAACACGTGTATAACACATGTATAATGCAACAGTTATTAACATTTCTCATAAGGATATTAACATTAAATATAAATATGTAATATAGGTAATTATTAGCTGTTTACCACAAACGAGTCTATTTCTCAGGAAATCGTCATGGAAATATTGATGGTGGAAAGCACAAAGTCATTCGCAGAAATTCGACTTTACAGAAATATTAAAATTCATATAAAGTTTCCTATTTTCATATTTCAAACCGGAGTTACAGGAATGAGAAGCCTATGACACAATCACTTGGATACATCCCAAAGTGCAATCAATATGGATTAAAACCCAATTGAGGATAATTTATAATTTAAACTTCACTAATTGACCCAATTTATGTTGCACATCCTGAATAAAAGTAATTTTACAAAAGGAGATTCATATGATGAAAGCGTGTTCATAGCAGTATCACGTCGTTAAATGCAATACCACATGCTACAAAATGTCAATAATTATTAATCCATATTTATGTGAATTAACATAATAAAGAAAACCAGTTTAAGTGTATGTAGGTGATATTGGTTATTGCGATATTGTAAATAATGGTTTCGTTAAATTGTTTATTGGACAGCGTATAAAGGAAAAGCGATTTCAATGTTCCATGACATGCATTACCAGTTGAAAGCAACTCAATTGCGTTCTTTAAAAAGGACTATTGAATTTTTGGATTAACCACTTGGCATCGGGATAAATTAAAAATGTCGGTATTCCTTTTCCGCAAAACCGGTACATATGAATTTTTAAGGAAGAATTCCCCATCAAAAGGATTAAATCATCGTGATGCCTTCATTCAATTTTATCATAAAAGGGTTAATTGCCACAAAACACTTCAGAAGAAATTGTGTGCAATTGAAATATATTGAGCAATAGTTGAAAGGATTAATTTTATTTTGGAATCCTTTTGACATTCATGTGATGAAGAGTTTTTTTGGAAAATTTCAAAATAAAATTGAAATCACTTTTTCCAGGATTTCATTAAATCGAATTGAACATATTAAAACTTGAATTTAAATCTTTCGTCAATGATACTTTCCTCCATTCGAGGAGTTTCAAGGATTCGAAGAAATTCTCCAGCATTATTTCAGGAAAAATACAAAACATTTTTTAAAAATATGATTACGTTCTTGAATTAATTGAACTTTTAATAATTCATAAGCAGTTAAAATGAAAATTACTTGAAACTAAATGCATAACGAGTTATTTTAAATAGACCTTAAAGGTATCTGATTGATATTGGATCAATAAAATTTTTAAGAAATGTTTCTTGATTGATTCTCCGTATTGACATCGTTAGTGCAATGTTTTCTTTGATTTTGTTACAACAGATGGCAGTACATACGTTTGTGTGAAGTTTAAGTTATCTACTGTCTATATTGATTTTATCAATATTAAAGTTTTAAGACTTTATCCAAACTTTACATTATCAAAGAAATCTTAAATCGGATCAACAATAAATAATTAAAGCATCAACGACAAACTTGTTGCGAAAAAGACCATCAACGTTGTTCATTCCAAGTTTAATTAATATTTAATTAAAACTTATTACACTTTCCGAGAAGCTTTTCCTTTTGTGTCAATCCATTCAAATGAATGCAAATTAGTGAACCTCAAGGACTGGCAACTTTTTTAACTCTAATAAATATTCATGAGTCCTTGGCAGTTGACCAAATTTTCTATCAATGTTTTTTTTGTATTTGAATTCATTTTTAAAGAAACTTTTTATTACCAAACATACATTTTACAAAGAACATCTTATCAGGAACGGCCAGAGTGTTATCAATGAAATATTGTGGGAAACGCTACAATTGAATCGGGATTCCTTGAATGTTTGCTGAAATTGCCAAAGCACCTCGTAGTGTGAAAGCTCTGAAATTTGAAAAAAAAAACCTATTTTAAATATGGGGAATAATGAAGCTTTCAAGGGGGATTTTTGAAAGGATCTTATTTCTCATTTTCTCCATAAGGCTCTCCTTGCAACTGTTAGAGTTTCATTGAAGGAAGTTAAATTCCTCGGATATTTCCAGGGCATTTTCTCCTTTTCCCCAAAACTATTTTTAGACTACTAAAGCACATTAAAGTCCTACTACGAAAGCTCTTCTCATACTTAAACTTGGAGAAGGACAAAGCATCATTGTTTCCAAAAACAAGAATATTCGCATTTAGCACTTCCTATGTGATGTAAATACAAGTTCACGAAGCAGATTTATAATGAGAGTATCCCTCTGCAACATCAAGGATAACACGGCTTCATTATGTTTATATCAAGGAATAGGAAGTATGTTATCCTGAAAAACAAATCATTTTTTCTTTCCTTTAAAGTTCCGTTTTGCATAGCCTTGCAGTGCTTTAATGTTGAATATCTCCAGGATAAATTTAAGAAAATTTAAAATAGGTCCTTTTTATTTTCCAAGGATTTAAATTTTTGACTCGAACTCTAAAACTTTTTGCTTTACTTCGCCACATTTTTAAGGGATTCACAGGTTTAAATTTTAAAACTATTTCGAGTAATCTCTCATGCATGATCGCCACAAATGAAATCATGATTAATAATCAAAGCACTAATTTGTAGCTTTGATTTCCCGAAAAAATTGTTGAATCCTTTGTATATCCCAACAATTATTTTCCATCGTTTTTGGTTTCCAATTTATTTCGATTATAATTATGCTTGAAAATGTGGTTGAGAACATGTATGAATGGAGAATATAATATAATTCCAGTCAAATGATCACGATTTCAAGGATATTCCCTGTATAACATTTAACATTTTTAAATAATTTTTTTCTTCTCTGTACTTATTACTTGAATATATGTGTCATATGCATTTCAAATACAATATCTGTACAAGACGTGATGAGTTTGCAGCAGCAGTTCGTCATGAAGGACGAATTGACATGACACTCGGTTAAATGAAAATCCAACTAAAACACGCACATTCACTATTCACTATTTGAGTAAAAACCATTAGAAGGATAATGGCATCACGTGATAACATGAATAAACCCACAGGAAGTCGAGCTATGGCTTCCTTTCCTTAACAATTATCCCTTATATAATGAGACATAGAAAAAGAGTGAGATAGAGTTCGAGTTAAAACAATAGAAAATGTTCATTGTTTTCTATAGTAAAATAGTAAAAATCCCTTCATGCAAGGATCTGTGAACATTATTTGTTCGGGACATTATCTCTCATCCTAGAAATGCTGACGTTTATTGCTTATTCCAACTGATAATGGCTTCAGTTTAAATGGTCGGTGTATTTTTATGACCTTTTCCGATAATAATTATTAGAATTTCATGAACGTTTTAAAAGTCATGTGAACAATCAAATTGTTCATACATGAAGAGAATGATATTAATTCAGACAAAATTCACTCACAAACCTTTGAAAAATCGTCACAGTTAATTGAACTTGTCAACTTGTTATATTCAAAAAGACATATCAAATATACAAATTTAATTTGTTATATTCAATGATATCTTTTTGTGCAATTGTCACAAATATATCATTTTTAAATAATAAACTAAGAATTGGAAACCCTTTGAAGTAGAAATCGTACCCTAAATATATA
This sequence comes from Chrysops caecutiens, assembly GCA_963971475.1. NCBI lineage: Eukaryota > Metazoa > Arthropoda > Insecta > Diptera > Tabanidae > Chrysops > Chrysops caecutiens. The sequence goes on from OZ020570.1 coordinate 8,959,849, forward strand.
TCAACGAATACTTTAAATGATACATCGCATATAAATCCATTCAATATTCATATATCATATAGAGACGAAAAAAAATTTAACATTTCAATGAATCCATAGTCTGTACAATCTATGTTGAGGCACATACATACATATAGTAGAGTCTACCGAAAAAGAAACACGACATACATGAATATCCTAAATCAAATTCATAAAAATAGCTCAACAGCCTAAGGATAAATTTCTGGTAAAACGCCTTCAAGGATCTCAATATCCTTTTCATTTGCTCGTATACGCCTTGTTCATGAATTTGGCAAAGATGGAAGTGCAAAAAAAAAAACGGAAAAAATATGAATATTTTTTTTTTCTTAACATCAACATCAGCATGGAGATTTCTATCGATTATATTAGAGTAGCTTATACTCATTGTATGTGATATATGACATGATATACATTTACAAATTCTTTCCTGATTCATGAAATTTGTGTACTACATTCTGTAGGCCTGCTGTTGGTATCGCTTTATCCATTATGTCTTTAGCTCAGATATTTTATAACCCTCTCATCGTGGAAACATGTCTCGAAAACTAGTTTCGTATAACCTTATGCCATAAAACTTCATCGACCTCTAGCGTATATTATAAGGCGTACAAGATAATATGATGCAAAAGGACGAACACATCTTTTGGTGATGGTTCTTATTTTATTCGTCTATCCTACATTGATCATATTATAAGACCAAAAATGAAATCATTTGCCATAGAAGAAGCTATTCTGCATAGAGAAAATAAAATAAAAATAATTTCCATTAGAATAACTTCCGGAATTATTGCCTAAAGAATATTTTCGGTCTTGAACGATAATTTAAATTAAATTTTTTGATCTGTTGCCAACATGATATCGACTACATGAAACTATATATTGTCAGAATAAATTTATGTTTATGATATTGTGGTTATTCGATATCTACAAAGTCCAATGTCCTTTATGTAGATACCTATATGATGAGATTTAAATGAACAAATCACTTGAATTACCAATTACAGTTTAACCGATTTGCTTGACTATTAATTAACCATATAATTCTGCATTCAATGCACAATAATTACGGGGACAATTTAAGGATATCTTGGACCTTCATCATATTAAATTGGAAATCCTTATTATTATCGCTTAATTTCATACTTATAGTTATAACGATAAATCTACACAGTTGTCAGAAATTTGTTTAAACTTATGAAGAAGCTACCAATCACAAAACATCCTAATTATGAGAGGAAACTGGATAAGGAAATGCCCTTTAACCTTACAAAAAGCAATCACTCAAACTAAAGGTGCTCTTCTTCTCACACACATATTATACTCTACACAAAATACATCGTAATTTCTTACTTAATTAGTTTCACATTTTATTTGTTTTGTCTTAGAGTAAAGCATAAAACAATGAAAGAAAACTTGCGGTAAAATGGTTTTCTTTGGAATTCACAACGAACTTGAGTAACTCAAAGAAAAGTTTAAGTTTGTCTTAAGTAAATGCACTGAGTAAATTGTTTTGTGGAAAATTTCGGATAAGAAAACTTTAACGCTTCCCTTTTCATAGACTTAAGAAGTATGTTTCTTATGTATGTAGGTTCTATGAAGTGAACAACACTTGCGTGAGATATTTGATTATACTTTATTATAAAGAAACTGCATTAAGAATTTTCAACAAATTGTTATTAACATGGAAGACATTTTGAAAACACAACAAAATCCATGCTTCAAAGTGCATTTGCTTCAAACATATATTGCAGTTTTCTCAAATAAGGACTTGAAATTACAAAAGTCTGTAAGATTTCGCAATATCTGAAGGATATTACCAATTCAATTTAATCAAGCATATTGTTTCAAATATTAGTTACATGATAAACGAAATTGTAACAATTGCTGCCAGTGTTTTAATGTAACACAATTGTTATATGATATAGTATTTTGAAGCAGCTATTGAAATATACATTAAGGTTATTGCTGTAATTGCTCATGTTCAACAAAATTTACAATTCAAATATTCCTTTAGCGATAATCTGCTTCTGTTGTTCGCTTCATGTTGTTGTACATATGTATATTGTACAAGGTAAACTCAATGAAAATTGTTATATTAGATTCTTTTGCTTATTTGTATCTCCTGGAGATATGATTTTATGGAATATGGTAAATGTATGTGTTATGCATCAAGAAACATGACTTAATGCATTTCAAGGTAACATATTGTTCCGGGCTTACGATGGATTCTAGGAATGAATTGGAAGGTTTCCTTTAATGCCAAATTCAATTCTAGTATTTTACATGTAGTATTCATTGACTTCCTAATCCTGGATTTATTGTACTCAAACCTTAATGGAAAAGTAATTGAAATTACTGTCCAGGACTTCCATGATCTTTCATATAAACTTTCATCTTTTCTCGTGTAAGCATTCAAACCAACATCACCTCGCAAATGCTCTCACAAACATGGTTTAATTTTATACAATAAAATGATGTATTCAGTTTCAAGAACATGATCGAAATTTTGAAAGTACTTCAAGAAAATGTAAATAAATTTGAATTTGAAAGATTTCAAAAGACTAGACAGCGGGCAGACTTGACTTGATTTGATTTGATTTGAATGAAACTAAGAACGAAAATTTCTGAGAAATAAAATAAAATTAATTCAATAAAATTCTCTTAAGTAATTTTCACAGCATTCAAGGAAACTAACAGTTACAAAATTTTAATTAAGGACATAACGAAATTCGTAATTAATCAAGTTTCAAATCATGATTACAATTGAGAAAAAGACTCTTTGAAAATATTCTACTTTGAATTTAACGAGTTTGTAATGAGGTACTTCAAAATTCAGGTGTATCTTAATTTAAGTAGATATGTATCTGCTTTGAATATGAATTAAGAAACAATATCATTAGAATACTTGATAAGATAATAAATGAGTGGGTTTTGAGGTATAATTACTTCGGCGGAAGTTTGACTTTAACAAACTTTTGTAAAACCAAAACAAGAACAAACACGAGTAAGAGTTTAAATTTATTTGTTACACGTACCGTACAATGTCACACGTCATCTACAAAGCAAAACCATAACCTGTATCCTGTGGTTTGTATCCACTTTGTAGAACCACAGCCAAAAAGGCTTATAAAGGATAATCAAGTATTTCGCGTTTAGCTCTTTCCTTTGAGCTAAAATTTCATATGCCACATGTCTTGTATTGTATTGCTGCTGCCAAGTATCTCATTCTGTAACACCAAAAACCAAGATTTTAATATCAGCTTACATATCACAATCAAAGCAGCTTATTACATCCACTAACTTGTGGATTGTCAAACGAGTAAGTGTACCTACTTAGGGGTTTTCGATTTGTGAAGGATTTCATTCATAAGCCTTTATTTTCAATGATAGCTATAAAGATGTCATTTGAAGAATGTTTATCCGACCCTGTTTAACAAGTGAATTTAACTCATAACTTAAAATAATGAATCTTATTGCTTTTACACAAACATCAAGTACGTTAAAACGACCGTAATTGGAAACCATTAAATAAAGCTACGACGTTTATTCAGTGTCCCCTATAAAAGGCTATTAATTATGGACAAAATGTCGTCACACCAAAATGTTGGGTTAAAAGAAGTCCCACTTATCCGTGGTATTAACCTTCCCTTGAAGGTTTCTGTTGTTTATCTGATATAAGCCTTTGGACAAAATTTACCGACTGTCGACTTGTTCATTACATGATAATAAAATGGTTTTTAATAACCAAATTCTTCCCACAAATCACTGTTAATGGTGTCATGAAAATTTGATTTCATTCAAAGACTTATTAAAGGGTTTGAATCAAATTATAGTGGTACTCACTTTGTTGTTATCACGTACTTGTTAACTAACCCCAAAACGTACGAAATATTAGTATGAAAAGGTTTACATGGTACCAAAACCATGTTTACGACATCCAACTTCGCATAACCCTTGGAAAGTAATCGACAAGTTTGAAACCTGAATCCCTTATTTTCAGTACCCAGGTACTGGACATATGTTTCCCTGTATTCGAAGTGTAGCACCTAACATTATTATAGATAAGTAATAAATGTTTGTTTCATTAAATTCAAACTTCATTGAAGTCACAATACTGATTCTCCTTGGAAATCAAATTTCTCGTAAATGTTGCATCCTAATACAATAACTAATTTCATATCTTGTAAGCAAACACCAAATCAATATTATTGAAATGTAATTTTGTAAAGTTCTTGTACCAAAGATCATAACAAATAAATCAATGACCACTAAAATTAAGCATCCTTAGAGGAAGGTTTACGAGGACAACCAGATGACTTAAGAGTAATTTGTACATAAACTTTATTTGAATGGAATGTGGTATGAGATTGGATAATATTGTGGTCAAAAACTTTTTTGATCACCTTCTTTTCAATAATTTATTTGAATCCGTAAGGACCCACGGGATAACTACGAAATAGAATTTTGTATAACAAAAACTAGGTTTTAATGTTTTATATTTTATCCATTTAACATTTATGACTGCAAGTACACACGTGCTGGCATATTTTAAAGAAACTTAGTGATATTTGCTCGACTTTGAATTTCGTATGATTAAATTTCAAAATAATCTCAAAATTCACTAAGAACATTTCTTATTCCCTAAAGAGCCTTTTCTATCTTCCTCAATTCGGGTAACAAATTCGAATCACTACATTAGCAAATCCTCACGATTATCTCGTACAACACAAATTTCTTTAAGTCCTTTAATCCATTACAATAATTATCGAAGTCCATTCGAAAAGTTCCTACACCTGATTATGAGTATCCTCTTGAAAGTTATTAGTGTATTTCGGAAAATGGAAGAATGTTTCATATAAGACACTGTTATAGTGATGTCGAATGATTATCTCGACAATAAGTGGCCATTCAAATAAAACGTGATTCTATTTTTGGAAAACAGAATAATTTCATTGTATAAAGTTTTCCGCTTATTTCTTTTCCGTATTTGAATAAAATTTAATATTTTGAAATGTTTAGCAACATTTGGAATTAGAAGTATTAGTTTGTGTTAAATTTACTATGCCTTTATTGATGTATTAATCATGTTTTGACCTTGATCTATGCGTGTTCAAATCACTTATAAATTATGTGTCGTTAATGCAATTGGACCAAAAAGGAACATTTATGAGATAATCTCTAACCAACTCAATATTGACTAATTGTACGGTAGGTTACACTTTCTTCATTAGGAACAATTATACAACGAAAAGGACAATTTCATTAGTCCAATGAGCAAAATAGCAACTATATAAATAGAATTAATATAAGATATTAAAATGCCATTGATTTTCAATTTGGAACCGCCTGCTTCACAAACCACTTTTTAAGCATGTAGAGGAAGAATACGACAATTTGGTTTTTGAGAATGTTATCTATAAGATATGCAAATTTATAGCTCTCATGGAATCAATACAAGTCTCTAAGTTTTTAGAAATGTGATTTTATAAAAAAACCTACCACCAAAATTTGAGGGAATCAATGAATGCAAATAAGCCAACTTCCGATTTTTGCAAAGTTTCTGGTGGAGTAGGCATACACTACGAGATTTATTTAATTCGTTTTCTTGATGATTTAACTGTTGCTATTTAAACATGCAACTTTACAAATTGATAATGTTAGTCTTGAAATAAGATATGGTTCAATTTGCAATTAAATACCTGTAGCTCATTGGTAGCCGGAAACTACAAACTCATTGGTAGCAAAATTGATTAATTCCCTTTTCTACTTGTTGTTAGTAACCATAATGATAATTTTAGCCATTTCATTTTAGATGAAACTATTTAAATCATGCAAAATTTTTGAATTTGAAAATTTATTTTACTTTCAAATGAAAAAAATCAAAATAGGCAAAACAAAGGCAACTAAGTCCATGAAAGTTTTGTGATTGATTTGAAACAAAACAGAACAAAAAAACACTACAATTTCACAAAAAAAAATGTCGAAATGTCAAACTAAGTCTCCTCCCTGGCGGTGTAAACGGGCGAGGAGATTTATTAAATCAACTCACTAAATCTACTTGATTTCGGTCGGTGCAAACGCAGTATTCTATTCTAATATACTTGAATCTCACTTCTTATCAACAGCGCGAACCCGAACCACTCTTCTGTTTGGTGTCTACTTAGAACAAACGAAAAACTTACACAAAGATGTCGCAACAGACGTTGCAGTAATGCCATATTCGAGGTGTCAGAAGAAATGCGAGAGTTATTAATGTTATTATATGAGATAATTAGAATTAAAAATGAAATAATTGTAAAATTAATAAGTACTATTGATAGTAACTTTACAATTCATGCTTCTGTGACGTCAGTTAATAAATCCTGTTATTCGGCAAAATGAATAGGGCGGGAATTCCCTCATTCGCAAGATATCTTTGAGTACGGCGTCACCTGAAATTAAGCAAAACTTTTGATATAAGGTTAGCTACTGGAATATCCTGTACACTATTTTTGACGCTTATGATATTTTTAAATAGAATTCACCATGTATCGCTTTACGAATGCGAAATTTCATGTTTGGGCCACACACACAATCATTTTCGTGGCGACTCAGATATGTGGAACGTGGAAGGAAAAGAATAGCTCATTGATCATAGCATTTGCCCGGAAAGCAGAAGGTTGCATTTTTTAATTCATCATTTTTTAATGCATTTTAATGTCGAAATGTTCAACAAAAGGCCAAGTGTTGTCGTGTTGAGAGACAATGGGTCTGTTCGAGTTCTTTTCGATATAACTGGACTTAACTCGAGGAAAAATGAGAGGTTTGAGAGGTTTGAAAAATGAGAGGTCACTTTGACAGTTGTGACAGAATTTTTCAAGCACCTAGCTTTACTCGACAAAATTTGTCTAGTAACATTTTTCAATATCGAGCTGGTTTCCCCTCCATGACGTCACGCGAAACTCTCTCAAAAATCATGCTTGAGAAAGTACGCGGACGCCAATCTCGACTCGAGATTGAAACATATTGCAATACATATATTGCTATATGGTACGCGAACAGACCTTGTACGTCAGGTATAAAATGAGTATAACTTCTCCAATTCTCTATAATCGAAGCGACGAGTGATAACGCAAGTTAGATTTCCCTTATCATTTTTGATTGCAAATAAGTTAAATTTATTCATTTTCGAATAATCGTTCAGTAGTCACAATGTATTGTTAGCAGTACATTCAGCTTTATCATATTTTAGATCAACGATTTGACACTGAACATTTTAAAACTATAATAATATCTAAGTGCTAAGGATATTAATTTACTCACAAAATCAGTACATGTTTCCGTATGTTACATACTTCTTTCAGTTAGTGTAGTATATATAACTATAGTTTTTGCCGAAACCTTTTCAAAGAGTGAAAGTAAGCAACCTTATCAGTTCTTGAGCTTAAATTTAGCATTTTTATCAGTGTCATGATTTATCACTGTCAGTCATGTTTTATATCTTGCTGGCAGAAAAGCTCAAAAAATTTTAATATACATATAATACTTATAAATAATAATTAACAATACATATGTCTCACATAGATGTTTTAATCAAACACCATGGACATGGATACCTTGGAGAACACCAAGAATACCGCACCAAGAGAAGACACGAGAGATAAAGGCATTAAAAATGATGTCGGCGAAAAGATTGAGGTGTTTGTTAGAGCATATGTTACGGAATTCGAGAAAAAGCTCGATGGATTTGCTAAAGAAGCTGCTGTTTGTGATAAAAATGAAACTGGAAGAATGAGCTATCCATCGGCAGCTATTTCTGGTTCAGCGCTTGCTGGAGCATCTGTAGGTGCCATCCTATTAGGAGGGCCAATGGCTTGTATAGGACTAGCTATAGGAGGACTGGCCATTGGTATTGTTAGGGCGTTAGTTACCAGAAAACAAAGAAACAAAGGAGAGGAAATAACAGAAATTTTCCGGAAAGTGAAAAGTAATGAGCTGAAGAAAATTTTTGTGGAAGCTGCAGGTTTAATATTTCATTCGTTTCAAAGTCAATTTATTCATACTAGTGATGAAGAGGATGATTGGAGACATTACCTCAAAGAATTGGCTATCGAGGCGTGTAGCAGATCAATTTCCTATATTTATAATGAAGAAGAGATGTTCGTAAATGCAGCTCTCTCGAAGGATTTATTAACAAAGGCTTTCATAAAGGGCAATTCAAATGAAAATTATATCCTGAAGAAATGTTTAACTCCAACCAAAATACAACAAATTAATATATACAAATTATATGATAATATCGGCATAAAAATTGTAGGACGTAATGGCGGAATGAAGTATTATAAGAAGAAAATAATTGGTTACGATTTTGGCTACAGATGGGCCTTCAATTGGGAGAAAGTAGATACTTCATGGATTTCGAACTATGAAGAAGTCTATCACGGCGAAATCAAAGATTATAACACACTTGTCAATCACAAAGAATTAGAAGCAAAACTCAACCAGATTTTGGCCGACATTAGCAAGGAAGATTCTAAATTTAAGTTTTTAAGAATCGAACATATTTTTGACAGCAATATCAAAAAGATAGAAATGGTGAAGGCGTTACAAAAAATGAGAATTGGAGATATTATGCTTGTTAAACACGCTGTGGATGAAGGATTATCAAAAATCGAACTGAAGGATGAAAGAATCAGAATATTCGCTAAAAAAAAGATAAGCAAAGAGTTTGTTGGTTGTAAGCGTCAATTAGCTGAACTATATGACACGATACAAATGGAAAGAAAGCAGGTATTAGTTTCACAGTGCGCTTCAATAAGACTTGAATCAATGGGAGCATTTGAACTAACCCGAAAGTATGGTAAATTTTACGAAAACGTCCTTTGGATAGATGCAGAGGATCAGTCGTCTGCTAGAAATGCATTTCATAGATTGGCTGAAAAGTTAAAGATTTCATGTGAAAGAGATTTCTGTTGCATAGTTGAAGACATCTACAAACACTTCTCTAAATCAAAGAGTTTATTTGTTTTCGACAATGTCAATCACTTTCAAGACATTATACACTTCCTGCCCTCAAATTTATCTCCAACAGATGGAAAACTGGCCATTATCATAATATCGTCAAATAGGAATTTGAAAATTGGTGACAAACCCAATATTAATGTGTTCAAGCTGGAAGAATTTACTCCAGAAAAATCGTTAAGATTTTTGAATATGGTACTGGACATTAAAGATGAGGAAAAATCAGATGATAGCTTAATTGCGAAATTATCTAAGCAACTGAGTTTTTTTCCCCTAGCTTTTTGTCAAGCTGTATCGCAAATAAAAACCAAAGGATATTTGGATTCAGCGATTAGTATTTATTTGGTTGAGTTTTGTAACGAGAAAAAGAAGAGATTTTCGGTCGTGAAGGAATCGAAACGTGATCGGTATACCGAAACCGCGTACATCACATGGCAAATTACTATCAGAAACATTGAGAGAAATGAAATGAAAGGACCTTTGGCAATACTATTAGTTGAAATAATGGCATTTCTCGCAGCAGACGATATACCTGTCAAAGCATTTACAGACTTAGCTGTAAATGAGGGAGAGTTGATGGAAGGTATAGATATTCTTCTCAAATTCTCACTCATTACTGTTGAAGACAACGTAGCTCAAATTCATAGACATGATCAGCAGATCATAAGGATGTGGCTACAAGATAACAAAAGGGAAGCAGGAGTTCTTCGAACGGCTTTAACTTCAATCCACGATAATGTTGGTATTAAGCACAGAGCTGCGCTTTGGACCTATGCTAGCGATTATACCACACTAATTGACGATTATTTCAGTAGAATGGATGAGGAATCTATAGCCTACCCTGAGTTTCTGGATACCTTAAACTATCTCGTCGCAGACGGAGATGTTCTTACGATTGCAAAAATTTTTGATCATTTATTTTTAGAGCGTAGGAACGATCTGTGGCTAAAATTGATTTGCATTATCAAAAGGGGATATTCGGTTTCTTCCATGGAAAATTATCGTAATACGGTGAATAATGAACATAAGATGTTTGTGAAATTTTTGTATTTATTTCATGCCGAAGTATACAATGCTTTAAAACATTCAAACTCTAATGATCTGGTGATGTTTTTACAAAGTTTCGTTTTTATTTTTTTTCCCAAGACTCTAATAAATTCGTGGTTTGAGGATGACACTGCTCTACACAAGTCAGTTAGGCGAGGCAATTTAGATGTTGTTAAGATATTGATTGAAAATGGAGCTAATGTCAATTGCCTTAGTCGTTTCGATGAAAGTCCCCTTTATGTGGCACTTAGAGCGAAGAACCTCAAAGTTGCACAACATTTACTCGATCAAGGAGCCGATTCGCAAAAAGTCGACCAAACTAATGGTTGGAAAGCAATACATTATGCGGCTTATTATGGAAACCTTAATTTAATGCAGAAATTGGCTAAAACAAAAGTAGAATGCGAAACCATGACAGATGTCGATTGGACACCTTTGCATTTTGCTGCACTAAATGATCACGTAGAAATTGTAGAATTTTTAATAAATTACGGAATCGATCTGAAAGCACTGACAGAAGAGGGACAAACAGTGTGTCATATTGCTGCGGAAAGAGGTGCAATCCGAGTAATTAAGTACTTGATAGACAACCGATTGATTGATGTTAATGTACGAACAGGAACAAAAGAAACACTTTTGAACACAGCAGTTAAATATAATCAGTTTGATATAGTTAAATATCTACTAAGTGACGAAACTCATAGTAAAGCAGACATCAATACGTTTAACGTATGTGGTGTTACTCCTTTATTCCAAGCAGTTCTTAAACGTAATGATCATATTGCAAATTTCTTGATTGAGCATGGTGCTGTTGTTGACAACGATCAAAATGGAAACACCCTGCTTGGACAATTGAATATTTCTGCCTTGCATTTGGCAGCCACGTTCAACTGTCTTGAGATAGTAAGAATTATGATCGAGGAGACAAAGGCTGATAGCAACATGGGGCTAAAGACGAGCTTTTCACCATTTCAAGTTGCCAAGTATTTCGATAGTACACAAGTTTGTGAATTCTTGATCAGGAATGGTGCTGATACTTCGGAATGGTCTGGAGCTAATTTAGAAAATATTCGTCGTATATTTCGATGTTTTTACAAGGATATCAATGAATACGATGCTATTAGCTATATGATTAATGAATTCAATGTAATATTATGTATGAATGTTCCATATGAAAATAATGATAATTTTAGAGATCGTCTTAAACAAGTTTGTTCTTGTTTAGAAAAACTTAAGGCACAAGTGGGCGAATACCAAAAATAAAAGCTTATAATGTTACTCGATACTGTAATATATGTAGTTTATTGTAATTTTTATGATGGGACATTAACCGATATTTTAATACAAACAAATGGAAAAAACTTCAGACAAACCATCTCACAACAATTTAAACAATTTACGTTCCTCTCCATCTATCGATGAATCCCGTCTTTTCTTTTCTTCAGAATATCACGCAAATATTCTTCAATCGCTGGTCTTGGAGCATCAATAGCCTTTATACATGATGCGGCTCTACGAAGAGCTAGGGGAAAATGGTATAGTTCCTCAGTCAATTGAGAAATTAAGTTATCATTTGACTTATCCTCATCTTGAATTTCCAGGAGTTTTTTGACGAAATTCAATGCTTCGTCTGGAGTGAATTGTTCCAACCTGATTACATCGATATATCCTTCTTCACCAATGGTCAAATCATTGTTTTGTGATGTTATAATAATTGCGGGCTTCTCAACTGCGGGGGATAACGTTGAAGGCAGAAAGTTTTTAATCTCTTCGAATTTATTGACATTGTCGAAAATAAATAAACTCTTTGAATCAGACACCTTCTCATAAATGTCTTCAACTATGTAATGTAAATCATTTTCACATGAAATCTGTAACTTTTCCGCTAATCTAAGGAATGCATTTTTGGTAGACTCGTGTGTTTCTGAGTCTATCCAAATGCAATGATCGTAGGATTTATAATATATGTATGCATATTCCCGAGCTAACTCAGTTTTTCCTATTCCTTCAGGCCCACTTATTGAAACGCATTGGGAAACTGCTACCTGCGGTCGCTTTATTTGCAGCTTGTCATGTAGTTCAGTTAATTTATCCACACGGCCAGTAAACGTTTTCACTGGCGCTTTCACATTGAAACACGGTTTTACAGATTTCCTCTCTCTTTGCAATATTTCCACTGTTTTACTAATTTTGTCAACTCCATTTTGGATACTATTCAACTTTAATTTAGGATCTTCCTTGTTAATATCTTCCAAAATCTGGTTGATTTTTGTTTCTGTTAATTCCTTGCCAGTCACATATATGCAATTATCGTTCGATTCGAGGTTATAAACCTTATCATATTCTAAAATCCATGGAATTTCTTTTTCCCAAAAGAAGGACCATCTATATCCTAAATCATTGCCACACAACTTCTTGTTATAATATTTCGTTTTCCCATCACTTCCTGAAATTTTTATACCAACTTTCTCATATATGTCACATGTTTTCCATTTTGTTGTTTGAATCTTTAACGTTTGACCGGGCTTTGATGCAGGAAAAAGGCGCTGCGTTTTTGTTGGCGTTATATAAGATGGAATACTGCATTTCGATTTGCCCAGTATCAAAGCCTTTGTCAATAAATCCTTACAAAGTGCGTCTATCGCTAAAGAATTTTCTTTTTCATATATATATGAAATGGACCTATAACGCGCATCAATTGCCAATTTACTTAGTCCACGTTTCCAGTTATCATCTTCATCCGTGATACAACAAAATATACTTTCAAAAGAATAAAATATTAAACCTGCAGCTTCGACAAACAATTTCCTCAGCTCATCACTTTCCACTTCCTGGAAAATTTGCGTTATGTTCTTCGCTTTCTTTCTGTGGCTTTGGCGACAAAAATACGTCAAAGTATATTTGAATGGATTTGGTATAATCTCTTTTATCACAGTAGCCACCACTCCTTCTGCCGAGCCTGCAATTATTCCAGTTCTAATTGCATCCAAAATAGGTTCTAATGCATTGTTGATTTTGCCTGCTTTACCTATCCCACCAACGGCAGCTTCTTTGGAATATTCCTCAAGTTTTCTTTCGAATTCTGCAACATATGCCGTAATGAACACTTTAAACTTTGCGTGGACTTGATCTTCAATGTCGTTTTGACTGTTGTTATTACTTTCTGAAACTTCCCTCAAAGTATCCATAGCGAAAGGAAGAACTTAAAATTCATGTTTTATTCCATTGATTGATAAAAATTCGAAATTTAATCTCAATGACTGATAAAGCTGTTGAAGATATTCAATGAAAAACTCTTAAAGAAATGGTATACAGCAGCACGTACCGGTTTTGCGACGAATCGAATCTACTTCTTCTGTCAAAGCTCCATCCCTAAAGGTTTGATTAACAAAAATTGAATGCAGTGCTAATAACACGTTGTGAATGTTAAACACTTACTTGAAAAATGCAGAATTTTGACAATTTTCAAAGTTTTGTTATCGCTTGTCGCTTAATTATAGAAAATATTTTGAGAGGCACGTCAAGCTCTTATGTTCGGCATTGAAAACTTGGCATTGACGCCTGCAAGACCTTCACTTAATAGTAAACACTTAATAGTTAAAAACAAAAACTAAATATGACTGAACTGAAGTAGTCACTCAGAACCCTTGACGTATGTATAATTGTTGTGAATCACTGAACTAAAAACGTCGCTGACCGCGATCGAACATTTGCTTCTAATATCTGCAACTCTCTATAATCGAAGCGACGAGTGATAACCTTATCATTTTTGATTACAAATGAAATAGATTAATTCAGAGATCCCAGAGTATAGCTACAACTGTCCGCAGTTCTATCATTCATTGAGATTAAATTTGGTTGTTTTATTAGTTAGTCATGTAGGATGTTTTTTCCAAAATAAAAGTTTCAATTAAAAAGCTGAATATCCTACACTTGTGGCTACATTAATACCATGGATACTGTAGAGGAAGCTTCAGAAGTTAATAAGACAAAAGATATTAACGTTGAGAGTGACGTCGGTGAAGAGATTGGGATATTTGTTCGAGCATATGTTTCGCGATTTGAGAAAAAACTGGAGGAATATGCTAGGGAAGCTGCTGTTGATGGTGTTGCCAAAACAGGCAAAATGAGCGATACAGTAGCAACTCCTTTTGGCGCAGTCCTTGGAGCAACAGTAGGTGTACTTATATTAGGAGGGTTAGGGGCATCTATAGGGAAAGGTATAGGAGAAAAAGCCAGTGCTACTTGTTCGGAGTATTTAACCGGCAGAAACCACAAAAAGAAAGCAAAGAAAATAACAGAAATTTTCCAGCAAGTGAAAAGTGATAAGCTGAGGAAAATACTTGTGGAAGCTGCATGTTCAATATTTTATTCGTTTCAAAGTCAATTTAATCTTATCACCGACACAGACGGTAACTGGAAACGTGGACTACAAAAGTTGGCCACCGATGCGTGTAACAGATCTATTTCATATATTTATAACGAAAAAGAGTTAATAACTGAAGCACTCTTGAACAATAACTTATTAACAAAGGCTTTGATAATGGGCGAATCAAAAAAGGGTTTTATATCTTTTATAACTCCAAGGAAAATGCAGCAGCGTTTTCCTGGAGCAAAACCTGGTCACACGTTGAAGAAAGAAACTACAGAATGGAAATCATCCGACATGTACGAGAAAGTTGGCATAAAAATGGTAGGAAGGAATGGCCAAATGAAGTATTATAAGAAGCAGTTGAGCAGTTGCGATTTTGGATACAGGTGGTCTTTCAATTGGGAAAACGAGAGTTCATGGATTTCAAAATATGAAGAAAATTATCACGACGACTCGGAAGATCCTCCGGCATTACTCAAGATTGAGGAATTAGAAGCGACAATCGGTCAGATTTTGGCACTGATTAATGAGGAAGATTCTAAGTTAAAGTTGAATAGAATTGAAGATGGAGTTGACGGAACTAAGGAATTACTAGAAGTCGTAAGGGTGTTACAAAAGGAAATGATTGCTATAGTTGCGAAACAAGAAGACATTGTGCCAATACAAGAAGAGCTTAGTGACATCAACAATAAAATTTCTTCTGGAAGAACTAAAAACGATGAATTAAAGATTTTCACCGTAAAGGAGCCAGTGAAAACGTTTACTGGCCGTGATCGTCAACTAGCTGAACTACATAGCAAGCTACAAACACAGCGAAAGCAAGTGGTAGTTTCCCAGTGCGCTTCAATAAGTGGACTGGGAGGAATAGGAAAAAGTGAATTAGCTCGAAAATATGCCAACACCTACCATCACTGTTACGACAATGTCATTTGGATAGACTCAGAAACGCAAGAGGCTACCAAAAATTCGTTTCAAAAACTCTCTGAAATGTTAACCATTCCGACAACGCAAAACCTTCTCGCCATGGTTGGGAAAATTTACCACCGTTTATCCAATTCAAAGAATTTATTTATTTTCGACAACGTCAATCAATTCGAGGAAATTGAAAACTTCCTACCATCAAATCTATCTCCCACAGATGAGAAGCCCGCAATTATGATAACGTCACGAAGCAGCGATTGGGACATTGGTGACGAAGGAGATGTTAGTGTGATCAAGCTGGAGGAATTTACTCCAGACGAGGCGCTGAGCTTTGTGAAAAAAGTGCTGGACATTAAAGATGAGGATACGTCGCGTGATGCCTTAATTTCTGAATTAACTCAGGAGCTGTGCCATTTTCCTCTAGCACTTCGTCAAGCCGCTTCGTATATTAAAGCCAAACACGTTTCGGATTCAACGATTAACAATTATTTAGTTGAATTTCGTGACGAGAGAAAGAAGAGACACTTGCTGCTGTACAAAACGAAACATGATCGATATACCGAAACAACGTACACCACATGGCAGATAACATTCAGGAACATAGAGAAGGACGAACCGAATGGACCTTTATCAATACGCTTAGTTGAAATAATGTCGTATCTAGCGGCAGACAATATACCTCTTAAAGCGTTTACAAACTTAGCTGAAAATGAAGAAAAGTTGAAGGAAAGTGTAGACATACTTCTCAAATACTCAATAATAACTGTTGAAGGAAATCGTCAATTCATTTGGTTTAACGAGTATGATGTAGAGTATGTAGCTAATATTCACCGACTTGTACAGCAGGTCATAAGATTGTGGCTACACGATAAGAAAACGGCAGAAGAAGTTCTTAGATCGGCCTTAACTCAAACCCACGATTATGTTGATAGCTATCACAGAGCTGCACTTTGGAACTATGCCTCAGAGTATACTACACTGATTGATGACTATTTTTGTCCAATATCTAAGAAGTCTTTAGCCTATCCAGAATTTTTGGAAGCTTTAAATTATCTCGTTAGAGACGGTAATGTTCGATTGGTCGAAAGAATTCTTGATCAGTTAGAATGTAGGAACGATCTCTGGCGAAAATTGATTTGCAAAATTAACGATGAGGAGTTAGTCTGGTGCACTCAAAATTGTTCTAATACAATGAATAGTGAACATGAGAGACATGTGAAACCTTTATATTTATTTCATGCTCATGTATACAATGCCAACTCTAAGAACATGGAACTGTTTTTACATAATTTCGATAAGAGGCTCATAAATTCATGGTTTGATGGTCTTACTGCGCTTCATGAGTTGGCTGAGAGTGGACATTTGAATATTATGATGGTGCTGATTGAAAATGGAGCTGACGTCAATGCGCTTAGTCGTTTCAAATTTACCCCGCTTGTTCTAGCTCTCAGATCAAAGCAACCAACAGTAGCGGAGTACTTACTCGATCAAGGAGCCGATGCAAAGATCCCCGACCAAGATGGTAAGAGAGCAGTACATTACGCGGCTCGTTCTGGATATCTTAACATTGTCCAGCGTTTAACAGTTGCAAAAGCCGAATTCGAAAGCAGAACAAAGTACAATGAGACGCCTTTGCATTGTGCTGCGGAATATGATCAGGTAGAAATTGTAAAGTTCTTAATTGATAACGGAGCTGATATTAATGCAGTGACAAATGATGGACAAACAGTTTGTCATATTGGTGCAGAGGAAAATAGTATGAGAGTAGTTAAATACTTGATAGAAAACCAGCTGGTCGATGTTGATCTACGAGACAAAAAAACTGAAACACTTTTAACCACAGCAGTTAAGTGTGGTCAGTTTGATATAGTTAAATATCTACTGAGTGACGAAACTCATCAGAAAGCAGACATAAACGCTCTTGACGAATTGGGTGCTTCTCCTTTATTCCAAGCAGTTTTGAATTATCACATAGAAATTGCAAAATTCTTGATTGAGCATGGTGCTGTTGTTGACAACGTTCAGAACGTAATCAGTCTGCTTGGACAATTAAATGTTTCTGCGCCGCATATTGCGGCCGTTTGGGATTCTCTTGAAATAGTAACAATCCTGATCGAGGAATCGAAGGCTAACATCAACATGGGGCTAAACACGAGCGTTTCACCATTTCAAGTTGCCAAGTATTTCTATAGTACACAAGTCTGTGAATTCTTGATCAAGAATGGTGCTGATACTTCGGAATGGTGTGGAGCTAATTTAGAAAATATTATTCGTATATTTCGAAGTTATCTTAAAGACAGAAAAGAAGATGATGTTATTGACTATATAATTGATTTATGCGAGTCAAAATTAGACCATTTGGATGTTCGATGTGGAAAAAACAAGAACTTTGATGATCGTATTGAACTAGTTTATTCTCGTTTAGCAGAGCTTAGGGCAAAAATTTAGGATTGTTCAAAGTAAAAGCATGCTTGTTTGAGGAATATGCCAAAGAAGCTGACATTGGTGGTAAAGCTAAGAGAGGAAAAGTGAACAACACTTTGGGGGCGTCTTTGAGTACAGCTGCATCTGTAGGTGCAGGCTTGATGGGAAGTGTAGGTGGTCTGGTGCTATAAGAAGAAAATGTGTGATAATGATTTTGGATACAGGCGGTCCTTTAAGTGGGAGAATAATAGTTGGTGGATTTCTCTCTACAGTCGGGCATACGTAAAAACTGAACTACATGACAATAAGCTACAAACGGAACGAAATCAAGTGGCAGTTTCCCAGAGCGCTCCAATATCCCGAAAGAAGAATCTTATGTTCCAACAGAAAGAGGATTGTGATCCAGATATCGAGACAACGTATACCAAATGGAAAATATAACAAAATTTGAAAATAAATACAAATCTATATGAATTTATATTTTACTCAATCCAAGTACCAAAATTTTTGTTTTCGATTCGTATTTCTAATGGCGCTAAGCTACTAAATGTATAAAAGTGTTCCCGTACAAAGTAGAAAAATTTCTCGAACTTACCATTTGAGGCTCGCAGCAAATGACTCGCAGAGGATTCTCATGTCGTCACACCTTAATCACAATCACAATTGTTGCACTTTCATCTCAAATAATAATTAAACTATTTACTTTTTGAGTAACAATTAAAATATTTAATTAAATTTATATGAATATATTGAATATTTACTGAAATAGTCCACGATACAAAATTTATCCGTCGAGGATATGGTAAACTCAGTATGGAAAGAAGGCTAATTTCTGTGTTGCTTTCAAGAACCATAATTGAATTAATTTTATATGCTCGATGGACTAGGAAATGCATTTTTTTATTTAAACCTTCGAATCATAAATGAAAAACTTGACCCTGATTGGAATTTTCTTTAAGTTAAACCTAAACAAATTAAATTAGTTGATGATTTCTTCTGCAGTTGACGGCAGATTTAACGTTGACTTATTTTCAACACGTTGTGGCAATTTCAACAAGTCAGGTATTTCCGCTGAACTATAGAAACCAGATTACTTCAAACTATCTAAAACCCTTAGGATATTCCATAGAATCTTTGTGACAATAATGGAAAACTAGTTGAGTTGAATAATTTGTTTAACCATAATTGAAAGTAACTTCAATACTGTTTTTCTGGACACAGGACTGTCATTTCATTCCAGTCATTTGCCACTTAGGTATTCGTCTCTCATAATTTGTATATTGTGATTTTCACAATTTAAATGTCAATTGCACTTCCTTTGCATTCTCATCCAGATATATGTAGTTTCTACTTAGATATGTATCACTTTAATAAAATTTTCAGTATAACTTCATTCGGGACGACTAGAAGAAGGGGTAGGTACATATCTGACAATGAAAGAATAATTTAAAGGATGATTTTTTCGTACGCTCAGTTATTTTAAAGAATGATTTGTTTTTTAAGTAAGATTGTATGTTAAGTAAGTTGAATTTGTTCATATTCAAACAGTTGTTAGTCTTCACAATGGGACGAATTTTATCTTTCTAACACTTTAAATCAAATTTCTCAAGTTAATAAATAAAACAGCAAAATCGGCTCGAGCTGACATTATATCTTTCCTTTTCCAAGAAAAGATTATGCAACTGATTTTTATCGAAAACCTTTTCAAAAATCAGGTTGATCAGTTTATATTTAGTATCAATTTGGTGGTTTTAATAGTAAGTCATGTTTTTTGTGGAATGAGAATTTAAATAATTTAATTTCATGGCTTCAGTCCATTCAATTCTAATAAGTTTTGTTAGTTCAGAATTAGTTCAAAACTATTCTTTATACTTATAGAACAGAAATGAATAAACCGAGAGCAATGTGCAACATAAAGGATATTGAAGAAAAGCTTGAGGTGTTTGTTCGAGCTTATGTTCTGGAATTCGAGAAAAAGCTGGAGGAATATGCCAAAGAAGCCGACATCGGTGGTAAGGCTAAAAAAGGCAAACTGAACGATACATTGGGAGCTCCTTTGGGTGCAGCTGCATCTGCTGGTGCAGGTTTGATAGGAGGTATAGGTGGTCTATTAGGAAGAGTTATGGGATCAAAAGTTATTGAAAATTGTTGGAAGTATATAAGTGGAAGAAACCACAGGAAGAAAGCAAAGAAAATAACTCCAATTTTCCAGAGTGTTGAAAATTATAAGTTACGGAAAATGTTTGTGACAGCCGCATGTTTAATATTTTACTCGTTTGAAATCCAATTCGAAACTGTAACCGATCTAGATGGTAACTGGAAACGGGGACTGAAACAGTTGGCAATTGATGCCCGTGATAGATCAATTTCCTATATATATACAGCTGAGAAGATTTTAGCGGTTCAGACACTCTCTGAAGATTTACTAACAAAGGGTTTGATACTGGGCAAATCCAAAGATAGTTTTATATCTTTTATAACTCCGAAAAAACTGCAGCATCTTATACCTGGAGCAAGGCCTGGACGCACGATTAAATGTAACAACAAAAAGTGTAAAACATCCGACATATATGAGAAAGTTGGTATTAAAGTTGTAGGAGGAAATGTCCAAACAAAGTACTATAAGAGGATGCTTTCTGACAATGAGTTTGGCTTCAGACAATCTTTCACCTGGGAAAATGACGATTCGTGGATTTCAAACTGCGACTATGAAGAAGATTATGAAGGTGGAGCGAAAGACAATACAACATTACTCAATCTCAAAGAATTGAAAGACAAAATGGGTAAGATCCTAGCAAACATTAACAAGGAAGATCCTCAATTAAAGTTGAATAGAATCGAAGATAAGTTCGATGGAACTAATAAGAACTTAGAAACGGTAAAGGAGTTGAAAGAGGAAATTTTTGATGTCGTTGCGAAAGAAAAAGATATTCGGCCTATGCAAAAAGATCTTAGTGACATTAAGAGAAAAATTTCGTCAGTACGACAAGAAAACTATAAACTGACGATTTACAACGAAAGCAAGCCAGTAAAAGCAAGTAAACGTCGTGAGCGTACACAGACTGGACGTCAGGGCAAACTACAAACGAAACATAGAACTGACCAAAAACAGAAAACGGTGAAGGTGCCACAAACTGAAAAGATTGATGTGGATGCAAAGCAAGAAGACATTTTGTCCATGAAACAAGATCATACTGAAATCAAGACAGAAATTTCGTTAGAACAACCCAAAAGAAAATCCTGTGAAAATCCTGTGAAAATCAACAAGCCTCCTACGCGTGAATTAACAGAATTACATGCCGAGCCACACCCGCAAAGAATACCCGTATTAGATACTCAATGCGCTTCAGCGAGTTGGTTCGGAGGAATTGGAAAAACTGCATCAGACCATGAGTATTCCCAGCCATACCTACAACATGAAGAGAACTATAGAAATAGTGATAAAAATGATTATAAAAATTTTATAGTAAGAGATGAATATGACTATGACGAAGAACGTGATTATGAAAGTTATATAGTAAGTGATGAAGATGACTCCGACGAAGAAAGTGATTATGAAAATAGTATAATAAGTGATGAAGATGACAATTATGTAGAATGGTTGGAAAATTACGAAGATATTGAAAATTTTATAGAAAATTATCAAGAAAGGCATGATAAAAGTTACGGAGTACGTGGTTATGTAAATTATGGAATAGATAACTTTCGTCCTCTTCCTCTTCTTCCTCTTCCTCTTTTTCTTTTTAGGTGTTTCCATTTTCACCTGTATATTTTGGCAACCGTCGTATCCTTCAATCAACATCCCAATGTGACCAACCACTCCATTAAGAAGGAAAAGATAATATTCTACAAGCTTATAAATATTTATTATATGTGGCAAGTAACTCGACTTTAAACGGCAATACATTATATAAGATACAGTAATTCATTAAGAATCCGTTGATTAAAAAACAGTTGATAAATTTAAACCTCAAGCTCATTTGGAGGTCGTATTTGTAAAATAATATAATGGTTATATGATTATTAAAGAAAGCTCATATATTGATTGCGTATCCTTTGAGTGTAACACCAGGAGCAATTTCTTCTTCAACATAATTAGATGATCCCATGTTGGGATTAGATTTTGATTCCCTCATTTTTGCATCATTTTCGTTTCCATCTCGTGATCTTCGCATGTTGTCGCTTTTCATCATTCTGGATTTGTTTTCGAAGTCTCCTGATTTTGGTCTTGACATTTGTGACTGATATTCTACATTGTTATTGTCCTGAGGGCGTGAATAGTTTGTTTTCCGAAGCATTGCCTTGAAGTTAAATGGAGGATCATCTTCGTCGTTACCCTAAAACAAAAATAAATGTAATCAATAGTTTTGCAAGTTTACAAGAAGGATAACCTCTCGAATACCCCGTTTTCCAATCATTTCCAACTCTCGCACAGGATTGACGGATCTATTTTCACTGCGCATTGGTTTATCCTTGTTCCCTGGAGCCTTATTCATCCATGAAGTATCATTACTTTGCATAGCACTGCTAGGTCGATAGGATGTTGATGATGAGGATGGTTTGTTGTACATATTCATTGGCGGAGGAGTGGGTGCCATCCGTTTCTTGTACAATGATCCTCGCCTTGAGCCAGTACTTCCATTGTCAAAGTTCATATGATAACCATTTTGAAAACTGCAAGTTGTTTAATAATAATATGAAGTGATACTGTTTAAAATAAGACGATTCACATACTCTTTGTTATAGTAACTTGAGTTTGTTATATCGCATGATGGTGGTCTACTACTGTAAGGACTCGTCGCTGTTTGCCTTGAGGAATAGTCCATGAACCGGCTATCACGATGTCTGTAATACATACTGGATTGGTGTACCTTATGAATTGATGAATATGTGTTCTGGTTTACCTTGCTGGATCCCTGGTGTATGTCTGATTCCGTACAACGTCACTCTCGTAGAAATTATCCCAATTCGTTTGACAGGATTGCTCCCTCTTGTAGGCATTGTAATTTAATAAATGTGAAGTTAGAGATGGTTCTTTCTTTAATGGTAAATCCCATTCTTCTTCCGCTTCATCGGGAATAGCTTTCGGATAGTTAGCTAATGGACTTATTACATCACACATGTAAGATGTATCGTAAAAGGGTATTTCATCCAATCGGAAAGGTATCTTCCTCGTAGGCAATGGCAAAGGTCCAAATGATGCAGCATTCGTTTGCCTAGGATTGATATCATCCAAAGACACTGGTCTGCCGGTGGCTTGCAGAGCTGCAACTACTCTTTGATTGTATAGATGTACCTGGAAAAGAAAATTGTTTGAAAACCATCATCCTATCCTGGTTTCAGAATATTTTTCACCTGTTGAGACATATTCACAAAATCCTGGAATTTTGCAGCTCGGTAAAGCATGATAACATGAAACAATGACTTCGCCCTCCATCTCTTAGCATATGGCTTTACGAACAAAGCTGTTTCCTGATCAATAGCACCCGTTCGCTCATTAGTGAGTGGTCCAAACTTCTGACGGGTCTTGTAACCGCGGTACACTAGAATGAAGGAATGTGATAAGTGTTACTCTGACTTGCATCACAACAAAACAATGTCCCAGTTTTTATATAGCTCACAAGCTAGATTCTTAATTTAATTAAAAATTCTCTTACAATATATGATGACTCAACTAGATACCAGGGTAAATAAACACCCCGCAGAATGTTTTCAATTAGAAAATTCACAGAGGGACATGTCTCCGAGCATTTGGCAGGCTTCTCGGTAAATCGCGACCTAATCCGATTAGGACTTTATTGATGAGTGCGTAGAAGTTGACAGAGTGACTTGAAAACAATTCGTATAGTCTATTTTTCATATTTTATTAGTGTTTCTAGCCAATGACAAGATAATAAAACTAATTTTTCTGACCCAAGTTGTAGGAGACAGTTAAGTAACTTCGTGTTTCGTCTGTGGGATTGCAAGAACTATAAACGTTGTTCTTAGCTTGAAGCCAAGTTTCAACAACTAGAAGTAGGTAATGAGACTCATATGATTTACTCAGCTGCAGGTTCTTCTGCTTTCTCAGCCTCCGGATTATTCTTTGGTGGTTCAGGGGTTAATGCAGCCCTTTCCGCATCGGAAAATGCTTCACTCGTACTCATATACTCTACATCTGATAAACCTTCATCCATACTTTCTGATTTTTCTGCATCTGATTGTTCTGCATCTGATTGTTGTGCATCAGATTCTTCAGTGTCATTTTCCTCACCTTTTTGGATTTTAGTAGCTGCTTCTGCTTGACTCAAATTCTGTGATTTGGATTGTTGCCTCTCGATTGCTACAGGACCTTTTTGATTCATTTTTCTTCTTGCTAAGAATGATCTCATCATGGATTGGACTTTGATGATTTTCTTTACTTGCGTCTCATACAACCTGATGGTTCAAAAACAAATCACATTCGAAATGATAATACTTTTTGTCACATACCTTGCTAGGAACTCATCGTTGTAGTAACGAAGGAATACTTTTGATTTACCAATCGCCCAGCCTTCCATTTTCAAACGAAGCAACAGCAATCGGCAATTGTCCTTTGTAATGTCCACATTTTCATCAAAGTCAAACGCAAGGAATTGAAACCTGGAAATTGAGAAATTCGAATAATTTTTGATTATGAGATTATGGAACAAATTGAAGGTATCATCTCTAAAGTGTTCTAACAAAATTCTGAGCCAGGCAAGCGATTTGCTTTTGGGGTAATTGAGCAATCATATTGAAAATTCAACAAGGATCTCTGTTTTCTTTAAAGGCAGATGCACACCAGACGAGCGAATACTACTTCTATGCATACTCCCCCAATTTGTTCTAAGAGAGCGTGCAAACAACTGCTCTCAGACTATGTGCTAATCGATGGCACTTTCATACAACTGACCTTTTGATTGGCATTATAGCAAAGTCCCAATTTCGAAAGGTTTTTGTCTCCGAAAATACCAACGTTATGTTGGCATTTTATTTTTCCGTTCAGGGATAGTTTCTAAACAAAACGAAAATGTCACATGAATGCAGGAAAAGACGTAAGTATTTTAATATACTCTTGAAGTAATATAAGTTAATAGTTTTTTTCCGCTTTAGTAAAAAGCCAAAGTATTAAATGTCAAAAACGTTTGAACTGCAATTCAAATGGTTGTTCGAAAGGTTATGCCGTCGATTAGCACACAGTCTTAGAACCTTCTCTCTCTCCGGAGCGGTCTCTTCGAAGTGTTCTTGTGTTCTAGCGATTTGAATACATCCTTATTCTAATTCTAGTTCTCTGGCTCTTTTGATCAAGAAAGAATGCTCTTGTTCCACTCTAATTCTTTGTTCGTCTGGTGTTCATCCGCCTTAAGGTTTCTACAATCTTATACACCCGAAATTTAATCGTATATCGTAATTCGAAAACTAAAGTGGGAACTTCGAATCCAAGACATGAATCACATTCGAAGTTTTAGTGAAGACACTCACTTGTTGGTAGTTCAGTTTCGATCCGATAGAGTGCCGGAAAGTGGATTGGGAATCGAATGGAGCATGAGAGTTACCCGGGAAATATGAATTCATGTTGGAGGTAATTTACCTTTTCAGAAACTCTTGGAATGTGATACGGCAAGAATAACCTTGTTGTCTAGCGACAATTGTATCAAGAACAGCCAACGCCTTCATCTGCTGTTGAACCATATCAGGATGGAAATTCTTTGGCTTGTATTCTAAATCAGCTCGCATACACCGCACGAAATGAGTGCCTGACTCTTCACTCTGTGATGTTAAGCACTTCAATAAATCCAAGCAAGTTGCCCGGAATACTGTTGAAATGCTCCTCATTTGATTCAGTTGAGAATATTGCCCACGGGATAGAGTGTTCAAGTTCTGGAAAGAAGTTAATTCGATTTCAATTAGTAACTAAATTAATAAGACTCACATAATGCTTCCGTCGATCACTGGCATTCTCAAATTCCATAGTCAAGTTACCAGTCTTGCTTAAATCATTCGTGAACATAGTGTGAATGTTTTCATCCAACGAAGTCCGAAGTGATTCAATCATCTCGGCCGGGACAAAATCACGATTCGTGTCAACAAATGCCCTCAAATCGTATACGATTTTTCCAGTGTAATGAGCGATGCTTATTTCATGTGCACTGTGCTTCTTAATAAACTGACTGCGTTTCTCAACGACTTTCTCTGAAATGGATAATTGGGAGTGAAAGAATTTCTTTTTAATTACTAAATTTATCAGAACCTAATATGGCCTCATGATCTTGAGCATTTCTTGTCACATCGTCAATCAGGATGAACAAACCCTCGGGTTTCGTTAGAAGATGGTCCAATGTTTGTTTGTTGTCAAAGTAATTCAAGTTCACAAGAGGAATTCCATCACTCTCCTGAAATGAGACCTCATGATATACCTAATTCTCTTGGAGGACATGCAGCTTTTACCATTTCGAACATTTCATTCGCAAATGTCTTCTGATTATAGTGGAACTGCATTTGCTCGTTGATTGTGTTGACCATGAGCTGTTCGATTCCATTCCGATGGAAGCATTCAAATCCGAACATGTCATACAAAATGATTTCATTTGTGTCACCACTAGAGGAGAGATAATGTGTTATTGTTTCTATTTGAATAACTTCATTGTATCACTTACAAAACAGCTCTCGGGAATGCCAAATTCTGATTGATTTTATTAATAACCCAATCGACCAAGCGATTGTAGATGGTTCCTGCCAACGCGTCTCTGGCGTCTCGTGCTTCTTCCGTGGTATATTGCTTCCTTTCAGCGATTCCGCCTTTAACTTTGCAATAATTCACAAGAGCCCATTGGAATTTCTTCCAGTCCACCTTAAGGAGTTCAGCGACCCGTGAGACTATATCATTATCCTCGATTTCAGCAAATCGGTTTTCACCCTGTTTGAACCGAATCTGACCAAGATTCAGAATTCCTGACAAGACTCGACGGATTGTTTCTAGATTCTTTTTTGATATGTCCATTTCTACGATGATATCTTCGAAATCCTTGTACAGATTAACATTTTCCTTAGGACTATCACGAGGATACTTCAATTTTGCTGTTTGATTCTCTGCTGGTATCCTTAAGTAGCGATAGTTTCTGCCTTCGTCGAGGCTGTAGTCGTTCATCAAACCATTTTCTACCATGTAATCGTAAAAGTAGTAGAAAATATGGAAGTTGTGTTGGTTCCTAAAGTACATCACCAGGTAATGACAGTCACTAGAGGTAAATAAATAGTGAACCTACATGTCCGTTGTGGATACGCGCATCTTCTCAAGCATGTGCATGATAAAAATAGCGCCACTGAGCTTTCCAGTAGACCCAAATGTTATGTGATAATGCATGACACATCGTGTTGAGTCGTTGTTCAGTGGAGTACCAGCGTTAATCAACATTTGAATGCATTTCATGGCTCTCTCAACCCGATCAGTTGCACCTTTGTTTCCACCACCCAAATAGAACAAGTGATCGAGGAACAGTTTGAGGTTGGTTGACTTTCCAGAATAACTCTCACCGGCAAAGACCACGTGTTGCGGCTCCTTGTGGTGCATCATGTCCTGATAAGCTACATCAGCCACAGAGAAAATGTGTGGCATATTTTCAGAACGCGACTTAAATTTATATTTTGCATGGAACTGCAAAGAGAACATAATTTTATTCAGACAGACTAAAACCTCAAAAATTGCTCACATCTTCAGGAAATGATTTTGGTAAATCGTTTGAGTTCAGCGAAAGGAATATGTCGCCTATGAAACTATAAGACTGTCCCATTCTCAGACGATTGCCTAGATGATCCAGGATTAAGTGCTCTGTAACGTTCTCAATTGCAGCCAAGTCTTCCACATACATCTTTTCCGGTGCAGCATCATATTTCTTAATGTAGCCCTTGTCCACAGACACTTCGGGCTGTTTCACGTAAGTCTGAGAGCTGGCTGCCTCCAAAAAGTGTTTCAGTTCTTGTTGAAGCTAAGCATTGGAAAGTGAGAGTAAGCCAGATTTTAGTAAAACCATTTCGAACTCACTGCAAATTCATTGCTGCTCCTCTCCGTGAGGAATGGATGCTCCACAATTTCCAGCATGAAAGGACGATTCTCAGGATTCTTCTCAAGACATTCAGCGATAAAATCGATAAAGTCTTGCGTCCAATTGATGGCTTTAATCAAAGTAGGTGGAGGATTACGTACAATTTGAAACATTGCACGTGTTGGATGCATGTCATAGAATGGAGGTCTACCATCAGCTAATTCAATAGCTGTTATCCCTAATGCCCAAACATCACACCGACTTCCGTAAACTTCATTAGATCCTGTGAAGGAAATTTGTCAATGTCAACACTGTCGTTTCAAGGACTATATGAAACCATACTCATATCCTGAGCAGTTACTACTTCTGGTGCCATCCAACATGGTGAACCCACACAAGTGCCACGTTTCCCAAAAGTCGAATCGACCTCACGGGTTAATCCAAAGTCACACAACTTCACTTCACCATCTTTTGTGATCAAAATGTTGCTAGCTCGAACATCACGATGAATGAAATGATTCCGATGTAGCTCTATACAGGCTTTAGCCACTTCTTGAAGGATAAAAGCAATGTGTTCCTCTTTCAAGGGTTTTCCAGCTTTTAACAATCGATTCACGAGATTTTCTGCTGTGTCTTCACAATACTAATAAGCAAAATTCAAGATATAAAAATCAGTGCAGTCATTTGCACACTATTGCATAATTCAACTCACCTGCAAGACGAACCAGATTTCATCAGGTCCATCATTCCGTTTGTGACGATACACTCCATAGAAATCGGGTAAATTTGGATAGCTTGAATGGTCTCGAAGGATCCTATACTCTTCCTCAATATTATCCCGATGTTCCTCATCGTATTTTTGAATTTTAATTGCAACCGTTCGGTTATCATTTTGTAGGTCTTTAGCTTTGAAAACCTTCAAGAATATTTTATGAGTTACGTAAGACTTTAATGCACTCGACACTTTACTTTAGCACAAAATCCTCGTCCAATTTCCTCCTGAAGCTGGAATTTTTCCGATGGATCCGGTAGGGAATCAAGTGCCATGTAACTCATTTTGGACAATTACACCTTTACCTTGTCTCCGAATGCCTTTTGAAGAGAAAATAGTAAACCTAGTTATTCTTTTAAATCACTTCAAACAGATCCCTGTTTCTAAACGGTCAACTACTTTACACGAATTGCTAACGTCGACTGACCAACGATACAATACTCTGACCAAAAGCAGTGTAATTAAATAAACTAGTAAATCTCATTAGAACCTTTATGTTGTTGAAGCCATACGATATCTATATCACCTTGTTTCCTTCCAACTAAATATTCACAATTTGTCCAACTTTCACGTTGTGGCATTACTTTCTTTCACCTAGAATCGGGTCAACGATTTAAAATTGAGCGTTCCCTGTTGCATTTTCCAGCTTAAGGGAATTTTTAACTTTAATAGACAATCTCTATATTACGTAACACTTTCTGAGTCACATTCTCTGTGAACCAGACGCAGTCAGTTCAGCTATCGGCAATCGGTCGTCTGGTCTATGCAGCCAAAACCCTTGGAGTCATATTCCTTATGACAATAAACTGGACAGACCAATTCTTTCCTACGACAGGGCGATCTTGCCATTGACGACTGTAACTTCAATATAAGGAAAATAAAGTTGGACAATTGAACGATTAGTTGAAGTTTTTTAAATCAAAACTCATGAAAGACGTCTTGATCTTCGATTTTCCTTGTTTTTGTGAAATTTTCCTCCTAAAGATCTCCTAAAACACCCCAAAAGGGTTCTCACAAACTGTATGAAATATAACCACTTCAATACTTCGTTACATCACAAGTTGTCAGTGTATATCCTTCATGCGTCACAAAATTAAAACTTACCGTAGTGATTTACTAGCTGTGTTTGAGATATACTCCAAGCAGATAAACTGTAAGGTGTTATTCCAATGCAATAGTCGCCAAGCCTAAAAGGCTGCCATATATGAAACAGTCTTTTGAGAGCTATGAAAGGGAAACTCCAAAAGTTCGCCATGAAATTGCTACGGATTCGTAAGAGAACAGACATAGAACCACTACATTTAAAATCAACTTTAAATGCAAGGGTGATTTCTGGATTGTCTAGGTAATATAGAGAATGAAATTCAAATTGATTTTAGTATTAACAAATATTTGCACAGTAGACAGTTGTGTTATTGATTTAAACAAATTGAGCTCTTTTTAACAACATTAAGTTATGTAAGTAACTTGATTTTTTTCGGCTAACATATATTGGATTTGGGCGTACCATGTCTCTTGGAGGCGACTAACATATAAATGCTAAGCTGATTTACGATTATATCACCTTGTGATTTGCACTTGTTCAAAATGATGTACCTACCATTATCTCCTAATAAAATGTTCTTGAACAGTTCTCTCTTAAATAGATGGTTCTAGTGACACAAAAACCAAATTAGTGCTAGAAAAGCACTTTTGGATTAGAGATAAACCACATAACCAGGTCAATTTTGGATTAAGAAGTTTTAGATCACGAACATCTACATCAACGTATGTAGGTTATCTTAGTTTGCATAAACTGGAAAAACAAAATTTACGGTGTACATGAACTTGTCACATATTATCCTTGCGTGTAAAAAATAATTAAATTCAAAATCATTCGTGGTTTTATTTAATTTTCGAAGAATTTTCAGCTGTTTGCTAGAATTTCTCGATGATTTCTGAAGAAATGGCAGTTTGAATGACAAGATGTTTGTAAATTGGTTGGGACAACCTGTGATACCGCATGCCAAGTTAGACAACCATTGAAAGTTGTGTTGGGATGAAATCAAAAAATTTTGATTTTCGGTGGGAGGAGTCAATGGTTTGCCGACATGTATGGGTATGTTGGCAGCTGTGAAGAGAACCAGCAGAGGTGTCTTATAATAAGGCTTTGGCCAACATGCTGTGTCGTGTATGGGACCAGCAAGGTTATGCGAATGGATATTGAAAAGAAAATAATTGGTTTTTCTATAAATCTCTTTGTATTTATTTACAAGTAAAAATAACATAAACTAATAAATAATACAATTCAAATAAATCTTTTAGAATTATTACAAAAATTCACGCTAATTGTGTATTATAATTCGAAGTCTTTTTTTTGTTTAATTAATTATTTTCATTAAGTAATACTGATAATTATTAGTCGGTGAGCTAAATTTCATTGAATTAATTTTGCATTTATTTGATATGATCGAAAATCTTTAAATCTTAAAACTAAATTTTTGAATGTTTTATATAATGGATTTATTTATTTATATTTTTTAATTACAAACACTAACCCATTCTTCTACTTTACATTCTTCACATTCCACATAACAACACCAATGAAATTTACAATTGCACCTTTCAATACGTTTCTCTTTTACTAAATTATAGCCTCGTCCACAACATAGTGACGCACATCCGTTACTACCGGAACTAGTTCGATTGCACTTACGTCCAACGGTTCCTATATTGAAAAATTAAATAAAATATTAACTGAAAAATTTTCCTCCTAATATTTACCTTGAATATCAGCACTAGGATCCTTCTCGCAAAAATTCGGTGATCTTTGGTAATAAAATAAAGCAGTCTCTAATTTTCTTATGGCTCTAGTACCCATTTTATCAAGAATTTTTCTAGGTGGCCGACCATTAACTGCATTCTTATTTTTCTTTTTTGTCCTTTTAAGTACAACAAGTGGAGGACCATTACCTAAATTCGATTGATCTACTAATATAGCACGACGAAATTGTTGTTTTAGTACTTTGCCTACAACACTAAAATCTGGTGCTGATTTCCAACATGTTTTTAATTGACAACTACCAGACATTCCATGACATTTACAACGTATTTCCATATGATTGGAAACTGCCTAAATGTTATATTAAAAGTATAATATAATTAAATAATTAAAATTTTTATTTGAATTTTCCATTGAATTATTTACCATACGTCCAGCATGATTGTTATGTAAATTGATTTTTGATTGTATATCACCTGCTTTCTCCCTTGAATCGAGGAACAATTTTGAAAATTCTACCCCAAAATCCATGTTGTGAGAACAGCCACCCCATTTCCATCGGCTAGCTATTTTAGATCGTTCGTATTTCTTTTCTTCTTCAGGTGTTAGAACGTTATTTGTTTCAAGATATTGTAAGAATAGTTTTTTTTCTTTATCCAAACTTTCACGCAATGATCTTGTTAGAGGTTTACGATTTACGGACGGATCACAACCACACGATATCAATTTACCTTGACTACAAGCTTTAGCTACACTATGTGCTACACCAGCAGCTGATATTGCATATGCGAATGCTGTTTCACGATATCCTAGAAAGATGATAAAATGTTTTGGTCAATTATTTTGTATGGATTTTGATGGGATAAAAATAAGAAAATTTCAAAATATATGTATGTCCCCACACTTGACTGAATATGTTAGTGCCAATAAAAATCAGATGAACCAAATCAGTGCAAAAGGTAACTCGTCCCCGGATAATATATTCAGGGCTGTCAATTCGTATCGCATGGTTCAAGATATAAAATGAGAATATAAATTACATCGGTCAAGGCACTAAATCGAACTGCATTTCGACAGATTGGATATCGATCAGTAATCATTCAGTTGATCGATTCTTCTCTCATCCTAAAGGTGATCAACGGATATCATTGGAACGGATCCTTTCTATATGTAGATCGACATATGTCTAACCCTATAGGGTATTTTACAATGATATCCGTCAGACAAGCGGACTCTTAAATTATGTATCACGACTACTGCTTGATCTTGGACTTGTTGGTCTTGGATTTGGTTCTGTCATGGTTTCATGTTTAGCTTTGTTGTCGTCGTCTCTGCCAGACAAAATGAATGCTTGACTATACTTTGATGGTATGATATTTTGTTGTTATTTTTTGTCCACTATACCTATTGTCAATTCTCTAAAAGTTTATATAATTTTTTTTTGTGTTTTATTGATTGTAACAGCTATTGTTACTTGTTATTGTTGACGATGTTTTAAAAACATTTTATCACATCAACTATTCATGATTGCGTTACGTTCATTAAAATCTCGTCGACAAGTGATCAAGGTAACAGCTTTAATTTTATCATTTTTATTTTTTCCTATTGAATGTGATTGAATTCATTAACATAAGTACGCTGTATCACATTGTGACGTAAATTTATTGCTTATAAGACTATAACATCAAATCAAAATCTAAAAATTATTCAAACGTTCACAAACTTCACAAAATCAAAAATGTTACTCTTTCAAACTAATGAAGTAACATCCGAAATGCGAAAAGACAATAACAAAGTTTTGCGTAAACATAGCGACATCTTTTTGTCATTAGCCTTACTACAAGTCGTTTGACAGTTCAAACTCGTACGGTTGTTGAATATCATGATGGTTCTGGATGAAACAAACTACGGTCTATCCAGAATTAAATATATTGAAACACGATTCTCAGGTGGAGATGGCTAGAAGGTTTAGGTTCGGATTTACCTTAAAAAGAACTCTGGTATGCAATTGTTAACCTTCCGCCTAATTAGTGCGACACATTTGGCTGTGACAAGTGACACTTGTTAGTAAGTGCGGTGTCCATGTTTGGTTAGTATGAATATTGTGATGTGATAAGCTGATAATGATGAAAGGAATGCAAAAGATAACTTATGGATCATTCTATGACAATATGGTTATAGTTACGATCGTATATTGTAAATATGTCAATGAAAACGAAAATGACTTCAAAGGAAAATATGTGACCGACCTTCAATTCAATTCCATCACCTTAACCAACATGATAATGTACAGAATTGTCCCGAAATGCAACTGGGGCTAGATGGGCTTCTGGTTCTTCTTCATATTCTTCATCTTGTTCTTCATCTTCTTATTCATGTTCTTGTTCTTGTTCTTGTTCTTGATGAATAAACTAAGAAGGAATAAGAACAATCAATGTTCGAATATTCTCAATTCTTTAAGATGTTTCGATGATCTTATGTGGTGTTGTTCTGAAGATGGAAATGTGCAAGTGCATTGAAGGAACAATGCGATGGCAAGGAGGATAATTTATTTGCATTTATATATAAATTATATTGTAACCAAATCTCTTCATTCAATTTCAATTTAAATTGTTATCTTGACAGAGTAAGGGTTGGATTTGAATAAATCTTTCACTGAAGAAGTTTTAGTAGTTCGAACTTGTCGACTATGTGTCTTGGGATTAAACGATAGACGACAGACAAGACGACAGGGAATATCTTGTATAGTTATTTGCATATTGAAGGACACAACAAGCATCACCACAAAACGGTGGATGACATCTTCTGATCTGGATCTGAGGTAGTAGTTTCAATGAGATATTGAGGCTACAAAGATATATCAGCATTGAAATGTTGCTGTCTTCGCATTGAAGATCCCTTTTAAATGGTTTCACGAAGGTTTCGGCAGAAATGTCCAGAATCAGGGTAGATACAATGAAAATGATGATTGTTAATGGAAGACAAAGTTATGCTTGGCATTTTATATAGCCTTGACTTTTGCATGTTTGTCAAGTTGTGCATTTTGTCAATGTTCCTTCATGTTGGTGGACATGATAGAAGTGTATTTTATGTTAAAATCTATTGATTGATGGCGATTTAACGATATGTTGCAATTGATTCAGTTGACTCAAAGTGACTGCCATGACTGCCATGACTGCCATGACTGACTTAACTGACTTGATTGAATGATGGACATTTTATCGAATGTGTTTTTTGCATATAACATTTTGTTATCGTTATCCTGATACGATTTATGTTCTTTGATTGTATATCTTAATTGTTTGATTGTAAACAAACATTCATGTGAACATGTCAATGAAAACATTGTCAATTCAATTGAATATTACATAAATTGCATCACTTTCAATGTCATTTATCGATACCATCTGTTTGACATTATTCAATTCGACATTTTGTTATTTTTATGAATAAATCACATTGAAATTGAATTGCATTAACACGTTTTATTTTGTAAATCCTGATTTATGTAACGTAATAAATCTAGCTACTGTTATTTAATCCTCAAACCTGGAAGTAGATATCTACCAGTAGATGTTGATTCTAATATCACCTTTCTGCCACCAATGTGTTTTCACTAATAATTAAGACATTTCAAGTGTAATAAATTAAAACATTTCGTATTAAAATCCACAATGCCTGTGGCGCACAGACACAATTTTTAATTTAAAGGTATCATTATAAGCGCATAAATTTTGCTAATTAGATTGACTTTAATTGTGTTACGGTATAACCCATCAAAAGTGATCGTAACCAAGTATAATAGGGTAATAAAATGTTCATAAACTTGAAGTTTGTGATTGATCTGTACCACTATAACATAAAGTGTTATAAAAAAGGGAATCCCTTGAATCCTGATTACATTCGTTCCGCCACAATTAAATGTGAATCGAATGTCAATAAAATTTTCCCTTGATCACTTGATCACTTGATGATCGAACGTGATCATTGAGATTTCTCTAGAAATTAAGATAGAATCTTGGGAGCTGTAGGTACTACTCGTATATCCTCGTAGATGGAAGTAGAAGCTCTATAAACGACTCTATAAAATTTTTAACGATCACCATTTGGCATTTTATGGATAATCTCCTTGATTTTCTCACTTTACCTTTTATAACAAAACTTTGATGACATTTCAGACTTAAATCTTTCCACATTCTTTAGAAACAATTTCAAGAACATTTTTCTTTATAGACATTCAAAAGTGATGAGTAATGTTGGACTTGAGATGTGTGGTCCTGGAATGAGACTTATTCGAATTGAGAGAAGTACCAGGTGTCATGATTTTGGGGCGACAAAACCTGGAACCATTCGTAATACATTCATGGCACTATTTCTTGTCGCTTTGGCGCATATTCACACGACAACTTCAACTTGAATCTTGTTAATTTTAAAATTTAGTACGTGTTTACAAATCCCATGATTTACGAATGTTGTAAATTAAAGGCTTAAGGCAATTTTCTGTCTTGAATATTGAATATGACGAGTGTCATGGAACAAGAGCTATTATTCATGGGCTTGAGTATATCATGTGCTTTTGTTCCGTCTTTGCAACATTTTCAATTACAATTTCAACAACAAAATTTACTAACACAATGTTCATTTTAATTAGAACAAATCCATTCCTATTAAACCAATATCCTATAAAAATTGATCCGTGAAGTTGAAGATATTCCACGGTGATGGTGATCGGTTCATTCCAAGAACTATCTCTTTTGGGCTTTTGTGTTTTTTACATGCGTGACAAATTTGCGTTTGCACCATCACTGAATCTCATCATCTCATTCAAGGTGGCCATACCAGGCCGATCTATCCATGGTGGCCGGAAGAGCTGGAATTTATTTATTTTTTTCGAGAAGACCTAAGACCACCAAGGTATGGTGAGTTTGCTAAATTAATGTTTATTCTTACCTGTCGTCTTCAAAAGGTGCCATAAACACGGGGCTAATTACGGAAATTATATGTTATTTAGGCGATAGATGAATTGGTTATTCTTCGAAAATCATTTCAATTCAATCGAAATTGTTATTTCGATACGCGTTATACAACATTGAATTCGAGTCAAAAGATATACGTCTTGAGCTTTATATCTTTATATCATCATATAAATTTGAGTGAAACATTCGAAACGTAGGTAATCCTTAATTTCATTTTAAGGAATTCAAATACTTTGCTTCGAGCTAATTTTAATCAAGTCCACCACAACAATTTAATCAATTCAAACATGACGTAATTTAACGAGATGTTTGAAATGCTAAATACGCTTGGAAGGTATATCCACAAGTCCAGCATTTCGGTATTCGGGATATTTTCACAGTCTCCAGGATAAACCACTGGCATTTGAGTTGAATGAAATTTTCAGAACCTTCCAATGGAATTTTGGGTCCATTTTCATCATCATCATCATCATCATCATCACCATCAGAAGGAGTATCATTCCGTTAAAAGCTTTTCGAAAGTTTTGTGTAGTCTAGGAACTTGAGGAAAAATTTATTGAAAAAGAACAAATATTTGAACAGAAACTTTTTAGAACAAACACATTTTCTAAAATATTTATATTTTAAAGGGTTAAAAACATTTCTGTGGTGGTAATTATTTTAATGTTATTGAAGCTATATCAAGTAGCTCATATGATAATGGATTATGATGAGTAAACAACATTCAATGTAAGTGAAATTGATGTGGCTACTATTTCTAATGTTAAACAGAGAAACCTACATGAAACCAAGTTTATCTGTTTATATGCAAATTACGAACCCAATCCAACCATGATCCGTCTTCTCTGTATCCAAACTCAATTAACTCGAACAAGTCTTGAAGATTCTGCTCAAGCCAAGTACAAATGGAAAATAAATTAATCGCCATTTAAGATCATGTCAAGATAATCGATATATCGATTTAGCAAAAGAGAAATATTTTCTTATTTTAACATGTAATTGAATGAATGCATGAAACCGATTCAGGTGAGTGAGTGAGGTAACTTCAAAACGTTAATTGGTCACCGAAGAGACGGTGAATGTCAGGTATGATTTTGTCTGACATAATTCGTTGTGCATCTTAAAACCCACTTAAGTCTTGTGGGAAAGATTGCTAATAAAAAACAATTTATAAAAAAATTACACTACCTACTTGTGCAATTGACATGACTTCAGTTGACATATGCGTGTCAGCAAATTATCAAATGTTTATTAATAACATGTGTCAGTTTGATTTGTCATATTGTGTGGTTTCGCTTGTCTTTATAAATGATTTCTGTGTCGATATATTATTTGTCATAGAACAATCAATTTTGTTGTGTTCGATGACAGATTCATGTATCATTTCAAGTCACAAACAGATAACCATCTCAAAAGTCATTCTTTCCATTTGGAGGTAAATCACCTGATAACCATCTTCAACATATTAGCAGATAACCTGAAGTTTTGGTAACCGAAAAATTGTATCAAGCTCACACGGTGCTACATTTTGTGACTTGACTACAAAAATTGTCCTGATGCCTTCGAATATACATACGTGCAAGAAGGTAACTCTTGATAATTCAGTAAGAGGAGTATCTGCTTATACGACTTTTTAACACAGCCATGACAATCTCTCTCCGGCAATCACGCAGCAGACACACACCAGTAAAACCGACAGACATGTACACACTACAATCGTCAGAGCCTTTAAAATTGTAGAAAACGAAGATTGCCAAATATTTTAGGCAGACAAACATCACCACGTCTAATACTGAATCATAACACTTTGCGGTTACATCAACTGATAATAATTTCACACGGTTCCTTAGCCCTGTTACGTAACTGAGTGCAGGAAGCTGGTGAAT
The DNA here is from genome assembly GCA_963971475.1 of Chrysops caecutiens. Lineage (NCBI taxonomy): Eukaryota > Metazoa > Arthropoda > Insecta > Diptera > Tabanidae > Chrysops > Chrysops caecutiens. The sequence continues at coordinate 8,998,072 of OZ020570.1, forward strand.
ATCTCCTGGATTCAAGTTAATAACATCTCATAATATGACAAAGATGTTGTAATAAAATACTAAGCTAAAGTAATTCTGAGACAAGCTGGAAAATCTTCGTTTCTTATATTATAGATAAAGTGACCAGAGTTACGTTAAAGTAGTTGTTATATAAATGACTTTGAAATGACTAGAAATAAAGTCACAACTAATTAAGTACAGCTTAATACTTTTACATGAAAACTTCATGGCTTCTGACCGCAGCAACATGCGTGAATGGTTAAACTACAAAAGACGATAAAGTCGCAGTTGATCATATTTTATTGGATTTTAAATTGAAAACATTGAGAAATATGATTCTGTATGAAATGAGCAACGACTTGAATATGAGATCAGCATCAGGTTACATCAATAGCTACATGAAAAATTTTATGGTTTTCACACACGACTAGATATACGAAAATTCACTTCCTAGCCAACTCGGTCAAACAATCATAATATCACATCCCTCCACTTACAACTACATGCGTGTATAATAAGCTGTCTTATAGTTATAATAAACCAAATTCCCTTTCATGCACATCATTGAGAATGTCATTACAGCAATAAAACTCTTGCTTTGATATACAAAATCAAGCTTTAAGTGGCTATTGCTGGGTGCTATACCTCATGCGGCTCCTGCAAAAGCCACAATTGTGGAGTCCCCTTTTCGGGCTTGAGATTGAGACAAGTACAATTTTTAATGTTATATAAAATGAAAAATTACCTTTCTTCAGAAGATTGGATGAATGAGGGTTTCGGCTTTTTGTGCTCAACGAGGAACAATTCCAACGATGCCACTGGAACTGGAAAAACACAATTCAAGAAGAAGGAATTATAATTATAATTAAAATAAAAAAACAAATTAGTACAACAGTAGATACTGCAACACATTTCAAAATATTGTCTTCATTGTATGTGTGTCAATTTGTGCTGTGTATTTCTTATGAGGAAAAATAAAGGGGATTTCCCACATTTTTCTTCATATCTTGTTTGTGGCCTACACTTTTCCACTCACTTGAACTTGGCACTCACGTACAGCTAATTCCAAGCCGTCAAGAGCTGCTAATGTTACGTCACTTGCCTTATAGCACAATTCTAATTGATCCTTTGTTAATCCTGGTACTGTGCGACAAGTTGCCCTTACGTCTGGTAAACAGTTCGTCCTGTAATTAGAGTGTAAGCAAAGAGAGGTAATTGCAAGGAAAACGAAACAAATTTTTGTCTTTTAGCCAATTGAGACAGTCGAAATCTAATTTTGCATCCTTGTTAAATTGAATTAATACAATATACATCATGTCACCAATGAAAGTCATTTTGTATTGATAGTGGATTTGGAAACTGAAACCTCTGACAGATGATTTCTGATTCGGACTTCTAAAGTAGATAGTTATTCAAGGATCGTTTTTAGTAAGAGCTTTTCAAATTCCTTAAAAAATAAAACCCTTAACCATAAAACCGTGATAGAATTGATTAAATACAATATTCTTGAGAGTTGCTAAAGTGTAGCTATAACCCTTTTGAAACTTTCCTGAATCTAGGAGAAGAAGAGTACTGTACAGGAATGGTTCCAGTATCCTATTACAATAAATTGGCATTCATAACCACTTGATACTAATTATTCAATTATCCACAAAGGGTTTGTCATGCAAATGATCCAGACAAGATATTAGAAGGTTTTGATACTTCATACCAAACAGGAGACAGTGCAGTTCAAAGAAGTTTTAGTTTATTAGGATTTACATCCTTGAAGTCATCAGAAGTCTGACCACTTAAGTCTGTGATTCTATATATATATATATATTCTTCTGATATCACTCTTATCATTGTGAATGTAATATGTGTTTGATTGTTAGCTGAACCTAGAGGAAGTGCTACTCTCTCCCATTCAGTTATGGTTCGGAAGCTAGCACACAGAAGTCACTACAAAAATCCGCTTATCTCGACCCTGAAATATTTGCAATGAATAGTAAAGTTTTTTCCATAGAACAGATAGTTTCTGCCATAGAGAGATAGATCTCATGGACGTCCATGGACGTGGAGAAAATGTAGAAATACGAAAATCCAATTCGCAGTGAAATAGTTTGAATATCTTAAACATCCGCAATGTCTTGTGGCTGTAGAACTTCTCTACGTTGAATGAAAAATAGATAACCATAGAATGGTGATCTCTAGTAGTCCTTGCACTTGAAAAATGCTGCTCAACACGACTTTCCTCTCACGCTGTCTTATTGAATTGAACACAGAAACCTGTACAACTTCTCGACATGGTATGGCAAATGAATGTTACTTAAATCTTGAATGTATCTTGTATCTACAGCTAAGATTGAAATAAATTCAAATGTGTTTTCTATGTTGGTACTCGTGGTATTTAGTCAGACGATGGATGGACGATGCAATGGTACGGGGTATGGGGGTAGATAACGTTGAGAACATTTTCGAAAACACATATAAAATTAGCAAAAGGAAATTACTCAAATTATTTGCGTACTTTGAGTATCATGGCAAGTAAATGTTGAGCACTTTGCTCTTGTGGTATACAATTTTCCTGGTGCTCAGGAAATGATTAAATATTTTCTGGTCAAATACCAGAAGTTCTCTGAAAGCGAATTCTTTAAGGAATTTTGTTTCTCAACAAAGTATTTTCTTCGTTTTATAAGAAATAACATTTTATTCACTTAAGAAAAGGAGGGTTCAATATTCAGGGAAAGATTTTAAGGGAAGGAAGACCCTTTGATGTATTATTGTGATATCACATTGCGCCACAAGATATTCAAGTTTTAGTATACCTAAACTATATAACAAAGTATCGTGGTGAAAGGGCATCTTGATCAGGGCATCTTTTTGTTAAAGTGATTTGTCACAATCTTGATCAGTTTGAGTCATGTTTGTCAAAGGATTGTCTTGATTCGTGGAAACCACCTGAACGAGCATTAAAACTAAATAAAAACAAATCGCAAAGTTTTGAATGAGTCTCAAATTCCCACGGCGCTAAGAAAATATTCTTATTGTTCTATATCTTTTTCATTTTGTCTTCGAGCAAATAATTTGAGTTAAAATATTTTTTTAGCAAAACAAAATAACAGACAAAATTGAGATATCCCCAACACAAGATTCAAGACTACAAGTCATAATGCTGTGGAGCACGTAATTTTGGAGATATAAAATCAAGACTCATGGTTTTCATTTTATTAGACCAAAGTTGAAAATGATTCTTTTATTTTTTTGGATACAGTTTAACCAGTTAAAGTCGTCTTTAATTTGATTGTATATGAAGTTGCTCAAAAGTTTAGCTGGAAATTGAGATGAGTATAAGATAAATCTGACAAAGATGAACTTCTAGACATCACCGGGTCAAATTAGTTTTAATAAAAATTCTTGTTATTTTGTGGTATTTCGAAAATACTATGACCAAACATGAATGGAATACAAATTCATGAATTAACGTTTGTTGCTGCTAACTTTGTGAAATGAATAACATCTGGATGGAGTTATATGATGTGATGCTTGCTGAGAAGATTAAGATTTCATATAAAACTGCGTGAAACTCATAAACACAAAATTTCAACAAATCGATTTCGATGAAATGTGAACATCGTCTATTGAATATCTCAATTTGATCTTTAATTAAACATCAATATCTCCAACGATATGAGGTGTCTCAAATCTCTCACACATTAAACACTTGGTCAGACTACTGTTGTAGATGATGATACCTTCACGTGGCACACAGTACACAGTTTCATGATGTAGCAGCAAGTTCCGTTCCATCAAGATTATGATCTTAATGTGTTTCACTTTTGTGGTCCATAAGAAAAATTTTGTTTTGTCCAAGAACGTGCTGTATGTCATATAATGTATGTTGACGACAAACGACGACAACATCAATTCCTAACTAAAAACCATAATTCACCGGATGCAAAGGCATCCAATTTCGGACATTATTTGGGGGTAAATGAACGTCAGACAGGAACTTTATGACCTCCAAATCTGTCATTAACTTTAAGGCTAATTTTTATATTTATTTTTGGAAAAAGTTTCACGTAAAAAAAAAATTATTATTATTATTATTATGTCTGTGGTATTCTTTCTTTTTGGTTTTGTCAAAATGAAAATGCACTCGAAAAAATGAGATTGCATCAAAATTGTCGCCATGCAAATCATCGTGTGATTTATTAATTTGACGAATAAAAATGTCATGGCTTTCGTTTTCGTTTTAAAAGTAGTGTCGGAATTTTTATAGATATATGTATCGTCTACTTATTTCTACAGCGAAGACATTTAAGTAGATACAATTATTAGAAAAATTCTAACTGAAGTCTTGAAGTGAAATTCAGCGAATTGTTTTGTGACATGAGAATAAATCCAAGCGATAGCAGTATAGCTCAGTGGTTAGAGAATCTGCCCAGTGAAAAGGAAACGAGTGATCGAACGCCTGCCGTGACGCACATTTTTCCTCATGTTACTACACCTCCACTTCATGCAAAGCAATTTACCGAACTTTAATTTTTTCATTTCATTCATTGGACAAAGTGTCTTTACTTTTTTCAAAGCCATCTATTAACCATTTGCCGAATTACATCGTTTTTATGAATGTCACAGAAATGGCGCTTCTTGAAATAAAATACATGAAAAGATTTACAAATGTTATGATACAGTGTTGATAAAATTGCATAGTTAATTAATCATGTTCACGTTAAACGTTAATTAAGTCAATTAAATTAAACAAATTGTCAGTATGTGTCATTTCTCAGAAAGTGTTTTTCTGCAAAAAAAAAAAAAAAAAAATAGAATTAAAAAATTACAAAACACTTACGTCTCGAGGGCATGCTATAAAACTTGATCAAAGTGTAACTTGTTTCGATATATAATAATCAGAGCTGCCATTAACAATTCAACTTCTGCTCCAACATCTTAAGGTGTTTTCTCTTACATCACGTACAGAGGTGTGCCTTAGTACGACGAGTAACTCTGAGCAGAACTTCGTGTCATTAATTGCGACTAAGATGTATGCTAATCGCCTTTATGCCAACGCTTAAGATTGATGGATAATAGCTAAGTTAAATCTTAAAACCACTCTGTTAATGTTATCAATTAGTTGGTGTTAAAATTGTTTATAATAATTGCTTTGACCGATGCATGTCAACTTTATTACTTCATTATTATTCACTTACATATTGGATACATGAAACCGTTTTTCATGTGTATGGATCATCCTGAAAGAAATTTTATAAAATTCACGAGCAATTAAAAATTCCCTAAAAAAATCACTTTGATGGGAATAACCCGGATAGGGTACAATGATAAAGTGCGTCCGCATACTTGAACTTGTCCAAAGAATGCAAACTTGTTGTGAAAATCGTTTCCAATTAAATGCAAATATTTTTCTTCGTTAGTCTTTAAGATGTTCGTGTGAAAAGTTAAGATTCAAGAAATGGCAAAATCTTAATGAGAAACTCGAATATATCCATTCGAATCTTATCTCTTTCCGTTGATGTCAGTTTTTTAAATCTTGTCCTTAAGAAATTATTCACTTCCAATAACAACATTAACAACAGCAAAATTGTTGGGTTATAATTTTTTCCTTCATCGAATCCACCATCATCACTTCCGATAAGGAAATATTTTTATGTTAATGATTATAAAATAGCGATTTCGAACAAAGCGTTAAATTGGAACAAATAAAAATAATAAAACAACAAAAATATATGGAGCTTCTTCTGTTGGCATCTTGAGATTTGAAAAAGATAATGCCTGGAAATCGGAATCATCTAAAAATTTATGGAACCCAAATTCAAATACGTATTTAGTATGAATAACTATATGGATGGATATAAATTAAGTTCAGCGGAGCGGATACCTACACTTCCTTCCCTTCATTTCGAAGGCAATTTTCTATACTTTAATTTATTCCACAAATTTGTTTTTAATTTAATTAATCAGACATTTGACAAAATTAGTGAAATTCCTGATTTCGAACAAAATAAATGGAAAATTTTCTCTAAAGTAAATCTTGTTTGAAATTTTCGGTTCCCCCCTGTTTCCCTTATTCCATTTCGGGGGGATATTTGAGAAATTCATTTTACTTCTGTTCCCATGCGTTAAAACACGATGCTGAATATGATGCTAAAGGAAGGGTTATGGCAAAAAACCTTTACCTTTAAAAAACCTTTACCTGAGCACATATTTTGCGTGCCTCCATTGGAATTTCTTCCTCGTTTTCCATTCTTCGAGACAAAATTTTTGCCACATATTTTAGTGGATAACTATTTGAGGAATGGTTTTTTGTGAAGTTTGAATCCATGGAATTCTATGATTTTCTAACCCCAGTTACGTGCTAACCGTCATGAAGTCATGAAAAGATGATCTTTTCTATCAAAATTTTAAGGATGATTTTAAGGTTTTTCACAAAATTTACGTCAATATCTTCTTAAATTAAATTGTCTGGCGATTGCTTAACATGAGAAATCTGCCTTCAAACTAGGACATTGGCTTTATGCCATATATTCTCAAACGATTTTACCTTAAACCTTATCCTCAATATCCCTTTGATGTTAATCGTTTCTTTGTTAATCAACATATTGACATATTGCATATCGTCATAATATGACATTGTTAAGTATTAATCAAATAAATCCTCAAGAAATCCTCCTTTAAAAAACCGATTACAAGACTTAATTAGAATTTTATAGGGAAAGAAAAATTTTTATTAAAGCAAAATTAGCATTTCAAACGTATCAATTAGCATAAAATGCAAATGTGTTTTATAGGTATATTTCATATGTTTATTGGTTTTGTGTTAAGTATAACTACAACTTACCACTTAACACTTAAAGTGAGTAACATCAGTAGCAGGAAAAGTACTTTACCCCGATAAAACATCGCGATTTTTTGATAAATTTCATCAAATGGCAAATTCTCATTTTCGAGTTCTATATTGTACAATATAATTTATATTTTAATAGTTATATTTATTTTTTATAATTTTGTGTGATTTTAATAACACTTCACTGAATAACACGAATTCAAAACGAACTGCTATATCACTTCAAGTGCACACTGACCAACCAACCACTGGCAAGCAACCAAACATTTTTGACTCGTTGTTCTTCAATTCGTTGGAAGATAATGTTAATAATAACAAAATCAACAACAACAAGAACAACTACAGCACAATAAGAAAACATAAGATAACTACATAAGACAACATAATAATGTTGCACAATGTTGAAGATGTAGTTATGGTTTTATATTTTATTTTATTCGATTAAATGCAATGTACTTGTTTAAATCACAAGATAATCATCTTATTAAAGGGTTGTACCTTATTATAATTTCAAAATCACCACCTCTACCAACACAAGCGTAATCAACACGATTCTGTGCCATGCTAGAGTCATGTAAGACCCACGAATTGATGTTACGTTCACTCATGCGACTAGACATCGACTGATCACTTGAAAATCAATTTGTTCGTGATATCTCAGAGGTTTTTAACCCATACCGCTTTGTATTTGACCAAAGATTGATGTAAAGTTGAAGATTCGAATATGAAATTATGAAGAATTTGTTATTACACAAAATCTAGAATCATACTATATCTCCATCAATATCACTTCACGTCAAATATCCGGCAATGTAACATCAACGACAGGAGTTAAATCAAGACTAAAATCACCAACGGCAACGGGTCGGTATACAACACAACCGGGATATGATCTGGAAAATGGGCATATGCGCACAACTTAGCATGTGCTAGCATATAAAGGATATTGTATACCCCCTTTAGGTATGTATTAGAAGTTTTGCCCGTACATATAAGAATATCTGGTAGCGAGCAAGGACGATAATATCAAGAGTAGAATATTCAAAAGGGATCATCTCTTGCATAAAAAACCATAACTAGCACTTAAACCGGCTTTTTATTTTTATTTTATTTTCAAAAAGGACATTTTTTCCTATTCTCTCTCATCACATCATATGCCATAATTATAGCAACAATAAACAGTATTATATGAATTCAAATTGTAGTTGAAGTTTTGCCTGTTTAACATATCAATTACTGTCGAACATGCACTTAACATGTTCACCCCGAACTTAGTTTGTGGCCCAGCACGGTTGATAAAAAACACGAAAATGTGAAAAGAGGGTAAGGGTTTCCACAGCCCTTGGTAGGTATTTAAATATTTTCACGTGAATTGATTCCATGTGTGACATACGTGAAAATTAAGGGTTACAAATTCAATTTGTCCTCGTATCGTTTATAGTTTGGTCGTGGTCTTAATTTATCCCTTTTTCCATTGTGAGCCCTGTGTCCCTCCGGATCTTATCGCTTTTGTATTATGTGCAATTACTCAACAATTGCTCATTGCCTGCTACTTGACGATTGAAATTAAGGACAAAAAGCATAATACAAAAGGGTTACATTGTTTTCCCTGAGAAAACATGACCAAAATGTGACCCATCTTAAGATGACGTCTAGGCTTACCACATTATTACGTCTTGAGTATATGTAGAAAATTCCACTAATCACACTATAATATCCTTTTTCCTTTATGAGGTTAATTTATCTCGTAGCATCATTTATGAGATACTTATTAAAACTTGATTTTGATTAGCTTCAAAAGATGAAGTGGAATCGTCCTGGGATGTGATGGAAGAAGGATAGAAAAAAATTTCATTTGATCCTTGATGAATGTCAGTTTCACTTTTTTTTCAATATAGATAAAGTATTTTTTAAATTTTTCGTTGCAATGAAAAACTGCAGTGATTTTGATTCCGCATGCTCGCTTCAATGCAGTTTGTTGCATCAATGAAAATTTTTCTGCATATCATCTTCCTTCAACAAGTGGATTGAAGTCCTTTGGATTCATTTGCATGAAATCAAACGATTCCAAGTGAGCTAAAGAGGACTATGAGATGGAGGTGGTCTTGTCTGATCTAGTACTAGTATGACTGTAGTGTATATCTCGACAAATTTGATTCATGTACGTAAACAAATTGCAACAAGTATAAGGATGAGGGTGAATCCTTAAAGGATGCCGACAATTCTACCAATTCCAGTGTACCACATTCAGGAGGACATTAAATCGACCGACCCTTTTTTTTCCTCAACAAGCTTAACCAAATTACACTTATCGTTTCCTTCTAGCATAATCAGGAAAATGGGGTAAGTACCCATTCTTTGGAGACATGGATTGTTTTGTCTAACAATAAGTGACTCCTACCAATCGATACAATTGCAGAGACAATTCTCTTTGCTGCCATTTTCTTCCTGACTCAAGTGCTTCCGCAGTTGTATCCCATTGATTATACTAATTGGCTGTCTTGAAAGGGAAAATGTCGTAGAAGGGATTTTATTATCATCCCTTAATATTTTCTCGTAAGTGCATGAATTATTGCCGAAATTCGTGGATGCAGTTGTCCAATACGTGATTTCACATATTGTGCAATAAATTTTTAGTTGTTTTGAATTGTTTAAATGGAAATTCAAAATTTATATAAGGCGTATGGCACACTTGAGATATGAGTTGGGTTGCAAATGAAGGGTTTCGATTCAGAAGTGAAGATAAAGGTTCAAATAGTGACCGCTTCTTATTTGTTTGAATATCTAATTACCACGATCCAGTACAGATTTACATTTGTTTGTTCATCCAATCAGAATCGAAATAAAATTTGTCAGGTATAGGTATCTACCTAATTCTGAAAGGAATTTTAATTGTCTACACTGTTTGGTTTTGATCTTAATGAATCTACCACGGAGGCAATGAGGAGGTGATACTCATATACGTATAAGTGCTTACAAGAATTTCATCTTCCCGGTAGGTATCTAAGTTTAAGGCAATCCCCGAATTCGACACGCTCAATGCTTGTGTTTGTTTGGTCAGCATATTGAGACCATTCACTCGAGGTTACTATTATTAAGGAAAAAATTTTATTAATATTGTTATTAGTATACGTATCCACCATCTTGCAGTCTTGCATCGGGTATAATTTGATTTCAGATAAAAACTTGATGAATGTAAAGTCTTTGCGGTAGGTACCTACAACCTTCTCATGCAGAACAGGGTGTTAAATCACGCTCACCTTCAGGCTGAATCGACAAAAATTGAAAGTTTCACTTAAATATATAATATGACAAGAAAAGAAATGAATAAAACTTGCCCTGAATCTGGACAATTTGTGATCTTTATCATATCCACGCCAACATGATTCCAAAGAGATCATTTTCAGATATCAATCGAAATAAATTGATAACCGAAACGAATCAATACCTAATAACCACTTAAATTGTTCAACTAAAATCTAATAGAAATAATTTATATAATAACGAAAATGCAATTTGAATAGTTCGAAAGTGATTTACACCCTGAGGGTGTTTAGCTTCTAAGAAATATTTAATAATATCTCATGACTTTTTATCTTAATCAACTCATTAAATGATCTCATTAAAATGGCGAATATTACAAAATATCTTGAGGTATGAAAATCTTAAATCATCGGTTGACTTATTAATTTATCTGACCATTATTTGTTAGTAATAACTGATGATTTCATTTTTAACCAATTAGGGATTTGCGATATTCACGATTCTGTTGATTTCTCGAATTGAATGATACTATAATGATGGGTTAATGAGTTTCTTTGAAGTGATATTATGAAGGTGATGTTTGTGGATAAACTGTGTATTCTATATAGGTACGAGTTACTGAAATCGCCAGTTAAAAGTGTCAAACAAACGTCAGGCATGCGCTGAATAGGTTATATGCCTCCATTTTTGAAGTAACCTGGAATTTCCATTGCGTGTGGTTTGTATGGAAAACATCGTATTGCGATGTTTTTCGTCGCTTGTATACGAAGAGTTATACAAATACTAACATGCTGTTATCACATTTGATAAGAGGAAGTAAGTGGTCGTGGGCGTGGAAGTTATGGAACACAAGAGACACCAAGAAAACAGATAAAAATTCGCGCATGATTGTAGTGGTTTGTGTGGGACGAGTTATTAGGTTATCGTCTCTTCTTCCACATCCCAGGCCACGTGAAATGGGTGGAGCTAACGAAGTAAATAAGCAGCTAAGGCGAGAGTGTTCTTATTTACTGGTTCTGGTTACTGGCACTCGCTGGAAGTCAACTCAGACTCTGGATCAGAACGAACAGGGAACTGCACTGAATGATGTGAATTGTTCGTTCCAGACTTTGTATTGTAATTACGATGAGCAGTTAAAAGCGTAATTAGACATTAATGGATGATAAAGTAGAGCTCTGTAATATGTAAATTTTATAAACTGATAAAACCTGCTTTGCAAGTGTAGCCGGAAACAAGATGTGCATGCATGAAGAACGGATGCACCTACAGCGATGCTGATAGAATCATGAGGTGGAAAACAGGTGCGAAAATGGATTCGATAGGTTTTCGAATTAAAAGCGGAAATTTATCGCTTCATGATTGCTGTTAGCATAATTAACGAATTGTCAGTTAACCGCTTGTTTGGAGATGATTCTCATGAATATCTATTTGAGATGTTACATCTGGGGTGGTCTTTATGAGGAGAATTCTTTGTAGAATTTATTGAAGTGCACTTAGAGATTTGCAGATAAGATTTTTATTGAATGCACTGTGGGAAAACCCTAAGCAGATTGTATATCTCGAAGTGAGAAAGAAATTGTCTCTTGCTTTTTTGATTAACCGATAAATAAAACTTATTTTTTCTGCAATCAAAACACTTAAATTTACCACAAATTTCATACAAATTAACATTTTCAACTTGCAGTATGTTTAAAGCCACGAAAAAATAAACAAAAATAATAAAACTTAAAAATAAATAAAACCTCAAGATAAAATACATGATCACAAGCTCTAAATGGATAATTAATGGACTTAATATTATTCGAATCACATTAAATAATTTATCAACAATTTATAACTTAATGCGATAAACTCGTTCACACACATCTGGTGGGCACGAATTGAATTAGTGAAGAAATTCAAAAATTAAGAATAAAAAAATCGGTTTAAAATATTTAAAAGAGACAGAAGCATTTTCTTATATAAAATCAATTTTGTACTAAAGACTGGTTTTGCATGTTTCATATGGAATTTGTATGCAAATTGAGTTGAAATTTTTCAAACAAATTAATGACTTACGGAAGTGGCGATTTCGGGACAATTTCATTTTGATAATCAGCAGAAATTCATAAACCGAATTTAAGCAAAACGAAAATCCAAGAAGTCACAGGGGAAAATTTTCCCCACTCAATCTGTCATTTGCTACGCTTTTCAAACGTCAAATTCTTATGAAAAATGATTCCTGGTATCACGAATTGGAAATGAAAGAAAATGCCAAATTTCCCCTCATTCCAATACACTGCCAACTGAAATGTCAAATTTCACAGAAGCATTTACCAAAAGATATAAATTTTGGTTTAAGTCTTCGGTGGTGTTGAGATAAAATTTTGAATCAATAAAGAAGTGATCAAATAAACCAATTAAAAATGTCATATATCAAGAAAAGCTTTATTTGGTAAAGTTGGTAGCAGTGGAATTGTTGCCTGCTTTCGCCATACGAACAAGTTAAATGCAATGAGCAACACCAACAAACAAACAAATAACCACAAAAAGTGACCATTTCCAGTACCAACTTGTGCTCGGACAAGATCGATACATCCAAACTTGGGACAATTAACATCAAAAGTAAGCCTCATAAATTATCAATTCATAACTGACAGACCAACATAACAAAAAACAATCAACATACTATTGAACTAATCGACATGCGATCTCAGGTATCGGACATCGTGTGAGGTCCACAACATTTACCGCGGAAGTTTTGAGATATAAACTCAATAAATATTGAGCCCACGTAATAATAGCAATAACAACAGCAACAATAATAATAATAATAATAAAGTGCACAATCTAAAATAAGACAACGTACTTAATATGCAATCTGTGTCTGTGTCTCCATTATCATCTATCATAATTTTTTACTCCAATATCAACACCGGTCCATGGTATATAGATAAAGTATATCAATGTTATGTAGGTACTGGTCCACTGTTCTGTTTCTTACTGATGGCAGAGGTGAGAACATGACTCCCCTTGAAAATCTTCTAGACTTGATCTCATGATACGAGTGGAATATGCAAATTAACCGATCAAAAAATTTTTAATTAATTAAAGATTATTCATGAATTAAAAAAATTATTAATCGATCAATTTCGAATACAAGGAATTTGGTCATCGAACTAAACTTTGACGTAAATCCAAAGATTAAAACGTTCACAATGTATGTGATATTGATCTCTCTATTATTTTGGAAGCCCACAAGTTTGGGTGGTCTGAAACATGCAAATTAAGTGAAAATATTTTTGTTTAATTTTAAGGTAAAACGGGATAATAACTTTTGACAAATTACGAAATTTGAATTTTGATTTTTCAATGATACAAGACAAAGATTTTGGGAAATTGCAGTTGGAGATGTGAAGATGATATGAAGATGATGTGAAGTTGAAGTGAAAATGTGTGAAGATGTTTAAGGTTATATGTGAAGAAGAAGAATATTAAAGAATTGTTAATAACTACGAGAAAAAGATGATAATGATGATGATGATGAAGAAGTGAAAACCACAGAAATGTGTTTCAACAAGGATTAAAATGTCAAGACTCCATTCGTTACTTGGAGAAGATTAATAACCTGAAAATTTGCGGTTGAACATTGTAAAGTTGGTTCTGTAAATGTTCAATGAATGCCATTGCCTCTGTACAATGATGGATATTAAGTTAATAATATTAAAAATGATAATAATGCGACAGACAACTAACAATTGATGGAATTACAAAAATCAATGAACGAACAAAACTCAAGGTATACGTATAAGTGGATTAGGGAATGTTGACGAAATTTGAAAATTTTCAAAATTTTCACTTCGGCCCCCGCACGAATTTCAGAATAAAACATAACATGAATAAATGGCGGCCAAGTTGGATAACTAATAGCCTTGTAATTTGGCCAAATTAGTTATTTATGTCGCGTTAATTTCGCTCTTAATTTGTTCGAGATTCTTCGTTTTTCTTCAAATTCAGATTCAGGGATTGAGGCAATGTTCTTCTGCTTTTGGTGGTGCTTCTGCTTCTCCTGCTTCTGCTGCTGCTGTTGGATAAACCTCAGCACAAAGATAGAATGAGATATACAACGACAGACATGACAAGGTCGCCAGAAGCCGAGACCAAACCATGAAATTCTTTGGTAATGATGTGGTTTTGGGTACTCTTAACGCGATAAGCAATTATTCGTGCTTCCATTTATCATTTATTTTGTGGATACAAATCAGATGAATCGTCTTAGATTTTTGGGTTGATGCTTCTTTAAGACAACATTGAACGAAATAATGATGTGTAATTAAAACATGTGTATCTCCAAAATTAACCATATCAAATTACAGACATATTAATTAATTGTTGATATTTGTAACTGGAATGATGTTATAAATAAAATTAACCAAAAATTAAGTTCCTTATTTATCACATGAAGTTTTAAAAGGACGACTTTTCCGTATCTTTTGAAATCTAGTTTGAAACACGATCGTTTTGATTATGTGTGGATTTGTCCAACATTATTAACCACAGGAATGTAGCAGATAATTCAATGCGAAAATCTATTAAAAGATCCATTCGACCTACACGATCGTTATTGCATTGTTGCATTGAAAATTGCAACAATATCACCCGCTGGGTAACATTATCACTTCGGTTTGTGTTAAAACGAGAATCTGATGATGTTATACGGCCACACTGCAACTGGACAAAATGCAACAAGAGATGGAAACAAAAATAAAAATGTAGGATGCAACATTTGATGAGATGTGTCCAGATGCTGGACAAGAACAGAGACTACATTGATGACTTATTATGGTCAGTTATTGGGATTCAGCCCCTTTCATTTTTATATTTTCTTTATTTTCTGAAAAAAAAATATGTGTAGGTACAAAGGTTCATTATTTAAAATGATTAATTGTTGTGCAATGCTTTGTTCACTTCAAAGGTGTTGACGTTTATTACCTTTCCGAATGGTTCAGGGTTATCCTCCTTATTCGATACTCATGAGATGACACCAACAAGGTGTACCTTTGGCCAACCCATGTCGCTTTGGGTGGCATCTACATTACGCCAAAAAATTAATTATAATTTCACCAAATTTCCAGCTTCCAATATTTTGTGGTCGATGAATTGATTGATTCTGGATAATCTCATTTTATAGGGTAATAAAATTGAGTTATATGCACCCGGAAATCAGACGTCAAGGTTTTGGTGGAATCTTCATTTTTCACGTTGAACAGGGAGATTCTGGTCAGACAAAATTGAACAAGAAGACTGCATCTGAAAGGAAGCGTTAAGTTTCTAAGAAAATCTTTGATTCACTGTCCTTATAATTTGCTTAAGTGACTGGGACGGGATCAAAAATCAAAGATCTAAATTATGATGATTCACAATGACCAACAGAATCATGTCGATAAATCCCTAATTAAGACGATGCACCAACTTAATCTTCACGAGCTAATCCTTTAATCAAGTTGTCAAAACTTGATTTTTATCTTTACAAAGGCAAATTGTGATCTTTCCCACGGATCCGAGAACAAGAACAGTCTCAGTAAACAGGCATTTCTGTAAAAGAGAATTTGCGTCGACAATTTGTTGTACAAACCTTCGTACCTGCACAAGGACATTCGATGGACTTTAATCTGGTGAAAAAGGGATTTCTTCCTTTTTCTAACTAGCGATCACTGGCACCTTCAGCTTATCTCTTTGGCAATCTTGAGAATTTGGTCCCAATCTTCACGGATAATTTAAGATTATTAGAAACGCTTCATTGCGAAATTCACAAAATCATTGTAGGTACCAATGTGGGAGGGTTCAAGGGTTTGTGTGACTTGAGAAAATTGCATAAACCCTTAAAAATTTACCTTCGGAAAAATAATTTTCTTGAAACACCATCAAAACTTTCTCAGTTTCATACAGTTGAATTGGGGGGAAATGATGAAACAGCATGAGAAGCTTTTAAAAGCTTCCGCAAAACTTTTCCATTGAATTATTTCCTTGGAATTTGTGAAATTCAAAATACAGCGTGCAATAAGATGAAGAGCTTTTGAAAGCTTGAAATAATTGCTTGAAAGCTTTTGAATGAAAGTCCAAAATTCATGTATGTACAATAATTTATTCAGTCACATTGCGTTGATAAAATGATTTTAGTAACAAAAAATAAACTTAAATTTTTTTACATAAAGCTTTAAATTGAAAACCGTATCTTACTGGAGCGAGTAACTTAATTAGAATTGATTAAATTAAAATGAAATTTTAGATAATTGATTAATTAAAATTACACTAAATGGTTACACTTATAACACTTGATAAAGCAGCCGCACATTAACTGCGAGGTATTAGTGAAATAAAATTAACTGAAGCAAGTAATTCACAAGTTTAATAAATAAAGCGTTTTGTTTTACTTTAATTAAATTAAAAACAAAATTAATTATCACCAGAATTGAAAATTGTCACGATTACACCTTAAACGATATTTTATTGAGTTTCATCTGCAAGTATAAAGTTCACGTTTTTCGATACAGGTGCTACATGATACCTCACAGCACCATTTAAATACACACTTGCAATTGACTTTTTCCTTTACAGTCTGTTGATTATAGCCACGATTACAGCAAAGTAAATCGCATCCATCAACACCTTGAGATGTAACATTACATTCCCTACCGAATGTACCAAGTGATCCAGTCCGATGATTAGGTCGACAAAAATCAGGAGATTCATCTGTATAGACGAGATCATGTTTCGATGGTGGCTTGATTGTAGAACCTTCTGGTACAAAACTATTTCCATCATTGTGAGCTATTACTTTAGCGGCGCCATCGAAACGTTCCTTAAGACGCATTCCAACTTCACGGAATGGTGGCATTTTTAACCAACAAGTTTTCATTGTACAAGATCCCGACAAACCATGACACTTACATTCCAGTCTCATGAAATCTCGTACAGCCTGAAAATTTAGAATGAGAATGATCAACCTGAACCTGAACCAGAATTCGATGATAAGTGGATTTCTTTATCTTTAAGTAAGTAGATATATGTAAGTACTCACCAAACGTCCAGCTCTATTGTTATGCAATTTAACCAACGTCTTGATGTCACTTCTCTTCCTATACCGAGCGTCTAGAAATTCTCTTGATTTGCGAAAACCAAAATTCACGTTATCACCACAGCCACCCCATTTCCAGTCACCTTCTGGCAACACGATATGTTTACCCAGTTTCCTTCGTCTCTTCGGATTTCTACCCTCTTTCACCCTACGCTTATTACCCTTCCTTTCCTTTCCATGTCCATCAACTGAATTCTCTACTACTCTACTACTCCCCTCACGTTTCAAATGATTCTTATCACATGAACATTCTACTAAATTTCCCATTGTACATGCCCTTGTCACTGCATATGTCACTCCAGCTGCTGTTATAGCATTCACAAATCCAGTTTCTCTTGTATCTAAAAAACAAAGATAATAAGTAGATATTTAAAAATTTCCCTCAAAAATCTAATTAATCGACAATATCAAAATGGTAACTACTCGTATGTAACCATTCGAAAACTGTCAAAAGCTTAATGGTGAAATGAACAATTTGAAAATGTATAACGACGACATTTTGATTGTAATTGCATCATGTCTGCAATTACTTGTTGAATGAACTCTGCATAAAACTCTTAAACAAACTGAATATAATCGGAATATCTTCAAACTGAACTTGAGCAAACCTATAGGTTTGGGATATAATTGATGTATGTACTGATTGTTTAAAAGAGACATTTCTAAAACCCTTTCGATCTCATTCGTGTAGCTACAATGGATCACTGAGATGCAACAGAATAACTGCATTGACATGCAATAAATTTTTCCAACATAATGTTGTTGAATACTATAGGTACCCAATACCCAAAGTGGTTAACCATAAGACTACTGGCTAGTGAGTAGTGGCTACTGTTGTACTGTTGTGGTAAATGTCAACAGTTGGGCCGATATATTTTGTTGACTTAAAGGAATTTTATTTTGTGTCTTTTCTGTTGCACTTAAATTGATTTAATTTATTTTAGTACACAAAGGGTTATTCCGATTGTTCATTCATGACTAAAAAAAAATAAAAACTATATCTTGTTTGGGTTGTCAAGATATCAAGATGGTTTCACTATAAAAATATTTGCCGTCAAGATTTCTGTGGGAAACAACTTCAAAATATATATAAATACATACATGTACCTACATATATAACAAGACCTTGGACTACTTAACACATAACATCTACTTGTATGTATCTTGTCGAATGTGATATCGTCTTAACATATAATAAAATCAACTAAATTAGTACAGACAGTATGTCGTATTAACATAAACGAATGATATCACTTAATCGGCTTTATATGAGGATTTAAGTTTTAAATAAACTTACTCACTAACTCACAACACAATTAGATTAAGTTAGCCTCATTAAGTTAATTGGAAAATTAAAGAAAATTGTTTGTTGTTTTTTGTTATTTTAAATTTAAGTACAAATGAAGTCGTACTTACCTTTCATTAAAATTTTTCTCATACTTTTACGCAATGTTGTACAATTCCATCGACGATTCGTGAATTGAAATTCACATTCTCGGAAACCTAGATTTATTCCGTTGATAATCTCTTTAAGTAAACCAGAATCATGTCGGCAAATTTCCGCCATTTTTCCACGTAGTCGTCTCGTTTTCTTACACACTAATTGTGGATCGAGAAGAATGTTATTACCTTCGGTCCTATTTGGGAGAAAGAAGAAAAATTTTGCTTAATTTATTTTCATTTTACTTTTAACACATGTCACTTATATAAGATATTCATGATTTTGTTCATATTTTACCACGTCAAATGA
This sequence comes from Chrysops caecutiens, assembly GCA_963971475.1. Taxonomy (NCBI): domain Eukaryota; kingdom Metazoa; phylum Arthropoda; class Insecta; order Diptera; family Tabanidae; genus Chrysops; species Chrysops caecutiens. Next base: position 9,017,047 of record OZ020570.1, read on the forward strand.
TTTTTCAATTCGAAATTCGTAAATACTAGTTCATTTTTCCAAGAATACAACAGATGGCGACGCATACGTTTGAATGATTTCAGTTAAAGTTAATTCTAAAAGTTTTATTGATTATTATTTAGATTATTATGAACTCAAATAGAATATGTAACAAGAGTTCAAAGCAATCCTTGTGATTCGCACTAATCGGGAATCGTTCAATTTGGCCAGAATACAACAGATGGCGACGCATACGTTTGAATGATTTCATTACAAGGTGACTTTGTTTTGTGGTCACTCTTATTGATTATCTTCTTGGAATTAGTAAGAAAAATTTTTCATTATTAAAATATCAGATCAATAACAATTAAAAGTTCCGACAATGTGCAACAGATGGCGACGCAAATGACTTCATTTTTAATTTACTTAGGTTTTGTTAACATTTTCAAATAGATTTGATTTTGAAGAATCCTAAATGAAATAAACAAAAAAAATATCAAAGTTGATAAATACCAAGAAAATTGAATTATTAAAATTTTTCTGTGAATGGTTTTTCTTAAAAATGAAAATAGAATTTTCCTTGAAATTTTCCGAGTTGATTTGATTCTACGAAAAGTGTTGCATGTTCAATGCAATGATCACAAAATTGATTTATGTTTATTGACTGAGGATATCAATGTAAACTATTTGCAAAGATCACTCAAAAATTTGAAGTGATTCTGTTGGATTCAAGAAAATCTCAAAATTGGCTCCAATCGAATGAATCTGTTCAAATGAAAATATACAAAACATCCCGGAATCCATCCATCCCAGTTATAGAACATCGAACATTTCAAAGACATCATTCACATCAACATCTGATAATGACGATAAATTGGTAAATATTTACCTTTCGGATAAATTGACCAAACACGATGTGGTCAAGTGGAGGAGGAGAAGGTTTTGTGAAGGAAAAAAACCAAAAAATAAAGGTTTAGGTTCTGTCACCTGCCGATGTGATTTCAAGCAAAAATAAAAAAATATAAAGGGTGAAGAGTTAAACATAAAGAGCCGATGAGTGTCAACATGAGTGCATCTTCAGATGCTTTAGAATCTTATGTCAATTTGTTTGCTTCGAATGGATCTTAAAATCTATTGTGGCTTTCTTCAACATTCTGTCCATAAGACATCTGAGTGATTTCTCTACTGTTTATATACCACTTTCTTTATTGATTACGTTCGACTTCAGGTTGTTCTTGGTGCGGTCACATAAAACCTTAATCAGTCAGAGTTTGTTTGGATGAGGTTGGTCGGCATCTCTTCAGTTAATGGGTAATTTCCACTTTTCTTTGATGCAAAAGATGCATTTCTTGGTTCTTCACCTTATGTTCGTGTTCCTTTTTCCTCGTGACTGTTTGGCAAACAGAAATCACTTAACTGGAACCATCGAATTTTATGGCATTCAAATCACTTGATGGAAATTAATTCTGTGATGTTTGTGATTCATAGCAATATGTGTAGTATGTAAATGCAAACGAGTTAAATTGTTTTCTTGTTTTACTGCAATTATTAAGAACTTCTTCTTGTTGATTGTTTCTAAATTAAGTGAAGTGACACGAAAGAAACTACAAATTCTTTTTTGTAACATCATCATATAAAACGCATAAAGTCAATGAAGTAAATAAATTAAACGATTTTATTGAAATTAACCCGTTGATGATGTACATAAAACGCACAGCATTGACCTGATAAATCCAGAAAATTATGGGTAAATCCTAAAAATAATTGTACCACTATTAAGTAAATTTCTTCTTTTTTTTTCGTAATACACTCTTGTCTAGTTAGGAAACTATCAAATTAAGTCTGTGTTTAGAGCACTTTGAACATTTCCTTTTTGACGTTAATGAAGTCTTGAGGGAAAAAACTTTGAGAAAATATTAAAAATGCATAAAACGTTTTGAAAAATACCATGAAACCACCATGATCAGTTCATTCATGAAGGAATATATATGAAAACGGGGCAGGGAAGAAAATTCTCGAGGTAGTCAAGAAACTACTTTACGACTCTGAGATTGACTGTTGAGGGGATCTTGAATGACAGGTCACGTAAACAAATGTTGAAGGTGCCAAAACACTCGTATCACATGTTTCCTGGAGCGTGAATGATAACATCCCGAATTATATGGCATGGACTCTGTCAGAATTTGAATCTTTCTACTGTGACAGATCCAGATACCTACCTTCATGTCATGAGAGACAATTTTTGTTTTGTTGCGTTTTGTTTGTATACATCTCAGCAGGATGAATTTCAAATCAACATAATCTGGAACTTTGCAATAAACTAATAAAATCAATTTCATTTACTTCACGAGTGAGTACTAAATGCTACATGAAAAATTTTTTCTTGAAAATGAGAAATAATATAAACACGGAAGAGAGCTAATTAAATCATATTCACTTGAAGGAATGCCAAATATAAACTGAGAAAATTATGATTTGGATATAACCTGGAAAAATAACCAATGACGCAATACTGGAATCTGGCTTTTTGCATCCTGTACGAGTGGTAATTTAGAAATTTGTTTCAAATTGTCATTTGGAATGTGTAGAATTTAAGATAAGTCTTAAATGAAAATTCAAACACGACACAAAATGTCCATGAAACAACTTTGAGAGTGCATCAAACAAAGGCATTGCTTGTAGTTTTGTTATGTTTTGTTTTTGCTCATTGCATTGCACTTAACTCACGCACCTTGTCTAATGTGCTAAAAGTTATAGAAGAAGGTTTTCCCACACGCAATGTACTTGTTAATGTGACAACAATTGGATTTGTTATTAAGGTAAAGTGTATCCATCACCAAGAGATGATGGTGTTGTCTTTAAGAAACATGTTGGCAATGATTCTTCATCAGCACCTTAGCCTCAATCCATCCATCCAGTCATTATCATTACGTTTCAGTTTAGGGGAGTTCTTGTTGATCTATCTGTATAGTATCTCGAATGCCAATTTGACGATATATATTCTACAACATTGCTAAAGGCAATTATCTATAGTTAAACATTAGCTATAGATAAAGTGTGATAGACATTCCATTGGGATGCTCTTGTGTCAACATAAACAATGGGTTGTTATAAAATTCACCATCAGAGTTGTTGATATCCTGTTGGCTGACATTGACATGGGTTTTGTAAAACCTGCAATCGTTCAAAAATGATGATAATGCTATTCGAGTTACAGTACGAGTTTGTATGTACCTCAACAATAGCGTTTAGTGTCAACACTTTTAAATGAACACAATTGCACGAGTTTGCTCATTAACGCAATCCTATTAGTCTATATTTCTGACAGGCATCTCTGGGTATTATCCAGTACCTATATCCAAGATTCAACATTCATCATGACGTCTGTCCGTATCTGTCCGTTTCTGTCCGTTTTTGGATTTTCTCACGTCTCCATTCGCTATATCATCTTCTCTGTGTCAATGAAAAATGGACAAAGTTGTATGGATTTTGTTTAAACAAATTTTCTGGCAAACTTCCTTGCTTGCTTTAGGTCATTCGGTTACCATATTGCATTCATGTAAATTGCATTGTTGCACTTCATTATTCACATGTTACTTCGTCTTAATGCACATCGTCTACACATCAGGTGATGGGAAAAGTAAATCCATCAAAAAATTTTCCAAAGTGCTAATGTTTCTCATCCACCTCCATTTCAAATATGCCTCAAACACTAACCAAATGCAAATAAACATAAAACAAGAATATAACACTTGTAATTTTAATTATTTATTTATTTGTAATTGAATTATAATTAAATGATCTCATTTTCTATTTGAATAACTAATCAAATAGCATTCGTCAAATGCATCCCTCATGCAGTGAGTGTCTGTTTAGATTTAAACTAAGTGTTAACTAAATTTTAAATGGATTTATGCCAAATTGTTGTTAATAAATTTAACTGCCATGAAAAAGGTCATGGTGATTCTAAATTTTATTTAATAAATTTCAACTGTTACATTCAGTAAATTTCTTTTATTCGATACTCAATCCCTTCCACTGACACACACACACACACACCGTCACAATTGCATATCGCTCGTTTCGTGGACGACATTTTGAATTTTTCTCATTTCGAATTTCGAGTTTAAAAATTATTTTTCACCGCGTTTATTTTTGAAATATTCTAAAATTCGAAATAAATAAACAGGAAATTTGTTACGTCTAGGTTTTATTTTCTAAACATCTCCTCTTGTTAAATATTTACAAATGAAAAAATTTTTAATTATTAAAAGAAGAAAACAAATTTTTTGTTTTTAATATTTATGTAGTATAAACAAAACTCACCGTCCTGAACCTGTTATCGGCATTGCAAAAACAAGTACGGTCATAATCATAAAAAGCCGCATATCGTTTTGTATCTAACGAAAAAGTGCCGATGAAGAAGGTCACGTTAGAAACTTCTTCGAGACGGCCTTAAAAACTTTCTAAGAGTATTTGTTAAAATGAAATTTTTTTCTTGTTAAATATAAAAAACAAAATCAAGTTTTAACTAACACATTAAAAAAATTTTATAACATTTTCAATATTAGATATAGCACTTGTAAAAACTCTAATAGTTTCGTTAATTTGTTTATGTATTTGTTTTGTTAATAAGCTTGAAATTTCATTGCCATGTATGGCAGATTCTACCACTGACCAATCACAACACTTCAATCAATCCCCACCACTATACGAAAAGTTCCCTAGAAATATCTAGTGGGATCGGTACAGCACTAGCACCACGTGTTTCTTAATAGGGAATAACCCTTCGAGATGGGATACAAGACTGAGTTATTGGTTAAATTGCTTTATTAAATTTAGTTCGTCACTTTGAATTACACAATGTGAAAAATATTCGGTGAAAAATGTGGGTAAATTAAAAATTTATCAAAATAAAACGAAATTCAATTAATTGTTAAATTAAAAAACTGAAAATTTTTTTTAAAGTAGGTAGTAAAAACAAGACTAAGGAATTTCTAGATTTGATGCATTGCTTGGTGCTGACAACAGGTAACACCTGATAACAAGAAGAACAAAAAATACAAAATTTTATCACTGATAAGACGAATTTGTTTGTAACTGCTGAATGTCATAGAACTTAAAACACAATTGTAATTAACAAAATTAACCGGATGAATGTTTTCATTCGTTTCTCTTTTAAATCACTAATTAATTAATTATTAATTTTAATTTATTTTGTATCACTCCGTTTTAACGAAACATTCGCCAAGGAATAAACATTCGGACTAAGAGGTATTGCGAACTCTAATGGCAAAGGTAGATCGGTAGAAGTTCTACGTTAATATTTTTTCAACGTTTTTTACTTTATTTAATTTTATTATATTTTTAAGGTCTTCGAAAAAATGAAACTGCACTTCAATTCAACTTTTTGATGCTGCTGCTGTTTTGTTTTTTAATATCTCTGTGATTCTTCTCCTTAAGAACTGTACTGCAAAGATATCAAAAAGAACACACCCCCGTCCATCCCGGACCGATCCATTCGAGAATACGTTCCGCTAAAACTACTACTGAACTGAGGGTCTTCTCTCCTATAGACTGTGAGGCCGCAATTTAGTTGATTTACCTTCAACGAAAACGACGACGACGACGACGACGTTGGACGTTAGTGGATACATCGACGTCTACAACGAAGACGACGACTTCTTTGAGGTTGCCTTTAAGATATGAATTGTGAGGAAACTTAATGCTTAAGAAGATACACCAGATCTCATATACAAATGAAACTAAACTCTGACGCTGACGATCTTACGAAAAATAAATTTTTGTTTACGCATTTGTTGTGAATAGGTTATAAACGCTAGATGATCCATGGATTCTTTCGATTATACTAACACTTGGATCATGTTTAGTGAAATGATATGATATATCATAGATAAAAAATTGTAGAATATCACTTCCATATTCATGATTCTGGTCGTTGGCTTTTGATTAAATAAAATTTTATAATTAAGAGATATTTAAAACAGACAATATTTTTTTTTCAGTAGGTAGTAGAAATTTTTATTGACGTCGTAAAAATGTTTTTATTATTGTTAGTGTGAAGTAAAACTTTCCTTCAACCGTCGATCGTTGTCCATGAAATGAAATTGGGGAGAATTTTCTATCCCCTATAACCGCTAACCACGTAGGTACCTACTATAACCACGAACAAAAAAATCACTTTAACATTTAGATAAACAAAGAAGTTTACATTTGAAGACGATCAAGATTCTTGTCGATATCTTGATGCGAAACTAATAACTCAAACGATCTTCAAGTTTTTGTGACACATATAGAACAATGCCGGGATGGATGGAACCTTTTGGGTTTCAACGAATTTCTACATGACGCATCTACTACTGTTGAATCAAATTTAAAATTCACTTTCGTTATAACAGCAAAACATTGAGCTACATATTTTACGTGGCTTGTCACCTGAGATTTATTATATGTTTGCAATGTAAATGGACTTGATGCTGATTAAAAACGACAAGAGGGAAGGCAAGATATGTCACTTTATCACAGTTTTATGGTGAAGAAAGCAAACATTCATTTTTCCTGATTTTTATTTTCTATTCCAACGTGCATGTCTTTTAGTATCATAACGTGGTTTTGTTGAGGGTTTGAAAGTGTTTCTTTGAAAAATGTGGTGATACTGAAATTAATTAACTAATTACACAATCATGTCTTACATATCTACTTTGCAGATCTACGATCTATAGCGGAATATGTGTCTTTCAGAAAATAGACATTCTGCTTTGGTTTTGCCTCAATTCATTGCTTGTTGGATGTGATCTAGTTGATAAGATTATCACATAAATGTATAATACAAACCCAAGTGATTTCCCGGAAATGTGGCATGTAATTTATGTGGCACTTCCACTTTCCGTCGTCTTCTCAATTGAGACATCTCTGTTTAACCAAAAAATTGTGAATATTATTTATGATTCAACAAACTTATTTCGGTTAAGATCAATTTCTAACTCCAATCAGATAGGGATTTACCTTTGGAAATTATTAAATCCGCCACTTTCAGTGGTCAAAGTGCATTTGTTAACCAACCACTGGATCATCTTGAGAATATCATCTCGAGAATTCTGCTTCTAGTTCAAAGGAATATATCAAGATCTCCATTTCGTTGAACTGCAAAGCTTGTAAAAATGTAGATCAACAAGATACGCACAATTCTATTCTGTACAAAATGTATCCCCATTTAGTGTCTGGATTTATTTGAACATTGACGAATTATTACCTTTTCATAACTACAATAATTTTTTAACTTGAGTAATTTGTCAGTAGCTATATTTATCTAAATACATCATTCTCATACCCTCCACCTGAACCTGACATGATTTATAGTCAACTTTTAAAACCTATTAATAATAATAACAAATTGTATTAAAGATAACATCAGCGCAAATGAATGCAAATTTTGCATATTTTATATATCTGGTGAAATATGCAAAAACCATTTAACCCGCTTGACTGCATTTTCATTTAAGTGTTACTTTAACCACTGCTTGACAGCTAGTTAGCTTTATGTCAAATTAATTGTTGAACTTCCGTTTGATTTTATGATAAATTGACTTGTTTGCAAATTAATTAAAAATTTCATTCGTGTTGACAGTTAATCAAGTTAATATTATAATTAACAAGATTGTATTAACATTTTGTATTATTTCGAATTCAATTTTACAATAATATTTTATTGTTTGAAATTTATTTTAAAATTTTCAACTGTTACCACGTTCATTTTTCGGGTGACGAATCAAACCCACACGATCGTTGATATTCTCTTAAAGAGTAAAAAAATTAATTAATTAAAATTCAAATTTTCATATAAATTTTGTTAATAATTATTCCGATAAAATCTCAATAATCAATTTGGCATAAAAGAAGATATCAGAAAAAGCAACAATTTTTATTATATGAATCGATATTTCTTCTTTATGAAACGATCACGATCATTAAAATACTTCAAATTCATTTCGAATGATTATATCACAATAAAATGAATCAAAACAGAAGGATTCGCTGAGAGTTCTTAAAGCTCACATCCAAAAAAAGTAAATAAAATTATCTTCATTTCCACCTAAAAACACCTCGTCTTAAGATTTGAGCAAAGAAAGATCGAAGTGAATGAATAAAAAGAAGCTTCTTCGGACTTAAAATAAATGACAGGTTAGAGTTAACCCAGCCAAAAAAAAACATATAGTAATAATCAAAGTTAATATCTTTTTAATAACAGACATTACCAAAGTGGCTATAAAATCCTTAAAAATATGCGCGAAAACAAAAATGAGTGCCTCATTCAGACTGGAAATGAATTTTTTTAAGCTTTTGAAATTTCTTAATTTTTTCTTAAACAAAAATTGTGTTATTTTAATTTTATTTGAATTTTGTCTCTCTGATCTTGAGATCTTCATCTTTGAATGCAGTTAAGACGTTGAACATTTCACAGGTGGGCGGTAATTTTGTAATAAATGCGCAATCAATTGGCGTTAAATCCATTCCATATTTAACTGCTTCTCCGGGTTTGTGGGGAGTCATGTTGATGTTTTCATTAAGACAAATTCCAGAAACATGCTGCTGGAGGCGTCGTCTCTGTCCTGCGACCCTGAAACCTGTTAAACCAAAAAATTTGTCTAATATCTTACCAATTCTATTTTCTATTGAACCGGGGTGAAAAGGTTCACAAAAATTTCCTTGTGAAAATTCCCTTGAGAAAGACAAACATAAACTGATCGGAGGTAGTGAACGACAGTCGGAATTCAGACGGGAAAAATTACTTTTCCGACTGATTTCAGTTCGTTTTCCTACTGCCGTTCTATAGAAGCATGTCTTCGAAATTCGAATTGAACACTTAAAATCCAAAATTTCCGATCGTTTTCCGTCTGCATTCCGACAGATATTTTGATGTTGCTTGGTAGGATTCCGTCTGATTTTTGCACCCGGGAACTCAAGAGAATTTACAGAAACATATTTCTAGCAAATTTGCTCCTTTAAATATGTGGGGAAAGATATTGAAGTTCAAATTAAGGAAAATTCCAGTAACATGTTAATGGAGGTGTTTGACAAACGTATCCATATCCTTTTTAACGTCATGCTTACGCTTCAATTAACAGAAATTCCAGAAACAATGGAGTTGTCTCATGTCTATAACCCTGTCATTGATCAAGTCATCATAACCCTTGTCTAACAATTTGCCAAAAAACCAGGTTGTCATGAGAATTAGGATGTCTTGACAGAAGATCACCAACGAAGTGTTCTGCTATGACATTCCTTATCATATACACTGACTTTTTTGTGATCATATTTTGATTTCTCACCAAATAACTTCATGTCAATCAAAGATTTTTTTGGCGTCAATGACAGGTAACCCTCGTTTTTCGTCTAGTGGTCAGTTGTGTTCTGTAAGACAGTGACATGTCTGGGAAACAAACCTGACTTTGTGGTGTATTTTGGCACCTTAACGTCTGAATATTTGATCGCATTCAGTTGTTATTGGATTAGTAGGCGTAATTATTTCGATTTCGTTGATTTGACTAATTAATTAAGAAATCCGGTTGCGAATTTCGGACAAGTTTTTGTGCGAACCCAGTGTGACGATAAATATTATTTCAATGAATCATAACTCATGAGAAGTTATTAGGATGTTTTAATTAAAATTATTGAATAAGAAAAAAATTCTGAATTTAATACCATAAAAGGATCATTGATGATATAATCTTGAAAATGAGTCAAATTGAATTAGGGACTTTCTCGAGGCAAACGTCCATGCTAATCAAATAACATATCCGTGTAATCGATATTATGTTAATTAAGACGTACAGAAAATTAACAAAATTTGACACATCATATCTGACTACCTGACAGATCATCTTAGGATGCTATGGATATTAGACAGATTCTAAGAACTTCATCTTAATCCAATCTCTATGAGGTTGGTCTGCAAAAGCTTTCATAACGCTTGGCTTAATATTAAAGGGAAGGTATACCTACAGTATTCCAGTAGGCATGTGACATAGCTTCTCGAAAACATTGACTTTTGTTGCGATTAACCTTCATTCCACTGTTCATTGGATACAAGGAGAAAGGTTAAGATAATCGAAATTTCGATACCTCCATTTCAATATCGAATACCAAAAAAAATGCATCGAACATGGGACACCTATCAATGTGGAATTCAGTGTTAAGGGGAATTATTTGCCGCACCATCGCATTAAGAGGACAAGGATTACAGTTACGCAAAATGCGACCAAACGATCTGATGACGGGAACGGATCCGATGATTTATGCCAAACAAGACCATAACGACAACGATGTGAATAATAACAACAGTAACAACAACGAGGACGACGACGACAACCAAGATATGACCAGTCCAGTCTGTCTTCAAGTTTAAGTTCCAAATGAAAATTCTTGACAAAATGCCACCCGTCATTTGCATTTCGACGTGAGCACACAATTTGACACAGGTACAGGTATTATTCGATACCCCTGACCTCGTCCAGAAATTTTTGCATACCAATGCGCAGTCATGTATGAGTCGATATAATCGTACGCTCAGATAAATCCCAGCAATCATGTTTCAATAATAATCCTGTATAACCCGTGAATGAAAAATATGTCACGGATCGAAATCCGACATAACCGAAAATAAATGTCCCGAATGACTTAATTTAATAAAACAAACAGCCATCATGGAACAAGCGTTTCAAGAGGTCTGGTTCAGCAGCCAGTGAATGGCTCCAGTATATACCTATCGAAAATGTCACCTTAAAATGAGTGGGCACTTTGATATAAGATGACAGTAAACAGTACAATATCTTCGACAAACACAAAACGGACACATCAACATCTCCGAGGAGATATTCTCAACACGACGATGAGGTAGTTTCTGATGTCATCAACTTTGATTTTTAATTCCTCTACTCGCTCCAGCGACATCTGTTAGGAAAATGAATCATGGCCACGTTCATTTAACTGAAAATGGAACGCACTTTTCGATACAAAGTAAGGTAAAATGGCAAAACCTAACTTGAACTTTCTCAGCTTCAAGTTTTTTTTTCGATTTTATTTGCGATAAAATTTCGATTGAGTTGGAGTGAGTCGATTGAATTGACTTAAACTTTTCTAAAAAAATCTTGATAAACCTAAGATATCAAAATGAACAAAATCCACCTAGCGGAAAACTGACGCGTAACTACTGACACTGACAATCTACTCGCGTACATGAGCAAGGGTAGACTGCCACCAGCCAAGTACTTTGCCAGTGTAAATGGAACACATTCCCTAATGATTCTGCCTATCCTTATCTTTAAATTCTCAAACGCTATCTATTAGTAAAGAGTCTAAGTATGCTCAGCACCTCTAGAATAACATGACTCAAACGCCATCTATTAGAAGAAAGCTTGAAACAAATTTAGAATTGAAATAACATCCGGACTATTAACGCCACAGCCAACGAAATATCGCACTTAATTAATACGAATGTGAGATAAAATCGATATCCGACTATTGAATACAAAATCGATACATTTCTTTAAAACAATCATTTATAATATCGATTGAATCGATACCTAAACAAAAACCAAAAAGACAAGAAAGAGATAGAAAAAAACAATCGATTTGCTTGTGAGTTTGGCGCATTGAGAGCCCCAAGAACAATATCAATAATATTTATTAAGACATAAATATTGGTTCGTGCATAAAAGGCAATAATTTGGTATTTACATGCACGCATATTCGCATAATTTATGCCCGGCGAAAGATCCTCGGCGAAGACGCAGCTTGAGCATAACCGTTGAGGTAAGATGCTGACAAGGAATCTTCTGTAACGAAAAGAGGACCCCCTTCTAGAGAGGATATTCTGACATTCTGTGTTTTGTGTGGATAGCAAACAACAAGTATTCAGGTTATGATGTATAAATGGCATCGCAATGAATTATATCAACCTCTCAGCGAGAAAATGCGAAACTGCTGAAATGTAACCACCACCAACTGGACATAAGACGATGTTAAAACGCAAGGTAATCTTAAGGAATGGAAAATGTTAAAAAGAAAATAAATAAATTTTTTGAAAAATTGGTGCGTGCCCAAGTACAAAAGCTGTATGGACAGAGACACCCCCGCAAATTATTGGCTAATGTACTTATTTAGCATGTTATTAACAACTTGCATCTATATATCATAAGATTGAGGGCATTTCTTTAAGGTTATATGTTCATTCGGATATTATTTGTTTTTTTTGTATTTCCGATGACGTGAAGTTTGAGTGAAATCAAGTCACAAGATGTTATATGTTATTTAAACAAATATTATAAAAACATAAAATTGTGATAAAGATAAGGAATTACTAAAGACAGAACCTTCACACGATATCAAGGTTTTATTGAAAAAGGTACCAAGATCTTTCTCACCATTTAAGAAATATGACTGCTTTAGGGGCAAAATGGACGCAATAATGTGGCTCAATGTGGTTCAATGAAAATAATGAGAACACCAGCGATGATTATTGAATCATTCAAGCTGATGGTATATATTATAGATATGATCTAATAAATATCCCAGATCCAGTTCTACAGTTCGTGTCCAGTTTGTGAACCTTTTGGTTCACTGTTGCTTGCCCCACTGCTGGGATGGGATTCAAAGTGATCATGCACGATTTACCAATAAATGTTGACAGAGAAAAGTTTTGTGTCTATTCGTTTTAGACAACATAGTGAAATGTTGCCACATAACATAAAGTGTCATCAAAGCGGTGATTCTAGAACACCTCGCATTCTTGATGAGAGGCTACTCTTTGATGATTCCATCCCGGGAACTATAAAGATATAAATAATATCAGACACTGCTAAATTACAGGGTAGCCACAGGTAGTTCATTCTTCTTTCCTCTGTAACTCAATGTGTGGATGTATGTTAGTATATATTATATGTGTTGTGTATGCTCTTGTGTCGGAGGGAGAAAACGGGGTTTCCCTAAATTAAATAAATAATAGTTTCCGAAACACCTTTTGAGAGCAATTTGTGATGCTACAACGCGTAAAATATAGACATCACAGACAGGACGTTGATGGTACCATCTCTTCACCAGATACCATCTCGGGAAGGGCGTATTCCCTCACATGGTATGGGATTTAAGGAAGGTATCGAGGGTAGATTATTGTTGGTGTTTCTTTAACTGATCTTCTGTTTTTTGTTTTCTGGATGATCACAGTAGTGAAGTGTTGCGGCAAACCGGACAAGATCACTAAAGGTAGGCAATCAAAAAATGATGTTTCAGGTACGTTCAAGATTACCTTCTTCTTCTTCATCATCATCTGCTTGGACGCGAGCCAAAAATTATATATAAATTATTTTTTATTTTTTTTTGTTTTCTGATGATGTGTGGTCCCGAAATTAAATTATTAAGGTGCCATAGAATCGACACTACTTTCCACTGAAGGTTTATGTGGCAAAAAGGTTGTCCTAATGCATTTGTAATCGCCGCCGTTGTGGAACTTATTAATTAAATTTTTTCCAAGACACCTCGGATCATGAGTCAGAAGGTTTTTTGTGACCTCTCACTTGTAGGTCAATTAGTGTTTGAACTTTGTCCGGCTGTTGATGAATTCATCGTTGGCTCTGTACATTTTGGGAGAAGGTACGTGTTCGAGTTGGTGCTATGATCAAATTAAAACTCATTTCAAGAAGTTTATTTGCTAGGTACTTCATAGAAAAGCTTGACAGAAGCAACAAGAATTTTGTAAAATTTCGAAATTTTGCAATTAGTCAGCCGATGAATTTATCATCTCCCTTGTATCTTCGTTAGCTCCATGTACATGTTGATTACAAGGTTTGATAGTATCATTTAATTACGTTTATTCGTCGTTGAGTTCTAGGAGCAAATCTCAAAAATCCCAAAAAATTCAGTTAGGTTTGTTGGAGAAACAAATTTATTAATTGATTCATAGAAACGTTTTGGACATTTTCAAATCCATGTTTCTTTGACAAATTAAGCCACGATTTTGCAAAATTTCAAAATTAGCCGATGAGCAGGATTTCAACAAAACGGCAACAAGTATTAATGATGATGATGATGATGAAGGAAAAGAAGGAAAAACACAAGATCAAGAAAAAAATACACAAGAAGATAAATAAGTTGCCAAGGCGATGGGAATGACTTCAGGTGAGTTAAAGAAGGTTTGGTCAATCGGGTTTGAAACTGAACTGCCGAAAACCAAAAATTCCTCAATAATTTCGAGGCGTGAAGAACACCAACGAAGATAATTACAAATGAAGATTTAAAAGAACAAAATGGTCTGTTGAGTCGCTCCTCCAGTTTTTCGGTGCTGCCTTCATTTTGTTTTTTTGTCTAGATTCTCGAATGATCCAATGGTCTCCAATGAGCCTCAAAATTCATGATGATGATGGGGCAGGAATTGGTTTTATAAAATCCACAAATACTTGCTCAAATTGATCAATATATTTTTTACTCTTTTATTAATTATTTATTTAAACCCTCACTGCGTTAAATAATTCGTCAGATATTTTTTTTCATTTTATATAATTTTTTTTCTATTAACTTCCACAACTTTCGGAGTCATTAAATTCGGAGTACTCGAGGGGAATTAAGTAATTTACCACCAGGTAAGAGTGATCTGTACTGAAGATCATCAAAACATGACTTTTTTACTCTGCTGAGTTTCATGAGCTGAATTTTAATGAGACAGCACAAATGGAACTAATGTGAAATCATTGATCGTGAGATTTCAAAGAAGAAAGTGGATCATCGTCATGATCTGATCTGATTTCGTGTTGTTGTTGTTGTATTTATTTTCATTTTTTTGGTTTTTGTAAAAGCAACATAATTATATAAAAATTCCATAGTGTTTCAAAAATTTTTCCATTCAAGCTGAAATTCATCCATCCTACTGGGAATCTCTGATTACTCACCGGATGTTCGGGGAAAACACGATCAACTTCCAGGAAAGGAAGTAGAGTAAGTAAACGATATTTTCCGGAATTTTTCCTTAGAAAACCTCCGTTTCGGATGGAACCGAATTGCTTAGTCATTTCAGGAATTCAAAGAACTTAATGACTCCATTCTGGAGGCATTTGAAATGAAGTTCATATGATGATTCTAGGTCTCATGACTCCTTTAAGGTAGAACTTTAACATTTCAAATAAAAATCTGATAATTCAAAAGTTATTTTCTCATTAAAGCTGAAAATGATCCTGGAAGCAATCGAATCTATTATTTCTCACAATGGCATGACTTTCTTAAAGCCGAAGACGCAAATTCCACTCTCATCCCTAAGAGAACAGATTCTTGATTTCTAAAATTTAGTGACTCTATCCTGGTGGTATTGTGCCCAAATAACGCATTCTCACAGTGACATGACTTCCTTAAGGTCAAAGCTCAATAATAGAAAAAATATTTTCCCACAATAATCGAATTTTCGAATTTCTCAAGAAAGCTTTATTCACAAAGTTCACCGTCTTATGAATAATATAGATTTATTAATGATCGAATTTGATCGAGATCGATCATAGTTCAATGACTCAGCTTATTACAGATATAGACCACGATGGAATGTCCACTTAATAAAGATCATTTCTAATATATATCCACAATAATATGAATTGAGTTAAAGATAAGAAAATGAAAAGTATCTATATCTGACTTATATTGAACCGAAAATTCCAATGAAATCTTTTTAAGATACACTTTGATTGACATATGAAGTACAATTTAAAAGAAAAGAGGGTAAAATAAAATTATCCAAAGCAATATGTCTATCACAAAATGTGCCTACAATGTAGATAATTAGCTTAAATATATTGTATAATTAATGATGATTGGAATAAAAGAATACACTATTTAAAATGAATGACAGAATTCTTAACATTATCTCTTTTAAAAGATATGTACGTCCAACTATCACTTGGTTGTTAATGTTTTATATAATATAAAGCAATGAAAAGTCACTAGCTGTCGATGGAATTGTCAATCTCCTGTCGAAAACCGACAACTTCTGACACATCCATTAGCCAGAGGAAGAAGAAAATGAAGAAGAAGATCATTATGCATACATTTACTGGTTAACGACGATCAGTAGATGATCATGATCAGATGATCATTCAACTGACATGATCATATAGTATATATAGTTAGTGATAGTTACATATACATGTACATGTATGTTGATCAATGTAGAAGGATTGATTTCGACTTGTAATCAATCGCAATCGATTTTCGATCGAGAAATTTTTCTCTTTCTTGATCACTTGATCACTGATCGTTGAGACCTCACCATGTCAAAGTTTTTGAATTGTTCACATTTTACATAGTTTCCATTTTGATCGTTCACAATTCAAAAATTTAAATTCAAAATTTTGTTGATGATCATTTAATATGATCCAT
Source organism: Chrysops caecutiens (assembly GCA_963971475.1). Lineage (NCBI taxonomy): Eukaryota > Metazoa > Arthropoda > Insecta > Diptera > Tabanidae > Chrysops > Chrysops caecutiens. The sequence goes on from OZ020570.1 coordinate 9,033,457, forward strand.
ACAAAAATTGATACTCATTCTTGTTGATCGTTTGAATGACGGCAATTGTCATGGATGTTGGTTTGGTTCAATCGTGATTCAACAAATATCAAATTTGACAAGTGATATTTTAATAGTTAATTACGATCATTTTGAGAAGATTATACCTACCACTACAAAGTTGAGTGGTATTTGATTGGTTAGAAGATCAACATGATGAAGAAGAAAAAGAAGAAGAAGTGTTTGTTCTATATACTCGTAGACGAGCAAGCTCATTTTGATCGTTAATTCATTAATCAATTAACACTTTCCGATCTGGCTTATTCATTTATATTTTTTATAATATTGATCGTCATTGATCGTAATTTCTACAATGACATAGCGAATATTTTGATCACAAAAAAAATTCTTTAGATACAACAATTAATGAAGATAAGAGAATCGTGATGATATATACAAAGTTCATCAATACATGATTGTTGTAAACAATTACCTGATGTACAGTAGATGTACAGGTATTCTTTTCTTCTTACTAGGTGGTATCATCATGGTCTAAAGAACGTACAAAAATTCCAATCTCCCGGAGGTCCAGTAAAATGAAGACGTTTCGTGACTATTAGTGGTTTTCAAATGCAGGTTATTAGTCTTACTTTCGCACCGAACTCAAAATTATGTTGAGTTGCGCGTGGTTTTAACCCAGTCGGTATATCCATAAAACCTTTATTTTCATTTTTATTCTATTTTCAATTCAATGTTTAAAAGGGTGCATGCCTGAATCATGCTCCATCGTATCCCTGAATAGCTTCAGGGTTTCCTGATCTTTGTCTTGTTGAACATCCTTATAAGAATATTAGTCTTTTAGACGTCTTCCTGTCCACGGTTTTCGTTTTATATCTCACGCAAAATGCTCTTCATGATACGAGTATAACCAAGTTCAATTCAGCTACAACCGATCATTAATAACTTGATTACTTGATCATGATATCACATGAGGGTGGTTCAATTGATTTAACCACATGAATGACTCATGAAAGTTAAGGTGTGTGATTTGTCGCTATTTTTCAAAACACAAATCCAGTCAATCACTTTTACAAAATAAACAAAACTAAATGTCAATATTAGTAACACATCATAAATGTTAATGATGAAAGCCTTAGTTTGGAGATAATGCAAAATTCTTGTTAAACAATTCAACCAGGGTGGGTATATTACCTACAAAGATAATAACTTTTGATAAATTTCAAATTAGTGAGAATAATTGTTGTCATATGTTAAACAAATCTTAAGTAAATACAAATTAAATCATGATAAACCCTACAACAGGTGAATCATTAAACGTTAAAAATTGTGAATTCAAAATGTATCTACCTTTATACATTGTCTCAGAGTCACAGTTATCATTATCATTATCATCATGATCATCACGATCGTGTGATATCCCTTGAGACTTGATCAATTATATTTGTGAAATGAATGCAGCGAAAAGTTTCAAGGATCGTATCAAATTCCACTCTACTTGACCGATGATCATCATCAAGGAGAGATGCCTGACGATCTTAAGGCGAAATTCTTTAAATGGCAATTCTTCGCATTATTTAATCTTCCCACGGTCAAATCCGTTTTGAAAATAAAAAAAAAAAAACGAATGAGGATAACTGGATCGTTGGCGATTTGATATATACTATTTTTTCGTTTTTGTTATCTTTTCATGTATCTTTTGTCCACCTCAGTGTCCTGCCCACAAATGCCCATTAGTTGAATTAATTGCATTTTGTGGTACTTTCCACAATTCTTCATCACATCTTCAAGGCTGAAGACTGATCTTCACAAAATGAACCCTTCCCTTAATTCCAGGATCGTGGTTTCAAAGATTAGTCCCATCAAAGATTCTTGGCAAGGGCGAACGAATGATCAAAAACTTCTGCTTCTGCTTCTGTGTCGAACGTTTTTGTGCAGTTTTTATTCGTAAAACCCTTTTTTGGAACCTTTTTCTTTTCTCATTTTTGGGTTAAAAATTTTATTTCTCTTCGCTTTCTGTTACGGTTTTTCAACATCAATGAAAGGGAGCAAAAACTTGGCTCCCTCTTGGGAATTCTTTGATCCTCAACTCTCAAAATATTCATGAGCAAACACCATAAGCAGATACGAATTGTATTCAATCCGGATCGCACGTGTTTATATTGCAAAATTGATCCAGTTCGGATCATTTTCCGCCTCATTTGATATGTGAACATAATTTTAATATAATTTTTTCCGTTCTGACTTAATTCATCCGATGAAAATCGATACATGAATATCTTCGATAATCGATATTTGTGTATAATATAGACAAGGCGATATACATAAACCTAGTGAGTCATCCATTTTTGGACCCAGCACCTTCGATCGTAAGTTATCTTATAGATGAAAATGATCCTCGAAGTGACACTGAATTAGATCACCACAAATTCGTGCATTTCATTGCACGACAAACACCATATTCAACTTTATTGCTAATTAAATCACTTCCATAACATTCCAATTGTAATATCATATAAGACAAGATTTAATCAGCTACTACAACCAATCAAACATGCTTTTAATTGCTATTTAACAATCGTATAAAGCGATTATTTTATGTCTTAATTAAAAGCCACCCAAGTTGTTCATATTACCAAAAATGGTAAACTGACACGAAGACAGCAATTACGAGATATCGTTGATGTTATTCGTTATATCGTGATGTTATTGCTGACATATCAGCGGACATGTTATATAGTAGTAGTAGTAAATTAATTTATGTTCTTTCAGGTGCTTTATATTGTCATGCTTGGTCTCATTTATATTTCAGACTGACGTTATATTTGAAGGAAAAAATGTATTGTCATACTTAATGGGGATCAGTTGGTGCCCGTTTGCCTGGCGATTGTTATTATGTTCATATCCGTATATGTTTTACAATAACCGTATGTGGTCAAAGACGATTATGATGAAAAAAAATATATTCGAATTCCAGTGATAATCAAGTTTCACTGAAGATACTCAAGAGATCACTAACGTGTGGCGTCTTCTATGATTAGAAAATCCTTTTGAGGTTTCTTATCATTTTTTCCTTCACCTGTCCAACTGTATCACTCACTACATGTCCAGCGCACTTGGGATTCAGTTGACCTATTATGGAGTAAGACCTCTGGAGTCAACATGTCACTACTAATCAATGTGACTCTATGTTCTCTATGCCCCACGATCGTGTTGTGGTCTGCATTGGTAACACGATACCTTTGTCACATGAGTCATGTCTTCTTGCAGATACTGTCACAGTTCGAAAGTTCTAATTTGCTACAATGAAAGTTGCACATACTTTCACTACATTTCACGTAGGTACTTTTTAACTTTTCAATTTTGTGATTCGATTTTAAATTCAAATTGAAACATTGCTCTTAGTTCCTTGGAAATTCTGTCAAAGAAAGTATACGAACAGAAATATGTAGTTCAACGAATGACTCATAAATCAAACTTTGATTCAAGTTACAAAGACACATAACGAAGAATATATTTTGTGTCTCGTCCAGGAATCGAACACAAATCTTCTGCTTGTCGGGCAGATGCTCTAACCACTGATCTACCACATACACATTTTTCGGTCGCATGACACATACGCCTAACCTGTCACAATGCGCGTCGCCACGGATGAGCTTTCACGTATTGAAACTTGCGCATGAAGCTTTTTCTGATTTATTTTATAGAAAATATTTACCAAAGCATTTACTGTTCTTCAGGAATTTAATTTTAAAATATTGTAGTATGCAGAACAAATTATAACAAAATAACTTTCACAAGATATTTTATTGAATTCCATTTTTGCAGTCATCCTTGACAGTTTCTTAGTTGCCTCTCACGTTTTTCTTCATTTTTTAATTATAGCATCTCATGATTTTAATGCGTTCTCAAAATACCTGACATAGCAGTCCAGGTTGAAGCACGAACAACAACAATAAAATCATGAACGAAATATATGTGTGTGTTTGTATATAAAAAGGAAATACCTTTAATCAATTAGCGAACCACTAATTGCCTCAATACCTGCATTTGATGGTGTGACTCTCATCATGAATTTGTTGTTGTACCTTTATCACCTCGTCCCTGCGGTCTCTAGTCCAACATTTTTTGTGATTTGTGTCGCTCCCCTTCATAAATGTTGAGAAAAACTTTAAAATTTTTGTTTATACAAGTTTCATGAAGCATTGGTGGCAATTAAGAGATTTATCTCAAAGAAAATTTTCTTTAACTTCATTTAATGCACCCTGAGAAGGATGTTTTTCTCGATTTCCGTTCCTGTTGAATGGTATTCATGTTATCTCAACAATTTCTACAAGTATACCTACATTAGGTTTGCTTATACGGTTGTTAAAACCATTTAACTTATTGGTTTCTTAGATAACTCGTTTAATCAGCACAAGAAAGTCAGGAAGAGATTCTCATTATCCCAGATGTTAAAGACGAGTATCTACATTCAAAAACCTCATTCGTAATCTTTTATGTTAAAATGAAATGCAGCTGCATTCGTTCAGTTACAGATATGCTATTAAAGTTGTTGATTTGGATTAATGCTGATTCATAAATTTCTGGTCTTATTATAACTTTCTTATCCATTTAACTCGTTAAGATATCAATAAACGAATTTATGATTTTCCTTCTCTGTTAACTGGAGATATCAAAATGGTTAACAACGCAAGGCAAGTGGTAATACATTGTATGGGAAAAACGTTATGTTGATAAAGATCTGATTGATTTGTCTTGTGTAGTAACTAGGTTATTGGTATAAGATCAGTTTCTAATTAAACACACCAGAAACACGATTGAAACAACAAAAATTTATTTATCAAATTTTCAAATTTTTATTTTCTCGTCTTAAAACGTAAATAGGGCACAATTGAAAATATTACAAAAAGTACGATAGAAAACTCAGTTCAAATTATAAATAATGCAAATAAAAATATTTTAATTGTTAATATTTTTTCTAGAAAACAAAAAAATATTACATTTAAAAATGGCGAAGATGAAGATTCAAAATTTATATTAAAATGCAATCAAACAATAATCTGTTTTTTTCAATTTTGTGAAAAAATACGAAATGCTCAAATGAATAAAATATTTAAATTTCTTAAAAACATATAAAACGTTAAATTAAAAAACTCGAGACAGAACACAAACAGATGCTATTTACAGTCGATTTTAAAGTAACTAAATTAAAAATAAATATTCGGTTTAATCTTAAACAAAATAATTACTTAAATTAATTAGGTTTTCAAATTTCAAATAAAAATATTTACAAAAATTTATTTCATCCGTAAAAACTTTTCAGATGTTTTGTTCATATCTTGTAGGTTATAGTGTTAATTTATTATTCTAAATTTAATTTTAGTTTTAAGGTTTTTAATTACAATTTAGTTGTTTTTCTTATTTCAATTAAAAGTTACACGTCGTCACTATAAAATTCAGTCTTTGATGAGAATACCAACATGCAATTTTTAACAATTCCAAATTCATTAAATCGTTTCTCTTAAAACAAAAATTATTTTTAAACTTTAAATTAAACTTAAACTTAACACTAAAATTTAATTATAAAACTGGGCAATTTTTAAGCTTACGTTTTAATACTGAAATAGTTTATTAAATTTCATTTTAATTGATAAATAATTTACAAATTATTATTAAACTTTTATTTAAAATTATTTAGAAACACAATTCTCTCAAAATTTAAAAATATTTACCTACGATTTTTAATATTTTATTTAAAAAAATATTTTTGGTAATTTAATCATTTCGGCATTGCTCAGTCATTTACGTGAAATGATTATTATTTGTGTTAACGAATTAATTAAAATTAAGAAATTTTGAGATAAACTTATTTTTATGAAAATTACGTTGAAACCTAAATTTTTTTACAAAATAAAAATTTAATTAAACTACAGACACGTGTGAATAGTTTTCTTCGTTCGACATAGTTTACATTTAACCTCACAGCACCAATGGAATGTACACGAACACCTCTCAACGACAATAACCTCTTGTGTCCGATAACCTCGTCCACAACACATTAGATCACATCCATCAACACCTATTGATGTGTCATTGCATTGACGACCATGAGTACCTTGAATACCTAATTTTGGGTTGCGTTCACAGAATCCTGGTGAAGGTTCCAAGTAAACTAGATCCTTGACACCTGGTGGCTTGTGGTCAGGATTGTATGGCTTCAATTGGAATTGATACCTGCAAGGATGAATCAAATGCATTTTATTAGTTTTGAATTTGAAGTGCTTTTGAAGTAGATGTGTGATTTACCTGTTGTTCTTTCTGTTATTCTTCCGTCCTCTGCCTGAATTCTTCGACGCTCTGTTCGAATTGCCGATATTATTCGACGATATCGCAACACCATTTGAACGATGTTTCTTCGAACTGCTATTAGGTGAACTCACGTCACTGGCACTCTTCGAATTACTCCTCATACTATTGCTAACCATCACACGAGAAGCACCATCAAAACGATCTTTCAGGTTGTCACCAATCACCCGGAAATTTGCCAAACGCATCCAGCAGGTTTTCACAGTACAAGACCCAGACATTCCATGACATTTACATTCTTGACGCATCTCGGTTTGAACGTGCTGCAATAGAAAATGGTTTTAAATTTATTTTATTTCGATTTTATCACTTTTTAACTCAACGCAAATAACAAATTTTCTTTCTCATTAACTCAATTTGTTGAGCTAAAACCACATTGAATGCAACGACCACCACGTAAATGATTTTTATCTTAAGTAAAAAAGTGAAACGGTGAAATTTCAACAAAAGTGAATTCAGTTTAGTGACCTATATCTGTTCGTTTACGAGATAATTAAACGAGTGAATGTTAACCTTTTTTAATTTCAGCAATTATTCATCCTTTCTTGGTCAGTTTGTGAGAGGGAACAAATGCGTCAAATTGCTTCGAAAACTCGAACCACAATAGAAACCATACTTTGGAAGTTTTCTTTCAATATCTAAATGATTTCACTACATGTAATGTAAATTCCTTAATTCTAGTAACTCTAATGTCCACAAAATGCTTTTGAGGTGAGTGAATTATTGTTTTGTAACTTACATATGTTTATATCCTGTGTAATTTGTCATGTTTGTATAAATTACTAAACGATTCGTAGCAATTCTAATAGAATAATTTTAAGAAAACCAACTTCAGCTTCAATATCTCTTACAATAACCTCATGAAATATGGAAAATTCAAAATCAAAATTTATGTCAATTCTAAATACAAAATGTTGGAAAAATTCACTGATAACACAATAGCCCTATACTACATGCTATTAGGTGGATTTTCCTGAAAGTGTCGCAAAACCCCATTGAGTCATGACGGAAATCGACCTTAAAGCCAATTCTTTAGCAAACCTTTCATCATATCATTCACCAGGAACAAGAAACCCCATGAACATGTTAAATCTATTTTTGATTCGATGTGAAAACTTCCTACAGAAAATTGTCAAGTTATATATGGACAAGAGGGAAGACTTGACTTTGCCAACCTACCTGTAGTTCGGAAATTGAAGAGAGTTACCGCACAAGATGCAGAAAGTTTCGCGTCAAACTCGTTTTACGATCATATATTAAATTGTTTGACAGCTGATAAAAGTATAATAAAATCATTTAAGGGATTTTTTATTCACCTTTGATTGCTTTACGGTAGTTCTTGTTGGTCATACAACGAAGATATAACAAAGATATACCAACGAACAAACTCAGCATGGCATTCGTAATAAGAGAGACATTCAGCAGTTATAATGATAAAAATAATGAAAACAAGCAAAATTACAAAAATGGAAAAAAACCAAAAAATCGATCGATTCATTGATTCATTCCGACAATCTGATCTGGGGAGTACACACTGGGGAGAAGATGCTATCCAACGAACATCACAAGCACCAAGAATCCAGTATCCAGTATCCAGACAACTTGAGACAGAAATCAGCTCCTCAAGATCAAGGCGAATGACACACTTTAGAGCAGAGACACGATTTAAATTCCATCATCAAGGGTGGACAGAAGAGTACCTATACAACATTTTATTAACGTGCAGTAATTTCATCTCATTACAAGAGAAACAGCAAAAAAATAGTTAGTAATTAAGCGACACATTTGAACTTCTTGTAAAACGACATACTCAAGTGATACCATTTATATCACATCGAGATAGTACAACACTTTACCAGATATCATGTCGTTGAAATCAGTGAAATCTTGCAAAAATCTTTATCTCATGAAATGATATGTATAATACCTACATATACGAACCACCAACCACCATTTATTCACTAAAACATATAAGACATGTTTCTCAAAGATATGTATGTTTTTTGAATCATAATTTAAAAGATATAAATAATTTTATTTGAGATTAAAATGATAGAGTTATGACTTCGATCAGAAATGGACCACATGCTGTGGTACGAATGAACAAGTTTGTTTCCTTTATATTATTTTTGTTCTTTTTCAACATACAAACATGACATGCAAGAGAATATAAACAAACTAAACAACTTCTTCATAACATTAACAACAATCTTGTACCATATTATGTTGGTTATTGATATGTTATCGATATGTTTTATGGTTTATCTCTTAATTACACATATTTTATTATCACAATCAAAATGTGAAAAATGAATTTGAAAACACTTTCGCAGAAACAGAAGGTCAGACGAATAAGAATCATTTTAAACTTGCAAGTTGCAAAAGCTTTTGAAAGCTCAAAAGCTACCGTTCACTGAATGACTATACGATAATTATTTGACAAATGAGAACAACTTTGAAACTTACCGCTCTTCCCGCTTCGTTATTGTGAAGATTCATTTTCTCTCGTAAATTCCGTCCACGCTCTCCAGTATCAACGAAATCCCGGGAGAACTTGAATCCGAATCCGATATTATCCGAACATCCCCCCCATTCCCAGTCACGTACTCCAGCAACACTTTGTTGATTTGCCTGTGGCGATCTCGATTGATGGCTATAGTCACATGTGCAGGATTCAATAGATCCTTCACTGCATGCACGAGCTATTGAATGTGTTACAGCAGCACTTGTTATAGCGTAAATAAAAGCAGTTTCACGACATCCTGAAAAAGAGATAGAAAAGAAAAATTATTTATATATTTTTTTTAATTTTTATTAAAAGTAGATCTACATCGATGAAATTTTCTTCAATTGGAACTAACTTCAAGTCATCGTCTGTTGTTTAAACTACTTCAGACACATGAATATTGAAAAAGAAATTGTTTCTTTTTATTATCGAGTGCGGGTGAGACAGGTAAGATGTTTTTAATGACCTCAACTGCCACCGCGTAGAAAAATAATTATCTTAAGATTCACTTCTTAAGAAATTGTTGTCTTTTTTTTTGTTTTGTTTCTGAAATTCCTTCACTTTTTTATTTTGTTTGTGATGAAAGCGAACGGATTAAGACCAAAGAGTGATGCGTGCAAGCAGAAGAAGGTGCTCTTAGCTAAGATTTTATGACAGGTAGCCACTTGGAATGAATAGAACTAGATATAAAGAAGCTATTAATATGTCACCTGGTACATGGAAAACGTGTTAACGTTACCATTTTTTCAGGGGGTTCATTCAGATAACCCAAAACCGTATCAAATCTTGTTTTGGTCAAATTCAAATAAAAGGGTCACCGGTGTTGTGTTATGCTATGAGATTAGCACATCAATCCCATATTGAAATTCCTTACTGAAATCATTTCAATAACACATATAATTGGATGTGGTAATCGAGACGCTAAGTAATTTTGAAAGAGATATAGAAGATTACCATCTGATCCAGAATTCATCCATTCATTCAGTATTCATGACAATAAACTCGGGTATAATAGACAACTTACCGGATAAAAGGGTGCACAGACGATAAAAAGAAGGACACCCAATAATTTTTTTTTCTGTTTTGTAATATCTTAAAACCTGAATTCAAATTTTTTCATGTTGGCAACACGCCCAAACTTTCAAATATTTTGAGTTAAACAAAAATCAAACAAAAACCTTTGATGATCCTTATTTCAATTGAAAATATCATATCGCGATTGGAATTTTGATTTAAAGGTTCATTTTTTTCCAGGTTTTCTCTAGGTTATTTTATCTTGAATAAAAGGTTCAGTTTTTCAAACGGATATCCGTTCCATATGCAAACCCTGCAATTAGCTGAACATGGCGGATTTGTTCATATGTCAAACAAACAATCATCGGTTATTCTTCATTTACGTTCATATTGAACGTTTAAAGTATATTTACAAGACTAATAATTATTAACAATTCATTATTCTACATTATTTACAAGAATTTTTTTTTTTTTTTGTTTAACATTGTTGAGTAATTATTGTTATCACATATCCGACATATGCACAACAAAGGTATGTCTTCAAATAATGATTTTATGACTTACAAGTAATAATTGTAATAAGTATTTGTCATCATACATATAATTTTTTTCTGTCACTTATTTCCCATGACTGTAATAAGTATTTGTGTTATTTGTCATAAGTATAACCATTCTGGTATGTTTGAAATTCTTCATTTCATTTCATTGTTCATATATCCTCATCTTAACTGACAGATTACTGTCATTTATTTATATGGCGGACAACTCAAACAAAACGAGGCGCAGGGATAAAAACCAAAACCATCTTGTCATGTAACTATTATACTCAATAATAATTGTTATAATAGATACTAATACATTAATACAAATACTTTAATAATTTTAACAAGACATCTCTGGAAACATGTCAAAGGGTAAAAGCATGTCATTCACGGTTTGTATATCAATCCATCTGTCAACCATCGAACCTTGGCATTGGAATTCTTGATAAACAAGGTAAGAAAAAAAACCTAGATGAGTTATATGTATATATGTACGAGTCTGTATTAAAAATTCTTTGATTCATATTAGACAACATCAAGATTTCATCCATGAAGAGTATAAACAGAAGTTGTTCCTTCATCCACAAGACGATGACAGTCGTCAGGCCAGACTTGATCTATTCACGTCTACATATACAAATTGATATTGAGTGATATGACACTATTATTGTCAGTTTATGGACCTGTTTTATTTTTTAACATTTTTATGCCCTTCATTCCGTCGACTTCTACAGCGGCGTCATGCAAAATTAAGACATCATAATCAAATTGAATCTGTTTATTCATGCTAATCATTTGTGACATTTTGGATTTTTCACTTCAATTCAAAAATTAAGGTATTCTCTTTCTTAGTTTCATTCAATTAATCTCCACGTCTTTGATCTCTCTCTTCTCTAACCTCTTAATCGGTGCAGATGCGTTGAAACATAGTCTCTCAGTTAAGTACGGTTGGTAGATTGTTTTAAATTTGTATTGCTCGTATGTTTTTGTGCGGTAAAAGATTCGTTAGTCGAGCTGTCTACTTTGTCAAATAGTTTAAGTGCACGTTCTCTAATTCAATATTAAGATCGCTGTGCACGCGTGTATTCCGCACATACCAGATGATGGTAAAAATTTTTTCGAAGTGATTAATTCTTGTGTTTGTGTTATTTTCTGTTAGTGATGGGTTTTCGAAAAGAAAAATTCTACTTCTAATTTTCCCATTTTTGAAAAATTTTCTACTTTATCTACTTTTCGAAGAGAATCTTTTGTCTATAGTATCGTGATAAATTCCCTCAATTACTCAAAACTTATTGAATTATTTGACGTTTTCAAATATTTCAAACAACAAAAATTGGAAAAATCAAAATCGTTTCAATTGATCTATTCGACGTAAAAGTAGATGACATAGAAAAATATTTACTTTTATGGAATAAGCGTGAGAAAAACTGATTTTCAAAATGTTACAATAATATTACTCATAATTACAAGTTAAATTGTTAATAATTAATTTTCGAAGATTTTGTAATAGAAAATTTCATTTTGAAACGAAGTGACAAATTGGAGTGAGTTGCGTGAATAGGTCAAAAGATGTCAGGTCATATTTCTTTGACTTTTACTTTGTTTTGTATTTAAAATGAAATAATCACGAATTGCTAGTTGTAAGTATCCCATCAGTAGCACACTTTAAAATCAAGAGAATAAAATCAAGTGCTAATAACCTTGAATCCGGTAGTTTATTAGTTTTCAGAAAATGAACACAACTAGGATTCAAAAATTGCTACCATAAAATGCACCTGATTTTGATGAACGAGTCCCTACGGCGATGTTTCGGTATAAAACGACATGATTGAAGGATATTCGCCTTTAAGTGATGTTCAATATCACATCATGTTGCCTGACATGATTATAATATCCCACAGAGCTATTATCCATTGTCTGTTTCATATAAGTTTTTTTACTCGTATTCTTTCATGTATCCCATGAATGACTTCTTTGACACCTGATTGTAAATCAATCTAGAACCACCATGAGGTGATACCCAAGGGTGTAGTACTAAGAAATTTGTTGACAATTTAGAAAACCACCTACAAGCTACTGAGGAAGATTTGTATGATGATTGATTGACTCTTGACGATGTTGTTAGATTTGTCATAGACGAAACGACATCTCAATTAAAATTTTATTTCTGTCACGTTTATCACATACCTGCATAATTCTGGAATGTCTTCAACAAACATTGGTGATATATTGAATGAAATCGTTTATTAAATGATATCATTTATTCCACGTATGCAACATTTAACATTTTAATATAAAAGATAACCTGTGTGGCACCCCATGATCATTTAACAGCAATATCTGTCGACAACCTGAACGATAAGAAGGCACCCTGCCGGGAGCGGGTACTGATCGTTGATCGTTGATCTTCTACACGCAATAACCCAACATTATCCCATTCCGTCCATGAAGCAACCTTTTTTTTCAACTTTTTCTTTAAACATTTTAAACATTTTCATCTTTCAGTGATTATGCATATTCACTTTTGTAATAATGTGTTATACAAGTATGAATGTATTATTGTAATGATCTTCAATTACACACAGTCAACTACTTTTTGGAATTTGAATTTTTTCGCTAAACTGTATCGAATTGTCTTTACACATTTAATTGCATGACACCTGCAATGTTCAGAACCTTTCTGTCCTGTTACTGTTACTGTTACTGTTCGGTTAAGATGTCTTCTGTGTATCTCTTGTATGTAAGATACATTTTTTCCGCTGCTGGAATAACTATACCTTCTCTGAGGTCTTCACCTTTTGTTACTTTTACTCGTACCTTCTCCTTGGAGGTCTACTAAAAATTCCATAATTCTCAAAGAAATGCCAGCACCTTTGAAGTGACAGTTTTAAATCTCTTTTCATTTTGTTTGTCCTTTTCGGCTTTTTACCTACACAACATAAAATCATCTCAACATTGAAAATCGAAAATCATTTCTTGCCCTAAGCTGACACCATCTTAAGATGTTCAGCATATCATCTTATTGTTTCGGATGTCTTTATTACCGTCGTTTTGTTGATCATTGGTGACACCTTAGGGGTTGGAAAATTAGCTATGGAATTATGAATTCCTTTCGTTTGTATTCAACCACGTCATGGTTTGTTAAGGAAGAAGTCTTACAATAATTGAAATGTTTAAGACGTTGTTGAGGGTTAAAAGTGACATTTTTTCTTTTTGACTTATCATTATCGGTAATCATTCTGAGACGGGGTATGGAACGAATTTATGCCATATATCTCGGATTCTTTCACTAATTTCCCTCACAGGAAGCAGTCCAAGGTGTTAAAGTGTGAAGAAAACTATTTATTTTCCCTTTTCCGTTGGCAACATTTTAGAAAAATGGAAAAACTAGAAATCAAATAACATTTCTAATTGCAATGATTCCTTTTTCAAATTTAAAACATCTTTGCCGGCAAAAATTCAAAGCATAACTCAATCGTGTTCACTTGACGTTTGATGCATTTTTAACAAGATAAACTTTCTAATAAATTAAACAATTAAATCAATAATATCAAGCAAGATGTGGAAAAAGTTGAAAATGAATTTAATTTTAAATGATATTTTTTGTTAAAAAATATTCTTAAAAAAATTTCATTCAATTATATAGTGACACGAAAATTAAGTACTAAAATTAAACAAGTCGACAAATGAACTTAAGTGAATTATTTTGTACATAAGAAACGCGAAATCATGTTTCAAAGTGCAATTGTGCAATCATTGGTGTCTGGTATTAAAAGACACACACTATAGCAGTTAAGGCTATTCTCCCAAACGTATATTACAACCAATTGACATCTGAATAACACACAAAACCATCTAAGAAAGTCAAACGGCTATAAGACATTGGTTACTTGGTCTCTGGGGGTTTCTCTGTATCTACAAAACCACAATTAATATCTGTAGATTAAATAATATTACATATATAGATAGAAAGTCCAAAGTGGATACAAGAAAACCATACAAGAAACGTGAATTGACTTTGATAGATAAATAAAATAAATTATAGAAACTATAGAATGTGTTGAGTAATGGTTGAAAGTATTTTTTATTATTCATTTCAATTCCATTTGACCAATGAGTTATTACTTTGTGAACAATAATTGATTGATTGAATTAACTGTTGAAATTGAATTGATTTATTATTGATTTTTAAATTGTTAATGACTTTCATATGATTTTGTATTTTGGTATTTTAGGATATTGAAAATATTTTTTAAAGGATAAATGTATAAATATTGATATTTCACTCATCACAACAGGTAGGTAGGTATGTGGAAAAATCACAGAAAATCAAGGAGAGAAAATCAAAAGAAAATTCACTTCCTTTTCCTAAGCTTCAGTCCATCCTCTTGTTATTATTTTCTTTTAACATCTTCTAATATGGGTACTCTTTCGTCTTCAGTCAAGTATGAAAGTAAATGAGCACTTAAAGATGGTAAGATGAGATGTTACAAGGAGGGTTGGAAATTTTCTTAAAGAAAAACATTCAACAAAACATTCACTGACAGATGTGTTGTTTTTCTTTTCGTCACTTTTACAGAATTCATTCATTCATCACAACGTCATCGTCAGAAAGCACGTGTATACATGTTATATGATGAGGGTAATTTATATGTTACAATATATAGTATGTAATATCACTTACCTCGATCAACAATTTTCCCAAATAAATTTTTTCCTCGTAAAAAATTTTGTCTCGTCGAACAGTTCCAGCGACGATTCCGGAACTGATGTTGGCATTCGGATATAGCTAGATTTGCACCTTTGACCAATGCATTTAGAATACCTGGATTATCACGTACTAAACGTCTCTGTTTACGTCTCAATGTTGCATGCACAGCCGGATCAACATACATTATTCCGGATGCTAGTGGTGATATGTTGTTGGGTTCACCGATCTTCGCTATACCCCTGAAATTAAAGGATACATATTATCAATCATACGTGTAGATATTCCAAACATGTTCTCAAACATTTCAATTAATACACAAAATCAAACATAAAGTTTATCAGGAAGTTGATAGAGTTATCGTTTATACAACAGTGTCAATATGTACATTTGTAATTAGATGATTATTTAGTTAAACAAATTGTTACATGGAATATTCTTTATTTACTTATTTCATGTATTGTGTTACATGAAGTGTAGCCACGTGATGTGAATATTTAATAAGTGTGACCGAACGAACGAACAGTCGACTTCCGATCCATCTCAATCTCCGGCATTCAGGATTCAATTCAATATTTGTTTTTATGCAGTTCAATTTCAATTTTCGTTGAATGGAAAGTTGAAATCATTTCCACTTCTCCTCAAAGTTTTCCCTAATTCGATTTGATATGTTGGAGATAGGGAAAGTTTATTGCATTTTGCATTTTGAAGAATTGATTTTGTGAAATTTATTTATAAGACGGAGACACGTTTTATTTTTATTTGGTTATACCTGCAGACATAGGTATACCATAATAAAATGAATGTTTATCATGAGGTATTTTAAAGAAGAAGGTACTTCTTAACTAATCTTTACTGTTTTTCAAATCCAACCATATATAGAATTATAGAACGTATCAAAGGAATGTTTTCAATAGTCAACAAATGCTTTTATTATAAAATACTTGAATAGCACCTTTAAGAATAAAACTATGCCACACACATACAAGTGTACACTTATCCAGCCAGACAGATAGAGGAAGGGAAGGGTAAGGGACCAAACGGGAAAAAAACAATAACACAAATTCCATCTTAACCATTTACCATTTAGCGGCACATGTCACCTTAAGTTCTTGTTCAATGTCTTTTGCGCTTGCCATAACAATCAAATACCGATCATGTTACCAACATCACAGTACTGAATGCGAAAATAGCTAGATGTCTCACAGGAGACATGTATCTTATATAATAATATCTGATATATGTATATATAGATGATCCCTCATTGTATCTAGTGGCACGGGCATAGATAAGTGTCCATTCTAGTTCAATGGTTCTACATATCGTTAACGTTTGTCGTCGCCCAGTCGGATTGACACTGTATAAACATTTATAATATTGTTGTTGTTGTTATATCTCCTCGTAAGGAGGATGATTTACTTGACATATATGGTTATACTTGTATATCAAAATGATTAAAGAATGATAATAAGAAACAATCAAACTGTTACTTACAAATATCATGTGCGTATAGCGCGTAATAATTGTGGCGCTACCATTATCTCTATTTGGTCATAGATACGTGTTTGGCTATCATGTGTGACAATGAAAAACCCATCTATAAAACTTTCTACATTTTAAATCACATTCTCAATAACTGATTTGCACAATTTATAGGTACTATTGACAGGACTATCGTTTTTTATAATTTTAATTAATTAATTAATTAAAGATTTTTTATTTAATTAAGTGATTTTTATATGTCAAACATGACAAACATTTTCATAATAAAATACAACATGTGATACATGTCTTCACATTGGAATTTTGCAGTTTTTTATTTTTTATTTTTTATTTTTTATTTTTTAAATTGAAAACATAAAAAAATAATTTATGCTATCGAATATTTTCGGATGTCAATTGAAAATGTTTTTCGGGTATATCTTTAAAGATATCGTTGAATTTTTCAAACCGTGATATTCGTTATAAGGACAAGAAGTTAAATAAGAAGCGATAAAAAATTATAAATAAAAAAGAATTTTTTATTTTGCTGAGTAAAAGCGAAAAAACTGAAAGAAAAAGATTGTCTTAAATCAGTTAAGAAGATCAAGAACAGTTGCTTTTGTTCTTTGGCCTTTGGATTTTGTCCAATCTTATGCAGTTTTTTCTATCTTCTACATATAAATGATAAGGTTATAACCAGCAGTTAAAGTGAGTTTGAGTTAAAAGAATTGTGACTACCTGAACCTGAACCCCATCACAACCGTCTCTGATTGTCATGGATTTTTCGTAGACACTGTCTACGACGACTTAAACATCAGGTTAAGTTGCCTGTTTGACTGGCAAGTTGTGATTTTTGTATCATCATCCTCATCATCATCATCAACTACATCATCATGATATTTTGTATGTGACTGAATGTTAGGAAAAACCATATCAACAAAAATGAAAAACTGATTAGTATTACTAAAACGTTTCGATCTTACGCGATCTTAAAGTTTTGTCACATCACATACCACATACCACATACTACATACGATATAACCTTTAACAATATCTTATACAGTTTGAACTGAACTCAGTTGAGTTGATACGGTGGTTTTGTATAATGTGCGAAAAAAATGACAAGTAGATGTCTCTGTGTCACGTTACAAAATTCTTTGACTTTTTTGTTTTTCATTTAAAATTCTTCAGTTTTTCCCTTCGTTCCTCAAACCTTTTCGACATGAGATATAACGTAAGGTATACAATGTACCTTCTTGAATTTTTCTTTGTAAAATTTCTGAAGATATTCTTAAGATATTCCGTCACAACAACAACAACAACAACTAGTGGCAAAATCAAAAGTTTAAATGGTAATGATACACTTTTTATTAAATTCGGATGGAATTCCGGCAAGTGACAAAATTGAATTTTGTCGAAAGTAAATCAATCATGATATCACTTTTTACTTTATATAGTAGATATAGGTATATACTTGTGTTTGATAGAAGTTATCATTAACATGTTGAAAAGATTATCAAAAGTGCGTAGAAGTTGAACAAAGATCACTTGTACACGATCAGCATTTTCAAAAGGTTTTTCTCATTTCATATGATGATGACGAATCCGAAGTGAGATTCAGGCATCATCAGGCATCAGCACATTACCCAACTCATGCACAGGTTTTAGGTGTTTTTGTTTTATTTATGAAATTTTCAGATCGCGCACCTTTTGATTTAATAACAAATTGAAACATATAAATCTTAATGGAATTTGTTTTTACACAGTACGTGCGTACTCGAGGTTGGTTTCTTACGATCATGCAAGGTTTCTTGAGTTTTTCTTAAAGATATGAGCAACAAAAATATAAAAAGATCATTTTTTAAAAAATGTGCTTCATACCTTTACGGGGTTTTGATTTTGATCATCACGTACTGTAGATCAACTTCAGTGGTTAATTTTTATTTTATTAAGTTTTGTTCTTAAACAATTTTTTCCCAGTTCTTGCGCTTTTAAATTATATTATACATATAAGTTTGTTTTATTTCCTTTTGATGTGCTGCGTTATGTTATGTTTTAAATTTAATTGCTTATTTTGGACAATTTTCATGTAAAATTTTTTCTTTCTTTTACCCCCAACAATAAATGTGTTATAAAACACTTTAATCACAACATCTCTATAACACGTTCTTAACCACAAAACTATGGAGATATCATCTCGAAAATACGATTTCCTAGTATCTACTCGTCGAAAATGTTTTACATTTTTACACGCAAAACATAATATTTATTCAAAACCATTGTAATAACATCAAATCATATCCGGATAAACCAACAATTTAAATAACACATAAGTCACATAACATTATCCCATACTTCATGGTGGCCAAAATATTTTCCAAATCTCCGAGTTTAACCAATTAATATCAAATCTATACGAAATACGAGATTATCTGTATAAATATCATAAGAAACATCATAATATTATATCTTGTATCGTATGAAATTCACATTTATTAACAAGCTTTTATGTTAAACAAAACGAAACTTTATTACATAAATTAGAAAATCATCATTTGTTATTAGTTGATATTGATTTGTGTGTGTTTATGGCTATTATATGGAATAAATGTAATAATCACGTCTAATATATGTGAATTTAATTGTAATTCTTTCGTCATAACTCTCGTAAAGTTTGTAATTAACTTTCTATTCTGAAATTAATTAACATTTAAAATATTTCCGTTAGTTTTATAGAGGAAACAATCAAAATAGACGAAGAAAAATTAACAGAATTTTGAATAACTTACAGAAATACAACCTTGAAGAAATTTTTTATCTGGATAAAATTTAAAATAAAAATTAACACAAAAATTTCAATAAATAAAAATTTTTCTTCTTTTGTATTTATGATTTAATAACCTTAATTACTAAAATTAGGAGAAAACAATTCTGAGTGATGAAGATCATAATTATGGTGATGATGTATAAATTTTGGAAGTTTTAGGAAATTAAAATTTTTTATGTTTTTAACATTTGGGTAATTATTAGCAGACACGCACGCAAACGAATTCAAGTTTTAAATCATTTTTAAATGAATTTTGTTTATTTTCCCAGATGAATTTTAATTATTTTATTTAATAAAATTAATTAAAGTATAATAGAAAAATCCCAATTTCAATGTCACGACAGTAGCATGTCGCATTGACGTGTAAAACGGTTTTACGATTTATTGAATGAATTCGTCAAATTTCAAAGTGAAATTCTAAGAAAATTCATTACTAATTAACCCCAAAACAAACAAAAACCTAATTAGGTGTTTACACAGTATATTTTAACCAAAAAATATGTTGCCTTTAATTACTGACAATACCTCAAAGTCGAAAGACAGTGAATAACCACAAAGTTTGTGGGAGTTACTTGAGGCGCTAACTTGACCACGTAAAAATTTTCTCACGGAAAAATAAAAATATTTTCTTTCTTAAAAAATTAACGTTAATTAAACAAAAATCCAGTAAAGTTATATTAGTTGACTATGAGCAAACATTGCGGCATTTAAACTATTTTCTGCTTTCAAGACGATACGGGCACTGACTCCAGCTAAGTGCGGCTAAAGTACGGCTTAAGTCCGGTTCAAATGCTGCTCAATATTTGCAGACACACGAGTATTCCAGTCGACCTTAAGACGTGCGTTAGTTTAGTACGTACTAAGACTGGAGGCCTAATTAAATAGTAGTTAATATAATAGTTTATCACATTCAAATAAACCTCAAATCGATGGTGATATTAGCAAATATTTATCTTTCCCCATTCGACTTTCCCACGTTCTACACTTTTTTTGAAACTTCAAAAGCTTTGGTGTTTTCAACCTTCAGTTCAATTGAATTGCGGAATTCATTAAAATTTTATTCATTTATTTTAATAATTAAAACAAATAATTTAACTTGATTGCAATTTGTATGCAATACTGTCTCGTTGCATGCAGATTTATTGAGGCTACTTTCATGAAGTTTTGTGCAACTCCAAAAATACATTGAATAAATTTAATTTTTATTTAATTTTTTTAAATTTACATTTAATGTCATGTTTTGATTGTTGTCGATTAACATTATCATTATCATTACACGCATGTAAATGACTATTTTGACGTGACTTAATTTATGACAAACAGACGATTCTGTTATTGATGGGATTTCGTCAGAGATCATTAATCATGTGGTGATTTTGGTAATTGTCAATGTATCCTTTTAATATTTCCTCCATTTTTATGAGGTTTTAAAAGTGGAGTGTCCCTTCTTGAAAAAGTTTCTGTGATCCTACATGTAACGCAATGAAACCTTTTGGATTGAATATATCTTAGCTTCACCGTCGGTAGGTTTGAAGGTTTGAAAATATTTTTAAACATTCCAAAATAACTTTACTTTCTAAAACTTCAACATGAACATGTGACAAACGTCAACGACAGACGAATGGCATGCGTCACATGCTGAAAATGAATTTTTTTAAATAAAAATAATATTTTTTTGAAAATTAGCATTTGTAAAGTGATAAACCAAATAAAATATTGACATTATTGTGTACATTGAAGACAACTAATTCAAATTTTATATTGAATAAAAATTTTCTTTTCACTATTATAATTTCGTGTGACAATTTGAAACGTTCTCAATACCACTATGAGACATCTTATTTAGTCGTGTTTATCATGTTCAATTGTGTAACGAAATGATTTTGTCATAGCTTTTATTGTAAAATCCAGAAGAATATATATTTGAATGCTCCAAAAGTGTGTTACACAAATTTCATTTCTTGAGACTCAATTTACAGAATGTTTAAAGGGCAATTAGAGTTGTTATACTAATTTGTGATATCATAATGAATTCATTACTAGACATTAAAGGGTTTCTGGTGATAACATGTTGAGAGTCATGTTTTCTTAACGTTTGATTTCATGAGACATTTTGATGTACACAGTGTGCCACCGCCGGATATGTATTTTTTGTTTTAATCAATATAACACGAAAATAATGATGAGAAATTTACTGTTTTTGGATTGGATTGATGATCCAAGAAGATGTATCGTACATCCCCAATTTGGATGTAAGGATATTTGGAAGAAGATGTATCAATCAATGTTGGTATCCCCCAATTTCAAAGTAAAAGTGCCTTATCTCATTTCCATGAAATTGAAAGTTCCAACTACCAGAAATTGGAAAATGTAATAAAAATTAAAAGGAAAGTCTTATAAGAAAATTGATTTTTTAATCCGATGAAACCAATGAAACGTAATTAATGTGACCATATAGCGAAGAAGATAAATGAACCGAACTTAATATACGAAAGTATAAAACATAAAAACATAAAAACCAGAACAACATAGCTACCTGGCCTGTTGGATTATAGACTCAAGGAAATCATGAAAAACATTTTTTATTTTATCTTAAAATGTTTAATTTGAAAGTGATATTGATGCAGCTATAATGAAACCAAAAATATATTCAACATGGTTATCAGTTTCTGATAAACGGAAACCCTTTAAAGAATGTGTAAAAGAAATGTTGATCCGGAAAAAATCTAAAATTTAATTATGTGGCAATTAAGATTGAAAAGTAAATTGTTTCAAGGAAATTGAATGAATAAAAGTAACAACAAACCAGATACACTTCTATATAACACATGAGATGTTATAATGTCTAATCAAATCAATGCATACAAATGCAATACGGTTAACTCATTTCTTATTAATTAATATGAAAGGTAGACGTCTTAACCTTATCGTCTTAAAGTAATTAAGTCGTAAAAGTTAAATTTTATGACTTCAACTTTAATTACGGTAGAATACCATTTTCTTTCAGGTATTCATTTATTCTTTCACCTCTCTAGCTTTCATTCAAAATGAAATTGTTAAATGAAAGATATTTAATTAATAAATGAAATATCATATTCATATTGTAGGTATTAATTATATTAACATACCACCACATTGACCCCCGACCTCGGCCAGGTTTATGTTTGCTCTCTGCTTCCGAACAAGATGAAAGTGCTACAAGGCACATGAATATGAAAACAGATAAATCCATTATAAATATGATGTGATATTGATGTGATGATTGATTAAAGTTTTATGTACGTCTTCAAATCACTTTGATGCAACTGAATTAATATTCTAAGGTCATAAATGAAATTTATTCATTATAACATATTGATATCATGTCACTTTTATTATATTATCAATTATTCGTTTTTATCACATAATAAACACATTTAAAACCGGCACTTGCTCAAAACGTGTTACAATTTGCACTTAATTTTCTGCACCATCTTCAACATACTTTATTAGATATCCAAAATATGTTCTGTTAAACTTGCACAATCATTTGAAATTTTTAAATGAAAATTTCATCAAAAATCTTGTATTTATCACTTTGACTTTATTCAGGAAAATTTTTCCAAATAAATATCATATAAAATTAGGTGAAATAAATTTTTCAAAATTCGAAAAAACCAAAAAAAAACATTCAAAAGTCCTAATAATTGTTTCCCGTCTCAGTGCTTCTGCTTAACTGATTTCATTTAGTTGTTTGTTATGTTTCACCTCGTCTTAGGTAGAAAGAGAAGTTATCTTCTCGGTCTTCGGTCGATTTATAAAATGAAAAACAGATACAAACTACCTCCAACACGGTTAAGAAGCAACAGCAGCAACAGCAGCTACAGCAGCACCACTAACAGCAACATTACCATTAACAGTGTAATGGGTAATAACAGCATCATGTTTTATATTATATACAGACATATATGCACACATTTAACTAGCACCAATAGTCCGGTGCTAACAATAATATCCGACCAACAGCACTCGAAGGTAATAAAGAAAAACAACAACAACTACAACGCACCGGTGCTATTTACAGAGTCACTCACAGTGTCTCTCAGAAGATCAATAGTACCTGAAGAACACCATCAAGTGGTACCAATATCACATACGAGATACACGAATACACGCGTCGTATCCACGTGGTTGTGCTGAGCATATAACAGTCGAGGGTGGAGTCTCGATCAGAGGCGGATGATCTTCACACAACTATGACTGAGAGCTGATCGCGGCAGCTATCGTAGTGGTGTACATATGAGTCATGTATGACGATCAGTCTGATCGTGATCAACGCAACACGCTGGAATTAGGTGCAAATGAAACAACAACCGAGTAGGCGTCAATTTACCGCCAGCGTTGTGGCTTAACTCATTCGGCTCGGTGACCAAAAACATGTTGGACAAGACACGATCGTTCACGAGTAAATAACTGAGGCAAAACTGTCACGATCGGTTCGAGTCACTGTGGTGGTTCGGAAACGCCCAAAACATCAGTGATCTGGCACCAAACAACCACACGATCGTGTCTGATCAAATGTTCGAAATTGCACAATATTCTTTTATCAATTCGCTTTTATATACATAAGATACTAATATAGCAAACACTGATATCTATGTGTTATAAACATTTATTCATCATATAAATTCCATATAACATTTCTGTTGTGAGAATAACACGCGATTTATTCGTGTCATATAAATTTTATTAACCGTGAGAACTTTAGCTTTAATGTTAAAAATTTATTGGGGTATTTTGCTTACGTGATATTCGGCCTTATTAATTACCAAATGAAGGGGTTGTTATATATAGCTCAAACTGGTCTCTTATAATACATCTGAAGAACTGGAGTCATATCTAGAATAGAAAATTTTTGTTAATATCTTGCAAATAACCCAATAAAATATTATGTTGGTAAAATCTGCAATATCATTGAAATGCACTTCACATCACGATTTGTCCTTAACTTTTATGAGCTATTGAACTGATAATCGTCTCAACAATTTATTTCTCATGTCGATCATAATTTTACTGTTTGCACCTGGTACCTACTTACTAACAGTAGCTTTTAAAATTTAATTAAATACATGAATAAGTGAATTCCAGAAGCTTGATTACACTATAATTAAATCATGTTGCGCTTACAATAAGTATCGCATTTATCATTGAAAGCTGTCGCGCTCACAAAAGCGCAAACTTAATGGATAATCGATAATGGATAATTATTGTAATGGACATCTTTAATTGAAATTCAATTGCAATTTACAATTTACAATTACAAGATGATGTTGAGAATACAATGTGTCTTTAAGTGTTTTATTGTGTTATTGAATTATTCATCGAAACAAACGTCGCGGTTCGTCATATAATTGATCTTTTGTGTGAAAAATAATTCCACATAATTGACCAATGTCCGCCATTTTATTAGGGAGGTCCATGGAATGTGCTCAGATATGATGAAGGAGTAGGTACCTATATAGGTAAGACAATAAATCGAGTGAAAAAATTACGCAAAATAAATCACTGGAATCTGAGTTTAAATAATGTAAGAAGGAAAAATCAAAAACGCTTAAGTAACTCTCATTATCCCTGTGTTCTTGACTTCTTTAACTCTTGAGATGTTGAGCTCTTGAGCTCACACAAATTGCTGGAACATTCATCAAGTTTAGCTCAATCTTCTTGAGAAAGTATGGGAAAAAAATGAAGTCGTGGAAGAACAAAATTGTTCAACCAATTACGATGCTTCAAGAGATACATACCTGTGTTGTTAATTCTTTTGATGTTAACAGTATCTTCCCATGAAGGTTGTCGTTGGATGATATGTTGTTGATAGGACCTTTGAGTTGGAAGCCATTTTAAAAAATATGCAACAAGTCTCCTTAATTCATCTGAGGTATGTGCGAACCGAGAAATCAATTATCTTTCTCATACTATATACGGTATGAGCTATGATGCGGTGTAATCACTTCAACAACATATTAACTACATCCCAGAGGGTACTCTTTGGGTTCGTAATAAACGTTACTTTTGATGCTATTATATTATACGTAGGTACTGTGCTATTTCAGATTCTGATGATTCTGTTCATGGAAATTTATGATTTTGCTATCAACTCCAAGAATACCTCACACGATGGAATTACGTACTTTCATATAACAATTTTGTGTTAATTTAAAATAATTAAAAATTATACTACAATTCTGGTGTCATATGTCATTATGATTGACTTGAGACGTCTTAAAATTTAAATAAATCTCAAAGAAATAACTTGAAGTTGATAACATTTTATTGATAGTGTCTCTCATCCTGACAGTAACAACTCAACAACATTTTATCCTGAATCACTGTCTAACTAGCTTGAGTGGATATTGTCGATGGTTCTCTCAACAACCAGAGAAGGACTCTTGATAACATCCCGTTCCAGTTGTTGTTACTTGAAGATAACAAAAACACTTCCAGATGTACTTGAGTTTTTATTTACAACCAAAACCGAAATGGGTAAGTGCCCATTAACGGAGTACCTACTCCACTTAAATGAAGGACTGTTTTAAAAAAATTTTCGAACCTCTTCCAACTACTTTCTTCAAGTACATGAAAAGGTGAAGGTGTCTATCAGTGACGATTGGCAACATTGACTGGAACATCTGGAACAACCTCATCCTGTCTCGTGGACAATCAAGATGACAGACACTTGAGCATGTGTGGCTTAAATTGAAGTGAAAATCTTCTTTAATAGGAAGTAATAACTTCGGAATTTCTTTTGTTTTGACAGATTTAAGAAAATTTCCAATGACTTTTGGAAAATGTTTAAGCGATTTTCTGTTTTGTTTCGTCACATTTTTGTTTTTCAATTGGATGAACCTTTTACCAATTTCCCGGATATATAAGATGGAACATGTGTACGAAAATCTCATTTCGTGACAGTATGTTGAAACTAAGTTTTCCTTAACCATCTTAAATATAACCAAAACACATCAAAACACAATATAGCTATTTAGCTCCTACAATCAAAATTGAATATATGCCAAGTGGATTTCAAAATTGAACAAAAACATGCTGCAGTCTATGACAAAAACCATCTCACGCTCCAAATCATTTCAGTTTCTGTTATCTAACTGAAAATCACTAATAACTAAAATCAAACTTGTTTTATTAATCACTTAATGAATTTTTACAAAACTGAATGTGAATGCAGTTATAAAGTTTTTGCAGTTTTATACAGTTTTTAGATAAACAAATTGCTCTTCAATTATCCCGCAAATCCGAACAAGAAACAAACGAAACTATAATAAACGTATTCGAGTTTGTGTTGATTGGAGTAAATAAAATGGATATAGAGTAGAGTATAGAAAGTTGATATAGTATAGAATAGAAAAAGCAATGCTAACAGTGGATTTATTTAAAATGTGCATATTTTTACAAATCCACGAGATATAAATTCAAAGCGTATCTCGGTGGTGGTATAAGGCTACAAGCTACAGATAAATATAATAAAACGTTATTGCATCGATAAATCATCAAACTGGCTATGTTCCATGGAGCAAAATTGATGCTTCCTTAATGCGTTTGTGGAGCATTTCTATCCCCCAGTCCATCGGTTCCATTTACAATAATTTCTGGTCTTGTCGGATCCACTTTTTTTAGACTCAAACTGAATCTGAATCTGAATCTGAATCCAGCTCTGCTCTGGGTTTCATATTTTTGATATGTAGTCATAATGTTTTGTACAAACACAGTAAAGAAAAACATGATATTTTTTTACATGATACATTCATTATATCTATATCCACTACCATATCTATTTTATTTTTATTTTTTCCAATCATTGATTAGCGAAACGTTCACCATTCAACAAAATACGACTTTAATGTGGAGCGATTTTTCTTGTTAAAATTTATATTTCAATTTGTTGCAGACTAAAATAATTACATACGTATAATTTTAAAAATAAAGATAAAAACATATGTCTGCTTTATGATACTATTCATTTTTAATACTCGTTTATACTCGTTTCAGTTAAAAAAAAGTTAGACAGCTTTTATAGCCAGGCTTCTGAATTATCGAAACTTTATTGGTTCGATTTTATGCCTTTCTGTATTGTGAGACAATTTTTAAGGTCACATAAAAATCTATGTCATACAACATAACAAATCATTAATGAAAAAGAATTTTTATAGTGTTATTTTTTGCTTGAATTCGAAATTGATTCGCCCTCAACTGAGTCATCAACTTATAGGTACACTTGACAACAGATGGCACTGCATACGATTGCATGAAAATTTTTTGACTTTTGATTATTTTATTATTATGTAATACAAGGAACATATATTTTCAAGGTGATTTTGCATTTAATTTTAACTACATATATTAGAATATCTTTTATGACTAATAAACACGATCCAAGTGGATCCATGCAACAGGCAGCTGCAAATAAAATAACTTAATTTTATTATAGAGATTTGCCAGTAACTCTTTTATGGGAAGGTGGAATATCCAATAATTTGTTAACAGCAGAATCACATAATAATTTATATATTGCCATTTAAATAAAAAAATTCTGAACGGTTCAAAAAGCACATATGCAAATGAGACAAGAAGCTATTTATGATGTTGTTAGCTACTATTTGTCATATACCAAAAGTGATTTTGAAATTTATTTATTTTATTCCGGATTTCGGCATAATGTGTCTTATAAGTTGAGATTTACAAACGGAAAGCAAATGGAATCTTGCAAATTACTTTATTATAGAACGTTCTCTTGACGCAACACAAACAGAATCAACGTCCTTTGCAAACAAACTTTTAACCCTTTACCATAGGTTTTCAAAAGACAGGATAATAAAATCAATACAATATATTTCTCAGAATTTATGCGACTTATACAAGAAACACCTTAACAGGTAAGGAACACCTACCACGGAAGCAGATAAAGACACGAAGTTTTTGAAATTTCAACTAAAGTTGAACAAACAAATACAAGTCTTGGAATAAATTAGCACTAAGTTATTAATTTTATTATACTTAAATATAATAAAATTGAAATAATGTTTATACCAGCTAAGGATTTTTTCGACTTGTATCTTCACAGTATTTACCTTCATCGTTCAGTTGAAGATCAACAAACTATAAAACACGTGAACATTGGTATTTGTTTCAAAAGTAGTTAATTATACATTCAGTTATAATGTGTTATATAAATATGGCATTTTTTATTCATTAATCGTCGTTATCCTTGTTCGAATACCTTCCCAATTCAAAAAGTAATTGAACTTTTATAAACATACCATACCATGTTTTTATATCAAATGTCAAAGAATGTGACACAGGTGGAAATGATTTTTGCGGTTAACCATATCACGAGCCAAAACAAACCCGATCATATCGAATAACATACCAGACACGGACATGATTTGAACTTATGACACTTTTATGGCACATTACGAACCCATCAATCAAAATATTTAATTGTACTCGATGTGTGTCTGGTATCCTAGTTCCTGGTGTCTATTATTTACGACTTTCCATTAGGGATAGACGATTAATTAATTAATAAGAACACCAGACACACGATCATATATTGAGGAGATAAAGTGTCTTTTTGAAATGCAGATGGTCGCAATTAGTGTAACTATCAAAAACAATTTTCCAGAAATGTTTTTAACAGAAATTTTTGCTAATTTAAACCAGTAATTTTCATCGATTCGTAATTAACATGGATTTATTTCCGAACTAAAAATGAAGCCCCACAATCGGTTTTAATGTTTATCTCTGAAACTCAAGGAGGAGAAACATGTAAAGCTCGTGTTATTCTGCGGTTTTCGTTTTCAGTCGTCATAAAAATTATTATTAAGAAGATTATGAACCAGTGTCCAGTTTATGGTGTCTCATATGACCCATGGGGACCTTTCAATTTTTTCCCCAAAAACAACTTCCATCAGATTTGTGTGTCCAAGTGTTCGTGTTATTTGTCTGGTTATATCTTTGTGGTTTTGTGATATAAAATATACGTAATAAAAAATGAAATTAAATCCACAATTTTGTCAAATTTATTACGGATAACTCAATCAAAACATTTAATTGCCAAAAATCATGTCAACAAGTTGTCAGGTGTTATTCCTGCATTACAAGTTTATGATATTTATCACATCAGATGAACCAGATGGCTTTTCTTCCGTTGCAGCTATATATTGCACGTGATGTTGTGCCATCTTGACTCCAGGTGAATGTGAAACAAGGAATCAAGTATGTTTACCTGGATTTGATCCAAACAAATTATCCCTGAAAATCTTCAAATGATAATTAGATACTTGAATGAAGCTCAATGAGTTTAAGGAATCTTAAAAATGAAAATTTCCTTACAAAACGAAATATCTCAAGCGAATAATGAGTTGAGTTTACACATTACAATAAACATTTCTTGAGGATTACATAAAAAGGAACTATTGTACAGATGCATAAAGTATCTTTTTTCCCAAATATAGATGTGCCAAATAAAAGAGAACAAACATTTTCCGGTGATTAACTTTCAACAGATCATCGATGCAATTTTCATGATATACTATCTTAAAGTAAAGATCTCCGAAGTGATTTAGAGGATAAGATGTTCTAGGGAAATCGATTTAGATTGTTAAGATCTTTTTCTGTTTCTTGCAAAATGTACAAAACGGTCTAAGGATTCGCGGAAAATTCATTATCCTTGTAATTACATGGATTAAAATACATTATCACATTCGAGTTTTGAGCTTAGAAAAATTGTGAAACGTCACAGGACTAAACTACAAATATATATTTAGACACTAATGGTCTGATGGTTCCACTTCACCTGGGCGGTCCTTTTAGCCACAATTATAAAATGAATTTGATAAGAAAACCTATTTTCCACCGTTCGGTGGTCAAGAGTGTCCGCTTTCTTTCACATTGATAATTTAATTTGGTTATCAGTTAAACCATGTCGAGAATGAATGAAAGTATAATATCAAAGTGAAGGTAATATGTTGAGTAGCTCAATGTAGGAGATATTGAGTTAGTGTAAAGTGAAATAAAAATTTTCCAAAAGGTTGAAGGGAATAAATAAAAATGACCACCCTCGCGTTGCATCTCACCGAATATACCGACAAAGGTTGCCACGAGAGTGAGCGGTTTCTTTCAAATTCTACTGTTTTGGAACCAAACGAATATTTCATTCCATTCCCGGCTCAATGCACAGGCACAGGTACAGGTAACATTATATGAGATAAATACCACACATACAAGGTAACCTGGAATTCCCACCATGAATAACATCTTCTTTGGTGAGACTGACTGATAAAGATGTTCTTCGGGTTGTTAGGTACTAACAGACTACCAAATGCTATTCCCTTTCTTAGCCTATCACTAATATAAATTTATGACCTTTTAGTTTTCATGCAACTCTCCTTTTTATTAGCCTTCGTCTCTTTTCGAATCTGTCTATAACCTTTATTATACGATTACGACATGGGTTAGTGTTATTAGGAACGGATATTGTTCTGTCTTAAGCAATATTAGTGCATAAATTTGTTGAAGAATTTAAAATCAGTAGCACGAAATCACAGATTGTCTATTATACAAATCCTATTGTGTATAATGCTATAAATCAATGACGTTCCTTTTATGACAATAACCCATTAGGAATTTTACAAAACTCATCATGTCTGTAGCTAAATCTGAAATGTTGTTAAAATTTTCGAGGTTATAGAAATACAAAACTACAAAAATTAATTAACTTAATGTGATTTAGAAAGCACCTAGAAACTGTGTGTGGGCAGTGTCACTACAAGCGTCTCATTCTGCACATACTTGAGCTTTTTTTCGAAATTATATAAAAAAAATGATTAAAATTCAAAAAGCTTCTTTCACCTTTTTTTAAGGCTATCAAAACCCAACTGTCACTCGAAGAGTCGAAGAGATAATTTTAATTTTATGCATATGCCACCACGGAAGCGTAGCCAATTCCAGACGGAAATTAAAAAGATAACTCTGCCGAGGCTAGATGACGAGATCCAAGACGAGAGACGAGTTGAACAATCCATTCAAAATTATTTGATATTTTTACCTGTGACTTGTCTTGAGGTGATCACGGCCAAAACTGCTACGAACAAGGAGGTGCTGGACTAGTCGTGATACATTAAATTTTATGTATCACTCTTTGGCTCTTGGATTAAGGATTCCGGCCATGATGTGTGATCAAAAAGTAACAAATTATAGAAACACCACGAAACATGCAAGATCCCTCCCTCAATATCACATGAATGTAGGGTTAAATGCTCAGGGTTGGCTACAAAACTTTTGCCTTGCGGGTGGTCTTCTCTTTTTGACTGCCACTTACACAACCAAGTAGCTCTTATAAATTTTTTGTTCATACAAAATTTTTGATTGAATCTAATTAAGTCAAACAAAATTTATGTTTCGATTTATAATTTTTGTATTATGAATCAACAAATGCTAATTTTTGTGACCATAAGATTTCTGGGCAATATATGGTAGTCATTAATTTGAAATATCCAAAATGAAAGTATAGCTACTAATTAAGATGTTTTGTCGAATTTTATTAGAAATTAGGGGGACTGACATCCTCACACTGGTCGTGGTGTCACTGACACATTCCGCACATGGTTCACGGGAAGCAGAAATCTTCCTCCACAAATATCTCCACAACCATCGCAACCTTTTCAGATTCTAAGGTCTGTAGGGACACAAGAAGGTATTTCTTGAAACCGAGAGGAACACAAATCAAATGCAAGTTTCCATTAAAGAAAATGTCTCCAAAAAACGTGAAATAATCACCACAAAATTTCAGATGCAATTTCTCCGAATCTTTATCTATATCCTTATCAAGATTTAAAGCAAAATAAAAGCCCAAAAGAAAAGAAATCGACTCACTTAAGATAAGACGAAGCAATAAAAGGTTCCATAATTTGAATGGAAGGAATTCAAACGCCCACATTCATTGCATTAATTAGCTAAAGAGGTCTCGTGAATCTTAAGACTCATTTCAATAATGATGATCCACCTCGGGACAGGTTCTTAAGGTTTCCCTTGAGTAATCAATGAACATATTAACTTCTGACCATGGTATCACCAGAAGTTGTCCCACTTATATCCATTGGACGTCAGGTCTGTTATCAGAGGTCGATTAAAATAATTTCCTAGTCTTACCTCCCAGAGTTGATTCAATTCCATAAAACAACTCCCCTTGGAATTACATGGTTCCCACGACAGAAGCTGGTGGCGTTACTATCGTTAACCTTATCATCTCTCTATCCTTCTTCATGGTGGTGCCCCAGCCTGGTAGCTTGCTTACCATTGACCAAACTCCATCATTCGTACAAAAATATGTGATACACGTGATCTCCTTTTTAACTTCTGGTTGTAGTTCGATAAGAAACCGACAGGTGGATGCAGCAAAAAAATTTCCTTATCGTATAAGTCCATTAGAGGTTAAATGCGTTTGTAAAATTGTGATGTTGTGTGCTACATCCACGTTACTTGCTTACCTGTTAAACAAAATACATACATACATACATACAAATACATTCCAATCATTTTGGAATATTTTAATTGGAATTTATTTCGAAAGTTAATGAGAAAACTTACTTTGATTGGTCTCATTATATTTCTTGTATCTGTTATCTGTGTCGTGCCTCATGATGTCCTGTTACCTGTTACCAGACCAAAATTCAAAATGATATCACCCTGAATATGAAATAAAAAAAAAATTAATTTTTTCGTCTTCCTTCCCGATACACTTTCAAAGTGATAAATTAATGGTCAAATTTCAAAGGAGAATGTTTCAAGACGTATCTTATCCACTTCTGATTTTCGCTGCAAGGTTCATTGGGGATATCTCAATGTAACCCGATTTTTAAATGAATTAATACCACACATGAGCTGTGATCTGGACAAGCTACAATCAACTGTATACTGATTCAATATGTGATATATTAAGTGATTCATAATTGAATCTACATTGTGTATGAATCGAATCAATGCCATTAACCTGAATTTCAAATATTTATTAACAATAACTTTGAAATAACTTTAAAATAACTTCCAAAATCTGAATATATCTGTTAATAAAAAGCTTGTAAAATTTATAATATCAAACGTGATGCCAAAAAATTAACATTAAATATTTTCCGCCGAATTCCGGACCACACCGAGAGTATCAAAATCGATACTTTGTATGGGAAATTAATAAGCGAGACTATTCAAAAACAAAAAAACATATTAAAAATTTCATAACTAAATTAAAATAAAATGTTTATAAGAAATCTCTTAATAAGAGAAGAATTTAGCAATTCCAAAGATGGAGAATTTTTAATTTTATTAAAACAAAACACAAAGAAACAACAGAAATAAATTTGAAAATAAATTTGTCAATTCATAATTAATCGACCACCGACGTTGTTCTAATTTTAAAAATTCATCTGCCAAAAAATATTCGAAATAAATTTATTAAAATGAAATTCTTGCGCGTCAACGTACTTAGCATAAAAAAGTCATTTTATTTTGACTTAATTAATTACAGATCGTCTTAAGAAACAAAAGAAATGATTAAGACAAAAACGAAGATTTCTTAATACACACAGAAAGAAAAAATTAATTCATTTGAAGATGTTCAAAATCACAGAAGATGAAATTATCTTTTTTTTTTTTGAAAATATTTTTATCCAAAAAATAATTTATGCAAATTCAACATATTGAACGCACACTAAATTCGATATCGAACGGAATTTACCATAAACGATCGCGATGATGATAGCGCCAAAATAACAGATAAGTCGATAAGTAAGAGTTGCTCGTTAAAATATTTCCATTAATTTGTTGAGCCTGTCCCGGGATGGGTTTTTGAGCCGAAACAGTGTCAGTGTCTTGTTGGGAACCGTAGGTACGTACCCATGGAAGACATTCCGTGGCTTGAGGTGGTTCTGCAGGATTGGTGGCTCTCAAAGAGTTACAGAAACCTTGAACCAAATTTTATTGGGAATCACTTAATGAGTCACAAATGTTTTATTAAGGACCATGTCACCATTGAAGAAATTTTGAATCATTAGGAAACTCATCGGGATACAGGAGATTGGAGATGAAACAAAAATTTTGGGTCAAATTTCATTGTGCACCACGTAGTCAACAAAGACATTCCGTGGCTCCACAGGATTGGTGGGTCTCAAAGAACTACAAAAATTTTAAGGCAGATTTTACCCATGGAAGTCCTTTTGAAACTTATGCAGATTCCAGATAATTCTAGAG
The DNA here is from genome assembly GCA_963971475.1 of Chrysops caecutiens. NCBI lineage: Eukaryota > Metazoa > Arthropoda > Insecta > Diptera > Tabanidae > Chrysops > Chrysops caecutiens. Next base: position 9,068,193 of record OZ020570.1, read on the forward strand.
ATTTGAGGAAGAGCAAACATTTTTATTGAAGCACTTAGCTTTGAAGAGACTCCAAATCTTGGAAATATTCCGCAGGATCAGTATAGACTCTACGAGAACAGAACATGAAGGTGATCCTTAAACAAATGATACTGCGCAGTCATTGATCTCATCACCCAGTCACCGGGGATTCAGGCTATTAAGCAATTAAATCCAGGCGGGGCAGTTAAACAGAAAATTTAATTTAATTAATTTGTCTCTTGAAACTGCGATTTTCAGCAACAGCACATGACGAGGTACACCCTCAATACTGTGTTTGGTGTTATTAAGACATCAATTTGTAGCCACACTAAAATTATTCACACCTAGATGCTAATTTGTCGACCACTTCAAGATGGAGAAGTCTTAAAAATTTCTTGAGTCATCTTGAAAGAATTTTCAGAACTTGAAATCAAAACAGAAAAATCTAGGTTTCCCAGGCTCCAAAGAATTTCTAGACATTCAGGTTTTTTTACAGAACCTAATAAACATATCTAAATCTTGTTCAAACAAAATTATAACATACTCATCTATGTAACACATCTATATCATATCGAAATAACTAAAAATGATAAAAGCATAAAATTTTGAAAATTTCAAAATTATGCAAATTTATGTTTCTTAATTAAGTAATAAAATCAACGTCTTGGATCATAACAGATTTTGATAATTCAATCAGTAATTTAGTTGATTTTGATTTTTATAGCTATTTATAGATATATCCTCATTTGTTTGTGTACTCAATTTTATGAATATTAATAATTTTATATTACATTTAATTGATATGTTATAATTTGATTGAATCAATTTTTATTGAATCAACTCATCAGCATTTCAATTTGATTTTATTCAAGTTGAAGATATTCGATTGTTGTCATGTTGTTATGAGTTCAACAAGGAGATAAAGTTGATTTCCATTTATCATTTTGAGACTGTCAAAATTCATAATTAGTTAGAGATGGTAAAAAGCTTTAGCGGAAATTCCATCGATTCATCATACATAGAACGAAGATTTGATGTTCTTGACATGGCAATGTCTTAAACGTCTTAAAGTTAAAAGTCAAGACGTCTCTATTGACACATGATCGTTTCCATTCTTAATTCATGCCAAGTTAATTATTTGATCTGTCTAGAAGAAAGGTTCAGGCTAATAACAAAAGATCAACGAAACCAACAAGCGCCAGTGGTTCACTAATAGCCTGTTAATTGACCAAGTTCTTAGTAGAATCTCATGGTCTGGTCTGATCTTGAAGTGTTTGAACGTGATCGTGATGAAGACACGCCGAAAGGAGGGTGACATCAAAAGGTGAATTGGTGTTTGGAAACTTATTGAATTGCAAACGAAGGACGGCATATAGGCTTTGTAAAGTTGTCTGAAGAATAAAAATAAGATGAAAAGAAAGACACATCTTCCTTTAATTAATGGTTCTCACAAAGAATTCAATTAAGCGCCAGAGTTTCATTCAAATCTGTATCTTGGATATCTGAAGTTAATCCAAACAAATTGTGAAGATGAATGGAAGAGAAAAAATGAAAAGTCCAGGAAAGGTTTTTATGACACCATCACCACCATCACCACCACATTTTCACTTCATCTAAATCTGATAAAGATGATTTCATCTTTGAAACACCTAGACGTGACGGGATGATACCTCCTAGAAAACCTCCTTTTCCACACCACACTCAAATATCCAGAATCTAAAGATGGAATCAGATAAATTTCTAATGGACCTCTTTCAAGGCTAAATTCCAGAGCTTCTCTTCCGTCTGTCATGGTGCTACTCCTTTGGATATCATTTCTTTTTGTTCTTCACCGATCACCTTTTTGATTTCTTGTATTTCTTCATCATGTTCAGGCTCGTCGTCGCCATGCACACTCTCAAACACCATCAGAATTTGTTAGCGCCATACATAAATTGATTGACACGGAACCGGGCTAGAACCAAAATGAATTCATTCTATTCACCTGAATGAAGCTACCATGGTGGCTTAGGGGCTGGATTGGATGGATTGGTGGTATGAGGGCCGGAAAACGACCCACAGATCCTAATCAACAATTAAATGTTATTATTGTTTAAGACGGACCAATTAGAGATGATCGCTGATGATAAGAGAGGCGTCTGCCTGCTTTTCACTGGTAGAACCAATTCATGTTAACAGATGTATAATTAAATTAACAGGTTTTTTTTATCTTTTACGATCTTTGGTATTCTTCGATCCAAACAATAACCTGAGTTAATGGAATATCTTTGGATGATTCTTACAACCCACTTTTGTGTGAAGTTGAAAATTTTCGCTAATGGCGACGCTAGGGATTCTATAGGCCTGATCATTTGTGGAACACATTGTCTTCAACATATGCTTTTTCATGGTTCATTCCAATTCACCACTTTCATAGAACCTTTAGAGCCCTCATTTCCAGTGGTTTTTGAAGCTTTTGATCCTATCTATTCCTTACAGATTACATCGTGAGACAGATTTATATCTTACAAAATATTGCGACAAATTTATGTGTCGTTCTTCTTCAAAATTTTGGAGTTCTTGTCACTAATACCGAAATGCCACATTCCAAACGACATCCTCCATCCTGAATTCCAGTGAATTGAAATTCAAATCTTATTTAATTAATTAGCAGATCAATTAATAATTATTAGCGTTCCACTGAAAAGCGTGAATCATTAACAAACCTCCCTGAAGCTCCCGAAAGAATCGTATTAACCTCCCACGACGATTAATGATTCTACAAATTAGTAAGACTAGTAGGTGGCCTCAGAAGACCTCCAGCAATCAGGAGGTCTGGTTCTGAATCTCTTGTATGTCATATAACGCACCAAAATTTTTTAATTTGCAAAACTCAATCAATAACATCGGCCAAAGGTCGGCAATTTCCATGTGTCGATTGGCAATTTAATGTGGCGATACGAATCAATTGTGAAGGCTTAAAATGTTCATTTATATCCATTAGGGATTGACATCATTTCAATCTTGAGAGTGAGATGTCTTGACCAGATCTTTAGTGAAGATAATGAAGAACAAAGCGTTAATCACTTCACTAAACAAAAGACTTATGACCTCTGGCACATGAAGTTGATTTTGAAATAGTAATAGTACCAACCACCTGCCCTGATTCCTTCAACTGGACAGGATTGTGAACAGGTAGCTGAACACTTTTAAATGAAAACTCTTAAATGGCACAAGTTTCACCTTTACCTGTTGATAATCAAGGTATTCCTGTGAATTGTTTAAGTACTTTAACAAAACGAATGGGGTGGGATGTAATTATATTTAGAGGGTTTTTGATGTTACAAAAGGGATTTTTTTAATTAGAAATTTTGTTTTACCGAAAACACCAACTTCAACATGGACAAACTGAGAATATGTCAAATTCTTCCTCGAGATAGATTCTCGTGTGGATTTGTTTGTTTCCTTCTTCAGGACATCATCATTATCATCATCATGTCCGAAGAGGATAAACTTAATCCTCTTATGAAATTGAGCATTGAACGGTTTTGGAAAAAAAGAGAATTAAATACTATTGTATACATTATTTGAAAAGGTATTTGTAGTGCAGGATGCACTATGCTATTCTATGGACAAGGAAGTAATCCAGGGCAAGATGCAAATAAGGTTCTTAAGCTTATCATTTTCAGTAACAGGAAAACGACTCAATCCATTCAACTTTTCGGGAAATTCATGATCATGGGAAGGTATTCAGGATCAGTGTTGTGTTGAAAATCAGGTATGTTATGATATCCTAGATTAACTGCAAAGTACATTGATAACTTACTGCTAGTGAAGTTTTACAATATCTTCAAGCGCTGTTAGGTTATGTGAATTACTCGAGTAGTTTTTGTTTCTGCTCCTAGTTAACCAAGAGCAATATGCAGCCTGGGATATAGTAACGAGTTAATTGAGTTAGACGTCTTTCGTCTTTTATGAAAGAGACAACTCATTCTGAATCAATACCGACCATATGGACAAGGGTATATCCGTTCTTTTAATTCGGAAATGACTGTGTCATCGAACCATGACTAAATATTTCCATAATCGAAAAAAAAAGAAAATAATTTCAAGCGCAACGAAAAGAATCTTTCACTTTCAAAAGATATCTTCACAGAATACCATTCAGGTATATAACACAACAAACAGATTCTATAAATCTTGTGATTTAGCCATCCAGATTCCAACGTTATGTTGAAATTAGTTTCGCTGACCTTTTTTATGAAACGCAACTGCCTTGACTCTCTTCAGACTCATCCATGATCATGAACATGTCTATTAGTATCTCGTGGCTGGTTGGTCTCTTCTTGTATCACCATTTGGGTGGTCATCACCATTACACTGGAACTGGAAACATGCCTAATTTAACACAATTTGTTCTTGTTCTTCTCTTCCTCAAGACACCATGATGATTCTGTGAAGATTCTGTAAAGATTCCATCCAATCCATGACTGCAACATGACACCAATGACATTTCTGTTTATAATATGCAAGTGATGCGCATATAATCGTTGCCAATAACCAAACAAATGGCCACAGACAGTCTTCGTTTTGGGATAAATTTTCAATGAGGGTTTGGCTATATTCTCTCTAATATGACACTCGAAATTTTCATGTCAGTATCGTCACAATTTAAAGCGTTACTGTTCATGTAATTTTCGTTACATTGTTCAATTTGTTTCGTTAAAAATTTAGACACGCTTATGATGCATTTTTGCCATTCAATTTTACAGAGCATCTGCAGTAGTTAAATGGAATTGTTTGTAACTCATTGTCTTTATCATACATTTTCATTTGGTTCTATTGATACAGTAGCCTTTATGGTCATTCTAACATCATGATCCCTAGATCCGTGATGGATCCTTCAACCATTAAGCACCGTAACAATGGTAAATAAAATTTATTTACCATCAAATTCTTTCACTGAATTCTCTTTAACCTCTTTGGTATGTTTAACTTGATAAGAAATTTCTTAAGAAAGACATCTTCGTAAAAACTCTGATTGAGCGTGAGACAATTTGACTTTCAAATACCAACATTTTTCTATTGACATTTATTTATCATTCAAGGTAAATTTCATTTTTTAAAAGGTACATTTTCATTTTCAAGATGACATAAATTAAACATTGTAAAATGGATTTCATTTGTTTAATATTTGTGGAAATTATTTCCCATGAACTGAAGAGCTCAAGCCGTTATTTCAAAATTTTTTCGAATTTTCTTGAGAATAATCACGTTTCCGGGATTCCCTGAATTTTAAGACATTCATGTTCTTTATTGAGTTGAAGGAAATTGAGGAAACCCATTGAATCATTGTCATTATAGGCAAACATTTTCCATTTCACTCACACACAATTTTGTGCTTGTCTTAATCAAAACTTTGGTGTGTGTATTGGAAAAGCTCTATTCAGAATCAGAACCGTGTATTTGCCTGAATCAGAGTTAGTCATCGTTTTCCAAAGTGATAATTAAACATTTCGCTAATACACCGTGAGTCAGTAGAATTAGCCGATGCATAGCCAAAGATAAAGAAGCAAAGAGGCTAATTTCTCGGTAAGACAAAGAAATGGTTTAATTACTCAGATTGAGAGCAAATATTTGAAAAATGCTTGTATTAATTAAGACGTATTTTGTTAAAGGTTTTCGTTTGTTTAAGGGTTTTTTCCGTGGTGTCCCTTTCCCATCGAATCGCATGCAATGCTCGGTTTATTGATACGCAAACATTTGTTGTTTGTTCAACATGTATACCCACCTCCGCACTCACCTTTGGATAGTGACATCCGCCTCTTAGAATATATCTTAGCCAATCCCATGTGGAGTCACTGAAACGAAATATCACTTCGAATTCTGCTTAAATGCGTCTTTAACCTCGTACGTTCCCCAACAGGCATAAGTGGACCCATGAGAACACTCGGAAAGTGCTGGAACTTTGTGCCGCATTTGATTGTGACATGAACAGGGTTTAACCAAGCTGTCATTATGTGTTTATCATTCGTCCAATTCACTTTCTACTTTAGTGATAAACTGTTTCTTACTAACAGCTTTAATGTGATGATGCAGTGAAGTTGTTATTAACGGATTTAAATCAGTTCAAATGGTTTAGTTAATCTAGTTACTTTGATTATCACTTCATTATGCATTTGTGGCTCGTGGCTATCAGTTGTGTGCTCTTTGCCTCAATAAACTGTGGATATCGCGCCAAAATCGGGTAAGACATCAATTTCAATTCATTATCATTAAGGAAGAAACAAATTTTATATTGCAAGGAATTCATAAAAATGTCTTTTTGTGTTCTGAGTGTCAACAGATGGAGTAACTATGTTAGTTGAAAGATATTTTATATTAATTTCAATGACAAAAAACTAATTAATATTCAAATGAAATTCACCATTTTATGAGATAACTTCTACGGAAAAAAAACAAATTTAGTACACTTGTCTTAATGAATCATCAAAAGATTTAATTACCCGTAAACAGATGAAACTATTTGTAGTAACACTCCGTTCCAGTCGTAAAAAAGAACAAAGGTAAATTCTTAAGATGAGTGTTATGAGGTTATCCGAGGAGATACCTGTTTCAAGTGACTATTCTCTTTTATTTATCTTAATTATATGCAGATAAAATAGTACCAAATGATTTCCATTACTTTTAACTAAATGACAAACTAACATTACGTCCACACCATTTCTGGTGAATAAATTTTATTTATAACCATCTTTTATTATCAACAAATGTTCATAAGTGTAAATTATTAATTTTTATACATTATGTGCAACTTCATATCTGTTCGATTCTTTGAAATTAATTATTTAATGTAATCTTAAATTGTATTTACATATTTACTTCAACTGTAGACGTGACAATTTTATTAAACGCAAATTACTATTGAGTCTCCCATGGTTTTATGGTCATTTCGTCGCTCTCTAGTGGACACTGGATTCACACGGGGAACCTATTTCATCCGCATAGTTTGTGACGGTTTCATTGCATGTTTCGATAGCTTACTAGAGCAAATCTGTTAACCTACAACTTGAGGTGATATTATCATTCAGTTTTGTCAATGAAATCTCTACATACAAAATTTTGTGAATCCTTCATATCCGTTTTATCTTGTCTTGTTTTCCTGAAATCTCGTTTTTAAAAAGTTTAACAGTTGAAATCTGCTAAGGCTCATGAAGACGAAAGTCCTATCCATAATTTTTTAACTTCTATGAAGTCTTAATAATATTGGATACAAATGGAAAATATAATGTAAGAAATCAATTTGGATGATGACTGTACTCACTTGACGCTTTTATCAAATACATCAACCTCAGGTTCCGAATTGGTTCTGCACCAGAAATCAAAGCTTCGAATTGGTTTATGGATTTGGTTTGAGCCGAACCATTAACTCGAACCACATCGAATTCAGACAGCAACCTGACCAGGTATTCTGTAGTTATGAACTTAATTTCGCGTTAAGGAAATGTCCTTTCACGTGCTGTCACTCTCAAATCAACAAAAACCTGGACAAAATTCAACCTCGTTGTAGTTTACCAATCTTGGTCTAACATATTAAAAAAAATTGATTTGTCGATTCTTTGGTAGGATGTGAAGAACAAAATGTTAAATGGTGCAGAAGGATCTGAAAGTCGCAAGAAGAAAGTGCGGACATACCATAACCGCTATGAAGCTGAACAAAATCTAGCCAAAAAATTTTTGACTAGTTACTCATAATTTACTTGACAAGGTTATCAAAACTGCCGACCCTTTAGAAGCCTGAATTTCACAAGATATTGAACCAACCCATCAAGACAACACCAAGTTTTCCTCAAAATTTTGTCCTTCATCCTTCTAGGGAAAAAGTCAACTCAAGTCGGCTCCTGTAAGGGCAACTTATCCTCCTGGCCTTGACATTTCGTAATTAGTCGGGACATCAAATGCTGACCAGAGGGATGAAATCAATTCAAAATATATCACAGCAAATACATCCTTCAAACCCTTCCAAAATAATCTGGGTACTTTGTGCGGAAAAGGGTTTCTTTCCCATAAAATTAACAAAGTTATCCCCTTAACGACAAAATATCATTTTGGACAAATATTCGGGATTCTGTTGGTCAAATTCAAAAGTTTTGTTGAAGCGATGTCACTTAAAGACAAGCACTGTCTCAATTTTCTTCATACTGTTATATCTTCCAAGGATTCAAACGAAAGAATTTAAAAGTACATTATCCTCAATTCGAGGATTTCTTTCAAACGAGGATACTTTGGTTGTGTCTTTTAAAAGTCTTTAAAGAGAACTACTACAAAAGATTTGCTATAAACTTCGTTATCCTTAATTTCATTCTACGTCTTGATGAAACCAAACAACGTTATCCTGATAAAAGGATTTTTCTAATTTCATTTGATTTAATTGATAGCAATTAATCCTTGGAGTTTTCTTCGCTAAACTTTAAATTCATGAATGATTCCTTTTGGGTGGGTTTTCTTCAATTCAGAGTTTTCAGACGGGACATCAGGGAATTATTGATCGAAATTAAATTTTGACCATGTAAATACATAAAAGCTGTTGTATGCAAATTAATTAGTGTAATTCATTCTTTACTCGGAATGAAGGACTTGATTCAGCGAAATTTCTTCATTGATTTAATGAATTCAAACTGACAACAAAATACCTAGTCTGAATAAAGCAATTAAGAACAGATGAGCCCCGATGCCTTGAGGTGCTTTCATTCCTAGGTTGATCGTTAATTAGAATTCTTACCGCATTCCCTCGGCAGAGAGTGAGTAATTAAAACCACCAGTTAATGAACAAATACAGTCAGAACCAAAATCATGGCGGAAATGGATGTGGTGGAAATGGGAGTGAGTAATATGGATTTTCTTAAACTGCTTCCTTTGGAAAACCGATAAACAAATCCACGTATGTAGTCAGAGTGAAAAATGACGGCGTCAGAATGTCTAAGATATGAAGAATGAGGCAAGAATCAAGGAGAGGTAGAGCTTATAGAATCAACCAAAGGAACGTTCAGATCCCAACGTCAAAGCTCTTCATTTGGACTTTGAGGAACGTTCAGATCCCAACGTCAACGTGAGAGTGAATTTTTATCCCTTCCTCACCCTCTCATATGGTGTGAAGCCTCAATCCTTCTCTTTTCGCCGAAAAATCCATCTGTTGGATTTATTGCGAACTACTTTCTTGGTTCGGAAACAAGGATATGAGCTTTTGTTTTCGAAAGTGAGAGCGGACAAAGGGGAAATTGCTCCACTTTCACTTTAGGTGCATGGAGAGAGAGTAATGCATCACTCGATATGTAAGAAAGTGACAAAAGTCACGCTGGGACGAAAGGTTCTTCTAGCCAAGACTGGTTGATCAAAATCCCATCCACCTTGAAGCAGTTATGAGGAATCTTCTATTCACAGGAATTTTAATCAGGTTAGGAGCCTTGAAGCACCATAACCTATAGATGGACAAATTTCCTGATTCCATCAAATCCCAAGAGGCGTTCAATTGTTGTTGAAAACGATTTAAACTCATTTTTTAAATTATTTACTAAACACAAACGCAAATACACATATAAAATTATCACTTTGGGAATGTCTTCTCGTATACCATATAAGCACAAACGTTAAACATTCTGTTTGGATATATGCGATGAAAATTGTATAAGCCGCTTTGTTGACAAAAGGATTATTATTGAAGCAAACAATTTTTAATTTAACTAAAGCCTGTGCAACTTGGTTAGGATATAGAAAAATAAACATAAATATTTTCTATTTCCAGCGACAAACTTCCCTCGGCAAGTGTCGTGATGACCTTCTTCGGTCCAATGGTCAGGACACCTGGACCATGCAAATATTTACCAGCAACACGCAAACAGAATCATCAATGCCGGAAGGACGTTGGACTACCGGAAGCGGTCAGGGAGGCACATCATCTAGCAGTGACACATTGTGAGGAGCAGTTTCGATACGACAGATGGAACTGTTCCGTGGAGACTCGAGGGAAACGGAATATCTTCCGTAAAATCTACCGAGAGACAGCGTTTGTTCATGCTATAACAGCAGCCGCAATGACATTTGCAGTGGCAAAATCCTGCTCGGAAGGACGAATGACGAAGTGTTCTTGTGGAGGAAATAGTCGCAAACATGTATCCCCCCAAGCAGCATGGAAATGGGGTGGTTGCAACGATAATCTGAAACACGGGAAACGTGTCACCCGAAAATTCCTTGAACTCGAAGCTGCTGAAGGAGATCAAGTGTCAGAAATGCTACGACATGACAGTGAGGTATCGAGAATCATCACCATCATTATCATATAATCAATATAAAGCATTTTATTTACGTATTTCCCCGTAGGTTGGTATCCAAACAGTCGCTGCTTCCGTGAAGGACAAGTGCAAGTGTCATGGAGTATCCGGCTCGTGTTCGATGAAGACGTGTTGGAAGAAACTCCCAGATTTCAATGCTACAGCGTCAGTGTTGCGTACGAAGTACCATCAAGCTATCAGGAAAGCGCCAAGTAATCGATCCTCTCGCAGTAGAACCACTTCCGTTAGCAAGAAGGTATAAGCCATTGAAATAAAAATAGATTCCAATTAACCTAATTTTGATGTGTTTAATCTCCTAGACGTCACCTTACACAGCTCTCTACTACATGGCAACTTCACCAACATTTTGTTCTGTAACCAGAGGTAGACGTTGTTTGCATCCTGACAATTGTGCCACACTGTGCTGTGGTCGTGGATACTCCACAATGGTGGTAAGGATTGTAGAGAAATGCCGCTGTCGATGGAAGGAAGGTCGATGCTGTCAAGTTGTTTGTGATAGCTGCTACCGCTACGAGGACAGATTCTATTGTAAATAGGTATTGCTAATATCCTGTACACAGAAAATCAATGTCCTTCATGTCAAAAGGCAATCTCAACGTTTCGTTGTTTGTCACGTTTTTGCATAACGAATGAACACAGATTCTTTTGTACTTGAGTACACCATCATCATCATCAGCAACGGAAAGCGTAGATTTAAGTAGATATTGATCGATTGATTCATTGAAGTTCTCTTAGAATTCTTCATCCTTCAACTAGCTTAAGAAATGTTCTTAATTCTTAGTGTACACCATCGTTTCATCTTAAGTAGAACTCATTTCGGTCATTGTTTTCAGCAAGTGCTTATATAAGTAGGTTTCCATTACAATAAATTTGTGCTAATCTGAATCATTTGTCCTCATTTTCATGGACAATATCAAACGATTACATACGAATACAGTCTTGATTATCCTTCTTCTCAGTTGTCAGGACAATTTTTCATTTTCAAGTCAATGACTTATTTATGGATTCCACCAAAGGGACATCGTTGAAGGTGAGAATATGTTATTAAACCTTATGGTGCTGCGTACATACGTATGTTATTAAATAAATAATTAAATATTCATATAGTCTAGTTGACATTACCTCAACACTTATCTGGCACAAATTTAGTATGAAGTGGTGTAGATTTCGTGACTTTTGTCAAAATGCCAGCCGAAAATCGTAAACACTGTCTGGAATTTAAGATAATTTTAAAGAAATTAAATTTGATATTCATAGACCACTAAACTAAACCAATTAATGTTTCTAAGAGGGAAAATCATTTCGAAGTACCTGTTACATTTGGTTACGCTATTCATTCCTAATTTATTTGATTCAACCACCCCCGCAATGATATTTTGAATGAAAACCATGTCGTATACCTACACTGCGACAACGTTGAAATTTCTTGGCAAATTTCGCACTTGAATCTCAATGAAAATTCTTTTCTGATCCAGAAATAAACAAGGCGAATGTCCAAAATAAAAACTATAACGATCAGGATTGTTTACTCCAGTTTTGTTTTTTGAGGTCATATGTACCTAATTCTTCTAGAAGTGTCTGACCTGGATGTGCTTACAAAAATGAAGGTCACATACAACTCATATTTCACACCACCTCATTCAAGGACGAAAGGTTATGTGACACAAACACAAAGTTAATGAAGCCTTTTCAAAAACGTCTTCTCTACGACCTCATTAACATGACGAAAAATATCATTTCAGCAAAAATGTGAGTAAGCCTTCGATTTTTCTTCGTCCTTATCATCAAACCAAATCAAGGACAATTCATGCTTCTAGCATATTTGAAGATGAAATCAATACTGAGTAAGGACTCTGTGTAGGTTTGTCGGGTTTTATCCGTTTCGTGAGAAAATTAGAAAACGTAACGATTTTCCGCCTATTTTCTGTTATCAATAACCTTGTTCAGGAACAGGATATGAGTGGGATTCGAAATACATTCCGTTCTACTTGACATGCTCATCAAATATTTTCGAAGAAATTTCGTTAGATGGCGTGGAATGTATCTCGTAACTCGTTACACTTTGACACGCTCCACTGGTGGTTCCGTAAACTTCAAGGCTTACCTATCCGGTTTCAATACTTCACACAAATGTAAGACAAGACTAAAATCCCACAAAAGGTATCTCAACATCAATGAATCCAAATTCTAATTCAGTGTAAAAATAAACACCAATTTCGCATTTCTATAATTTATTAACCATTAACAACAAAAGCTTCTGTAATACACGTGTCGCTATCAATTGTGATGTCAGTACCTGCTATTAGCAATAAAAAATACGTAGTTTGGACAATATCCAGAATGTTCCCCTTAATTTCTTACCAACTCTTGGCTTTTATACTATATTTCATGCCCATAAATTCATGGTTATGGGATTGAGATTTCTTAAAAGCTGAAGACATATTTATTCATTACTTCTGATTTATTTGGTTCAACAAAACATTCTCGATGTATCCTTTAAGTTCTGTAACGTGTTTACAGAGTTACACAATTTCTTGAATTCAATTACAATGTTTCTGTCGATTTATCTACATTTTTCCGAGACCCGAATGAAGAAAACGCGGTGTGGTTTGATAAATTTAAATTTAGCGAAAAGTTTGATATGAAAACTTTCAAGGGAATTATTTTGTATTCTCGAGGCATTTCGGACCTTCTTTAATAGAAAAATTACCTAAAGTCAAAGTTCACCGGTGTCCAACCCACACGGCTACGTTTATACCATAGTTAGTATCCCATGGGATTCAGGAGCCACTGTTTCATGCAATGACTACTCAAACTGCTGCAGTACAAATGTTAATGTCAAATTTTGCGTTAATAATATTAAGGTTTCAAAGTCAAAGTTCAAGTGAAGAGCAACACTCAAACGAGATAAACGTTTCTTGGAAAGCAATTTTCAAGCAAACATCTCATTCCAGTAATAGAGTATGTAATTGTTTTCCCGAAGACTCTTCAACGACTTCAGGTCAAATGTCACGTAAAAGCTTTTCCCGGTTCATAGCTTATAAATATTTACGCAAAATCTCAAGTTAAACAATGAAAATTGAATTTAATTTGATTTCTAGTCAATTCCAAGAAGAGTCACATCCTCTTTAAGTAATTTAAATTCAACAAACATCCTAGACGTTGTGTCCACTTTGGACGGTCAGAATCAGAACGTGACATTTTGAGAACAATCCCTGGCGGCAATGAGTACAAGTCCAACAGAAATTCATTACAGATGCCTCATCTCAAATTAGAAATTTGTTGAGTCAGGGCGCTCAAAGCAACTCGTCACCATGAGCAGAAACGCCGGCAGGCAACAGACGCATGCTGTTGCCGAGTGATTCCTTATCACTTCCTCATGGATCTGCGGCGAAAGAAACCTCCGACAATGCTCCACCGATTCACATTGACCCAGTCATGTCCTCTAAACGAAAACACCAAGAGCCGAACCTTCCTTGCCCCGCATGCGCTTCACCAACGCCGCCGCTTTAACACCTATATGGATCTGGTCTGTTTGACATTCAGTTTTCGTGGAAATGTCAATCCGCAGTAAATTTGGGGATAGTCTCCCCGGACTCCCGATACCCGGCAAAAGTGTTCTATTGAACTTTTTATCATTTCAATGTCGTTTCCCAGCTGCGGCAACCACAGACAGACATTTGTCGCGGCTCCATTTTTCGCCTTATTGCGGCGTAGCTTAAACGATAAATAAAACAACTTTTTCGCACACTCTGGGAGCTTCACCGAGCTTTCCCGACACAAACAAACTCTCCTACGCGACAGAAACAGAATCTACTTTGCCCCACGAAGCGAATTCAAATTCAAATTCGTCTGCCATCGTCCCAACAAACTGCGGCGAATCCGCTGAAAACGGACTTGGATCCCAATCTGAATCGCCCCCGACAGTGTATTCTGCATAACTCAACGGGACGTGTTCCGGAGCGCTTTTTTCGCAAAAATCGCTTTAAATATAAATTGTTGTTTGTGCATACGGGTACGGCGACATTTTGGCCCCGTTTCTGTTTTGTTTCGTTTTATTCCAGCAATTGTCGAACGTTCGAGCTTGACTTGAGGTACAACCGGGTTCGGATTATTAGAGCGAAATGGGCTCACCACGGAGACATACATATGAAGCGGACGCCTTAACAGATATTTGCTGAAGGAAATTATTTAATCATAAAAAAATAAAATAATTATAGAAAAAAGTTGTTTTTGAAAATATTTATTTTGTTTTTGTTTTTTGAGATTTTCAAATTCGGTTCTCTGCCAAAATAATAAAATGGAAATTTAGTGCGAGTTGTAAAAGTTTGAAAATTATAAAATTTTTTTGAAAATTTTCAAAATCTGAAAATAGAAAAAACTTGGAAAAGTTGAAAGTGCGAAAAAATGGAATAAAATATTGTTAAAAAATTTAGTGAAAATTTGTTAGTGAATTAAATAAGAAATTAGTTAAATTGAAAATTTATATTCTTAAGTTTTAAGTAAATGTAAAAGTGTCTGTTTTGACGGAAAGTGTTCTTAAATTAGTGCAAATGTTTTTATTTGTTTCCTCCTAAAGAATGTTACTGTTTAAGATGTTTTTATAAGTTTTGTTGTTATCGATTTATTTTGATGTAATATATAGTCGCATATTAACGTAAATTAATATCGTACGTTGTGTGTATTCGCATTGAAAGCTCCGTGAAGCTTCTGGGTGTTATATGAAATTAGTGGAATGTTTTGATGAAGAAAGTTTTGTTCTTTAATTGTGAAATATAATTATATTATATTGATATTGCTTATGAGATAAAGTAACACACCGAGTGTTGATTTTCGTTTGTTACGATTTTCGCGGAATAAACTTTGTGCAAATCAGCTGAAAGTTATGTTACACAATAAAGTAAACATTAATAACATAAATATGTTCTCAACACACTGTAGAAGGTGTTACATGAAAAACTAGAAAAATTTGTTGATTTATTCTTAAGTGTTTTTCATTTTATTCCTGTTTTTCACCGAACTACAACGTCCTAAGCATAACCTTTTGGAAGATACCGGAAAAAGTGTTTCATTTGTTCAATACAATTTATATCCACTGCCACAACAAAGCTGTCCTTCAATTATACAGTACACACAAACACACACTTTCATATTACACAAGGTAAGTGTTGTATAACGATTTGTTGTAAACAAATTTCTTGCAAATTGTAAAGCTTGAAAAATCAATTAAATCTCATACATTGGGTGTATCTGTTATCCGCTACAGCACCTGTTACCTATTATTCAAAATGTTAAAGCTACTTCATCGTATAATAAAATGTAACATTCAAACCACTCAAATGGAAATGTCCACTGCCCGATTCGGTATTTTTAGACATCATCATTTGATAAGAATTTAATAATAGAAGTCCGAGATCTGCTTATTTTGATACGGAGTTCTTTGGTCTGTATGCAGCTAAAAATATCATGAATCGGTTCAACCTTTAGTCGAGAGGGTTGAAGACTTGTTTACGCAACTTTTCAGATAATGGAATAGACAGAAACACTTTCTTTTTGAAATTTTTGTAATTTTTCGACCTTTTGCTACATTTAATTTACGGAAACTTGCTTTTTCTGACTTCAAATACAAAGGATTCTTCATGTGTCTAACCTTTTTTATGTTTTCATTTAGTTGAGCATGCTGCAATTAAAGGTTGATTGAAAATGTTTGAAAACATCACAATCGCTCAACAAACAAATTGTATTACTTCAGGGCTCTTGCAGGGAATTTGGTTATGAAAATTCTAAAATTTGAAGATTCAATTCGAGAATTGGTTAAGAAAATTCAAAAGTTCACAAAATATCAAAGTCGTGTGCTCGAAGTCAAACATTTCTTAAAGGGCAAAGTTGATTTTTCAAAAAGAAATATTGTAAATGTAGGTATACCTATCTCAGAATTATAATATCACGACCAGATTGTTAACTCAAAGTCACGGGGAAATTGGAAGGCATGTGTTGCTCAAAGAAATTGTTGTGATTCGAAGATGCGTGATGTGTTACATGAGTCAAAGTTATGAATAATACTTCTCTCCTCATCTTCCTATGCGTGGAATAAATAAAGCAAAAATTATAATTAACCAAATCACTATCGAAAGGTGTATCCCAGAAGGTAGAGCTATCGTGTCACCTTGTCACCACCCTGTCTGGATATTTTTAGCCTAATGTAAAACTCGAATCGGGACATGAATATTTTATAAATTTTGTATTGCAGTGTGGATGCCATTTTCCTCCAACAAGGAATCGAAAATCGGTTAAAATTGACACAAAACGATTCAGTTCCAATAAATATTTATGAGCAATTTTTCAACGATACTCTTTCCTTTACCTATTCCGAACGAGGCGAAACCTTGATTATTGCTAATCCAGATACTGCTTGAACAAACGAATTCAAATGGCCATAGCCCATTTGTAATGGAACCAGAGACATTCCGTGGCCATGTGATGGATTCGTGTAATTGAAACGTCAATAACTGAATAGATTGAATCGATATCGCGAAAAGAACATTTTTGTTACATTTTAAATAAGCTTTAGAACTTGAACTCGTCAAAAATGTTGCAAGTTGTGTTATGTAATATAACATGTCTGACACTTGAAGTATCTTAATGAGTAATGCCATCTGTCATTTGTTTTGTCAGCTTCACTTATACTATCTTATATAACATATAAAAACCCTTTAAATGCATCGAAATTACTATTTAACTCTTAACGGTTTGGATTGTAACCCATACTCTACTCCATTTTATGTGGGAAACGTGTTCATCTACCGAAATATGAACCACCACTTTATGTAGCTGTATCTCCAACAAATTGGATATTATAAAACCTTTATAACCAAAGGAGATGTTATATCTGACAAGGAACAATTTCCAGATAAAGTATCGGCTCATGTTCATGACGGAACAATATCTTCCCTAAAAGTGTTATTTAACTATCCGTTTTAAGGTGATATGAAATTTAAGAAGCTATGATAAAGAATTACAAAAGTTGTTTTATATAACCAGTAGTTTGATGTATTTCCCACTTACAAAATGTAAGTGTTATTTAACCGTACTTACTCTCAACAAATAAAGCTTTACATCAAAAATGAAAGAAAAAGCTTTTTAACAATACCTCGTTCTCGAGTTATACGATTAAACCTTCAAACTTTCCATGAACGTGACGAGTTATTAAAGCTGTTGTTCTGTGCAATATAAAGATGTCAAGAATGTTTTGTTCTTAAGCTTCATAATTCTATAAAACATTCTTCAAAAATGCATTAACTCGTGTTTTATATTGGATAACATGCTGAGATCGTATTTGAGATACTCGCTAAACTATCAAAAATTGCAGCGTTTCTACTAACTAAAATACTATGCGTAAATCGAAAGATATCGACGTTAGAAGTGAAACTTTTTATGGAACGACAAAACTGTGAACAGTGCCAGGCGACTACTCTCGGCATCTCCTCTTTGTGCGGATTTTCTCTGTCTTTCTCTCTTTACACTTGGGCACATGGATATAAGAAAAGTACGAAATCAAATACTTTAACAGGTATTGTTATTTCCACGAAGTAACTCTCAATTTAAAGAAGAAGTTCAAATTCGAAGTGACTGTTAAAATTTTCTTTCTAATTAATTAGAATTAATTACTCCGTGCATACTTTCAAATGGACCAGCTGTATAAACAATGTTCTCACAAGTTTGTCTGGCTGCAAATAGCTCCCCATGGAAGTAGATAAGCGTATCAATAGGTTGAAACTTCCATTAGTGATAACAACAAGTTGACTTTCATTTCCTTATCATATCTGACACGGTGTCGTGTAAAACATTCCAGCAATTCATGTGCAAATTATGGGGGATCGTTAATTGATCAAAATAAAAATAGAATTTGTTAATTAAGGGCAAACATTTTGGTATCAATGCATAATGAAATCACTTATTGATGCAGAGAAGTGTATTAGTTTCGCTAAGTAACAAACCAACTCCCAATAAATTAATAATTAAGTGATATCGATAACTAGAAGTTTTCTTAACATCCCACTTAGCAAAGAAATTTGATAATGGCTTTTGTCTTGTAATTAATTCAAACTGAAATGCTAACAAATTGCCATATTTAGTAGTAATTAGTCACTTTTCATGTTTTGCGGTCTGCTTTATTTATACTGCAACTTGTTCAATAGAAATTATAATTTACCTTGAACTAGTTCATGCATTCATGGTATGCATGAGAAAATCCAGAAGGTATTATTTTGTGCTTTTTAAAAATTACAACATGCTCGACTTGTCATACGCATACCTGTATAATTATGAGAGTGAAATTTCTTGAAGAATAATTTCAAAAACTCGAAATAACAATTTTATTGGTTTATCTACTCAAAGGTTCAAAAAGAAATTTAATGTAATAAATAAGTCGAAAAGTAATAACGTTTTGTAATAAAGATAATAATTTCAAAATGATAATACACACAATAACCTTATCCGCAACGTTGAAAGGTTCAATGCTGCAAAATTAAATTTTCTGTATATCATCTTGGTTTGAACACAAACGTAACATGAAACAGAATATTTCCTTTGACAAGTGTAGGCGGTTATTGTACGACTGATAATAGGATTCGTTTGGATTATCCTTACTAGGTTTAGCAATTAAAATTTCTTATACAATCGAAACGATATCAGGATAACAGGAATGAATCAAAATGCGATGTAGCCTATTAAACGTGATTTTTATTATCAGGACTTTCAGAATTCTTCAGTGATTAATTCAAAATCTACGTTTTTCGATTTTGTTATGAGATCGGATAATGAGGTGATTTAAATTACTTAGCGCGTTCTATGTCGTATTGTTGTTCTGCACCAATTAATCGATAGGTTTCCATTTTTGTCTATTTATAAAGTTAAGGGCGCAGGGCATAAATCCTTTTAACTGATACAATCCGACATAATGGTTGTGAGCTTCGCGTGATTTTATCGAATGGTTAGTGAATATTCATCGAAAATCCTGGAGAGTACTACCTGCGTCTTTAGCCCAAAATAACACACGGACGTGATGTAATATATCCAGTCAGCAGTAAGGATACAAGATTAATTAAATCCTGGTTTTATTGTTACTTTCTCGGTTAAAGGTCAAATCCCATGAACTTGGTATAGATGAGATGAGATAGTCACAACCGACATGAAAAGTTCGAGCTCCTTTGGTTAATCTCGTCCTCATTTCACCTTTATGACGAATCAGTACAGAAGCTTGAGATAACTAATTAAATCATGCATTCAGGCGATATGCCTTGTCCGACAGTTCATCAAATAATTGAAATGTATGACTAAAACTCTATGGAAACTCCCACATCATTGAAGAACCTCATTTCGTGCTCTGGTGGTTACTTACAATCGAATCCGGGCCAAATTCCATGTTATCACTTTGTACCATGATAATCGTTGTTCTTCTCCAGCAAATGTGTTTTTGTGTACATTCGATACAAATTGCAAGTAATTAAATCTATTTCCGTACAGATACAGATTCGAAAATGTATCGTTTGTTTTCGTGTATCATCTCAAAAACCAATCAAGAGATTTATGCTACCATATAAAATCTAATTAAAATTTTCTTCAATGGAATTTCAGAAAATCTTCTTCTTATGATTGTAGATTTGTGGAAATTGAAAACAATTAGGTATCTACATTTCTAAGATGTTACTTCATATCACCTTCAATGATAACCTTTTATACATCATACATCATACAAATGAAATAGAAGAAATTATGTAACTCGAGAGTAGAGCCAACAAGTAGTAAAACCATTTAAAAGTGAATTAATCAAAAATTTAGCCCCACCTGATTGTTTAATATAAGATCAACTCGCACAATTATATCCCCACTTTCGAAAATAGACATCAAACCACCATTTAGTGGCTATTGACCTTTGAAAAATTTCTCCTCACAAAAACTGGGATAAGAATAATCTCAACGAAAGTTCAATTCTATAGCCAATACTTTCATTAGGAATGTGATTGTACTATAAACATGATTTCTTGGCATCATTGCAGTTTTAGCACGGATGACTGCAGAATTTTTTGGCATCAAGAACGCTATTTCATTGCATTTTAGCGAAATTACAATTTGATTGCACCAAATCACCAAATGAGCCTGATACTAATCCCTAAAGTCTTTGTGTTCTTATCAGCTTCTTGATTGCTCCAAGTATAGTAGTTCCTTTATTCAGCTTCATCTGGAAAACGTTCCTCTAACTTCTGTTGAGATTCGCCTGCTTCATTAGTCTTTCTACCTTGTTTTTAATCAAATCCCTTCAATGTGTCCCTGCAGTGCCATGAACATAATGCAGGACATGTTTGTGTCAGCAAGAATTTCCTGGAATAATCCTGAAAATTATTTTTGACCAAAAGCTGTAATTCTCTCGTATTGTATTAGAGATAAAAATTTAACAACATGAAATTTTCTGCATACAAATGATAGCACTTTCTGTGGCCTGTTATGTAGGCGTCATCGTGATATTACATGAAAGATGTACTTGTATCACCCATCAAGTTCTAAAAGGGATCATATTTCACCAAATGGGCTTGGGGATACATATTCAATGGAAGGAATGTCATGTCAGGTTATGTTTTTAAGGTAAAATCCCATATCAGTGAATAGCTGCCTTGTTCTTTGCAATTTTTCATAAACACGATTTTAAAAATTCAAAACTGCAAATTTGGTTCATGATATAGCCTCACAAAAGTTTGTGAATTTTAAGCATTCCCCTTGGGCTAAATATGCATCTCTTTTCAATTATTCAAAATTATCCCTTGCACCCATTTTTCAAAATTAAATAAAAATTTAAAAAGTTCTTATACTATAAAATTTCGAAAAACTTCCCCACAAAACCTTGTATTTAAACTTTGAACACAGATATCTATATTATTATCCTTAATTAACACATTCCAATGCTAAACAAAGGAAGAGATAGACAGTGTTGAAGTTAGTTAGTTATAGTATAGTTAGCTGTTAATTGAATTTATTTTAATTGGGTTAAAGACGACATGCTTTTCATGAAAGATTTTCAAAGTTCTCCTTGATGAATGCTTTAGTTTACTTACAACTCCACAAATCCTCTTGAATTTGAATAAAACCTTTCACGGTTTTCAAGCAGATAAAGAATTTAATTCCGTTGATATCTAGTCGATACTGGCGAATTAATTTGCAGGTTGTCAGGTTTTCTCTGCTTCTCTAAAGGTTTGGTAATAATGAAAAATTAAATAATTTTAATTCAATAAAACTTGAAATTCATTCACAATAAGCATCAAATCTTGTGTGAAAAGTTTATCCGAAACATTTCAGAAAATCACAAAGTCACCTCGATTTATATTATTCTCACCGAGCTGTGGCAGTGAACCAATAAATATATCATTTGAATGTGGAGTAAAGTTTTATTTCAATATAAAAGCACATGAAAATTGTTATATAATTCACACTTATACAAGGAATTTTTAGTATTCTGTTTATTCGAAATATTTTCAGATGTTTACATTCCAACTCAAAGCAGACAATGAAATGTTTATTCGGAGCGTATTTGGAGCTGATCCAACTATTCCAAGAATAATTTGTATATAACTGACGACATTGACTCTTAGCTTTATTCGATTTTACGATATCACCTCAAGAACATTCTTTCTAGAACAGTATCCATTGAGATTATAACCTGCTCCGCCATTTTCATCACTTACAGATATAAGCTATAACTACAGAAAATATGAAGATACACTCACACATCTGATCTCCTCTCAAAGTCATTCTGACGATTATCGTAGAACGAACTGGTAGAACTTTGACCAATAACAGTCAAAGTTCACGAACGATACTCGTCCTTATAACACAAATCCTTTTAGCACCTGATACCTGAAGTCCTAAAGGAATGTTCATCTTTATCCTTATCTTCGTGAATTGCTAGGCATATTTCCTCCAGAATATTTCCCTAGATAATAACACGGCTTTGGCAATGCTAAGCATATCCTATCAATTCATACCATAAGGCAATGTATATCGTGATATCAATGGTACATGTAGTGCAGAAAGTATCTGAATAATCTTCACGACTTGATTTGTTGCTTTTTTCGGCTGTTGCGTTTTCCAAATGTCGTTGATTTATATCCAAGTAAAAGTCAATCCAAGATGAGTTCAAAAGGTTAAAAAGGTATAAAGACACAAAAGTCAAATTTGTTTTCATTTTACATTTCCAGATACTCCTAATGTTGAAATTTGCGGATATTGAGTAACACTGGAAGAGATTTGCTAGTAGCAGCTCAAGGAGAAAGGTGTTATAGGAACAAAATATTCATATCGCCGAGTAATATAAAAGGTACGTGGTATACAAAAAACTTCTTTCAATAAATTTACCCCCAAAAACTCAATTTTTTTCGTATCAAGTCAAGAACTTGGTGATAAACCTCGAAATCCAATTTTCTGTGGATCATAAAACGTTCCTTAATATTTGTTTTACAGATTTTTATATGTAGCGTGTGGTGTTCTTTCTTATATAATGGAAAACACTTTTTCGAGACGAAAAATCTGAGTTATGTGACACAATTCTTCGAGTATCCTGCGGAAAATTATTATCTTCCTTGTGAAAACCAGGTCTTTCTTCCGGGTTAACGACCTTCCTCGTTAGCAAAGAAAGCATGTATAATAGTAGTTTTAATTTTTAAAGAATGTTTCGTCAATCATAGAAAAAAGGAACTTCCAAAAATTGTATTTTCATTAGAACAAATTTACCAACCAGTTAACATCAAATCAGTGTGATTTAATTAAAGAATTACTCAACCAGTTTGGTCAATTAAATCAACTGTGTTATGTAATTACACAAATTAGTGTTTGGTTAAAACAATTATTCTGTATGTGACAATCTACAAAATGCAGTTTCAATAAGGTTATTTTTGTTAATGAGTAACCAACTGAAATTAATTAACATTGGAGCCTTCCAACATGTCTTCTTTGTGAAACTCGGACCAGCTCTAGAAACACACAGCCTTTTGAAATCAACTCTGACATTTCCCAGAACAAGTTCGACAGGAACATTGAAAGCTAGTTTATAAAATATTCCTGCTGTTTTTCAGTTAGTAGATATCCTGTTGTTATCCTGCTGTTTTTCATGAACGGAGTTAAAATAAAATTCTCCTACACGTGGTTTTTACTCGTAAATCACATTAGAGTTTGTATAATCAAAAAACCCTGTTTGCAAATTAAAAGTTTGCTCTGACAGTATTTAAAAATTTTGTTAAAGTTAAATTCATCAGACAATATTTCGTTTTCAAGCAATTTTAAATCAAATTGAACACATTCTCACCAAATAAAAAGCATTCACCCATTATCCTATAAAAGTAGAATCCACTTTCTAAGTGATATACAGACACTGGTTACTGGACACCAACAAGGCAATCCTTTGATCCTTAAATCATCTCTTAAAGTCTCGAATGAATCGTCCATTTTGCACTTAGCAGGAGGTTAGCCCTAGTGCTCTGTATAGCTTCATCCTGTCAATAACAATCCTCAAGTAGAGTAATGCACTGAGCACGGATGCAACATAAGCTTCATTAAGTGGTTTTACTTGCCTCGAAGTGATATTCTATTCCTAAGTACTAAGTAGATATTGATTGACCTTTCTGGATTCATCTCAAAGGGATGTGACCTTTATTGATGTTGATTAATTACTTTTGCGATTGTGCCATATTCAATACAGTTTTTATAGAAAGGATAACAATTTTTTCAAACTGAATACGAGGAAAAATATATATTTTTTCTCACAATCTACACGTTTAGCGAAGAGGTCTGACAACAAATGAAAGGTTCTTTAAAATGAAACCTTTTCAATGCTCCATGTTCTTTGAAAAGAAAACTCCCAGAATTCATTTCAACAATATGTCTGCAATCATTCCTTTCTTATATCCGTTTTACTCCTACCTCCTGGTATCCCGGGAACCATGAGATCAATTCTCAGTAAATTTTAATACAAGCTTTACTTTGAAAGGCTTACTCCTTACGGGTTTGAATATTTGATTTTCAAGGATATGAAATATCTCTTCAATACCTATAAAGGATACAAAGGATGAACATTTTTATTGATATTGATTTTTAGGAAAGCTTCAATGTGTTCGAGTTCAATAATAATTTCAATTCACCGAATGAATTCCTTAGAAAGTATTTGCCAAGCAGCTGTCACTTTCACGTAATCCACTGTGAATCGAATTGATGTGAGGTAAAGTGAGATAGACACATTCAGTTTTCACAATTTTCTGTCATTCACGCGATGATTTAGCGTGATGACGATTGGCGACTTTTCATTTTGTGAAGAAGAAACATTAGACGTGATGGCGTGATGTTTGGCGTTTGGCGTGATGTCATTTTGCAAGTTTCTGATTTATGAGGTTATCCACATTTATTGTGTTTACTCTTATTTTCCCATTTACTAGTAACATCACTTTCCTATATTTCCTCTGACGCATTTCATTTCGCAATAAATCTCTAAAAGAAGCACTCAAGAAATTTGCAGATGCCTCAATCTCTGCTCGTGATCATGGAAAATAGAAAAGGCCAAAAAATTCACTTGAGAATACATTTCTATAACCAAACTCATGCCAAATTCAACAGACAAATATTGCATTTCGAGAAGAGTGCTTTTAGTAAATTCATAAAAGTTTGAAAATTTCTATAGCTCGGTTAGAAAATTTTTAAATTGAAGTTTTTTAAATTTAAAGTTATGTTGAAATTGTGTGTTCTAAATATATAAAATTTGATTTAAAGTTCTAAATTGGAAAAGGTAGCAAGCTAGACACTTGAAATTGTTTGTTTCAAATGTTTGTATAATGAAAACTCAATTTGAAGGACCTTTTGACCTTAAGAAAACCGAATTTTCGCCTTCAATTCGGATTCTACAAACCGTAGCAGAAATATAATGCTGTCCTCGAAGGACTTATCTCTGGCACGCTTCACAGAATTTCTAGCTGAAAATTCTCTTTTTCTACGTATAATGCCAAAAGGTTCTAGATTAGATATTCAATAAAAAATTCGTATTCAGCGTACCTTGGACGAAAGGACCTCAATCGAAGAAGGACACTTTTTCATCCATTTTGTATCATAAAACCTAAATGGACACGCACCGAATCCTTTAAACAAGGATCCCGTCATGTAAATATTTGAGCGAAATTTGAAGAAAGTCACTTTGATTTTTATTTAACGTGACAATTTGATGAAACGACTCTGTGCAAATTAATTTAGAAGTAAATCAAGTTGAATTTTTAGGGATTTTGTATGTCATAATCCGGATTTCAGTGTCAGACACGGAGAAAAATTGAATACAATTTTTTTTAAAATGAAACTCCAGCAAAATTGTTTTGCCTAACAAGACACGTGTATCAGATTGAATGATTGAAAATCAATACAGGCGCAATCAATAAGGTTCATGTTGTAAATTTTTACATTTTTAGATTGATAATTATTATTCAGTGTTGGATTTTTTGGGGGAAAGGGAATGTAGGAGTGTCGATATTTATTACCTAGTACACAAATTTTATGTTACACAGACAACAAAAACAGGGAAATCCCATGAAATTCGTCCTTCATTTGGGATTTTCCTGTGCCTACCATTCGCCTGAGGACAGCAATATCCTTAAAAGCCGTCGTTGTGAAGGGAAGTCACGGAATGTCGTCTGGTACAAAACACTCTTACGTTGCATATCAACGGGCTATTTGACGTTACACCAAAGTGTTCGATTCGAATGATTGCAACTCAAGGAGTTTGGGAGACTGTCACGCTCCTGTCAGTGGTTAAAGGCTAAGATAAATCATATCATCTGATAGATAATTGACTCACCTTTTAGAAAAGTGTAAGACATCATATGTTACAGAACAAAGTTTTCGAGATATTTCCAAAAATACGAACAATATTCTTTGTCAGCTTGACGTTTTCAATTAACACTGCGCAATGAAAAACAAAAATTTCAAAACAAATACTCAAGAATATATGATATTGTTTTACCCAAACTTGAACAGTTGAATTTAAAGTATATTATTCACGAAATTGTTTTGATTAAATATTTACGCAAGATATAACGTCGAAACTTTCCACATTCCACGCAACTTTAGCGAACAATCACCTCACAAAAGTGAATATCCGTCTAAAGATAACTGTTGTGCAGGTAATTCAAGTTAATAACTTTGTTTTATCACCCACTACTTCTTAGTAAATAATCGTAGACACATTTCACGTGATTGCATTGCATTTTGAAGAAAATATTTCTTATCACTTCGTGGATTTAAGTAAATCTTAAAGTGATATTAAAGTGAATCCAAATAGGTAGTTTCCAAATTTCATCACTTCCTATACAAATTTCAAAACTTTACCCCATCAAAACCAAATTCCTACCAACAAAAATGTGATGGTTTACTAAATAATCCAAAATTCAGCTTCATAAGTTTGTTTAACTTCATGTAGAGGAAAAACTTGTGTGTTCGGGTAATCGATAATCTGTATAACCCGATTTCCACAAGAGTTAACAAAAGGACAGACAATTATTGCTTCATGATGACTTTAGGGCAAACATTCTGCTACGTGGCGTTATTAACCCTTTTGTGGTAAATTGATCTAAACCCAGGGAAGGAATTAGGTTTATTTTTTGACGCATTGTCTGCAAAAGGTTTTACTCGTATTTTTGGGCGCAAAGGAAGAACTTCCTTTCAAAAAATTAACCTTTATTCCATAAATTCCCGGATGGAAGGATGAAAAATTATTGGGATTTGTGGAGCTGCTGGCAAGAGTTAACAAAACAGGGCATCTATGCAACCTGAGCAACTAAGAGCCAATAAGCTGGCTGAAAAGGTTCAAAAGAGTCACTCAGGCCCTAAACCTTTCTGCGGATAGAGGCTTATCAAAACAGAAATGAAAAAATGGGAACATAGGTTGCTGGACTGGCAGTGCTATGAGGACAACAAAATTCTACTTCTCAGTAGGAATGACCTCAGACAGTTAGTCGGAATCATTACAGGTCACCACCATGTCAATGAACATTTTAAGAAGATGGCCAAGGTGAATGCTGTTCCTTGCAGATTCTACAGCAAAGACACAGAATGTGCAGCACTATCACAGGAAAGATCAAGATCAAGACGTTCACATACGAGGATTTTAAAAATCTTGATTCAAGGTCAATGATCTCGTACTTCGAGGGGCTGGAGATGGGCCCAGAAGTAACGCATTAAATAGTGGAGGGGATGGCACAAAAGAACTTCAGGTGCAGATGGGACACTTTGACATTTTTGGTCTAGTTGAACGGGTTATTTTTAAGTGAGTAACTGTCGTTAATGTTTTGACAAGTAGTCAGTGAGTTACTGTCATTACTGTTTTGACAATTAATATGGAAACCTCGACGAATTCAAACTACAGTTTTTATTAACAAAAAATTTGGAAATGCAAAGCCTAACTAATTTCATTCAATGTTAAATGAATAAATTTCTAGTACAATTCTGGTATAATTTCTGATTTTCTCACTTCTCCATTTTCTGGAAGATGGCGTTAGCATAATTCAAAACTCACTTACATACGATCTGTTTGAACTGGTTCAATTTTGCGATCTCTGAAGCAATCTTGAACTGGTTCTCCCATACAAATTTGAACTTGTTACGTCATAATGACATCATGAGCTAGTTCAAACTATCCCTTCCTTTCAAGGCATTAGGGGGTTTCGGGAAGGCTCTGATCCAGTATTGTACATGTGAATGCTGTATATGTGAAAATGTTTGGCGTGGCTGGCCAAACTCCGTCTGCTATCATTGGAAAGTTGTTAAAATTTGTTTACTTTTTGATAGCCCAAAACGAAATTTCTAATAAAAAATTTGTTAACAAAATTAAATAATCCATCAAGACGCAATCATTCATCATCGACTAAAAGCCGCAATTAGCCTATTTAGTCTTATCGAGGTTCAGGTAAAGGTTTCTCGGTACTTTCATTGCAAGGTGTGTTCATTCAATAAAATCCAAAACAAACATTGTTTACAAGAGTTTTTAGGCATCGACGCCACACTTTTCAACCGTGGGATTTCCTGTAAAGCATTTGCTCCAATTCCCCAGTGATAAGGGAAACTTGATTGTGCCGTGTAACTTTGTGGTTTTAGGTTATTACAGACCTAACTGATAGAGTTCCTAGAAGCCGCAACAAAAACCGTCGTTTCTGACGTCACGATGAGCAGAGATAAGAGAGGTTGATTACCTTATCAGTGGACAGACGCTCTGTAGAACCAAACGAATCCGTTCTAGGTGTCAGTGTTCTCGGACTTTTCCGGTACAATATTGTCACCATAGTACGTGAAACAACGACTCCAGTATAATTTTATGCAAATATTTTCAATTTGAATTCCGTGCTAGCTCCAACTCCAAAGTGAATAGAACTGAAGTTTACACGTTTTACGAATATTTTCAATTAACATTTAGTGAATTTGAGAAATTGAAACGAAAATAAAGCGAAAAAATCAAAGTGAACTCTCTTGACATTGTCGCGCGACCAGTGACCTTAAACGTTTGGTTTCGTTGAAGGAATTAAATGCGAAAATTTAATGAGTCAAGGAAATCAAGGAATTACATATTTTGAATTTATGTTTTTCAACTAAATTATAGTGAAGGACTACGGCAAACCCTCAAAAGTCGAAAGTCGAAAATTCGAATGCAAGAAAATCGAGTTGAAGGTGTTCAACATGAGAAATTGTTCAACTCCCAGTTGATTACTCTCCTCACACTGAATTCAATTTTTCCCCGTTCAACTGGTGTAGAGTTGAATTGAAAGACATGCGTGTTGTGTGTGGAGTGAGAACGAATTGATTCGGCTGATAAGCTGGTACAGTGAAGGTGAAAAGTTTTGTTGAATTCTAGATTTTCTCAGAAACTCGATGTGAATTGAATCAATCTGCTTTGTTCAACTGCGAATTCCTTGAACTATTTTCTTGGAAGCGACAATAAATTGAATTGATCGACTGAAACCCGCATTTCAAGTACTTTCACATTTTATAGAGTTGAAATTGATTTAAAACGACCGGAAGTTGAATCACAATGAGTGTCTAGCCATGAAGGGGAGAAAGAAAACTCAAGAAAATTGTCTTGTGAAAAAGGAAAACAAAAATTTTCCATGTGTCACAGTGTCGCCATGTGCTTTCCTGCGCAGTCATTCAACTAAAACACATTGAAAGCAAATTGAAAGAGAATCGAAAGCAAAACGGAAACGGAATTTCTCTACAAGGGAACGATGTGCAACGGAACTACAACACCGCGAGCACGCTGTAACGGAACAAAACCGAATTTTTTGACAGTTCATTGTAACAGTAAATGTAGTAGGTGAAAGAGAGAGGTGATGTGTGAGAGGGAAAGACACATCACCGAGCATCGATCGCGTGCAATTGAAAACTCAATCGTCACAACAAACGTGTCTCCACAAGATGGAATTGTTGAATTGAAATACTAAAAATTGAACAACGAAAACAAATTCCAGTTGAACGTCCAATTCGTTCAACGACGACAGTCGACACTCGACACTCGACAGTCAAGCATGCGACATCCCTCCGATAAGACGTGTTTTCTGGGAGTGACAAGTCCCTGTTGTCGTGTTTTTATTTATTAAATTTAAAACAAAATGAATAGTTGAAAATTTTTAAATTTATTTCAATTGTGCACGTTTATGTGGTAATCAAGTTTTTAACGTTTCAAGTGAAATAAACAAGTATTTTGTGTTAAAAAATTTCAAATTAAATGTTTTAAAGTGTTTTTATTGTTGATTCCGGATCAAGAATGCTTCGACGAGTGAATTCCAGTGAAAGTGAGGGAGAAATGAAGAAAATTGAATGTGTTTAAATTTAAGAAAATGTTGTTAAAAATCATAGTTGAAATTGAAATTGAAATTGAAGTTGAAATTGAAATTGACAATCAACAGTCACACTGCCATAGATACAGTTGAAAATTTTGTGTATCTATTGTTGGGTCTATCAAGAATGTTATGGATACATAGCACACAGCTCCCTCTCATTAAATGTAACATTGCACTGTGTTTTGGGTCAATAACACCGCACAGTCAACGGCTTGAAAATCGTGTGTAATGGGCAAACCGGGAACAAAGGGGGGAAACGATGTAAAACTGGGGAGTGTACGTGAGTAATTGGTGATGATCCAAAACTGTCCAAAAATCACGTTCGTTTCGGGATTTCATTGAAACGGTTATTCCGTCATGCAAACCAAGAACCTACGCTACTTGCGTTTTGTTGTGATTCAGCAAGAATCGTCCAAGGTCCATTCTAAAAATGAAAAAATCAAAGAAAACCAGAACTTCAAAGATTCTTGTCTTGTCTGGCTGTAAAACTCCGAAAAAAGAGAACTTCCACGAATGGAGTCTGCCCGTGTCCACAGATCGCAGGCTATTATTAAATCGCACACTTGATCTGTAGTCTGCTTGTTTTCTTGAACCCAATTGAAGTTCCATTCCACTTCACTCCAAACTCCTGCTAGGATTTTCAAGAATTTTCACAAATTATAAGTTTACAGTTAAAAATAAAAACTACAAAATCAAGGTGCCGCCTTTGGACGAACTTTGTACTCCACCACAACACAACTCCACACAAAGAAGTTCAATAACCATGCTCCTCTTCTTTTCCGTTTACGTTTTCTTATTTTTACAAAGACACATCCATGTCTCGCTTGTGGGGAATATTGTGTGCTCCACCTGCATGTTCTACATGACAGTGCAGTATATGCAACGTGGAGCACAGGAAAATTGTTTATTTTGAAATTTTTCTTCGTATTTTTATCACAATAAAATTTTATTTGCGTAAGATCAGTTTTTTGCAAATAAAACAATTGACATTTTGAGTGGATTTTGAATTTTCTGCGTGCATCACGCGAATTTAATTTAATTTTTTTATGGAAAATTCCATTTGTTGAAAGGAAGTCATTCAAATAAATTTATGTTATTCGGATAAACGTTTGTTTTGCTTCAGGCTTTTGAATTTTGTGTCGAAGGAAAGGTTTCAGGTATGAAGGTTTCCAGGCATATGATTCCACTCAACAAGTTTCCATAGCTGGAACAGGCTGTAAAATGAAAAAGGCCGTCTGACTCAAGTCATCCTTAATAGATTACTTTGGGAATATCCGTTTCCTGGAAGGATATTAGAAAATTGAATTGGTTAAACTTTTGCCCAAATAGTATCTGTGTACCACATGTGAGTTTAGGTTTGAAATTCCCTCAGTTGGTGTTTTATGACTTTGAAATAAAATTATTTTAAATATTGAAGAACGAGGTTTAAGTGATAAAGCGTTAAATCGAAATTATTTCACAATCTCATTGAATATCTAACAAATATTTTATCATTAGATTAATTTCCATGATTACCATGAAATTCAATTTTTTATCGATGGAAAATTTATCGATGAAAAACCGAAATTACTTTAAGGCAATCTTTAATATCACAATTAACAAGTAATTATTCAAAAATTTTGTTTTTATTATTTCCTCGAGTGTTTGATAAACGGGTTTTGATTAATTTGGTTTGAACCTCTCGACGAGAATATGAAATTTATTTTTAATTCAAAAGTTTCACAATTAAAACGATATCTTTTATTATGAGCAGCATATCTTATCAGTCATTGGCGCCGCTTGATTTGAAGAAAACGTTCATCGAGAGCCTCTTCCAGCTGATCTGAAGAAACATGACTGATTACACAGGTTTGCTCTAGGTTTGATCTTATGGTTTGATTTTAATAAAACACGGGTCCTAAGAATATATTACAGTTCTTTATTCGAAAATGTTAAAATTCTCACCGGGTCGCGTCAACTTCTCTTAATTAGTCCTTCAGTGGCCTTAGGCATATTTTCAAGTGTTCTGAAAAATAATACATTATTGAGAAGTAAAGTGTGTGATCAGACACTGACCACTTGAGTCCACGTCGCGTCATGACACCAACTTCTGTTAAGTTGACATGTAAGATTCACAGTTTAGTTGAATTTCTTTCGTGTCTTTTGTTTCTTCTTCACACAAGTTTTCTACATGAAATTGGCGGCGCGATTCGTCTTCAAGTAAACATGCCACTAGCCATGCAGCAGCCAAAATTTCTGCTGCAATCTTCCTTTTTCGCAAATTGAATCCGCTTCGGCCCGGTTGGATTTTGTTTTCATCAGTTAGCATCCATCAAATGCTCGTGATTGCCTTCAATAAATTCTGATTTATTAATTCACAAATCACAGATTTTTGTTTGGTAAATTTTTTGAAAAGTTTATTAGAATTTGTTTTGCAAAACACGACGAATTTGTATCGTTTAACTTATTTTTACAAAAAGCTTTCGCTGTGTTTTCTTCAATTTAAGTAAAAAAAATAAACAGAAAAAAATAAATTTGTTATTTTTTTCTAATGAATGGCAACGATTTTGTTTCTTGATTAGAATTAAAAGACGCTGATCTTTGTGTGGTTTTGATATTTGCGTCACAAAAGATAAGACTTTTTATACGTTCTAATTCAGTCGAGAATGCGAATAAATAAATAGGTTTTAAAATGTATAAAATTAGTGATTAAAGTTTTGTTTCGGAAGTAACTTGTAGCTCTTGAAAATCTCTAAAAACCCATCTAAGGTGAGTTCCACATTTTTCGAAAGTTATTTTTAAAAAAAATGTTATGAAATCTTCATCTGAAAAATTTTAATTAAGTCAAAAAGTTTGCCTATATCGGCATAAATTGCTAAATCTAAGTTCTCAGTGGGTTGCGTCAACTTCTCTTAATTAGTCCTTCAGTGGCCTTAGGCATATTTTCAAGTGTTCTGAAAAATAATACATTATTGAGAAGTAAAGTGTGTGATCAGACACCAACTTCAGTTAAGTTGACATGTAAAATTCACAGTTTAGTTGAATTTCTTTCGTGTCTTTTGTTTCTTCTTCACACAAGTTTTCTACATGAAATTGGCGGCGCGATTCGTCTTCAAGTAAACATGCCACTAGCCATGCAGCCAAAATTTCTGCAGCAATCTTCCTTTTTCGCAAATTGAATCCGCTTCGGCCCGGTTGGATTTTGTTTTCATCAGTTAGCATCCATCAAATGCTCGTGATTGCCTTCAATAAATTCTGATTTATTAATTTACAAATCACAGATTTTTGTTTGGTAAATTTTTTGAAAAGTTTATTAGAATTTGTTTTGCAAAACACGACGAATTTGTATCGTTTAACTTATTTTTGCAAAAAGCTTTCCCTGTGTTTTCTTCAATTTAAGTAACAAAAATAAATTTATTTTTTCCTAATGAATGGCAACGATTTTGTTTTCTGATTAGAATTAAAAGACGCTGATCTTTGTGTGGTTTTGATATTTGCGTCACAAAAGATAAGACTTTTTATTCATTCTAATTCAGTCGAGAATGCGAATAAATAAATAGGTTTTAAAATGTATAAAATTAGTGATTAAAGTTTTGTTTCGGAAGTAACTTGTAGCTATTGAAAATCTCTAAAAACCCATCTAAGGTGAGTTCCACATTTTTCGAAAGTTATTTTTAAAAAAAAATGTTATGAAATCTTCATTTAAAAAATTTTAATTAAGTCAAAAAGGTTGCCTATATCGGCATAAATTGCTAAAAGCGTTGAACTGTGCCAAACACGTTATCGGTTAAAGAGATATAAATAGCTCAAAATTTTTAATAAATTCCTTCTTGTGATATTCTTCGCAGTTTCCGGTTTTACGTGACACTAAACACATTTAACAGGGTGAATCACAATCCACAGAATTTTAATGATTTAAAACAATTTCATTGTCAGGGTAAAATTTCGCAACAAGCCATCCATCATTGTTAAAAGTGTTATTTTATGGCGCATCTTCAATAATATACGATGAAGCTTTTAACAGTTGTCAAGGCAATGTCAGTTGGAGTTAATCAAACCCAATCAACGGGCATCAAATTTGTACCGAATGCAAAATTTTTGGTTTATAAAAACTTGACTCATAAAATTTCGTTTAGGTTTATTGTTAGATTAACATTTCAAACCCTAAGTGTAGTTATACGAAAACCAGACAGTGTGTTATAGAGTGATAAAAACATGATTTATCTGATATGAGGCTAAGAACAAAAATTAAATAAATCGTTACTGAAGGTGTCTTGTTTTGTTACCGACCAAACTTTGCTGATGCCAACTTCGTAGAGACCATCAAAAGGCACTATAACGCGAGATGAATATATAAAAACCTCTTTGACATTGTGCTTAGCAAATTCACGTTGCTATGTGTCACCTCATTATATGCTAATTTCAGCCAAACTCATTTATTCTTCTTGTTCAAACTCCAAATGTATCCCAATGCCACACTGAACAATGAAACATTTCCTTTGTAAACCTGATAAGGGGCATTTGTTCGTTTCTTTCTTCCAGTTGATATTTCAAAGTGTTCCGGGTCCAAATTCCGGAAATATTTTGTCCTGAAAAATTTGACCTTTCAATTATTACCTAATAGCATCGTTAAATACCATAAAAAATTTTAATTCTAATGTCAGCAAAAATGTGACGAATCAATTGTAAATTCGTTCTAGCGTTGAATACTTGATTGGCAAGTTCATAAGTTACCTAGTTTTGGGGTACAAATCAGAATCACCTGTGAAACCAGTAACTAGATAAAATTAGTTTTAAGTGATGGTTCATTAAGTCGACGAAATTTCAGTGCCATTATGAATACTTTGTGCATTTAGTTTTTTTGGAAATAAGGTTTAGCCAATGATTTGGTATTCTGAAATTGTTAAAGTCTTCGCCATATCCAACAGTGGTTACGGGCCTCGGAATTTTTGATGTACACCTTCTACGACCTTGCCCTGGCCTTCTTGTTCAGGAACCGGTCTCCCTATAACGCCAGATAGAATATTGGATAGTGGTTCGTGGATATCCAATCTGTCATAGTAGTCATAGCTTAAGTTAACATAAGCAAACGATGTAACCATCACATGAATGTCATCAAGAACACAATAATTTGTTCTCTCAATTTGTCTACAAGACACAAAGCAAAATTTCTCTTGATCATTAACAGATCCTTAGAGTGTTATAGAAATCAAGTCCTATTTGTGTGCATGGTTCCTCATTAAGTCTTTCACTGGGAATGGAAATTTTCGTAAAGGATAATCAATAATGAATGAATAGTAATTGATTTCCCTGGCGTTTGCAAATAACATTGAAAAATAAACGAATCTCAAATAATTAATGATAAACTGTGAAAAAAGGAATTTAAATTTTATTAACATTTCTTCCTTTGTTTTGGTTTATTTTGCGTTTGCGCAAAATTTATCGATTTCTGGGCATTTTCTCTGGAACAACAGGAATAGATATCGATCCAACTATACAAGAGCAGGAGAAAATCCTGTTCCCGTTTCATCAAATATTGATTTTTGTCTTAGTTATAAAGTTTTGAAAATTTCATATGATTTCAATGACTAGCAACAGCTGATAGAAGCAAAATTTTCAAATTTGTTGATTTTAGAACGCAACCAAAAACAAAATTTATTTAATCAGTTGGTTACATTTGTACACATGGATGTTTTTAAAAATCATAAAAAGTTTCTGCTTTGAAAATTCGGAAATAACTATAGTTACGAAATTTTTAAAATTCAAAAACTCAGTCAACTGAATCCTCATTAACAATAAGCAAAAAATTTCAATTAAATTTTATTTATCCACCTTAATTGAGTGATTACCTTCAATAATGAGAAAAGTGTAAAATTTTTCAGCTTTTTGCAATGCAATTAGGTTACTTTAAAACCAAATTACGCGTACGTAGACTGGAAAAATATAATTCCTTTTGAATTATGATATTTGCTTACTGATTCACTGACATTGTTGCAATTATTGGAACAACCGTGAAATTGAATTTCGTTCTATTTTACCGAGAATTTATTTTTAAATAAAAAAATAAACTTTTTTCACTGAACTTATTTTGTAAATAACATTGAGTTTTTATTTGAAAAACTCGCATGAATGGGAACTTAAAAATTTCCATCTGTTCCGAACAAATTTAATATGTTTTTTCAAAAAATCACAGAAACATGATTTTAGTGGATCCTGTGTTTTTAATTTAAAACAATTTGTACATGACCAGAACATGTGGCAAGATATTTTCCAATAATTTCTGATCGATTTTCGTTGGACATTTATGAAGCATCAGCAAATCGACGTCTTTGACTTGACCTCAAAGTCCTCCAGATTCAAAAGTATCTAAATAACCCAAAGGATAACTTTAGTGATATACATGCATGCGTTATTCTGACCATGAAGTACATAGAGTACATGTAATTTTTGAAAGAAAATGTCAACAATTTGTAAGAATAATAAACGAAGCAATTCACATAAACAAATACTTTTGTATAAGTATCTTTTGTCTCTATGATATGACTTTTAAAACAAGTCATTAAAACCTGAACTTCTGCAGCTATAAATAAAACATATCCTTGAACTATATTTTCTAGGCTGCAATGCATTTTGATATCCTGATGAAGCTCTTGGTGTCATATTCGTCGTTACATCGACATGAGAGTTGTGTTGAGTCCTGGTGTTTAGTAAAGTATAAAATGAAGATTGATGAATCCATTAAAAGGACAAAGTACAATTGAATCGACCATAATTAAGTTGAAAATGTCTTTAAGAAGTTGTGTGGTATCTTCAAAATTATTTCAACAACTACGTGATATCACTCTGGTTTAATGAAGCAAATTAAGTGTGAGATCATATTTGCACATTTTTATGTTTAATTCAAGAACATAGTTAAGCTGTCTTCATGTTGAATATTTGAAATTGCGATAATACGTAACTACACAAGTTGCATTATTCAGAAGACACTTTCAGTGTTTGAGTGGAAATTAGAATAAGAAATGAGAATGTGCGTTCATTTAAAACAAAATAAAAGGATTTTTTCTCCAATTCCACAATTTGCACTCATGAATAAAAAGCAAGGGATGTGTTTTACATAAAACAATGTTGAAATTAATTAAATATCTCGAAGCAAATTTACAATTCACGATTTAATCAATATTTGATTTACCTTCCAAACGCGTAAATTGAATTATTCACACTGTGTGAATCACATCATTATCATGTTGTTGGCGCTATTGATAACGCAAACCTCTCAACATTACTGATTATCATCCGGAAGTTGGAAAACATGACTCTGTTCTCTTTGAGCAGTATATCAACATTCAACTCATTTCATTCAGTTCCAATAAATCACAGTTTTCTTCTTGTCAAATGAAGATGCATTGTGAATAATTGAAATGTTTCTAATTATTGTGCTAACCAAGTACACCTCCTTGACTCATCACATTTTGATCCCAAACGTATCAAGCACGTGTGAAACAGCAGGTCACTATGAGTTCAAAAGTAATTTCAATCACATTTTACAAAAGCTTTCAGTTTATATAAGAAAGATTTCAATCGTGATAAGAGGCAATCAAGTTTGAAGGAAATACCAATTAATAAAAGTACCTTCATGGAAGATTAGCTAAATATCGGAATGCACACAATACAAATAATTCCATAATTATCAACTTCCTTAAAAGAATGTTCCAAGAATTTCAGTAATCTCTTACGGTTGTGCAATAAAACATTTTCATTGTTTGTTTTTTCGTTTAGTAAATAACTAACAATGACCACTTAACTTTGACATGTCAAGTTCTACGAGTATGTTGAAAAATTGCATGAAATTAACTTAAACACTAACACAAATTGCACGTGGAATTAACGTGTTTGTCGAATTTATCTGTAATCAAAAGCAGACAGTAAAAATAATTAATTAAATTGTTCACTGATTCTTCTAATTATAAAATTTCCTGTAGTATTATTTTATGCAAATTTTTTCCTATTCCACATTCAGTGGAATGCATGTAAATTAAAAATTCCAACGTTTATTTTCATGTCCATGTGTACTTGTCTCTATGCGACAAAGAGCCGGTTACATGACTGTAGCCCTTATCAACATAAAAGTGTTCAGCAGGAGCAGCTTCTCAATAGCTGAAGCTTCTGAAATTTGTCTAGACTGCAATTGACATAACTAGTATTTGTTGGCTACTTATGTGTCATGGTTCTAATATGATTAAATCGCATCAAGAGCAAAATAATCATTGACTTAATTATGCAAATTGATCAAAGCTTTGTAGTTTCTAATCATATTTAAAAATCTATTATTTAAACTTGATTGGAGGTTGACTTAACCTTATATTTTGAAATCGAATCATGCTACGGGCCTATGACGTGATAGTATAGCAACTATATGTAACTAAAATGTCTTACAAACGTTTTGCTACTTTCATATTAGCACACATACTAAACTGCAACTTGCCACTGACTTTAACGAAATTTTAACCACGAAAGCATCGACTTATTCGAGTTTAGTCATTACTTAGAAGTTGGAGAAACCAACCGAAGTGATATCGTTACACAAAATTCATAAATCGTTATATAAATTTAGTGTTAAATATAAATTCAGTTAAGTGATATATTCTGCAATTTGAATTGGATTACTAAGAACAGGTGCCATCTTTGACAAAGGTTAGATTTTGATTTAAATTATGATTTGAATTATCTTTATATACATTTATAGTGCTAAAGATAAATTCGTGATACATACACGTCGTTACACTAATTGCCTTTACTAGTTTTCTCCATTCATAGTTAACGCCGTCATTGGAGCATCTATGGCAATAAACCGACCAACTTCGGAATTTCTCATCTACTTGTGATTTCTCAAAGATTTCCATTTCGAGATAAGTTATAAATCTTGAGTTTTAAACTGACACTGTATCATTTTCTATCATAGGAAAATCATAATCATTCGTAAAAGTTTAATCCCTTTTTCATAAATACCCTTAAATTCGACTCTGGTCAAACTTGATAATGTGTAAAATCTATTTAAAATTTTCCTGTTTTAATTTTAAAGTAAAATTTTTAAATGTTTCATAAGTTGAAGATAGTGCTGTGTAATTTCCAAAATATTACCCTGATAATGAAAGAAACACCTGTGTCGCTTTCCAATCCGGCTTCCAAGTGGTTACATGCCATTGCCAAGTGCCTAGTATACGCCAAATCGTTATTGCGTTTTATAAGTAACAACTTTTTATTAAGACAAGTTTAACAACTAACAATTATGCAATAACCCTACTATAGTTATAATGTTTTGCATTCATTAGAGGCGGAACTCAAAGTGGTTCTAAATTTTATGCATATCCAAGTGGAACAATAATTTATATTTTTATTTCGATGAAAATCAATAACGCAATTAACCATTTTATGATTTACATCACCTTCAGATGTAATTAAAAATTTTCTATATTTTCTCATTTTACCTGTAATTATAACTTTATTTTTATTTTCATACTAAAAGGCTAAAACCATAAACAGAATGCAATTAGTTTCTGTAACAATTTAAT
The DNA here is from genome assembly GCA_963971475.1 of Chrysops caecutiens. Taxonomy (NCBI): domain Eukaryota; kingdom Metazoa; phylum Arthropoda; class Insecta; order Diptera; family Tabanidae; genus Chrysops; species Chrysops caecutiens. The sequence continues at coordinate 9,107,973 of OZ020570.1, forward strand.
ATCTTCAATTTATTTTAAATTAAAAATTTCCAATGTGCACTAGACATTGATCGACATTCCAATTTATGTTTCTATACCAGCCAAATTCAGCTACGCCCAAGGTTTGCCTATGATGTAGATTAAACGCTTTTCTTATATGATTTATCGGTTATAGAATGGATATTATTAATCATTAGCACAGTGGGTCAACGAGGACAAATGCTTGGAATTATCCATTTTCGTGCTTCTGGCTAAAGGCATCTTGGTTGTCTGTTAATATTTTCCCACTCAGGTGGTCTTAAGAAGTTAAAAATTCAACATGAATTAACTATATCTAATATTTGGTGATTCACACTTCATAACTAGTTACTTCCGCACTAACTATATTATAAGAGATCATTGTCTGCATAACTGCGTGGGACCAATGAAACGTTAATAAATTTTAATCATATTTGATGTGAAAGGTTGTGGTGAGGTGAATAATTAATTAAAGAACATCAGATAATGGTGAGAGAGTAAATGAAGTCACTGTACAATACGGCAGAATAATATGGTTAAATAATTATCATTTCATATTGTACACGAACACTTTTAATTTATATTAAATTAAAAGCGGGTGCATCATGAAAAATACTTCAAGACTTCAAATTAAACTTAATTAAAATGTTAAGCTACTAACTGATTGTTATCATATTGTTGTAACGGTTATCAGATTAAATTGACACGCTGTCACTCAATTTAAGAATAAATTGGTTTTGTTACAAGCTGAATAGCTTTAACAAGATTATCCGCTAACGCAGAATAATCCACTTATGATAAATTGAGAAGAGTTTTGACAGAACAATTTTCATCATACGTGATATTGCATTTCAAAATTACATAGTTAATTATTTCCGAAAAGAACAGCGAAAACTTGCAATTAGAATAGTTTCGTAAAAACAAATAGAATCTGTTGTAGATAAAGTTATCAACAAAAGTTGAACAGTACAAATTTCAATTCAACATTCTTTAGACTTTGTTCATCATGATTATGACAACTTCACAGAATGAATGTAGGTCAGTAGCAGTGACTTTAAAATGTACCATAAATCATTATTCGAAAAAGAAACTTTACATTTCATTACATGCAAATTGGAAAGTGATGTAAGTTAAATCGTGCGTACTGAGATAACAGCGAGGGTTTGCGGTTATTCTGTTATTCAGGTCAATCAAGCAAATTTCACTTTTTACGTAAGCAACTATAAACTGAAAAATTGAAAAACGCTTAAAGAATGAAATGCCAATCGATTGGAATTTATATTGTACCATACATAAACGTTTATACCAACTCGTTTCAATTGAAAATTATTTTTGAATTTAAACAAAAAACTAAAATTTTCGAAAGTTTTAGACCAGTTTCATTTATCAGGTACACCGTACACCTACACAAAACTGAAAGTGTTCTGTTTGAATGCATTTCATGAAAATCTTCAATTAGTCTCTGTCACATTTGTGTTTCTAGAAAGTTACGTTGCTGTAGTGTTTGTTATATAGATATTAGAAAAACCTAGTGGTTCTCATAACTCGAAAAACTTTATTAGATATCACAAAATGTACCCAAAGGTTTAATTAAATTTTGTTACGGCTTGTGTCCAACATCGAATGACTCCATTTCGTTAAAACTCTATACCCAGAAACTGTTACCATTTCGATTATTTATAGAAGCTTCAATGGAGCTAATTGAAATTTCTGTGTGTTCTACTATGTTGAAACTCCAAACGCTTTTGGTGAATTCCCAATTCTCTACATTTGCACCTCACTAAGGTGAGAGCTAGGTTAAAGTGAAACGAGAGAATCATCAAACAAATTTATTTAGTTAATTGAAAAGCAATTTCTTGACAAGTGTTGTGGTATTTCCTGAAAAAAATAGCAGACAGGAAATTTCTAAGAATTCAAGAATTAACTTTAGTGCCTCAAACAAAAAGCCGGTTCTATTTCCAAGGAAACATCATTCAAAAACAAGCTTCGGTACAAACTTTTCGGTTGGTAGTAACTATCTTGAAAACCCTTTTAACTCCACAAGTTTATTAAATTTGACTGTTTGGTTTATTTGCAACATTATTATTTGAAGACTGGTTGACTGAATTTTATTTCTTGGGGAAGTTTTATCGTTTGGTAATTAGTGAAATTAATTACATTACTTAAAGGTATAAAACAACATTTTCTCAAATTATAATATTCGTTCTAAATATAGCTACATAAATAAATAATTAATGAATAAATTTGAATTTTTAGTGGGCTGTGTTTTAAGAATAGGAAAATAGAAAATTTGTAATTTTATAAGAAATAATATAAACTTAAGGAAGATTTACCAAATGTGCCTGATAAATTACTACTACTATAAGCCACACGTGATAAGTTCTTGTTTAAATACGTTAAATACAATGATACTAGAGGAAAAGCTACAACACTATAGTTATAAAAATGTGCAATATAACTAATTTGGTGTGCTAAACGTGTTCCTTAGTGTGTGATTATATTATTTTAACGATAAGTGTCTTCCTGTAAAGTTAAAAAAAAAAGTAGAATAAAATCATTCAGTATCCAGTCATCTATATCAGCTACAAACTTTGTTAGAAGTTATCTAAAATGGATCCAAAGTATGTTGAGTAGTTTTAATATACAAGTTTTAACAACAATTTATTACGTCTTACGTTTAGTATGAATTATCAGTCGGCGTTAATTAGTGACAACTCATTGTAAAGGATGATAGTATCTAAGTTCCTGTCATTGTTTCTGTTTCAACTTGTAATTACTTAAATGAATAATTATGAAGTAGTCACTTGATTTGCATTGTAAATTCGATTGTGTCAGTTCCAAGGCAACAGAATTATTTTGCATTTAAATTCATCTCTTATATAAAAATATGTTTGTGAACATTTCTGTCTTCTTTTTCAGACCTTGGACAATGCATCCATCCACAGTTGATGACGAGGCTCCGCCAAAGGATCCCGGAATATGCCAACCAAGTCATCAAGGATTTACAGAACAAGATTTTGAAGGTAGTACATATAAGAAATTTAAATTTGATATACTTTATTGCAAGCTGATAACTATGATCAAGTGTCTATTTTAGATTCAAGTTTGTGACATCATTTTTAACTCAAAAACATTTCATCTTTCTGTCGTGTCTAAAAACCACTTTCTCAATACATTATACACTTGAGAAACCCATTTCAATATCACCCGTGTAATGGCGCTGATACAGACACTTTGCCATGAAGTTGTTATGGAGTTGAATGAATCCCATTTAAATTCCAGTGTCACGCAAATATCCAATTCATAAGAACAAGGATCGATATCTATGTATTTTCATTACAATTTTGGGTAAGGTTCCAGCACAACATGTAGACTAGAGCAATGACTTCGTAATGATAAACGATGTCACCTCGAAACGGAAAACAGCTTTTTACCACCATAGTAACAAAATGCCTTTTGATTTGAACTTCTCGATGGATGCTCAATTTGTATCTGTAGATTAATCAAGATCTCGTTGAAGTTGAAAGAATGTAATCACGGAATGACAAATCCACATCAAATCTCCATGACAGAAAAAGCTTTCTTTATTAGTTACTAATTTCTGAAGAAGTTATCTAATGAGTTATTCTGAGAATATTGGAATCATTGACAGAGTTTTTCCTCATTTCATATCTTGTAAATCAATGTGATTAAGTGATTATAATGGGCTCTACGTATAACTTGAATTGAGAATCAAAATGAAATTAACTTTTCCTTACATTACTTATATGAAACTATTTTCCAGGACATCGTGCCCATACAGTGTTTGTGGGTGTTCACATGCCCGGTGGCAGACGGCACTCTCATAGAAGACACAAACATCATCATCGAGACAGCGATGATAAAGGTCCAGATTCAGAACGGCCAAGTAAGTTTAAAAGCAGGTATTGTTAAAAACATTGAATCAAAATGACAACAATGAAGAAACTACCAATGATATATATTAATTAAATGAAATGAATGGTGCATGATGTACCTAAATGTAATATTTTTGATTAAACATTCCAACACTGTTGAAGCTATAAAAACCCATTTCCACCTATAAAAATTTGTCTATTTCCTTTCAATATCCGTTAGATAACTTGATTTCATGACCATCCCATACGAAATAATATTAATGGTGCAGAATTAAAACGACTTACAATTCGATTTAATTAAATTCATTCTGTAACATATTAAAATTGATTAAAACTGTCAAAAACAAGAAAATTTCAATTTTCATGCTACGGAATTATTTTTAATAACTTTATATACTTTTAACCCTAAAGTAATTTATTGAGTTATGATGGTATTTGTAACCTTATAGAACGTACAAGACAAAGCAAATTCTAGATGCTTCGTAGTGCAATTTTAAGAACAGTCTGCTATAAAGTTCATAATATGAAAATTTTACAGCATTTTTGTTTTAAATCGAAATAAAATTTTTAAACTTTAACTGCAGTTGCTTGTTAGAAAGCGTCTACGCGATAATTTGATTATTATTCATGAGAATTCTAGAACCTTATAAACTATAATTTACACTTGAATGCTCTCCCTCCATGAAAATCTAGAATTTTTCCTTATGATTTCTTGGATACTAAGAATGTAGACAGTATGCCAGAAGTCAAACCTTCTAAATTTAAAATTAGAGCTATAATCATCACATTTTCCAGTCATTTCATTTCTATTTATGCTTTCTACAATCAGGATCTGGTTCCGTATTGATGACACGTCGCCGGATAAGCGTTTCTGAAGACGGTGAAATTTGTAAGACATTCATATGATTCATGAGATATTTTTATAGTGGATTGTATAAGCTATTCGTTAGTTACTGAATACAATTTGAATTAGATTGTAGAGCACTTAATCAAAGAGCACTGACTTTTAAGTCAATCAATTTATCTTTTGTTAATGTTTTCAACGTAGATGTGATTTAATGTTATCAGATTTAACCTTCGTTTCTGTTTTTTTCGTTAAATTGTTTTTAGATAATTAATTCAGAGAAGTTTTCCGACATCAGGTTCGCGTAAGAATTATGCTGAAAGATGGTAGAACGATTTTGTTTCATTAATTTTATCCCAGATTGATAGATATTTTAATAACAGTTCACTCTTTTACTTCAACCCTTAAGCTTAAATAACTTAATTTAATAGGAAAATACAATGATATAAGCTTAACTAGATAAATGTTCAAATGGTTTAAGGATCATAATTAAAACCACGATAATTTTTCGAACCTGAATGTTGTGGAGAATTCATTAAATGTTTCAGAATGTGTCATGTGGATGTTTTATTAAAGTTTATGACAGATTGTTGAAGCGGTAGCGACATGGAATGAAATGATTATAATTAAAGTGTATTAATTTATACATTTTTGTTGATTTTAGTGACACCTCCAGCACAGAGGGTACAATTCATTCTTGGTGAAGATGTTGAAGAAGGTGTTACACATGAATCACATCCTCTATTCTCTGAAATGGAGGAATTGGTCAAAGAAGGAGATGAAATTGAATGGAAGGAAACAGCACGTTGGATTAAGTTTGAAGAAGACGTTGAAGAAGGTGGAAATCGGTGGTCTAAACCACATGTAGCAACACTTTCACTACATTCCTTATTTGAATTAAGAAGTTTAATTCTTAATGGCACTGTTATGCTGGATATGGAAGCCAGTTCCTTAGAAGTTGTCGCTGATTTAGTCTGTGAGAATATGGTTAATGCTGGTACTCTCCCATTAAATGCAAGGGAACAAGTAAGAGATGCACTCTTACGTCGACATCGACATCAACATGAAAGAGAGAATAAGAAGAATCCCAATAACATGAGCCGTCTTCCCATAATAAGATCTTTAGCCGAAATAGGCAGAAATCACTCATCATCAAAAAGTAAGTCTAAACTAAAGGTATAGTTATAATTTTACAGAAATCATTGTGCAAATATCGACTAATCGTTATGAAACGAGCTACCTCAATATCACAATTTTCAAGCAATTCATAATAAAATGAACAAATATTGCAAAAATAAAACAGTCATAATAATAATAATAAAACAAAATACTTGGATTACCAATTTTCATTTAGCAGCACATGAGTATGTATACTATTTTGCCTTTACTATAATTTTCTTTCATTTTAGTTATTTGATTTTTAGTGTTACTTTTAGTTCTTGTCTCTTACTCTTAACAAAATCATATATCAAGGGAGAGATTAGCTCGAGAAGCTTAGGGATACAATATATATATTAGTCTCTTTCAATCAAACTACATTTATTTTCCTTGTGTGAATAATTAAATATAAAATAGACCTACAGCAGCAAGCACTTGCGACAAAACATGCAGCATCAATGCACACATTGCATGTAACATCATCAGCATTGGGATTCGATGAGTTAAATTCACCATCGCCGCAAACAGCTCTTTTGAGCGGTTCTAAAACAGATTCAAGAGGGCGTTACCTTGCGGTTCCAACAGGTACATACATAAACGTAAAACAGGAATACGAAAGAACAAAGCACACTTTAAAGTAAACTATTATAATATATATATATATTACAAACAAATAATAACTAAACAACATGGAAAGAAAACATTGTTTCAAAACACTATTAGTGTGTACATAACATATTTGATATGTAATTACAAACTCCATACTAGCTACACCTATTCTAGTTAATTTCCAACATACTATTCAGACACATAAGACAGCATAGAAGCATAGATTTAAGTGTCACACTATACACGATATTGTATAAACACCTTAAATGCAATCTCACAGAGCATCGATGCGCGTCAATGTTGAATATTTGTTGGAACCATGTTCAGCAAGCTAACAATTATTATACATAGAATAAAATGCTTTCTTAAAACTCAATGCTATATACGTAAATGTAGTTGAAATTGTAATGTAAAATGTAAATTGTAAAATAACTTGAAATTTATTTAAGAAAAATGCTAAGGTAATGTCATTTTCTTGTACTTGTCATGCTTAAAACACACAGATTGTAGGCGGTAGTAGAGAGCACTATCAATGATATTATCACGTTTTACTAATCAGCAAATCACATTCATATGGGTTGCGGGCTTTCTTTATATGCATCAAAGATTATTAGCTTAAGTTTCATACGTAAAATTGTTATAATGTCAATAAATTAGTGAGGAAGTCCATGATATATACATATATGATAAATTTCAGTTGAATGATATGAAGAAATTACATTTAAAACGCTAAGAAAACCATATTGTTAAGTACGAAGAATGTATGTATATTACGAGGCAGGTGTTATATTTCATCAAGTATCTATATTTATATCTTATATATTTTAAAAGCACTCTTTCACTTTTCCTTACAACTAATTTTATCCTAATTTAAAATTGTTTTTATTTGAAATAAGAACTATTTTACACAGTATAAACTAATGTTATACAGGTTCAATATCATTTATCTTATGGTCAAATCAAAACAGAATTACAAATATCCTTAATTAAATATGAGTCTAATCCGAGAGTGAGATATGTCTCAAAAAAAGGCACGGAGTGCAATGCTTTGAATCAGGCTTTTATTATGAATTTCTAAACCGCACCTTGCTTACAAAATTTGAGGGACAATTATATTATACAATTTATATACATATTTTTTTTAATATTATGAATAGGTGAATTTGGCCATACAACTTATCACCCAGGTGGGATAGGTGTTACAACATGGTTTCATGCTGGTGCATCACCCAATTATAGTCCAAGTAGTGGACGCAGCCGAGGTTAAAGACATTTAAAAACAAAGAAACAAAAACAAAAATATAAAAAGATAACAATATTATTTTTTTCTTTTAATTTGTTTCCATAAAATGTTGTTTAAATTAATTGCTTGTTATTTTGTAACAATCTCTGTAAAGGCAATATTTTTTCACTCGGACATATTTTTGTCTTGAGTCAAGTGTTTTCTTCATACATATTTCGGAAACTCATAAATGCAACTAAAAGATTTGGCCTTTAGTCACATACATTTTATATAAATGTCCATTTTGTATATTTATACTAAAATCTTTTGTTATATTATAATGTTTGTAGTTATTGTACCACATGCTACATCATAACTACTTTGATGAATACAATCATTAATGTTTCTTGTATATCGATAATATATACCTCTCGTAATTTTTTTTATAGTTCTCGGCTCTTCGTGAAATCAAAAATAAATAATAACACATTAGCTTGGTTTCAAAATGTTTAGCTTGTCTATCACATATTTTTCAGCAAAATGTTGGTTAATTTAGAGTCCTCAGGCTTGTGTCTGATATTATGTTTAATTATATTCACCTATGTTACACATTTATAGCTATGTAGTATGATGTTATTCAATCCTTTCTCAATAATACATAATTAAGAACTTATATCCGATGACATTACAACGGACAGTGTGTTTTAACATTAACAGCAAATACTTAATTATGTATTATCAATTGCATACTTCCCAAACTACAAATATTTGTTCCACCCAAAATTCTATACTTCGAAATATCATCATCACATTAAACCACAATCGTTCACATATAAAATTTTATATAATATTTAAATACTAGTTAAATTTCTCATTTTAATATGAATTAGAATCATATAAGTTAAAACTAAATTGACTATGATAAAAAATCTCTTAAATTCAATATAAGTAAAACACTTATATCATTTTGGAAAGATGTGTTAACACAAGAATCATCCAATCTAATGGCAGGATAGTATTACATTAAATGGAAAATCAACAAGGACTTCTTAAATTATCATTATGTTATTATTTTGTTTGTTTGAATTTCTTTTGAGCTTTCCAACTAAAACACGCTTGTAACTTTTGTGTATATAATGTTTATTTAATATCTCTACAATAGAAATATATTGTTTGTAAATAATTCCAGTGGAAGAACAGCACAGTTCATTGGGCTTAACCCCAACATCCTTTTCGAGTAGTTCTTGTAAACATGGAAATGACGGTGGAAATGGAAAGTATCTATCTGTGCCTGGAAAGATGAACTCATTGCTTGTTTCTAACAATTCTGGTAACCCACCAAACCCTATTACTAAAACTGTTCTTTTATTTAACTTATGTTACGTGGATGCAAGAGAAAATATTACTTGACTTATACCAAATCAAGGAATTTAATATGGAAACCTAGAAAGTGTTTGAAAAAGGATGTTTTTGCGTTGATTTGTTGATTTTTTGACTAAGAGTTTTATTGAAGGCATAATAACAACTTCTTAACTAAGTTTATTCATAAATACATGACTGCCGAAATTGGCAATATTAGTGAATTATTTAATAGTATGCTTTACATGCCACGCAAAATATTAAAATTTAATAAAAATTTTTTACAATAATTTTACCATTAAAGAAATTTTCATTAAATCATTAACGCATGGTGAACATTGGATTGAAACAAAAAGCAAAATTTCATATAACCATTCAAACAAAACTTTCTCTATGCTTTATCACTTATCTTTATATTTATATCATAAACATTTGCCTAACTTCAACACTATTAGTAGAAATTCTATTCTGGCTTCAATTGCATGTACATTTAACTAAATGAAAAAATTTGTGCACACGTTTTCTAACACTAACAAAATAAGTACAAAATGCAAAAAATTTATAAACCAAAAAGTTTGTTTTAATGTTCTTTCGTTAGAATGTTTAGTACACAAATATACAAGTACTTAAGTTTTGTTGTACTCAAAATCACATATATTTTTATATATATTTGTGTGTCCTAACAATTGTTTTCGTTTTATTTATCACAAGATATTGTATAATCCATTTCTTAGCCAACATAAGTCTAACTTAGTTTTTCTCCTTCGTCGTTTTGCTTTGATAACTCTAAACAAACAGGCGATGATATGGTGAAAAGTCCAAGCAGTTTATCTATGCAACGGAATACAAGTAGCAATGAATTGGGCGATCACAAAGCTAATATCCAATTCATGAGGAAGATACCACCAGGTGCTGAAGCTAGTAACATCCTTGTTGGGGAAGTAGATTTCCTTGAGAAAACACTATCAGCTTTCATTCGCTTGCACACAGCTGCAGTTATGGGTGATTTAACAGAAGTTCCAGTTCCAACAAGGTTAGATTCTGTTTAGAATGCCTATAGATTCAAAATTTTCAATTTATTTCATTTGTAGGTTTGTGTTTATTCTTCTTGGTCCTCCGGGTAGCCACGCAAGCTTTCATGAAATCGGGCGAGCAATGGCCACATTAATGTCCGATGAAATATTCCATGAAGTTGCATACCGTGCAAAGAAGCGAGACCATTTATTAGCTGGTATCGACGAATTCTTAGATGCTGTGACTGTTCTGCCACCAGGAGAATGGGATCCTACTATTCGTATTGAACCACCAGCAGCAATCCCATCACAAGAAGTGCGTAAAAGGCCACCGGAAACACCGAAAAAAGAAGAATCCGACGACTTAGAAGAAGAGCAACGCTTAAGAACGGAATCAGGATTATCACGTAGTGGACAGTTATTTGGCGGCCTTGTAAATGATTTTAAAAGAAAAATACCGTGGTATCTGTCGGATTTCAAAGATGCTCTTGCTCTACAATGTATTGCTTCATGGATTTTTCTTTACTTCGCTTGTTTGTCCCCCATTATAACTTTCGGAGGTTTACTTAGTGATGCTACAGGAAGAAATATGGCTGCTATGGAATCATTGGTATCTGGCTTTGTATGTGGTATAGGATATGGATTTTTCTCGGGTCAACCGTTAACGATATTGGGATCAACTGGTCCTGTTCTTGTGTTTGAAACGATAGTATATGATTTTTGTAAAAGTGCTGAATGGGACTACATGTCTTTTCGGTTTTGGATCGGAACTTGGATTGCTTTAATACTTTTCGCACTGGTAGCGTTTGATGCCAGTGCTCTCGTGTGCTATATAACTCGATTTACAGAGGAAAATTTTGCCACATTAATTGCGTTTATATTTATTTATAAGGTACACTCATAGGAGACATACATAATGCATTGAATAAATGTTAACTCTTGAATACTTTTTCCTTTCCAGGCAGTAGAAAATGTACTGTCTATTGGTAAAAAGTTTCCAGTACATCCGTCGAGTATTTACGATTGTATATGCAGTCCGCCGAGTGGTAGCAATGATCCAGTGTTAGAATGGGCAAAATATGATAAAATGCAATGTTTGGTATGTAATAATTATAGCATTTCACAATTTTTGTTTTGTATTAATTACAATTTGATATTATATACATTTCAGATCAACAATGGAACTCTTGTTGGTGCAGACTGTGATGTTGCAGAATCAGCTAATGTTTTCTTGATGTCGATTATACTATTCATTGGAACGTTTACGATGTCACTTATTCTCAAAGATTTCAAGAACGCTTTGTTTTTCCCTGCTGCTGTTAGACAAATAATTAGTGACTTCTCTGTTATTATTGCTATCTTTTCGATGTCAGCGACAGATTACTTAGTTAATATTCCAACACCAAAACTGGAGGTTCCAGTTGAGTTTAAACCTACACTACCAGGACGAGGATGGGTTATACATCCTTTCAATAATAATCCATTTTACACTGCAATATTAGCATTCTTCCCAGCGCTTCTTGGTACCATATTAATATTTATGGACCAACAAATCACGGCTGTTATCATTAACCGTAAAGAGAATAAACTAAAGAAAGGATGTGGATATCACTTGGATTTGTTTATTCTTGCCATTCTTATTCAAATATGTTCAATTATGGGTTTGCCATGGTAAATTTGAATATTTCATAAATCTTAAGCATTCTTAAATGCAACTTTACATTTAGGTTCGTTGCTGCTACAGTTCTAAGTATTAATCACGTTAATTCTTTGAAACTGGAATCAGAGTGTGCAGCACCTGGAGAAAAACCGCAATTTTTAGGTGTAAGAGAACAACGAGTAACCCATGTTCTAATATTTTTAATGATTGGCTGTTCTGTACTATTAACACCATTACTATGTCATATACCAATGCCAGTACTTTTTGGTGTATTTCTGTACATGGGTGTTGCTTCACTCAAAGGATTACAATTCTTTGATAGAATTTTGATCATGTTTATGCCAGTCAAGTATCAACCGGACTATATGTTTTTGAGACAGGTAAACAAATTGAAATTACAACGATTTTTGAAAAGTAAAAAGTTATTGTAAAAATTTAATAAAATACTTTTTAATTTCTTAGGTCCCACTAAGAAGAGTACATCTTTTCACATTTATACAGTTAGCTTGCCTTGTTATTCTGTGGGTAATTAAATCGTTCCATAAGATATCAATTCTATTCCCGTTGATGTTGGTTGTCATGATCGGAATACGAAAATCATTGGACTTTGTCTTTACTCGTCGTGAATTGAAAATTTTAGATGATATTATGCCTGATTTTACAAGACGTGCAGCGGAAGATTTACATCAATTGGAAGATGGAACAGCAGAGGTGGGATTTTATCGCAGATTTATCGCTTGTTGTCTTGGCGGAAAACGCAATCAATCGAAAAAAACGTAGTTTCGCACAGATATACTATCGTTATATATACATATATGCATAACATGTAATATCTCTTCACAAAACTATTCAAATCTGTTGGTTATACATATATGTATATAAGAAATATTTCGTTTATATTAGATTTTCTCAAAATTATTTTTAAACGCTAATGACTAATGATTTTTATGATTTGTTAATCGTATACAAATTGAGTCATTAGTTAAATCAAATTCGAAATTGATTGCATTTAAAATTCTGATGAATTACGTTTTTGAACTATATTGTTTCTGTTCAATTTTACATTTTTATATATGAATGTTTCAAGTATTAATCTAACATTAATCGCATGGTGTGGGGTTCATTTATAATCTTTGTATTAGAAAAATGTATGATGCTTTTACTAACAACTAACCACACTCACATTATCGCAGCTACATCATATTATATCATGTATTTATTAACATTAAGAATCTCATCAAACGCAACAATTTTCTATGAGATTATTAAGCTTGGATTTTTGATCATTTATAGCTTAAAGAAGATTCGTACATTTACCAAAAAATTGTAAATTTGCTAAGAAAATTCAGATGTTATTTTTATAGATAATTTTTCAAAAACGATAAATTGGACTCATAATGCGTACGAAGTACTTCTTATACAATCCTACGCACATATAAACAAGTGATTCCCTTTTGTTATGAAATATTAATTTAAAATCATTTTTGATGTTATACTAATGAAAACAAACTAAATAATTTTTATTTATTCTTAATATAGTTAAACAATTATCCGTACCATAAGCACGAAAGAGGTAGTATTTCAATGTGTAAGATAATATATTAACTGGAATGAATCACGAAAGGTTACCAAACGACACTTTAATAAACTCCATATCTTCAAACGAGTGACATACAATAATAATAATTTGGCAAATTAGTGGTTTAGGAAATTATTATGAACATGAATATTCTTGTCATAATATATAATAATATTTATCATCATTAGTAGTCACAACTTTAAAAGATTCCAAAAAACATAATCAATAATTGGAAGTTTCCAAACAATATCGAATATATAAGAAACTTTTGAAGTTGTTCTCCATTAACAAACAGAAACAAAGAGTTATTGAATTGGCCTATAAAATTATGTTACCAAAAATTAACTTATATGTATATTCCAAAAAGTTGCAACAATATTTTTTTAAGCAGGGACTATAAACTTTTTGGATTTCTCAATCCGGTCTATAATTTTAATTTAAATTAAGTAGCCCCATTGATTTCGTTTGAAGGTAAATGAAATTATATTACTTCCTAGTTTCGACAAAAATGGGCACAATAAGACAAATTATAACTATCATTAAGTAGAAAAATTATAAATAATATTTTTTGTTGTTGATTTTATTTATATAAAAATATGCAGTAGCTAGATATAAATAGTTAATTGTTATCGTTATGTTTCTTCAAATCTTTGAACAAATTAAATGAATTTCCCAGAATTCAATAAATAGAATTAGCTAGCAGTTTTAGTTAGAATATCGATGTGCATTGGCTAGTTGTTTTCTTAGTTATTAACTGTTCCTAAGTGCTGAATGCACATATGTTTCAACATCTAACTATGAGGCTTTAAATCAACATGTATTGTCCATGACCTTAAATCCAAAGTACGTTTTAATGTTTAGTTTCAAAATAGAATTCGTAGGAGGTAAATAAGCATTATTTTAAAATTCGAAAAGAACTTTTTCTTCCTTCGCTCTATTATTTAATTTTGTTAATGCTTTAAAAATTCATCTGCAAGATTTTGTGCAATTAAAAATTGCTATGTGAAATGTCGAATGAAATTTCGTATTTACTTTTAGACTTACCGTAAAATGTGTGCAGAAAATATGCTTATTAAAATGACTAAATAGAACGAGTGCACCAAAAATTGAACAAATTGAAAGTATTCCAAGTCCCATATATTGTTCGAAGTTGATTTACTATATTTAAAATATATCATATCAGTAGTTTAAGCCACACATTGATTATTTCTATGTGTCTTAGGACATCTAAGTATGATTTCCTCAAAATCATGAAAAGAGTCTTAAAGTCGTACGAATAGAATCACTTCAATGCGAAAGTAATTTTTAATGCCTTGCTAGATATAAATTATATGTTGATTTTAATTATTATTCATTAGGATAAGTTTATTTCAAACGTATTATTTCTATTTCGTATTATATTAACTATTCCCATTTTGGTGATTTCTTAGTGCCATTGCATTTTTTAAAATCAATAGTTTGATTATACAGTATATAGTTCTGCATACTATGAAAAACTTATTTTGATTTCATTAATGCTACAGAAATATTGCATTTTTAAATTATAATTAAATTAAACATATATTACTTTCATATTATTTACGATATTTTCAGAAATCCAAAACAAAAATTGTTGTGTCAACGTGCGAAGATTAAATGATAACGTTTGAAAATAGATAAATTAAAATATTTTGTGAAATTATTTTTAAATGAATTAAGGCGGCAATCTCCTAGATTTAAATTGAGATTTACTTTTGAGTTTATAATACTACCAACAAGAGCAATTTATGGTATTTTCCAGTAGTTCTATTGTTGTTATAAAGTGTGTTATATCTTCAGGAGTATCATAGCTCTTTTTATTGTAAGTTTATGTTTACCTCTGCATGAAGTTAATATTTAAATATGAAATTAAAGTTCGTCTAACAATTCTAATACACTGATATGTATGTATATAAATTATGTTCATTAAAGAGACTTGAGTTGTGCAGTATTTCAAAAAACAAAAATCTTATCTCAAAAATGTATCTAAAGTCTATCTTCTGCTCCTATGTGTTCTCGTTGAGAAGAAACATACACCCAATCGATTATTATCAACAAGTACTCGTTACTTGCAAAAATATTGCTTATGAGCAGAACAACAATTGATAAAAAAGAATTTGTATAACTACTAGCATGTGAAAATACAACACTAGTCAGTTTTAAGTTTTGTTTTACTTTTAGTGTTAAGATGATTGATAAAAAAATTTCACAAACAACAAAAACAATAGTGAAAAGGATAAATAAAAAGATTTCTGATTACTTAAATGTATGGATTCAAAAAATTTCCAATGATCTTCTTATTTAAACATAATCATAATTAACATAATTGGGCTCTTGTTCGTTCTTCTACATACAATTACATTACATTTTTTTGTTTTATATATCTTTACATTTATTAGAATGCAATTTTATTAGCTTTTTTCATATTTTTGTTAACAAAATCTTTATTCTGCAATCACACTATTAGAAAATTTATTTATTTTATACATCTGAACATAATTATTAACATTTATTTCATTTTCGCATTTGTTTTTCCTCTTTCTTTTTTATTTATCTATAAAGGATACCAACGTCTCAACAGCTGAATCGCCATCAAAGGTTAAATATTCTGAATCTGCAAACAACATTCGTATACCACTAGCTAATGGAAATGTGATGAGTATACCAGTGAAATCAATTAATATATCAGAGGAAGTTAATCGTACAACAATTTGGAAATCTGTTAATGATGAAAAGACAAATAAGAGCTCAACGGCGATATCTATACCCGTACCGATGCCACAAAAGAGAAAAAATGGAAAAAATCACCAGTAAGTCTTGTAGCATTGTTCCTACTTTTTATATTACAACAACTAGTCACTTTCCTCTAACCAAAACAATCGGCAAAGAAAAGATGAAAATTTAAAACGTTCTCACACAATCTTTTGCACAATTCTTAGAATATTTATCTAAAGTCAAATTTTAACAATTTTTAAATAACTTTCCACAAATGAAAGTGTCACCAAAAATCGTGATTGTTACAGCTCCGGCGATAAAAAACATAAGAATGGCCGGAAAGATTTAAGTCCAGCTACAGAAAATCGTTTATCAACTATGGCTGAAGAAGAGGAACATCATCACGAAGAAGAACCCGTTAAATTTTCAACGGAGATGAATCATAATGTTTCACAGGTTTAAAAAATCCTTAAAAAATTTCATAAAAAAAAATCCTAAAGCTAACAACTTATTTTGAAGAAATAGAAGAAGATATAAGAAAGACATTCGTTTAGTACTACACCATAGTAAACTAAAAATGTGAATTGCCAGCAAAAATAAACTAAATAAATTAAAATTAAGTGTTCAAGCAATAAACATTAAGGCAATCATTTAGGCTATACTTAAGTATTTACTTTTTATACTTTTTATCTAAGTAAACCATAGATACTATGAAAAAGAATATAGATATTGTTAAGACAAACTAGAAATTGGTCTTTGATTAATTCATTCTTTATCCCATGCTTGAATATTTTAGCACAAAGTCGGGAATATATAATCTTATGAGATCATAGGTACTTAAATTTTGAAATAAAATCCAAAAATAAAGGTTAAAAAATAAACAACATAGCTTCTGTATGATCTTTATTTCCTTTGCAAAAATGGAAGAAGATTATAAAGGGATTTAAACAAATCTCGTAGGTTTAAAGCAGAATAAATATTTGCAAATCCTTTGCTTATTTTCATCTAATTTTCTTATTCGATCGATATAAACTTAAGTATATGAATAAATTCAAATAATACTTGACTTAGTTAACAAGTGGCACTAGTGTTTTATCCTGCTGGCCATTTTAAAGCTTAAATTCAAATCCTTATTAAAGCAAACTTATTAAAAATATTTTTAAATCTACATTTAAGTAGTTCGATTTCCTTATCTTCAAATTGTCGTTAATCATTTAAAACTTAATTGAATGAAAGAAAACTGCTTATTTCTATATTCTTTAAATAGTATCTCGTTTTTATTGTTCAACTAAACTAAAGACTATTAAACCTAAACTTTTATTCAAAAGAGCTGGCTTCAATAATAAATAAATTAACTGAAAGCTAGAAACTCATACACAATACTTCAACAATTAATAATGCTAATACATACTGTGAAAGAAAATTGGCTTTTAATTAAAAAGTTTACTTACCAGAAATAAGTGTTTTTTTAAATTATTAATGCAATTCCTTTTAAAATTAAATGCATGATTATTTTGCATTAATCAAACTTTGTATACAATAACAATACAAACATTAAATACAACTTCAAAATATTACTTTGTCACAAAATTATAATATAATAATATAGAAAGTGTTGGTTCATGGAAATTCAAATTGGGATCTTGATTTGCTGCAAAATTGTACATTACATTATAATTAAAACGTTCTACACATGTACGTGTTAATTATATACTACTAGTTATTTTTTATTAAGTGACTAATCCACATCATGCGATCATATATACACAAGAATGTTAACTTTACGTTGAAGTAAAGTCTAAACCATCAATTATCTAACATTTTTAGTGTTGAAAATTCGTACTTAATTAAATGTTTAATTATCGTTATCCCTAACGCACAAGTCTTAAATGTGTTAAGTTATGAATGTTGCTTTTGTCGATGTATCTCAGAGTCTTTAATAGATATAAATGTTTTCCTTTTGTGTAGTTATCATTAAATATTCTTAATTATGTGTAATAGTAGAATGCCTTCCTTACGACGATAAAATGTTTTATACCAGAATTTTTAATTCCTTACCAATCTTTTTTCCTGTATATATACGAAAATCTTGTATGGCACAAAACTGTCTTAGGTAATTTTGCAAAATCCAATAGCAAACTCTAGATACATTTTTTGGAATATGCTTATAAGAACGTTTAAATCAATAATTTTCGTAGAGTTTTGTCAAATAATCAACGCTTTTCAAAGGTATTTTTCCATAGAATGTATCTAGAATTTGACATTAATTTGCGTTAACCAAAGCTCACAAATGCAGGTTAGTCTTTATTTAACATTTTTTCCACCATTCTTTTATTTTGCGTAAAAAAACATTCCAAAAAATTACCCTTAAATCTAACAATAAGCTTTTTATTTTCCATCGGTTATTTTCATTCAATATCTTATGGCTAATGAAAAATAAGTCCTTACTAACATCCTCTTGCATTTAAATCATGTGTTATTTGTGTAAAAAGTGTATTCATTAATCATTTTTCGTTTTTATTTTATTTAATACATGTTTTGCACTTTTGTTACGAATTTCCATATTCCAAACTCAACGATAGAAAATACTTAGAGAAACCTCAAAAGGCTCTTGTACTATCTAATAATACAAGTACTAATTTCAGAAAAATGCAAATAATCAAGCTAAGGAATTTTGGAGTGGATATAACTCTAGTCCAAAAGATACTGGAGAATCAACAGAGACAACAGTTTAGTTAATCAATTAGTAAATCTTATCCCTAGAATGATGCAGACACAAGGCAAAGTCTAGCGACTAGGAATAGTTAAATTCATTCATGGATTTCAAAGTGCTCAAAATAATAAAATTTATGCGTTATTCCCCGAAACCCACTGTACAATAAAACATGTTGTTATTGAAGTATTGATCTTAAAATGTAAAATTTAAAATAATTTACTTAACATCTCTTAAGTCGGTTAAACAGTACTGTAGGTTGAAATTGTAATTTTAGTTCTACTTCATTTTCATAATTCATAATTCAAGTTCCATATTGTGTATGCTTCATTACATATAAGTAAAACACAAATGTTTAAATCGCATTGTTCATTATATTGATGTTTTTCAAAATACTTTAGAATCCGGATTACTTATAGAAACAAACAAGAAGTCAACGTTTGTTATTAGATAACTCTATAAATTTATAATATAATAAAAGAAATCATAATTGTTACAATAGTCACATAAAATAGATATGAAAATTTTAAATTTCAGTTTAGGAGAAGAAAAACAAATCTAAAAATTAGCAAGATTTTATAAATTGTATTTTAGTTGTATATCTGTGTATAAAAATAAGTTAGTAAGTGTTTAGTCAAAATGATTTAAGGTGAGAGAATAGTCAATTGTAAGATACCTTACTAGTAATTATGTCTGAAACTAGCAAATTTCAAAAATAATTGTGAAATTTTGAAATACCCGTCTGAAGCGTTTATTCAATTATATTTACAAATAACAAAGGAATAATGGCATGTTGTCGTTTATATACAAAAATGAGCATTTTTTGTATCCTTTTAATGTTATTCATACAAATATACCTTTTGATGAAAATACATTGCTATTAACAATTTCCTCACCTCACTATACTAATCGATACTCGTATCTATATAGCCTGGAAAAACTGGTGGAATATATTGCCAAATACTCCCAATGGATCACGAAACAAACAATATGATATAGATAAACCATTTTTGCTTCTTTTAATTGGATAAAACTGAGTTAAAAATCAATTGATTATCATCATTTATTTTCATATAAACAAATAGACATCAGTTTTCTTGTATCACAGTTTTTTGATAGCTTACACAAGATATTTGTTCAAGAAAACATGCAAACAATTAAATACTTAACTTATAATTTCCATAATTTCATGTTGCACACATTACAACAAATCGTTAATTTTTCTTTTTCTTCTTTTCGGCACCCATTCCTTGTGATTCTTGATATTCACGAATAAGATGGTCTTGAATCTCAGGCAGACACGGAGAATAGCGACTATACTCCATTGTAAATTCTCCTTTACCTTGTGTACTGGAACTATAAATGGGATTTAGTAAGATTCAATTGAAATTATTTGATTTGATGTTTCTTACCGTAGTTCTCCAGCGTATCCAAACATATTATTAAGTGGAACTTCTGCGTATACTGTAAACCAACCCTCGATACCATCGGTCCCAGTAATAATACCATGACGTTTATTCAATTGCCCAATAACAGCGCCTTGAAATTCTTCTGGAGCTGTAACTTCTACCAACATGATCGGTTCAATGATTTGCCAAGCTCCACCTTCAAACACTTGCTTTACAGCACCTTGAGCGGCTAGCATAAAGGCCAATTCACTTGAGTCAACGATATGATGACCACCATCCTGAAGACGGAATTTGATTCCAGATAGTTTATGACCCGTTAATAATCCTTTTTCTGCCATTTGCAAGAACCCTTTCTCAACACCTGGAACAAATTGTTTGGGCACGTTTGTACCCATTGTTTCGTCAGCGAATTCTAATGTTGTGTTTCGATGTGGTGGCAGTGGTTCCATTTTCCCAATAATACGAGCATATTGACCTGCTCCGCCTGATTGTTTTTTGTGCAAATAATCAAATTCACATGGGGCGACTAGAGTTTCCCTAAACGCTACTTTTGGTTTTCCAAGAGAAACTGGACATCCGTATTCTCTCTCCATACGTTGAGCGTAAATCTCAAGATGAAGTTCACCTAATAATATTTCAATATTCTTTTTATAATGGATTTAATTTAAACTCATTGATTGCATACCCATTCCAGAAACGATTGTTTCCTTTACATCACTATCAAAATGAAACTGGAAAGTAGGATCCTCCTTCGTAAATCGGGCAATGGCTTTAGCAAAATTGTCTCTATCCTTCGTGTTATTAGGTTTGATTGCCATCGATACAACTGGTTCAGGTACAAAAATTGATTCCATTGATAAACGCAATTTGGGGTTTGTAACAAATGTATCTCCGCTAGCACAATCAACACCAAACAAAGCGAAAATGTCTCCAGCATAAACTTCATTAACATCTTCCATTTGATTTGAATGCAAACGCACTAGACGAGCTAGTCGAACTTTTTTATATGTCCTAGCATTATAAATGCTGTCTCCTTTCCTTAATACACCTTGATAACATCTGAGATAAGTTAACTGTCCAAATCGTCCAGCTTCAAGTTTGAAAGCTAATCCGACAAATGGACTTGTGTCATTCCTAGCTGGATTGAGAACAATTTTCTCTGTTTCCTTCCCTTCACTTTCTACAAGAGCAATATTTTCAACTTCTCCAGGATTTGGTAAGTAATCGATTACTGCATCAAGTAATGGCTGTACTCCTTTATTCTTCAATGCAGTTCCCATCAAAACAGGAGTGAACACTCGTTTGATACAAGATCTTCTTATTGCTTTGGCAATATCCTTCGGTGTCGGTTGTTTTTCCTCGAGGAAAAGCTCACCCAAGACTTCATCAACATTCGATAAATGTTCAATTAGCTCCTGTCTTCTTTCATTGGCTTCACTTCGCATATCTTTAGGAATTTCATCGTAAACTATGTCAGTACCAAAATCACCCTGGAAATAAATTGCTCTCTCCTCCACTAAATCAACAAGTCCTTTACAATTACTTTCTAATCCAATAGGCAGTTGAACAAATGCTGCGTTATGATGCAGTTTTGCACGCATTTGAGAGAGCACACGACTCGGATTCGATCCCGTTCTGTCCAACTTATTAATAAACGCCAGACATGGAACGTTGTATCGCTTCATTTGTCTATTAACAGTCAATGTTTGACTCTGTACACCACCGACTGCACACAAGACCAAAACTGCACCGTCTAAAACACGCAGAGCTCTCTCAACTTCTACAGTAAAGTCGACATGACCCGGTGTATCGATGATATTGATATTGGTTTCCTTCCAAAGCGTATACGTAGCAGCAGACTGTATAGTTATTCCTCTTTGTCGTTCTAATTCCATAGAATCCATAGTTGCACCAACATTGTCTTTCCCTTTGACTTCATGCATTTGCTCTATTCGTCCTGTATAGAATAGAATTCTTTCCGTCAACGTTGTCTTACCACTATCAATATGAGCTGATATTCCTATGTTTCGTATTTTCTCTATAGATTTATGTTCTGCAAATTTAGCATGTGATGCGAAGCCCTGTGAACATTATGTAATCTTCAGATCATCCGAATTCGCGGTCTTTGAATTTTAAATCAATACCTTTTGGATATTCTTGATGGTTTTGATAGTTTTGCACATAGCTTGCAATCGTGCACCGTAGTATATCGTCATTTTGCTGATGGCTTCTAAAAAAAATATCGAAACTATACCAAACACCCTAAATGCCGCAAGCTTTCGTTCGAAGCACGTTGTAGAAGTGAGGGGATGTGATGTCAAAGTGACAGTGGCTTCTTCTTTTTGGTGCCTCTCATCTTTACTTACCCTCCTAGCTTCTTACAATATACGACAACATTTTTCAAGTTAAATTTAAATTTATTTTAACGATTTTTAACCATTCAATTCATATGAAATTATCCCTATCTTCGCCATAAAAATTTAAAAATCTTGATCAAAATGTTTAGACAAATGACATTTGTAGGGTTTTTTACAAAATCAATTTAATACACTGTTAAACAACATTCATTTTGTTAATGATTGAACAATTTTTAATGAAAATTCTGCAATAACTTAAAAATTTTCTTAAATTATTTGATTTTTAGTTTTCTTAGGTATAAATATTTATTAACCTTTCCACACCTTTCTCATATCTGTATCCTGAACGAGTGACATTTGAAGTGTTTTTTTCAAGAAGTTTCTGAATTTACATTTACAAGTAAAATTAAAATTATAACGTTATTGTTATTATGTTGTTATCAGGAAATTGATTACTTTCTGTTAATTTTGTATTATTTAAGATTTATTTAAGTAATTCGTGGTTAATATCTCCACAGATACATTAGTCTTGCCATTTAGGTTATAACACTTTGATCGAAATGACACTTTACTGCACCCAGTAACTATTTGTTATCGACCGACCCGCGATTTTATCTTTGGGGTTGATTGTAAATTTGTAATTAGATAAGAATTTAATAAGCTAGTGATTATTACGATAAAGGGTTTTCAAATTATCCATCAAAACGAGATTCTTTCGGAGTTTGCTTTGTATTGTCAAGAACTCGACAAGTCACAAAATGGTTGTAGAACATCACGTGAAGGGATACGAGGAATTCACAAAACTGGTTGAGGATCTTGAAACTTCTGGTGCTGCAATTCATGTTCTATTTAGTGGTGGAAAGGAAGAAAACGGCTTGAGTTGGTGTCCTTATTGTGTTAAAGGTACATTTAATATGTTAGAAGATATTCATGATATGAACCTTGTTCTTTATTAATAGCTGAGCCAGTTATCAAAGATGCCCTGCAGCATGCTCCGGAGAAGAGTCACTTTGTACACGTTGATGTAGGCGAGAGGGCCTAGTAAGAGTTTAAATTTCAATTTTCTAGACATAAATTTGATTAAAACATTTGTTGAACAGCTGGAAAGATAAGGACTGTCCTTTCCGCAAGGATCCACGTACCCATTTGGTATTTTTACCAACTCTTCTACGATGGAAGTCTCCTCAGCGTTTGGACGGAGAACGATGTTCTAGCAAAGATCTAGTCGAGATGTTGTTCAGTGATGATGATTAGTTACTATAAGCACATTAAGACAACATTTTGTATGAGTAATTAATAAATTGGTGCATTTTACAGGTCATTTTATTATATAAACTTGACTAATAATATTATTAACATTGTACAACAGTTAAAATGGAAACAAAGGACACATTGTTGCCTCTATCTGTAGATTTTTGTTTAATACGTATTTTTGTATTTCTTTATTTCCACCATTATAACATGGATGTTGGTTAGTTGTGCCCGAGCATTTGGTGTTAATAACTTATGGAACCTATGATAATATTGCACTAAACTTGCTAGTGCTAGCTGCAGTAATGTTGATCCAGTAAGTAGTGATGGAAATGACATCAACACTTCCCTATTCAATTCCTCTAAAGATTTCTTCCAGTTTGCAGAGAAACTAGCAACTAAAGCCAAACTTCTTCGTTCTTGGCGTCTTAATTCATCTATTTGATCCTTCTCCAGCATTTGTTCGGACTCTTTAACATACTGAATGATACCACCGAAATGAGGAGCAAGAATTTCCTCAACGTATTCTGAACTTCGTGCAGATAATTGTTCACGGAATGCTTCTGCTTCTTTCGAATTGTCTCTCGTATGTTCTACTAAAACTCCCAGGACCAGATCGTAGTTGTTTATTAAATAGATTAACTGCTCCTTGCGTGAAGGAAAAATAGCTGCCATGCGAAGAATAAAACATTCCACTTCGTTTTGCAATTCCAATAACAACCGACTCACTAGTTCATTCGGGAATTGTTCTGATATTCCAACAATAGCAGCTGAAAATTCAGCATATCTCCTTGTTATCTATAAAAGTAAACATAAACACAAAATATTATTTTTGTTTTATCTACTAACGTAATGAGGTCCCAACTCCTTATTGAATTTTGTTGGATCACATTCACGAATACTCTGTGTGTTTAATCGAAACACTTGCTCAAATCGTGGCCATATAACTGCTTGCAACGAATCCCAGTATCTATGGTTTGTAAGATTAAATTGGATTATAATGAAAATGTAGCCAAGCATACTTATCAAGCGCAGGTACGCATCTTTTGTGGCACATGAGCTGATATCGAAATATTAACTGTATACACAAAAACATTGCTATGGTATCAAAGCTATCTTGAATGTAAGTCTCCAAGTTTTTCTATAAATTACATCTGTTTTACTGGCATTCAATAAGGAAACATTATTAAATTTACAATCATTAGTGTTAGTGTTTTGCCCATGATTTGATTGAACAAATCTTGTGCCTGTGCTCCACGAACAATGAAGAATTCAGTTACAAACAAATATTCCCTACATGCGTTGTCCACCAAAGCGTATTGTTCAGATCGGAAAAGAGCTTCATATGGATACTAAAAAGAAAATTGTTTTTATAACTATTATTATCGATTCTTCTTACTTTTCATACCCGATTCTTTTGCTGGGCATGTGGTACAATTATTGGAGCTTCAAGCTGTTGGTTAAGTATGTCTCCCCTATTACCAATGGTGAAGATTGTACTTTTATTCTTCAAGGATGTGGCTTTCGAAAAGAGTCCTCTCGATGCATTGTCTTCTATGCCCATGAGATCATCTTTAGTAACAGATTCTTCAAATTTCAATGCGGCCAGTCGGGAGGAGTAGCTCTATTCGGACATATTAATATTTTCCAAATGAATATAGAACAAAAAATATGTTTACCTTAAAGTAGCTGTAGTAAATCTTGCTCATTGTATCCACATATTCATTGCAGATTTCCTGAGCAACTTGCCTTTGATTTGAAAGTATAAACTCAAAGAAAAATTTATGCTTTAACAAGGCATTTTGAGGAACCTGGTAATTGGTCATAGGCTTACGAAATTTATAAATTTGTTCTAGTAGATATGCTCTGATTTTCGCCATTGCTTTAATTTTCAACTTCTCCAGAACATCACTGACATCGTCAGCTGACTTTGATTCCTTAAAACTTAACTCCTTGATGAGATTCAATTTGTGGTTAAGAGCATTCAGCTGGATAACAAAATCTTTTTCTGTAACTGATGTTTCCATGATGACAGCAATCATTTCCTCTGGTACAGCCATGTCTTCAATGAATTGTGAGAGTTGGACTCTGACAGATTGCCTATTAGTGAGTTGAACCGACATAGAGACTGACTTCTTCTGCAATGTTGTGATTTCTGAGCTAATGTTACTTAGAACACTTTGGAAATTCATCAGCATTGACTCCATCCTTTCTAGTATTTCATCGCAAGCCCCAATTTGATTGTGTAAACTTGCGATATTCTGACTTTCTTTGATGTAGTCTTGAATCGATCGGTTCTCAACTTCTTTGAATTCCTTCTCAATTTGACATGAATATTGACGAAGATCCGTCCCTGTTTTTAGTATTTCCTTGACTTCTTCATCTTCCAGCTGCTCCGTGAGATTCGTGTCACTCATGTTTTCTTTATATTTTGTTATTCTTATCCTTTGTTGCTCTTAATTCTAATTTTACGAACTTAAATTTCATGAAAACAATGTTTTTGTGATTTGTTAACGTCAACAATCCAATGCAAATGTCAATTCGAGTTCTTCCAGTGCGTGGTTGTTTGGAAATCTGGAACCATTTTCAATTTGAAGCCCAGAAGCTAGATGGCTCTCTGAGTCGAAATCGAGTAGACAGCTGTCAAAAGCTACAGTCTAGACACGTCACTTTGGTCAACATCATTCTTGTAAATTAACTTAAATTCTGAAATCCTAAAATCATGGATAAAGCTGGAGATAGTGAAGTAAATGCAACTCTTTTCGATGCCAAAAATTTCTATTACATTGGAAACTTTATGGGATGCATAAACGTTGTTATGCCGGAGCAAACAACTGGTGCTCCAGAATTGTTGGCATACTCCTACTATTCCTATTTCGCAATAGACTCCGGTCGTGTAGTGCAAACAGAAATCAAAGAAAATAATGGAACAGAACTGGTTTCCTTGCGATACTTGTACGATTACGTTGAAAAGCCCGAGAAACGGGAGGAGATTATTCAGAAATACATGCAGAAGCTCCAGGAAACATTAGGAGAGGCAAATGTTTGGCTCATGACTGGAGTGATAGTCTTGTGTCAAGAGGGACAGTATGACAACGCATTAAAGTAGGTTTTTTTGTGATTTAAAAACTTTAGTTAACTAACATATTTTACTTGAAGGTTCTTGCACAGCTCAGGGGAAATAGAACACATGGCTCTAAACATCCAATGTCTGTTGAAGCTCAGTCGAGTCGATTTAGCCAAGCAAATCCTGACTAAAATGCAGGAGAAAAGTGATGATGCTACATTGACTCAGTTGTCTCAGGCTTGGATTAATTTAACAGCAGGTGGTGACCAGCTTCAAGACGCATATCATATCTTCCAAGAATTTATAGATAAATACTCCTCCACGCCACTGTTATTGAATGGTCAAGCTGTGTGTTTGATCGGCCAGGAGAAGTACGAAGAAGCTGAAGATGTTCTGAAAGAATCATTAGCGAAGAAACATAATGACTACGATACATTGATAAACCTATTGGTTTTGTCACACTTGTCTGGTAAAAGTAGTGATGTAAGTAGCCTACAAAATCGCTGTGAATCGAAATTAACTAAATGAATTTTTTCCAGACTATCAATCGATACGTAGAGCAGATGAAACAATTCCATCCTGATAGTATTTTTATCAGCGAAATGAAGAAGAAGGAGGATGAATTTGATCGATTATGCTTACAATATGAGGTTCCAGCTCCCATAACAACTGCTGTACGATAATTACCTATAGCCAATAAAATACTATTTAAAATAGAGAAACGGTGGACTGTTAATTCACGAGATTATAGTAAATCCTACTGGCTTTTATTATGAATTGCTTGAGCACAAAATTCGGATTTATGACATAGACAATTCTACTATGATACCACTTTAAAAAAATCTTATAGTTGTCCAAAAGATCCGCATTCTGCAAAACATCTTCTATACATTTTGTTGCCAATTAGTCTCTTACTACCATTTAATCTTTCAGGAAGTGGGTCTGAAAGGTAAACTTGAGAGCATGTACATTTATCAGCGATTTCGTCATCTGATGGTATATTTTTCTTCAACTTGTGTCCTTTGTTCTTTTCAAATATGTCACGAAACAAGTAGCACCAAGAACATCCAGTCGGTTTTCTTATATTGCCATAGCTACTGGACGGAAGGATGTAACATTTATCGGTAAAGACTGTTTCTATTTCCGGAATAGACTCAATAACGTTACATTGGTTTGGCTGTTCAGTATCTCCTGTAGATGTTTGACAGCCAATATCTCTGAATGTGATCTTTTTAAAATCAATAGGACTTGCTTCACCTTCAGTACTATAATCATATTGAATTTGTCCAGGCATTAGTGTGTTGCATATATTACTTTCATCCACTGGGCAACTTCCTGGATTCCTCGGAACCATTTTCGATGTACTCCGTCTGCTTACAGGTCGAGGCAGATTACGAGCATCTGTTTGCATCCTTTTAATTCTATTGATCTTTTCGTCGAGGTCAGCATAACTTCTCCAGCTGATAAGTGACCTTAAAGAATTGTTATCTGAACATTCTGAAATTTCTTCAATAGGAAAAATTCTGTTTAACTGACTAGATCCAGATTTGCCGTCAATTTTGTTGACTCGAGGAGTACAAGCTTGTGATTTTCTAGGAGTAATGTTTGGTATTTCATTTCGGTCACTGTCTGGAGAACACTTCGTTCGAATTTGCATAGTATGAGGTTTGTCAGGCGAGCAGATCTTTACATGATAACTATCACCACTTGCACCCACGTCCTTAACCGGGACAAGAAAGTAGTAATTCTTTGTAACAGATACTTCTGGGCAAACATAGCACGCAGACTCTGTGTTCCCATTCCCATCAAATTGCTGTTCTGGTTCGTTTAAATTGAAAATATAGCAGCCGGATGATCTTTCTGCCAACACACCATTAGCTAAAACAGTAATGTTTAATGCACTGTTTCTCGCACTTCCTGTTTGGCATTGACTTTCGGATGACTTTCTACCTTCTCTACTTGATTCAGCTCCAATCTCAATGTCTTCGAGCACAATGTCTGAATGATTATCATAACAGCTTGTCATGCCACTAGACGATGTAGTGTTAGAACTTCGACTTTGTCTGGAAGAGTCAAACATTTCTGATTCGAGCCGTGAAATTTTCCGTACGTTTATGTTTGTTTCTAGCTCAGTGTCACTGAAAGCTGAACGAGCAACACTCGTCAATCCAGATCCTCTAACAAGGAATGGATTAGCATTACGAAATGATGAGATGTCTGCAATCTGGTGACGAACTTTCCTAACGTGGGATGAGCTGCGGTGTCCGCTAGAGGTTTTCAATGAAGAAACGTTTTTAAAATTCATGTTTCTTGAAATGTGTACATAGGCCGCAAATGAAAAATATTTATTAATGTTTTACAGAAAGTCTACTACGATGAACATGAAAGTATATTATAACTTTGATCTATCAGTACCTACCTAAATATAATATTTTTCCTTAGACTACGAAAATTTTTTATACAAATCACTATGAACATGAAGATACAAACATAATACGTTATCGATACGCGTTTTGGTTGTACTTGAGGAAGGTTGAATCACTTCCAAATCTTTCAAAAACACGAACGTCTCAAAATACCAGTGTTCCGGTGTATAGACCGGCTCCTGTATAATAATATACATACATAGTTCATTCGATCAATCACTTGTTGAAACTAAAATGAATTCGACAGAAAGTACGTCAACATAACAACACACGGTATAATATGTTTGCCAACCACTGACTCCTCCTACCGAAAATCAAAAATTTTTGATTTCGTTTCAACACAGCATTCAACCGTCAAAATGGTTGGCGAACTTGCGCACGGTACAACCGATGGCTAACTCCAATCAAGTAGACCAACATGTTGAATCGTGTATGGGCCGGGTAACGACGAGTTTAGGCAAGCAAAATAATTTTTAAGCTCTTAAGAAACAGTTCTTAAATTGTGAAAAAGATAGTTTATTATAACAACTTTTCATATTTTTAAATTATATCTTCTGCTACATAAAAATCACTATATTATCTAATAACTACGTTCTAGGTATTTATGTGAAGTGGTGGCAAGAAGAGAGAACTATCTTCCAGAAGCAAAGTTAAATTGGAATAGCCGTCTTGAAGTCGACTAATCAAGTTTTTCTTATCTTTAGTTTTTAAGAATTCTTCTAAATCAAAAAACCTTTCCACGGATGGGATTCGATCACTAGTGTCCAGTCTAACTTTCGGCAGGTTAGTGTATAACTGCACGGGGGATTCAATCATCTTTTCAACCCGTTCCAAAGCGGCCTGTAAATCAATTGGTCCTTCTGGAACGCTTCCAACTAGGAAGTTTTCAACATCAGCACCGTGCTCTATCAAGAATGCTGCAATTTCCATGTGATAATTCAAGACTGCCAGGAATAAAGGTGTAGCACCTAATAGGTTACAAGCGTTTATGTCTGCTTTGTCATGGGTTTCGTTACTTAGTAGATATTTAACTATATCAAACTGACCATGTGATACTGCTGTGTTCAAAAGTGGTTCACTTTTTCCGTCTCGTATATTAACATCCACCAGTCTATTGTGTATCAAATACTTAACTACTCGCATGCTACCTCGTTTTACAGCAATGTGACACGCCGTTTGTCCACCATTGGTCAATACACTAACGTCAACTCCGCAATTAACAAAGAATTCTATAATTTCTACGTGATCATTTTGTGCAGCAAAATGTAAAGGCGTCCAATTGAGGGCTGTTCTGCTTTCGCATTCTTCTTTCGTCTTAGCTAAACGCTGGACAATGTTCAGATATCCAGAATCTGCCGCGTAATGTATTGCTTTCCATCCAGTACCGTTGGCTATCTTCGAATCGGCTCCTTGGTCTAGTAAATATTCCACTACTTTGAAATGCATCCAATCAAGTGCCGCATGAAGAGGGGTGTCATCGAAAAGGCTTAGGAAATTGATGTCAGCTCCGTTTTCAATTAGTATCTTAACTACATTCAAATTGCCTCTTCTTGCAGACTTGTGCAATGCAGTGCGACCGTCGAACCACGAATTTATCAGGCTTCTGTCGAAACTATGCAAAAACCGCTCTAGCTCCGTGGAGTTAGAATGCTTTAAAGCATTGTACACTTCGGCATGGAATAAGTATAAATTTTTCATATGTTTCTCGGGTCCAACATTCTCCATACTAGCATCACTTTGAGTGCACTTGACACAATTTCCATCGTTAATTTTGGAAATCAATTTTCGCCATAGATCCTTCCTACGCTCCAGATGATCGAGAATTTTTTTGATTAAAGTAACATTACCTTCTCTGACAAGATAATCTAACGGATTTATAAATGACATAGAGAGCTTAGTTTCCTCAGATATTTTACAGAAATAATCGTCAATCAGTGTGGTGTACTTGCAAGCATAGGTCCACAGCGGAACTATATGATGATCATCAACATCTCTCTGGACTTCGGTCAACATCACTGTAAGAACTTTCTTTTCCATTTTCTTGTCTTGCAGCCACAACCTTATGACCTGCTGGACGAGTCTGTGAATATTACCTACATTTTTTTGAACAGTTATTATTGAGTATTTGAGTAGTATGTCTATAGCTTCTTTCAAATTCTTCCCATCTTTAGCGATTTTGATAAATGTCTTCTCGATACGTATTTCATCTGCTGCCAGATAGGCCATCATTTCAACTAAACGTATTGCTAAGGGTCCATTTACTTCGTTCTTCTTTATGTGTCTAAAAGTTATTTGCCATGTGGTATATGTTGTTTCGGTGTAACGATCAAGTTTCGTTTTGTATTGCAGCAAGTCTCTCTTTTTTTCCTCGTCACATAATTCTGTCAGATACTTTTCAATCGCTGAATTCAAGGTACCGTTGGTTTTTATATACGATGCAGCTTGACGAAGAGCTAGAGGAAAATAGCACAGTTTCTGAGTCAGTTGAAAAATTAGGTTATCATGGCAATTATCTTTTACTTCCAGTACTTTCTTGATAAAGATCAACGCCTCGTCAGGAGTGAATTCGTCCAACATGATCACATCAACATCACCTTCTTCACCAATATCCCAATCGCTGCTTCGCGATGTTATTATAATTGCGGGCTTCCTGACTGTGGGAGATAGGCTTGAAGGCAGTAAATCGCTAATTTCTTCGAACTGATTAGCATTGTCGAAAATAAATAAACTCTTTGAGTCGGCAAAGTACTCGTAGATGTCTTCAACAATGAGAAGTAAATCCCTTTCAACTAGTTTTCTACTATCGAAGCTTTTTTGTGTTGTAGAAATCTGTAGCTTTTCAGCCAATCTGTGAAATGAATTTTTAGTAGACAACTGGGTCTCTGAGTCTATCCAAATTACGATGGAATCATAAGATTCATGAAAGGTGCACGCATATTTTCGGACTAACTCACTTTTTCCCATTCCTCCGAGGCCACTTATTGAAACGCACTGAGAAACTACTACTTGCTTTCGATGAGTCTGCAGAGCGTTGTGAAGTTCAGTCAATTGGCGCTCGCGGCCAGTAAACGTTTTTACCGGCTCCTTCACATTGAAAATCTTCCGTTTCTCGCCTTTCGATGATGATGAAGAAATCGTTGTCTTGATTTCATTAAGATCTTGTTTCATGATTACAATATCCTCTTGTTTTGCAACCACTTCAATCATTTCACTTTGCGATGCCTTCAAAGTTTCTAGCTTTTCCATAGTTTCATCAACCCCATTTTCGATCCTTTTTAACTTTAATTTAGGATCTTCCTTGTTGATGGATTCCAAAACCAGATCCATTTTCGCTTCTAATGCTTCGAACTTGAGAAATGTCGAGCTATCCTCCGTTTCTCCTTGATAATATTCTTCATATTTTGAAATCCAGTAACTATCATTCTCCCAACTGAAAGACCATCTGTAACCAAAATCATTATCACATAGCTTTTTCCTATAGTACCTCTTCTTTCCATCACATCCGACAAGTTTTATACCAACATTCTCATATATGTCGGATGTGTTCCAGTCTGTTAGACTGGTTTGATGTTTTAAATTGTGGCCAGGCTTTGTTTTTCGGAAAAACTGATGCAATTTTGCTGGAGCTACAGAAGAGATGAAACTATCTTTTGATTCTCCAAATGTCAAAGCTTTTGTTAATAAATCTCTAGAGATTGCTTCGTTTATCAATCTCTCTTTCTCGTTATAGATGTATGAAATGGATCTTTTACATGCATCGTTGGCCAATTTTTTTAGTCCTCGTTTCCAGTTACCGTCTGCATCGGTTACGAGTCTGAATTGACTTTCAAACGAGAAGAAGATTAAACTTGCGGCTTGCACAAATATTTTCCTCAACTCATCACTTTTCACTGCCTGGAAAATTTGTGTTATGCTCTTGGACTTTTTTCTGTGGTTTCTATTACTTATATACTTCCATCCACTTTCAATGACTTTACCCACTTCTGCCAAACCGACACCTACTGAGGCAGCTGTAGCCAAAGGAGCAACAAGTGTATAGAATGTTTTCCCATTTTTAGCGGTTCCTCCAATGTCAGCTTCTTCAGCATATTCCTCAAGCTTTTTCTCGAATTCCAAAACATATGCTATAACATACTCCTGGAACTTTCTTTCGACTTCATTTTCAATTTCCTTTTCGCTGCTAATACCCAGTTCTGCACCTTGTTCCAAAGTGTTCATCGTGTTTAGTAAATGATAGTATTTGGAGAATAACTGCATATAGGTATATTTTGTAACCAGAAGTTTGTGGATTAGGCTCATCAACCATGAAACAATATCACTTACTAATTCAAACCACAAAGTTCAAACACAATGTCGAATTATCCTGGAAATTATTGTTAATAAGCAACCCGTTTGCAAAAACTCTTGCTAATTTAAAAGGAATAATATACAGAAACACGTACCGAATTTGCAGGATAAAATTTTAACTTCAACGCTTCGAAGCTACTTTTAACTGAAGCTTTTATTGTTAAAGTCTTGATCTCGATCAAAATGCGGGTCAACTGAAACTAAATTTGCCACTGAAATCTGTTATGGGAGACAACTTGGTAATGAAGTCATGGACTTATTTATAACCATAAAAGATAAAATTAATCCGATGTTATCAATTATCCCTTAATTATGGAGAATTAGGGAACTTTGGCAGAATTTTTGTTTACAAGCGTATATAAATCGTATAGGAAAATTTCTTATAGAGGTGTAACCAGCAAGTTATTATTCAATAAGATCTATGAAGTTACTTAGAATGTTCTGAGACTCCAAACAATATTAAGCATGTTCAAATGGATATATAATTCAAAATTGCCTAAAAAGAGAAATATTTAGGATATTTTCTTATCTTATCTATCTTATCAATCACGTTCTGATAACAAATCTGGCTATCCTCTTGACGTGTGGCACGATCCAGAACCATATCACCACACGTAATGATGCAAAGCTAATTATTCATAGCCTAAATCATGTGAAACGTCATAGCCTTACTTTTCTGGGAATAACCAAGATATGTAGACCAAATATTTTATCCTCTTGCGTTCCAGTAAGAGAAAGTTTTGAAACAGGACCAAAAATTTGAACTTCTAAGCAACTTCTAGATAAGAGCAAACTTCTAAAAGATGATCTGTAAATTTCTTAACATTTTTAAGTTGATTGAAATGGTTAGTAATATTACGTTGAATATGTAGATAATCAATAGACTCCAGTAGGTTGTCTTTGAATGATCCTCGATATTAGCTTCTCAGAAGTATCAACACAGTTTTTGATTGAGAACTCAGAAGGCCCATCTTGGTGTCAGCCTTTAACTCCTCAATCAGAATTATTATTATTTTAAGATAGTCCAAAGAGGCTACCAAATGCAGTGCAGAAATATTAAATTTTCCAAGCTGAGTGCTCCTGTTTTGAACGTTGTCAAAAGAAGGATTATAATCAACTAGAAAAAAATAGATAGATATTTATGACGTCATGTAGAAAATGAATTTTCCCCGCTTGAATGAATACCATTTTCCGGTGAATGAAATTCATTTCCAGCAAGCGGAGAGAAATTCATTCTGTGCTTGATCTACATAAAATGCATTTTCTCCGCTTTCAGAGACTGAATCCCATTCTCCGGTGAATGAAATTCATTTTCTGCTTCACGACCATTAGGATTTTACATATTAAGATTATCAATCTTGATCCAGTACTTACTAGCCGAATGTTATCACCTTGCGTAGAAATAAAATAATATGAGCATTTCGCAAATAATAAAAATGTTATACAAAAATTCTTATTTACCTCCGAAGTTACACCTAAAGTAACAGCGCTCTTCAGAAGGTTCAAACAACTCTAGGGATATCACCTGATATTGAGATGGTAACTTCCCGCAAAGATATCAATGGAAATTCAAAACTTTTGTGAATCATACCATAGTACTGGAGACGGTCGATGCGGTTTCATGTTTTCGGCTGTGGTTTCGTGAGGTGCTCATAACGTTTTGTTGATCGATGAAAACCAAATACACTAAACTGTTTTAATAAATTCGAAGGCGTTAGAAGCAAATTGAACAACTTTTCCAGTCAGAAAATAAACTGTAAGTAGCAGAATAACTTATTTACATAATTTTTATCAGAAAATACAGTAGTACGAGTAGTTACTTCTTCATTGGAATCCGATAAGCGTTTTGGTTATGAATCACAAAGCCCAAAAGCGCGCAAAGCTTTTGATTATGTTTGAGCTGATTAAATTTGGCTGCGTTCCAATGAGTGACCAGTTGACAATCTTGAAAGCTTTGCTGTGTTTACAGCGGTTGCTTTAAAATTATTAATGTGATATATATATTGTTTGTTGAATAAATAACCGAACACTTTATTATAATATCACTTGGTTCATTCATTAATTCAGAAGGTGAGAAAGCGTATGCGACTCGTTGACGGTCAGATGTGATCTGCCGCTCGCTCACTTAACGCGTACATTAGTATAGCAAAAACATCACAATTAACAATAGTATCTGTTTATCAGAAACAATGAATCTTCTGTAATTTTCAGAATGTTTCGGCATGAAAACCAATAGATAAAATGAGCGAGGCGAGCGATATTGGGGCATCATGACAAAGCTCAAGTGACGAACTAGATCTGAAAGTTGAAGAATTTGTAACAACGTTTACAAACTGTTTTGAAGAGAAGCTTTTAGAGTATGGAGTCGAATCAGAGGTGAAAGGTCAGCCAAAACCCGGGAAAACTAGCAACTTACTGGCACAACCATCGGGTGCAGCAGTTGGTGGAGTAGCTGGGATACTGGTCACAGCAACAACTGGTGTACCAGGTATGGCCAAAGCAGGATCTTCAGCTGGGAGTAAAGTATCTAGTTTGGTTTGGAATTATGCCAGTGGGAAGGATCATAGGAAAAAGGCCAAAATCATAACGGAAGTGTTTTCACAATTGAAGAAAGACGAGTTGCGTGAAACATTGGTACGTGCAGCGATTGAAATTTTCAAAAATTTTGAATGGCAGTTTATCCATGCAACAGATCTGCAGGGTAGCTGGAGAAGAGGTTTGCAAAAGTTAGCAATGGATGGTAGAAATAGAGCAATGCAGTACATTTTCGAAATACAATGCAACACAATTTCAGTGCTATTGACAGTTGATTGTGTGCTAATTCAAAAAGGAGTGTTGTACGGAAAATCTAAGGATGGTATTGTAGGCACATTGTTGCCCAAAGGTATGAAGAGTATCATTCCAACGAAACCAGGTTTTACTCTCAAAAACACTTTAAATAACGAAACCTGGAAAACAATTAATTTGTATGAAGACACTGGTCTTTTGTTATTCGATAAAAACAATGAAATCAGTAAATCATATAGAAAAAAGGGGGTTTTAGAAATTTCAGCAGGATATGGGTACCGCCTCCCATTTGATTGGGAACTAGAAGCAGACTTGAGCGTATCCTGGGAAGAAGATACTGGAAACTACACTAAACATTATGACTACATTTTGAGAAAATCTCCACTAGATAGTAGAGTTCGAAATGTTCTGAACACAATAAACAAAGAGGACCATAGCTTTATGTTGAGTAAAATAGATACCGATATACAAGAGAGCACCGACCAAGTGGAACAAATTAAAATTTTGCAAGATGAGAGCTTTGTCACAATTAAATCCAATGAGGAGTTGTTACAAAAAGTTGATAAATATCAATATGAAATAAAAGAAGATATTATTGAAATAAAAGAGAATACTGCAAAACTGGAGGCTTTAGTATCAGCAACTATCAAGAAAGAAAGTAAAAGAAAAGTTTTCAATGTACAGCATCCGGTTAAATCGTTTACTGGAAGAATCAAAGAGCTAAGTCGCTTGTTTGAACTGTTCAAAAACGGAAATGAACTAGTTATGATTGCTGTAGTTGGATTGGGAGGAATAGGTAAAAGTGAACTAGCCAAGAAGTTTGTACAGCGTTCCTGTACCGACGAAATGCTCAGCGCTGTTTGGATCAAATCAGATACGGATATTGAATTAAGGAAGTCTATTCACAGTATTGCATCCCTGGTCAATGTTCCTGTAGTACAGAAAAGATATGACAACGAGATGATCGAAGAAGAACGAAGTCTTGCTGTAATTATGAGAGACATCTATGTTGCACTGTCTGAAACAAGATCAGTATTCATTTTTGATAGCGCGGAAAGCTTGAGTTGTATAGAGCGGGTTCTTCCATTATCAATGCCACCCAGTTTGATGAAGCCATTTGTACTGATAACTTCTCGTTCCCAAAATTGGGATATTGGGGATGAAGGTGATATTGAAGTTATTTACTTAGATGTATTCTCCCGGGAAGAGTCTATGAGTTACATCAAAAACGTACTAAGAATTTCAGATGACTTCTCACAAGACAATTCTATTTGGGAGCTTTCTGAAAAGTTGCAATTTCTTCCTTTAGCACTGCAGCAAGCTACTTCATATATAAGAGAAAAGAATACCTTATTAAAGGCTCGAGGTAAAGGTTCGTATACTATTCAAGATTACCTCAACGACTTCAATCATCAAGCCAGTTTGAGGAATCTACTGACATTTCGGTCCAAGTATCGACAAGATCGATATATAGAAACGTTGTATTCAACATGGAAAGTGTCCTTGGACCACATCAAGAATCAGGAGAATGGATCAAGTGCTTTGGAGGTAATCGAGTTGATGGCTTATTTTGCTTCGAATGAAATCAAACCTGACCATGTGTTTTCGAGTATGTTTGAAAGTGAGGATTTTCTATGGAATTCAATTGAACTACTTGCCCAATATTCGCTAGTTAGTTTAGTTGAAGGTGTTGTAAGTGTACACAATCTTGTGCAAACAGTAACGAGACTTTGGCTAAAGGAAGAATCCCGGGAACGAGATGTTTTGGAAAAAGCGTTATGTCATATACACTATGAATTTGATACAGTCAATAATCATTTCACATCTATTTGGAACTATGCCAGTCATTATGGTGATCTAATTAATAGTTTCCTGTTTAATACAACTCGATATTTTGACAAAATTTATACAGTCGGTTTGCTGGTTAAAAGTGGATTTATTGAAGCTATCAAAAACATACTGGAATGCATTAATGAGGATAGTTATGAAAGTAGATACTTGATTGGGTGGGATTTGTTTGGTGATGTTGAATTTATGAACAGGATTCTTGGGAATCCAAGCAAAGCAACACTGCTGGAGAAACGAAAACTTGTATTAACTTTGCAGGCAAGTATTCATTCCGCATTTGATACTGGTGTTTCTGCTGAAATTTCAACTTTAATTGATAATGTGAGTTCACAAGAAGCTAATGCCTGGTTAGAAGGATGCAGCTTATTATATCATTTAGTAAATACTGGGAGGTTTGATGTTGTTCAGCTCCTCATGGAACATACGACAGACATCAATTGTCGCAATAGTGATAATGAGACCTGTTTACATGCGGCTGCCAGAAGTATAAATCATGACATAGTTCAACTTCTATTAGACAGTGGAGCAGATTGTGACGCGCGAGGAGCAATGAACCAAACGCCACTCCACGATGCTGTAGGCAATGGAAGTTATGAGAATGTGAAAAGCTTGATCAAACATGGAGCAAAGATCGAAAGTACGAATCTATTTGGTTGGACTGGAGCTCATATTGCGGCTAGGAAGGGATTCTATGAAATACTTGACTACTTATATGAACAAGGAGCAAACTTGGACACGACTGACATCTCTAACTCAACTCCACTGTTGCACGCAGCCAGAAATGGTCATCAAGAAATCGTTAGGTTTTTGATTGAGAAGAAGGTGGATTTGAATACCAGAGATATGAATGGTGCAAATGCTCTGCATGTGGCGGTTCAGTGTAGTAGATATGAAATAGCCCGTTCCTTGATTGAAAGTGGTTGTGATGTTAAGACTGTTGATAATACTGGCAAAACTGCATTGCACTTTGCATCTGAAAGCGGACATTTAGAGACTATTAAACTTTTGATGGAAAAAGGGTTAAACCCGGACACCGCGGATTGTAATGGAACAACATCATTACACGTAGTTTCCGGATACAGGAAGTTGCCTGCAGTTTACTATTTAAGTTGTTGCGGGTACAGTGATTCTAATCCAGTAATGAAAATGTTTGGAAATTTGTATTTTGATGTTGTTTATTGTTTTATGAAAATGAATTGTAAGGTAGATGTTTTAGATAATGCACGTGTAACACCACTCCACCTTGCAGTTGAAAGTGGTGACTTGAAAATAGTGAAAATACTGATTGAGAAAGGTGCTCGCATCACTGCTTATGACTCTAATGGCCGTAGCGTTTTACATAAAGCAGCTGAACGTGGAGAGCTGCAAATTTTCCAGTTCTTCTTCGAAAAGAAAATTCAGTACAGATTCTACGATGATTTTGAAAACACACCCTTGCATTATGCTGCTCGCAACGGGTGTTTGAAAATAGTACAGTACCTTGTATCGAAAAGGAAAATATTTGATGAGAAAAACTCGTTCGGATGTACTGCCCTTTTTGAAGCAGTTAAACGCGGTTTTCTGGATATTGTAAAGTGTCTGGTGCAAAATGGAGCCAATGTTAACATCCGCAATTTCTTTGGTACGAGCCCTCTCAATGTGGCATCAGAGAATGGGTTCTTTTCAATTGTCCAATATTTGATTGACAATCGCGCCGATTTTAAAAAACCAGGAGCTTTTGGAAAAACATGTCTTCATGACGCAGTCGAGGGAGGACACATGGAAATTGTAGAATACCTCATATCAAAAGGAGCTCGTCTGGATGTTTGTGATGAATTTGGGCAAACACCACTTCTAATTGCTTCAAAGACAGGATTTAAAAATTTGTTTCTACTTCTTTATGAAAAGTGTAACAACATCAAGGTGTGTGATGTGAATAAAAGAAATTGTCTTCACTATGCTTCAGCTAATGGACACATACAAATCGTAAAATACATTATTGAGCACGCATTAATTGACATTAACGAACCCGATTGTGATGGAGATACAATATTACATCTAGCAGCTGCTCATGGACAGTACGAAGTCGTACAACATCTCTTGCAGATCGAAGGAGTTCACAACATAAACATTAACGCTGTAAACTATTTTGGAGCGACAGCGCTGATTCTTGCTTCGTTTAAGTATCAATTGGATATTGTCAAACTACTCCTTAGTAGAGGCGCGAAGATTGCATGTCCTGGGAATTTACTAGGCGCGTGCAATATAACTCCGTTGCACATTCTTGCCGCATTTGATGCTGATCTACTCGTTCAGGATATGATGCATTCTACAGAAGATATCAATATAGAAATGTTTGGCTTAATCACTCCATTAGATGTAGCCACTTATTTTCTCAGCATAAAATTGATGGAAATGTTGGATATCAAGTTCGTAAGAAACTTTAATCTAAACATTGATGAATTGATTGAACGATTCTCAATTTGTTACAACTATGTTAATGACAAGACACCTTTCTTTGGTTTTTACTTCTGGCTGTGCTCTAGAATTCTACCATTGGAATACATAGAAATTATCTTTGGGAAAGAAAAACGATTCAAGATGGAGAGCATGTTGAAGTGTCTGAAGAGTATTGACGCAAAATATTTAAAAATAAGTTAATTTAATGGTAATGTTTTTTTATCTGCATAAAAACAACAATAAAATTAACTATTTTTTATATCTTTCTTTATGGAATAAACATTGGAGTTTTGCAGAGAAAGCGACTTTATCTGGGAGTTCTTCGAGAAATTGTGTTTAGTAAAAAGTAATAAGTTCAAGACGATCATCAAAATTCTTGACATTTCTAGATTCATTGAACGTTATTATCGGTTTGTATATGTTAAATATGTAGTCAATAGAATCCATATCCTTGGTGAGCTCAAGCTTTAAGAAGCTTTGAAATATACGACTAATATTTTCGTAATTCATTTTCTCCGACATATCAGCACCATTCATGATTAAGAATTTACAAACATTAACATTATCGAAAAATTTGGCAACTTGAAGTGGTGAAAAGCACGTATCTAGGCCCAAAACAAATTCAAAATTCAAATTCATGAACATGAAACATTCAAAAGAAAGTTTATTTCCACAAAAAACGATTTTAAACAGTTTAATACATCAATTGGTAGAAAAGTTCTGTTAATTGGTAAATAGTTCTATAAAAATTACAATAAATTTATTTAAATTATCTAATTGGCTTTAAGGTTTAAGTACTTGAACTTTGGAATTGAGGCCATTTGGATGGGACTTCTTCCAGAAGTTGCATTAAATTAGAATAAGCTACTTGAAGGCGATCAACAAAATTCTTCATCTTTTCAGATTTTCTGAATTCTACCAGATTATCAAATTTTCTGTATAATCTTTCTGGCCGGTATACATAGGATATGTAGTCAATAGAGCCCGATTTCTTTGTGTCTTTAAAGAAACTTCGAAATATACGAATAATATTTTCGATATTAGGTTTCTCAGAAGTATCAGCACCGTTTTTAATTAAGAACTCACAAATCTGTGTACTACCGAAAAATTTTGCTACTTGAAATGGTGAAAAGCTTGTATCTAAACCCATGTTAACGTCAGCCTTTGTCTCCTCGATGAGAATTCTTACTATTTCAGGACAATCCAAAGCCGCTGCCAAATGTAATGCAGAAATATTAAATTGTCCAAGTAGAGTGTTCT
This sequence comes from Chrysops caecutiens, assembly GCA_963971475.1. NCBI lineage: Eukaryota > Metazoa > Arthropoda > Insecta > Diptera > Tabanidae > Chrysops > Chrysops caecutiens. The sequence goes on from OZ020570.1 coordinate 9,149,947, forward strand.
TATTTTGAACGTTCTCAATAAGAGCACCATGCTCAATCAAGAATTTTGCAATTTCAATATGATAATTCAGAACAGCTTGGAATAAAGGAGTTGCACCCCATACGTTAAAAGCGTTTATGTCTGCTTTGTCATGAGTTTCGTCACTTAGTAGATATTTAACTATTTCAAAATGACCATAGGAAACTGCTGTGTTAATAATTGGATCATTTTTCCTGTCGCGAAGATTGACATCAACAAAATTCCTGTCTATTAAGTACTTTACTACTCCAATGCTACCTCTTTCCGCAGCGATATGGCACACGGTTTGTCCCTTATTCGTTACTGTTTTAAGATCAACTCCATAATTAATTAAAAATTCTACAATTTCTACATGATCATTTTTTGCAGCACAATGCAACGGCCTCCAGTCGAGTCCTGTCTTGCTTTCGCATTCTTCTTTTGTGATAGCCAAACGTTGGACGATGTTAAGATACCCCGAATCAGCTGCGTAATGTATTGCTTTCCTACCAGCTATGTTAGCTATCTTTAAATCGGCTCCATGATCAAGTAAATATTCCGCTACTTTGAGTCGCTTCGAATCAAGCGCAACATGAAGCGGGGTATCCTTGTAACGGCTAAGGAAGTTAATATCAGCTCCATTTTCAATTAATATCTTCATAACATTTAAATTGCCGCTCTCAGCTGACTTGTACAGTGCAGTATGACCATCAAACCACGAGTTTATAAGACTCTTGTCGAAGTTAGTTAAAAACTGCTCCAAATCCGTAGAGTTAGAGTGCTTTAAGGCATTATATACTTCAGCGTGATATAAGTATAAACTTTTTATATGCGTATCATGGCCAACATTCTCCATACCAGCTTCATTATGAGTGCACTTAACCGAATTTCCATCGGTTATTTTTGAAATTAATTTTTTCCAAAGATCGTTCTTACCCTCTAAATGATCAAGAATACTTTTGGTCGAACGAACATTACCTTCTTTAACGAGATAATTTAAGGGGTATATATATACTTCAGAGGACGTAGTCTGCTCAGATCCTTCAAAGAAATAATCGTCAATCAATGTGGTATACTTGCAAGCATAGCTCCAAAGCGCTGCTATATGGCAATCATTGACATTCTTCTGGACTTGAGCTAGGGCTGTTCTAAGAACTTCTTCTTCCCTTTCCCTATCCTGTAGCCACAACCTTATGATCTGCTGGACCAGTCGGTGGATATTAGCTATATTTTCTTCAACAGTTATTATTGAGTATTTGAGAAGTATGTCTACAGCTTTCTTCAACCTTTCTTCATTTTTCGCTACTTTGATAAACGTCTTATGGAGAGAAATTTCATCTGCTGCTAGATACGACATTATTTCAACTAAAAGTATTGATAAAGGTCCATTTGCTTCATCCTTCTCTATGTTTCTAAATGTAATTTGCCATGTAGTATATGTTGTTTCGGTGTAACGATCACGCTTCGCTTTGAATTGGAGCAAGTCTCTCTTGTTTTGCTCGTCACATAATTCTGCGAAATATTTTTCCATCGTTGATCTCGATGAGTCGTTAGCTTTTATATAAGATGCTGCTTGACGAAGCGCAAGTGGAAAATAGCACAATTTCTGAGTCAATTGAGAAATTAGCGTATCATTTGACTTATCCTCATCTTCAACTTCCAGGACTTTTTTGAAGAAACTTAACGCCTCTTCTGGAGTGAATTCTTCCAACATGATCACATCAACATCACCTTCTTCTCCAATGTCCCAATCGCTGCTTCGCGATGTTATTATAATAGCGGGCTTCCTAACTGTGGGAGATAGGCTTGAAGGCAGTAATTCGCTAATTTCTTCGAACTGATTAGCATTGTCGAAAATAAATAAACTCTTTGAGTCGGCAAAGTACTCGTAGATATCTTCAACAATGAGAAGTAAATCCCTTTCAACTAGTTTTTCACTATCAAAACTCTTCTGTGTTGTGGAAATCTGTAGCTTTTCAGCCAGTCTATGAAAAGAGGTTTTAGTAGACAACTGCGTCTCTGAGTCTATCCAAACTACGTTCGAGTTATAAGTGGCATGATAGGTGCAGGCATATTTCCGAGCTAATTCACTTTTTCCTATTCCCCCGAGTCCACTTATTGACGCGCACTGGGAAACTACCACTTGATTCCGCTGTGTTTGTAGTGCATTATGGAGGGCAGCTAATTGACGATCGCGACCAGTAAACGTTTTCACTGGCTCCTTGACGTTAAAAATCTTCCGTTTTTCGCCTTTCGGCAAACGTGACAATATAGTTGCCTGTATTTCATTAAGATGTTCTTTCATAGCCTTAATATCGTCTTGTTTTGCTACCACTTCAATCATTTCACTTTGTGATACCTTCAACGTTTCTAGTTTCTCCGTGGTTCCATCTACTCCATTTTCGATTCTCTTCCATTGCAATTTAGAATCTTGCTTGTTGATATCTGCCAAAACCAGGTCACTTTTTGCTTCCAATTCCTCAAGCTTGAGAAATGTAGGATTATCATGCAACTCACCTTGATAATCTTCTTCATATTCTAAAACCCACGATCTGTCACGTTCCCAATTGAAGGACCATCTATATCCAAGAACCAAATGACTACCACACTTCTTCTTGTAGTACTTCTTGAGTCCATCTTTTCCTAAAATTTTTATGCCTGATTCCTCATATATATCGGATGTCTTCCATTTTGAGAGGTTAGTTTGATTCTTCAGAGTGTGCCCAGGCTTTGTTCCAGGAACAAACTGCTGTATTTCTGTTGGAGTTATAAAAGATATGAGACTATCTTTTGATTTTCCTAGTATCAAAGCCTTGGTTAATAAATCCCGAGTGAGTACATCATTCACTAATATGTTTTTTTCCTTATAGATATATGAGATGGTCCTGTTGCGTGCATCGATGGCCAATTTTTTCAGTCCACGTTTCCAGTTACCTTCTGCATCGCTTATAAGTCTGAATTGAGTTTCAAACGAGTAAAATATTAGGCTGGCTGCTCCAACAAAAAGTTTCCTCAGCTCATCACTTTTGATTGTCTGGAAAATTTGTGTTACGTTCTTTGCTTTAACTCTGTGGTTTCTGCCACTTATATATTTCCAACCATTTTCAATAGCTTTTCCTCCTATGGCTCTTCCTATCATACCTCCAACACCTCCTATGAAGCCTGCACCTACAGATGCAGCGGTGCCCAAAGGGGCTCCCAATGTGTTGTTAACTTTACCTGTTTTAGCTACACCACCAATATCAGCTTCCTTGGCATATTCTTCAAGCTTTTTCTCGAATTCTTGAACATATGCTGTCACAAACTCCTTTAACTTTTCCTCGACTTCATTTTCAGTGTCGTTTTCGCTACTGCTATCCACTTGTGAAGCTTCCGCAACAGAATCCATGTTGTTTTGTTTAGAAGATTTTGAATAGCACCTATCGAAAAGATTATATTAGTTCTGTTTATATATTTATTTACAGGCTTTTATTTATTATCGATCATTCGCATTTAAAATTAGAATTTTGTCGGTTGGCGTCATCAAATCTTGGAACTTCAAATTTAACTCCAAAAGACACATGACTCACTGACTGGCAAAAATATCAAATTTGGAAAGAATGTCTGATAAAGCGGTGAAAACTTTGGCAATTAGTTTTGAAAAAGCTCTTTTAATCAAAAGAAATGAAATACGGACACACGTACTGATTTGATTTTGCGTGATTTTTAAGTGATAACGCCTTGAGCCGAAATTTGGTTTAACTGAAATTAAATTAATTACTAATAATACGTTATGAGAGCTCAGCGACCAAGTTCAGAGTCTCTATAAATCTATAAAAGATAACGAAAAACGGAAAAGTATATCTTTCCCAAGTTTTTACAAACTGTAACATACAAAAAGTTCATTGTTATGTTATCACATATCTCTCAGCTGAAGAATTTACATATTACATTTTCCTTTTACTGCAGTTTGATAATGAGCTTAGTATTTCACCGAACAGTAGATTAACAGTACTATCAATCAACGACTTTTCCAAGGTCACACTTAAAGTAACAGTCTTTTACATGAAAATATTAAGCACATATTCGAATTATCTATTTTTGATACCTTTCTAAACAATTATGTTACCAGGCTTTTATCTCATTTGTTTTCTGCTATTTTAAACTTTTGCCGGTTATGATTATCACTTTTATCACTACGGAGTTTTTAAATTTTTTCACAACTAACAAAAAACTCTAAATATTTTATCCATTTGCGAAATACTTTCAAACAAAGAATACTTGCTGGATATGATTTCTTGACTCTGATGAAATCCAAATATGTTGAAGCAACAACTAAATCCAAGCTTATCCAAACTCAACACTGGCCACATTCTGACTGAGCTACAAAATTCCCCGTGCCTGCGAGTGAAAAATATATAAATCCAGTCTTTCTCATGATACAGAGATAACCAGTTCTTGGGAAAAATCCCCGGCGAAAATAGAATCATATCAAGCACAGTCCTTCTCTCAATGTAGGCTTTATCACGAAACTTGTGGTGGAAGCGTCCAAATTTACACTAAAATTCATGCATTAGTCATCTAATTTTTTTGGGTAAATTTTTTCAAAGCTTTAATTTTCTCTTTACTCTTGGCCACGAAAGTTCGAAGACGTTGCTCGGTCGCAGCATAATGCTTTAAACCTCACAATTTCCATGCGAGCTTTTGTACGCATGATTTTGTTATTGTTTGTGTTTGGATTCTGAAAATATAATCAATTTAATTACTCAAATTAAAGTATATTTTTATCAATTAACCACAAAATTTGATCTCTTCGTCAGTGTAGTTCCGAATTGTAGCACCTTACTTAACAATATCAGCTCCAATTTCAAATTTTCCAGATGTGTGAATGCCTAAAACAAAAAGATAATGGATTATATTACTTTAATCTTTTTTTCTATAAATTTTAAAACCTCACATACTATAAATTGTGATTGATTTCCAAACGAAAACAAATTAACGTATATGTGCTTAAACGTAGTTTAAAGATCCCTCCAAACCTATATATTGAACATGTTTATAATATGAATTTCTTGAGAGTCTCATCACGATCTCCATGATCAGTGTCTCATTTGCACAAGATGCTGTGCAAGCATTGCCAGTACGAACAACGTGCCACATTCAAAAAGATCTTCTGAACAGAACATTGATGAACAATATTCATAGCGGGGGTCTCGTTTCATCAGTTTAGATTTCGTTGACAGAACCGTACCTCATTTATGGAATATATTTTGTAAATAAATAAGTAAATTAGAGATAAAACAGCACTAAAATCTTATAATATTGAAAATTAAGTGTAAAATATATAAATTCTGCGTGAATCACAAGAAGTTAATGTGCATTATGCTAAGTGCAAGTGATTTACAGAACTGTTACTGAGGTAGTGATGTACTAAAGGGAATAAATATGAGCCAAATTTCTAATGATATTAGAGAATTCATAAGAGGTATGTTGGAAAAATGGAATTTTTGGATATCTATCACCCGCTACTCCATTGTAGCCGTGAAATTTCAGTTAAAACATTTTTATGCGGTGACTGGTCACTGCATCAATTAAATTTAATTAAAGCTTGAGGAGAACGAAAAAACATTGAAAAACGAAAATGATTGATCTTTTAAGTGTGAAGAGTCAGAAGAATTCTTATGGGTCTTATGGGTCGATCCAGCAAACATTTGTGACTTGATCCCATTGATCGTTTTGAAATCATAATAAAGGTGCATTGAACGCTGTAAGATTATTGGGCTTTCAATGAAGCATCTGATAAGCAGTTTTGAATTAAGTTTATATTAACATTAAGTATATTTTCGTCATTTTCCAGGAATACTCTCCTATCTTGAGGTTGAATTACCGTTGATTTATAGAAACCAAGATGATGCAGAATTTGAAGCAAGGAACCGAGACTTGGCAAACAAAGCTGAAAACATATTGGCTATGTTGGAGAAAAGTTCTACGTTGTCCATGATACGCAACGATGGACAATGTACGGACACACTTTATTTGGATATGACTAAAGGAAGAGATCGTAATTTGTATGAATTTATTCGTTAAAACCAAATATAAAATATCTATCATATGTTTATAGAAACTCCAAATGAGTATGTCGACATCACATCGCCTGCTAGTAATGAAGGAAGACAATTCAATTTAGATAACAATGAGGCAACTATAACTTTATTGCAAGCAAATGAATCATTAGACGAAGGCGTCAACATCGATTGTCCATATGGTGGATTGCCAGCGGCTCATCTTGTTCTGAAAAAGTCTCCGAAACATGGACCGCTGACACGACTTGGAAAACGTTTATTTTTCGATCTAACGAAGAAATATTATTGTGGCATTGTTAATGAATGGCTTCTCTGCTATGGTGATGGCGTGAATGGACTCAAGCCATCATTTTACATATTGTTAACAGGAGTTAATATTGAGCATTGCGGAGAAGGGAAGAGACGAGATGTTACATTTCAAATTACTATAAATGACGATGTAAACAAGAAATATATTTTCCAATCTCAGTCGGAGATTGATACCAAAGAATGGATCCATGCGATTGAAGCAGCTAAACGAGAGGATTACAGTCAAGTTGATTCACCAAGTGAGAAAACTAAATTGTCTAATCATATTCGAAATATAAGTTTACCAGCAATACCGGTGCTAGAACCAAGTGATAAGTTATATGTGAATGACGAGATTGTAGCCGAAGGAATCTATGAAGAGCCATGTCCAATTTACAATAACACTCGTACAGCTCCCCAGATCATCATTTCACATACTAATCAAAACTCATCTGTGATTGAAGAGGAACAACCAATCTTGCCAAAAAAGATGGGTAAATCAATTTCGAAACAAAAGTCGGTCTATGATGTACCAAAACCACAATTACCACCAGCTAACATTACTAACGACGAAAAAGAGCGAGCTAAAAATAAAATCGAATTTCAAACAAAAATTAAAGATGTTCATGAGAAACTATCAAGCCAGCTGTCGCCAACACTTAGTCCCGAAGCTGGAAAGCCTAGAAAATCAATATCATCTCCAAGTAAAACTGATAAAACTCCCACGAAAAGCAAAACTCCAGTTCCCAGTTCCGAAGAAGCAGCTACACCAGTGAAGACGAATAAACCTAAAAAGTCAACATCATCTCCAAGTAAAACTGAAAAGAGTCCAACCAAAAGCAAGACGGCAATAACTTCAATTTCTGAAGAACCTACAACACCCGTGAAAAATTGGTTTTTAAACAGATTAAATAGGCGTTCACCAGGATCCTCTGGGAGGCAAGCAAATTCATCAAATATATTAGGAAAACACAGTTTCGACGAAAAAGATGACGAATGTTTCAGCACTCAAAAGTCTAGACATGCTAGCGAAAGCAAGGTTCACTCAATGATATCTCATACGACTAAAACCACACCTAACAAAGGCGGAAAGGTAAATATGATTATAAATCAACTGGAAGCCAATGGTCACTTACCCTTATTCAATAAAAATATTGATCGCTTTAGTGCTGGGATTCAATCAGATTTTAGTGATGACTCCAACTATGAGCAAATCAATATTTCACATAGAATAAAATAAATCGGTAATTTTTCAATTGATAATATTAATAAAAAATATATTTTTTAAGTTACCAAACAATTTTTGTACTTATTTCGAATGCTTTCTGTGACTCACACATTTGGCTTAAAACTTATAACTTATAACTTTTATAATGGTACGATTCTATTATTTACATCTAAAGCCTGAAATATGAAAATAATTGATGAAAATTTTAACATGAAAAACAAAACTTTACTTACCTATGTTTCGGGTAAGCCGCTCATAAAAGCCTCATCAACATTTGCGGAATCGTTGAAAAATGTTTCAATGATTTCTTCCCATATTTCGTTTCCCTCAGCTCTTGATTGTTCTGTAAAATTTTCCTCTGAGTTTCTAATAGGATCCGATATTATGTGCGAGAGTTTTACACTGTCTAATGCATACGCTAAAAATATATTATAGATTAGCATGAAGTTAAAATAAATTAACAGCGTTATGTGTGTACTATGAATAGTTGTAAACTCAAAATCCGTCTGATGTTCCTTCAGCCAGTAGTGTAACATTTGCAGTCGATTTTTCACTGCACTTCCCCCTACTTGCAGAATTTCTCGTCTGTAATTCGAGCAGAAAACGTTGTACAGTAGAATGACTCCTATTCTACATATTCTTTTTACTAATTTTTGATCTGTGAAAATATCAATATTATAGTAATCAACCAACAAATGAGCGTAACTCTTTTACCAACTGTAGACGGATAATTAATCCATTGTTTCACAACTAAATAAAATAAAATCACAAGACTAGTTGACAATTTTATGTAACAATCACATTCTCCAGAACTCTCCTCAGTTAACCAGAGCCAGTTGGGAATTTTTTCTATACAATTCCTTAGAAATATTATGTGGTTCATGCAAATTGAACACAACGATTCAATTTGAGATTTAGTTAACTTCCCATGTTGTGGTATCGCCACTTCTAAAAGTATTCCGTAGACTTGAACAGGACAGGCATTTGATGCGAAATGGAAAATTTTATACGTTTCATTAGCTATGAATGAATCTTTGGGATTTTTTGTACACAGAGAATTAATAAATTCTAGATTTTTCCACTTGCTCGTAACATATACGAAACATTTACTCAGCTCCACAAGTGGTCTGTGGCCAGGACGACAAAGTATCAAAGATTTAAGTAGTTCTGCCAAGTATTTTTCAGCTACACAGTCTTCATTTGCAGTTTTAATTAACGCATTGAGCAAACATCCAAATGCTTCAATAAGTCCATAATGATAATGTAATTCTTCCTGAAATCAAAACATGTATCTACACCTTGAAATTCTTATTATGATTTTTTTACCGAATATCCTATGAGATCAACTGTTTCTATTATAGCTTCAAACAATTCTACATCATCAATTTTCTGGTTGTACAATTTTTTCGCAAATGCTTCAGGAAATTCACATAGTATAGACAATGCTGATATTGCTCGTCGTAGAACAACTGCTCGCTCATCAACATAAATTGCTTTTTCTTGATAAATACTTAATTTATTTGAATTGCTGTCCAGCACTTCTTCCATATTTTTACTTAAGAACATGTGTTCCAGACTAGCATTGATGTCGTGGTAACTAGTGAATTTCAATTGTTGAGCATATTGTTTTGCTTGTTTGAATATTTCTTTTGCTGAGATCACCATCTGAAAAATGATTTTATACGAACGTTAGCTAGTCTTCCATACGTTATATCTCATGTAGCACTTACATTTGCTTGTAATTGCTCAACCTCCTTCTCATACAATTCATTCGATTCATCTAATGTTTGCAGTGTTCCAATGACACATCGAATATTATCTAATTCCCTCCTAAACAGGGGTTCTGAACATAATAAATATATTAGATAGGTTAAGTCATTTGCTTATGTTAATTTAACTGTCGCACCTCCAAATTTTTCGTTTCCCTCTTGGGCTTTAGCAAACAGTTCTGGTGGGACTTTGGTGGATTCTTTGTCTAGAATGATCCAGTTTAAATTAATTCAAGCATATATATCAATATATTTTACCTTTCAAGTCAAAGGGAAGATGCAAATCGAACATGTTGCAGAGATCGGTTACAGAAGTTACTGCTGCTCTATCATCTGTCTTCAAGCTATCGTTCAATTTCTGTGTTTCATGAAGTCGTTTTGACTTAATGTTCAGCATTTCAGCTTTTTTAAATTCTAGTTCTGATTTTTGTGCTTGAATAGTTTTCTCCAGCTCCCGAATTTTATCCAAATACTCTTTCTTACTGGACTCATTTTCTTGCAGTTTTTCTAAGCGCAGTGTGTCATTTGTACGTTTTAGATGTTGCAGCTCTAGTCGGAGCATTGACACCTTAAATGAATACATGAGAATTACTGGAAATTTATATTTAATTTGTATACACCATACTTCTCCTTCTTTTGTAAGAAATTTTTCACTGTATCGAGCAACTTCTTCATTAAGTAGTGCATTATCTCTTCTAGTTAAATCCAATTTCCCAAGAAGATAATCAACCTTAAACCAAAATCAATAAGAAAACTCATTTCGTAAATATCACAAAACTTACTTGAATTGGGATATTATTATCATAATTTCTATTTGGTTTATTTGTCTCCGAATTTTGGTCTTTCTTCTTTGTATTAGATACACCAGACACAGATGGTAAATTTGGTTTTTTAAAATTATAGCTACCAGTGCTAGTGCTTGGTTTATTCTTATCAAAAACGTCGTCTGTTTTCGGTGGATCATTTTTATCACTACTTTCTATATACGAGTCAAAACTTTCTATATTAGCAAAGTCATCATCATCCTGAAGTAAATCTTTTAAGTTCTCTTCTTCCTTATGTGTAGTTACTTGTGTACTTGATTGAACATTTATTTTAAAGTTAGAATATGTTGCCTCCAACATAGATCCGTGCTCAATCAGTATACTTTGCGAGCACTCCTCAATTCTATCCAAGGCTTGTGATGCAAGAAGGATAACATCATCGTCATCATCTCCCCAAACGTCGATATTTTTTGTCTTTGATATCTGTGGTGGATCTACGTGTTTAAATTCAGATTGATATGTTATCCTTAAAGGAAACACTGGATCTTGGGACTTACTTGTGTAATATTTGTTGCTCACATTTACGTCAAGCTTCGGTTTCTTCCCTGATGATCCTTTCGAAGTTTGTGGTTGGAAGCGTTTCGACATTGTGTATTGTCGTTCTCTTTCCCAAAGTTCAGTAATTATCTCATTGAATATCACATTCGAATTTATTTGGTTTTTAACAAATCGTTTCGTAAACACAATCCCTCGAAGCACAAAATCCGCAGTACCGGCATTTTGACAGCATACGTCAGATTGGAATGGACTGCCATAAGGGAGATTCGAGCGCGAAACAATTATTTTAGACCACTCCAAGCGCCTTAGGCATCTAGTGGTATAAAACACACAGTGACTGACAAAATTGTTTTAGTTTCCCTTGAAAAAATTCTTTTAACTAAATAATATAAAATTAAATATATATTATACAATTTATAATTAAATAAAATAGTCCTTTACATCAAAATTAATTCTGCTTTTATAGCTGGGAAAAATATAACCGCCTTAACCGTCTGTATATTCGCTGTAAATAGTGCTGCTTGTGCAAGGAGCGATCAATAAGTGTTCGTCGGTTGAAAGAAAATGTTCCTTGGATGTTAGAAATAAAGTGCATTTAATGAGAAATTAACACATTGGTGCCAAAATATATTTCATGCAACGCTTGCTTCGAAAGTAAAGTGTTCGATTCCCAAACACCCAAAATTCATCCTATTTTACCGCACTAGTGCGAAAAGTACAACTTTACGTACCAGATTCTTGTGAATATTAATCTCAAATTCAACTTTCCACGAATTTGTTGCATAAACTATTGTATGTAAAAAATTCCTTTTTGCAGTCGTTGCTGCATTTGCGCTTACACAAAGACTCGTGTAGTTATAGTGCTCGACTTCGTCTCACGCCACAATGCAAGAAAGCGTTCCTTTAGACCCTTGATACATAAATAACTACCATTAAAGAATATTTTAACAGGATAGAAGAAGCAGAAACAATTTTCTTTGCTTTTGTGTGGACTGACAATTCATGAGGAAGACGAGTTTCCATGAGAAGAGATATCATCAAAAACATAAAAGATGTTATAGCATTTTCAGTTCGAGGCTTTGGTTTTGTGCCAGAAAATCGTTCTAGTAGTCCATAAATCAATTTGTGTTAAGGAAATATAACACTAACTTTTTGTTTTAGATGTTTGGTTTCAGACCACCAGTTTGGGCTGCAATGCCGGCATGTCATCAAAGCATCAATTAAAGATTCCCTTGTCGACGAGAGAATACTGACTATTCCAAACATATTTCGATAAATTCATGTATGCTATGGCTATCATCAAACTATGTACTCGACTGCATATGGTCGCTTGCATATTTAAGATCGTCTCTATGTCTCGCATGAAACTATTTTCGGTATTCTAAGAAGATCAAGAAAATCTGACAAAAAATCGTCATGCCGGAGCATACTTGTAACTAAAGGATCAACTAAATGAATGAATGGCATGTTGCCTTCCAAGTATTCCGAAGAATTTCTCAGCATTCGAGAATTTGAAATGATCGCATTTGTTTGAACTCAAATGCAACATCATAAAATGTTTCACAAGTTGTTGACATGTGTTTTTAATTACAATCCATTATGATTGATGTGAGTAGCGCCATAGAATTCAATTGACTAAACATTTGAATTTATTTCTATCACATATCCGCATTTTCCTCATTTCTTTCAGATTAAGCAATTAGAAGAAGTTTCCCATTTTGGTAAAAACGACATCTGGTAGCAGTATTTGGATAAAAGTTATGATATCAAAGGGTTTGCCCTAATTTATTTGTTACAGACTTTCTCTTATGAATTTTCGAAATAAATTAGGATTTTTGTAACACTTCTTTGTGTAAATTTCATCATTTTCATGCATGTGGTATTATAAAGGATTTATACAAAATAAATGGTTATGGTTTCCATATTACTTCTGTACAAGATGAATCACATACATATACTCATATTATTTTCTTATCCTTACTTTAACCATCAATTTGTGCATTTTATAACCATCATATAATAGTACAGGAGGTAATAATGCAACATTAGCAAAAATATGTTTTTCCCCGAATTTGACCTTTTAGCTTTTATATCTAATTCAAAGTAATAGTAATAGTAATAGAAATTATGAATATGATAATGTAGTCGAAGTATGTATTCTATGAACTATGGTTATAATAATAATAATCTAAAAATATATTTCCACATAACAATTACGTGTGTACGTTTTTCCATTATTAGTACTCAAATGATTTTTGCGATTACATGTATTGTTCGTGTTCTATTAGAACAATAGTAACCCAATTCTTAATCTCCATTTTAAAACATACAAACAATTACTCTTTTGACCGGCCACATAAGTACGTTTCTATATTCTTTGATTGTAAAGAAATAAATTTTAAGATAATCCTAAATCTGTTACAGCTTAATCGGAATCGGTATTGAAGAAGAATTCCCACAATGATACATGATCCTAAGATTTATATACACATACATCGGTTCACTGGATTAAGGCGCAGAGGGCTTAAACGTTCCTAGTGGCTACCACTCTTAAGAAAGTCTCAGCCAGATAAAGTGTGTTACGAAAATTTTCTTTAGTCTCGGTAGGAACATCTTGTAGTCTAGACGTTCTTCTTATTCTTAGTACGAGAAGTGACCGCAAACAGTTTTTGATGATAAGGGAAGGAAGTTATATTGAGGTATCAGTGAAAAGTTAAACAAAAGTGGATATCAGTGATTCATTAATGGAAGCTATTGGTTTGATTTGTGCATAACTCTATTTATTTCAAAATGTCTTGTGGAATATCAAACTATTGTAAAATATTTGTGCTAAGTTTAGCAGCTTTCTTTAGCACATACTCACATGCACTTCAACAAAGTGAATTGTATAATTTCTTAGATGAAGAAAACGTTTATCTGCAACCTGGTGATAGTGCTTTCGCATTAGTGCAACTTGAAAAACCAATAAGTTTCTTCAGTGAAAAATATGATCACATATATGTAAGTTGAGAAGAACAAATTTTTGTTAAATTTATCGCTATCATACGTACAAATATGAACTTTGACTTTGATTATTGATAAATAGTACTCGAATCTTTGTGTCATCGAACTTTTAAATTCAAATATAATATTACTAAAATATTCAAAAGTCATGTTGCTTTGTTTTAAACAAATCCAAAAATTTTATTTAAAAGCAGTTTGTTCTTAGAACTTTATTCAAACATTTGACCTGGACACGTGTAAATGAGATTCTTCCTTGTGTGAGATAATGACGGTTGATTATCTGTTTTGAATTTAACCTTATCAACAGCTTTTTGTCTTATGTATGAATGAAGCCGAATGAAAACGGAAGTATGAAAGCATCCGACACCGGCCGGAAAAATAACCTTTATATCTGGTACAATTGGTTAATTTCTTAAAGAATTCTCAATAGTGAAATGAATATTTCAACTTCCTGTAGAACTGATTAAAGTATATAAAAGGCACGCTATTGTGTTTATTTCTCGTTCTCGGAAAATTTTCAAAAATTAATAACTAATATTATACATTTCCTGTAGAACTGATGATAATTACAAAACTAATTCAATTACAATTGATAAGAATAAGTCGCGTTATAAATTAGCGCTTATTTTAAGAACTATGTTGCGAAGAGAGAGATGTGTCCAGGTTCATGGGGTCAACAAGCTTGAAATGATTCAAAATGAATAGTAGGAATATGTTATCAAGTGTATTATCTCGTTAATATGAATGAATTCGAATTGAAATTCGTTAGATTTGTATTAGAAGGTATTATCAGCATATTGTTGTGACACATATCGGATTTTGTAGCTGTTAATCAGTTGAAATGTTAGAAAGTGAAACTCCTTACTTTAAAGATTTACTTTTCCTTTTCTAGATAAACACGAACGGAATCCTGACATTTGTCACAGAGTTCACAGAATATTTGAATCAGCCATTTCCTTTGGAGTATCCATCGATAGCAGCATTCTATGCTAATATCGACACGACAGCATCAAATACAACAACAAATATTGTTTTCTCAAAATCACACAATCCACAAAAATTGGGAAGAGCTCTGCGACTTGTACAATCTGTCTTTCAAGAAGCATATGACTTTCAACCTACAGTCTTGTATGCAGCTACTTGGGTCGATGTGGGTTACTACAAGGCAAAGAATGATTTGAGGAATACGTTTCAGGTGAGATACAGATAATCGTACACTTTAGTTAGTTTATACTTTCCGTATTCCTCTTGTAGGTAGTTCTACTCTGTAACGAAGAAGATACCTACGTTCAACTGTTGTATCCGGAAGGAGGCATTAATTGGATAAAGGCCGAAACTGGCGATTCTGGACTACCCGATGTCCGTGCACAGGCTGGCTTCATGTCTGAAGATGGTAGACATTTTACTCTGTCACAATCTGCAACAGATGCTGTAAGTTACATAATAATAATAATAATATGTAATAAGTTTCAATAAACTTAAAAATTATATTAGATGCAATACTTGAGCGCCACGTCGAATGTGGGTACGCCAGGTGTTTGGGTTTACCGCGTTGGTTCCTTGGGATTCACCGAAAATGTTGAGGAGCCTGTAAAGAGTGAAGATCAAAACGTACCATTGTACTCTTGTGCACAAGGTGGTGCTAGACAGTGCCACAAGAACGCGAAATGTGTTGATACGGAAAAAGGATTTTGCTGTGAGTGTTATGATGGATTTTATGGAAATGGATACAACTGTTTATCAAACACTCAACCAATAAGAGTATCTGGCTCGATTAGTGGCGTTATAAACAATAAAAATATTAGTGAGAATGTCAAGCTACAATCATACGTCGTTGTCACGGATGGTAGGAGTTACACTGCAATCAATCCGATCACTTCAGACATTGCAAACGAACTGCAATTGGCTTTACCTATTAGTGGAGCTATTGGATGGATCTTTGCCAAGCAAGTGCGTCAACCAGCCAAAAATGGGTACCAGATTACAGGAGGTTACATGGTTCATTCAGCAACTATATCTTTCAAGGATCACCCAGAAAGGTTGATGTTGAAACAAAACTTTAGTGGTTTGAACTACTGGGATCAACTTCAAGTAGATATTGAAGTTTTTGGAGATGTACCATATTTGGCTCCACGAACAAAGATCGAAATCAAGGATTTCACAGAAGAATATTTTTACTCAGCTCATAACGTTATTGAATCTTATAGTACACCAGTCTTTGAGCTTGTCGGCGAAGGAAGAACTCTGGAAGCCACGGTTCATCAGAACATTGAGTTTACTTCATGCA
Source organism: Chrysops caecutiens (assembly GCA_963971475.1). Lineage (NCBI taxonomy): Eukaryota > Metazoa > Arthropoda > Insecta > Diptera > Tabanidae > Chrysops > Chrysops caecutiens. The sequence goes on from OZ020570.1 coordinate 9,165,903, forward strand.
ACAGAACTGGCAGTGAGTTCAGCAGAGATCCTGTTATTCAAAAAGTTTCGAAGGTTAGTGTAAAATTCGAGGATGAACGAGCGATTCGAGTTGGAATGTTGACTAAGGTTGGTGTGGATCCTCACGGAAATCCGTGTACCGATGGTACTGCAATTTGTGGAGAAAACACGCTTTGTTTACCCAGAGAAGACGAATTGTATGACTGCGTTTGTAAACCAGGATACGCTCCAAATTCCGAAGAGGATGAAGTAGAGTATTGCACTGATGTTGATGAATGCCATGGTGACCATATTTGCTCAGAGTTTGCTGCTTGCGAGAACACAGCTGGTGGGTACAATTGTATATGCCAGGAAGGATATGAAGGCAATGGACATACTTGCTCTAAGTCAAGGCAGTATGGCACAGAAGACCATACCAGTTCACCTTACGATGGACATTATCCAACGCATTCACAAACTGAATACTATCCCACATCTCACCACGAGTACGAGACTACAACGTATCCTTATGACCCCTATCGGGAAGAGTATCCAACAGAACCACCAGTTTACGAAGAACACGAGCATAGTACTCAACCACCACAAGAACGTCCCAGCACTGATCCATACTATCCTCCTTACGAGCATGAATATGACCCTAGATACAACGATACTCGGTATGGCACGGAAGGTTCTTACGAACAACCCAATTATCATCATCCAGAACCGAATGTGTATCCAACTGAAAGTTCTTATCCTACTGAACAACCTGACTACACTCATTATCCATCAGAACCTCAACCAACATCACATCCGGAATATACCCACCGTCCAACAGAAACTCAAACTTCACGTCCAGACTACACTTACCACCCAACAGAAATGCAAACTTCATATCAAACTTGCAGCGTAAGTTTAAGTTGCTAATTTGTTTTGGCAGGCACACTAATCAAACTTTAACCATCTAGCGCTGTGCTTACAATGCAGCTTGCATTCAAGGAGTATGCGTTTGTCCAACCGGTTACACAGGAGACGGAATCTATTGTCAACAGATCTGTCGAGAGAACGAGAAATGGGTAGAGGATCGGTGTGTTGTACAATACTCTGGCCACTCCATGTACGATCCATACTGCAGCTCTGAGGGTGAATGCGCTTGTCCAACTGACTACGAGTATCATCCAGAAGATCACACCTGTAAGCCAATTGAGAATGTCGAATACGGAAGCGGTGGAACGCTAGATGAAGGTTTAGGTGAATCTGTTACTTGTTAATAGACTTAAAAATTTTAATCTTGAAAATCTTAAAAATTTTAAATTGTAGCCTCTTGTGACGTCGAATTCAATTGTCATGAAAATGCATCTTGTGAGTGGTCTGGCAGTGAGCTGAGATACGTTTGCGTTTGTCCGAGAGGATTCGATGGTGATGGTTACACCTGTACCAAAGTTGAACTGTCATGCACGATGGTGAGCACTGATCAATGGATTAGTGGAGGCAATGATCTTAAAATTCCCACATTTTTAATTTTAGAGAGAAGATATCTGTGACGTGAATGCTGTCTGTATTTACGTGGACTCCATTGGAAAATCAGAATGCCGTTGTTCTAAAGGATATGACGGAGATGGTTTCACATGTCATGCATCTCCAGAATGCCATGTCAATGAACACTGTACAGCCAATTCATATTGTGACAGGGGCGCCTGTGTATGTTTCGAGGGATTTGAACGAGATAACTCTGACTACTGCGTTCCAGCTGGAATGTGTGGTGGAGCTTATTGTGCTGCAAACGCGATGTGCAAATGGGATAACATCCAAAAAGTTCAGTATTGTGAGTGCCTTGATGGATACGAAGGAGATGGTGTGAGAAGTTGCAAAGAAGTTCCAATTCCATGTAATGTTCGAAACAATTGTGGATTACATGCATCTTGTTTGCCTAGTTTTCGGTATACAACCAATTGTTCTTGATACATTCCTTCATAACAAATTTCATTTTCAGTCATTTGTCCAGATACGAATGTACCTGTGACCCAGGATTCTTTGGTGATGGATTCGTTTGCATGGAAGAGAAGAACTGCCGTAATACGCCAAGCATGTGCGATCCAAATGCAAATTGCATCACAACCTCAGCTGGCCTGCAATGCGTGTGCAATCCAAGTAAGATGCTTAATATCTGTACTTTATCTCGGTACTTTTAATACTAACTTGGTTGTTGAGTAGGCTTTGCAAAATTAGGGCATTAATTGTCAGTTACATTTTGAGTTCTATCATAATTGTTTCGATTAGAAGACTTAAAAATTGTCCGTACTCCCAGGATTATTTAATTGATTTTATTTCAAACTATATGAGAATGATGAGTATCCACAATCAAACAAGTTCTAAACTAATACCATTAATACCAGTATTTGACAAAAAAGATATTGAGAAGCTGGTTGACGTTACGTTTCCTTGTGATCCAACAAGGTCACAGTTAGAATATCTAACACAGAAGATATTGGACAAAAAGGAAGAATTGATATTGAAAACCAAGCGAAAACAAGTTGAAGAAACTTACGAAGGTGCTCGAAGTGGAGACGCCTACAAGGGTAAGACGCCAAACATATCTTTCATATTTAACTTCTGCCCGAGCTATAATGATGGCGGGAATAAAGTGAATAAAACTCAAGAGAAATCAATATATATGGATTCGGATGTGGGCAACCCTTTTCGCTTCGCTGAGATGAACAGAGAAGGATCCTTCAAAAGTCTCTTGTACAATCAAAACACAAACTCGGATATTGATGGAAAACTTTCACTTCAAGCTTCGGAAAAGAAAGCGACTGATTCGCAAGAAAGTAGTTTGGAGGGAAATGATAAGGGTTCAGACTACAATATGAAGGAAAATAACGAAGAATTGCAGACAAAAAAAGCTAACCCCAAATCAAACTTTGCAAGGTTGAAGACACAGCTGATGGGTGGTGTTCCGGCTAGGATTGCCCAAGAAGAACTGATGTTAGAGGAAATTTTGAATGATCCTAGTGGATTTATTGCATCAAGAAAACATTGGAAACAAACCCAACTTGGGGTTGACACAATCCCGATCAGTAGAGGAGTATTAGGTTCGTCACATGCAAATGCTCGCACACAACGTGTATCATTCGGCAGCTTCCCAAGGCAAAACGACTCGCTTCCGTCTAATCATGTATCTTATAAAAATTTCCCAGAAGCTATTACGAGGTCCGTTTTCACGAAACCTTCACTTTTTAAGCCCATTCAAGAAAACTGTTTTTCCTGTCAGCCTAAAACAGTTCCAAACATGAAATTTTTCCACCAGCAAGCCTCATTACTAAGGGATGATCTTAAAAACTGTAATGTTGAGTATCAAGGAATATCTCATATCTTCAAAGATTGTGTTCAAACACACTTCACTAATCCGCGTCAACAGCCGTTCCCAGCAAGAGTGACTAAATTCATTAAAACATCACGTAGTTTTAAAAATCAAGCGCTGCAAAGTATCGGAGCATTGGTTCTCACAAACTTTGCTCTTTGCAAATTGTCCAGAAGAAGAAATTGAAACTTTTGCGTCATTAAGATTTGTATAGATTTATTATAAAAGTGTCAATCAAATATTGCTTCTTTTACAATAAATACCTACTAATTTTTATATCAAATTGTTATCACAATAATTTTAACGAAAATCATATAACCATTAAATTTGGAAAATTATTCAACGTAGTTTTGCTGCATATCCGAAACTCAGGTTTCATTGAGACAAATTATTTCCTCTAGCTTATTAACTCTGACAAGTTCTGATGAGATCTGATCAACTCGTGTGAATAAACACACGGCTGCTTTGCGATGCAAGTCAGAACATGCAAGAACTCGTCAGAACAAATTGAACTTTCAAATCGGTTTGATTTTTGACGTACTCGTCAGAACAAATTTTCGTACCGATTCGCGTGCATAGTAATCCTAGCTTTAACCTGTTGATACGTACATGTTTCCAAATTTCCACTTCTGTATTTCAGACTTTTTGGGAAATGGTTCATACTGCAAAGAAGTAACTCTGCACGAACATGGATTTCTGCTGATAAGTCAAGGCGTGGTCATCATCAGACTTCCGTTTGACGGAAAAGCTGGCCGACCAGTGTCTGTGGCGCAAATGGCTATTGGATTGGACAAGGATTGCGCAGAAGGACGGGTTTATTGGGGAGATATATCTGCTAAAAAGATATCAAGCTCAAAATATAATGGAACAGATACCAAAGTGTTTATAGATGAAGGTACATTATGTTAAAGAGTATGAGTTAATGATAGTAACATAAATATTTTGCCTAGATATCAATTCACCCGAAGGAATTGCTGTCGACTGGATTTCTAGGAGAATTTATTGGACGGATTCATCAAAGGATACGATTGAAGTCGCAAGTCTGGATAATCCACGACAGAGAGCAGTTATTGTCAACAAAAATTTGGTTAATCCAAGGGGCATCGCAGTAGATCCGCATAAAAAGTAGATGATCTGTAAATCAATTGAAGCCAACTTAATTTCAAATTTATTTTTTAGTAAACTGTACTGGTCAGATTGGAACCGTGAAGCACCAAAAATTGAGATGTCTGAACTAGATGGAACTGGAAGAGAAGTTCTCCTTACAAAACCCACGGTCGTCCTCCCGAATTCATTAGTGGTGCTAGACACAACAGGAGAACTGTGTTACGCAGATGCTGGAACGCACAAAATTGAATGTTTGGACTCATACACAAGACAAATAAGAACAATAGCTACCAACTTAACATATCCGTTTGGTCTCACTAGCTCTCAAGATCACTTCTACTGGACAGATTGGACAACGTAAGACCAATTATATAAATTTAATTTGTTAGGCTTTATCCATCACATTTACCTCTCAATTTCAGGAAACAAATTGAAAGCGTCGACGTCTTTGGCAGAAGGAAGCCAGGCATCCGCGCTCCAGTGTTCGGTAGTCACAAAATGTACGGCATGACCGCAATTGTCGACAATTGTCCACTCGCTTACAGTCCTTGTCTTATTGACAATGGAGGATGTCCTGCAGACCGTTTGTGTTTGGTGAATCACAAAGCACAATTATCAAAGAGCTGCAAATGCACAACGAATTCAACGTCGTGTAATACACCCGAGTACTTAGATCACTAGGTGTCATATACTAAACTTCTTAATTTTAACATAATCATCAATGTGTGCTTACTTCTATTGTTTTAATTTTTTGTACTTTAATATGTGTGCAAATAAAAATAAAATATTAATTAGTTATTAGAAATATATTCGAACTTAGTAAATATGTTAGTATCAGCTCTTGATGAACAAAAGAAATATATCTCTGTACTGGACCCCAAATCATATGTACTTTTTAACATACCATGCAACAAGAAATTAAGATTGCTTAAAAATTTTGATGAGATGGAGATATGTGTATATATAAGGTCTGTTCAGGTACTTGCTCGGAACTTATTGCAATATTGGAACTTATTGTTCGAAAAATTGTTTTGAGAGAGTTTGATGAAATGTAACGGAGGGGAAATATACTTGAAAGTGAAATTTGCTCGAGTAACTTCAAGGTAGTTGGATAATCCTGCTCATTTGACAGCTGCATGTAACCAAAAAATTTGAAATTTGTTTATGTTCGTTCATGAAGTTGGTCGAGGTTACTCAAATGCGTTTTTGTTCTATTCGAGAAACGAGAGAGAACTTAGAAAAATCTTCACAAATTGCTCATTTAAAGCCGAGTAAACTATAGTAAACGTCTATCTTCCTGCAAGATTTTTGTGTTTTTGTTGGTCACACTGTAGTACCACTTGACGTTATACGAATTCCTCATATAACCCCTTGATCTCAACTGATGGTCGGAAGCAATATCTCATGAAGATATCATGAAACACTCGTTTTGGAGGTCTCTAATCTGTCGATGGTGACTTGAAATCATGAGCTTTGATCCTTGTCCTAAAATCGTTCTCAAAATGCGACTATTTTTAATGCATCCTTTACAAGAAAAGACCCAAAAAACAATGATTTCGCTTGTCTTGATAAACCTTGTATGACAAAACCAACATGTTTTATATAGCTGTTTGTTAAAGCTGTCATGTGAAAATCTACAAAGAAAATTTATTCATACTTGGATCTTAAAGATGCGATGGGAAGGTGCCAGGGGACTGGAAATAATTTCCGCACTTTGGAGGACTGCAATGCTAAATGCAAATAAATATTTGACTGTGCTTCTATTACTTACATAACTTTTCACACCTCATGAACATCTTCATTATCTTGTTTTACTTGTTCAAATTTTTGTGAATTCTCTGAGGTCTGAGGCTAAGAAAAGATACATCTGGAACCAGTTTCATATTCATATTATTTTAATAACCTATTCTATACGTTCTTGTCGCATCCTCGCAGTGTTGCAAAACTGGACTGGAGCAAGTGTACTTCAATACGTATGTAGGTGCATATTTCGACTAGAACGATTATTTGTTATGTGCGTTGTGTATTTACACACTTTAACGAGTGAAGTTATAAAAAATTTAAGTGTGAGAAGATATTGATTATAATGAAGCAGTAAACTGAAATTTCCTGAAACTTTTATGGTTAATTTACTTAGAGCAATCAGTAATGGGGCGATGTAGGTGGGGGCACTTAAAATTAGCACGATAAACATCAGCAAAAAAACGCTAGAGAAAAGTATATAAGCTCTGCCAGTTGCGCTTATTAGCTTATAAAGTCTGTGAGAATGAAGTTCTTAGCTCTATTCGCTGCTCTCGTCGTGTTTTTGGTTTACGGCGTATCTGCCAGGGATCCAGGTAAGAGTCTTTACCAGAATGAAACATTTTGTGTTGAATATAGGAAATAAATCAAATCCTTTTCTAGTCTGCGACCAACCTAAAGTCGTTGGAAGATGCTTTGCTGCTTTCCCAAAGTACTATTTTAACTCAGAAAGCGGAAAGTGTGAGTACTTCATTTACGGAGGTTGTGGCGGTAACGAAAACAATTTCAGTTCTATGGAAGAATGTAATGCGAAATGCAAATAAATATTTGATGTTCTGAAATAAAAAAGGTGGTTTTGTAATTGCATCTCTTGAACTATTGTTGCACTGTGGTTAATTACCAGAATACGAAAACGTATCTATGTGTTTTATATCATATAATCACATCGTAATCTTGAAGAAATATCATCGTCCTCTCTTAGTTTGAAATAAGAAGAATACCATAAACTATAATACATATTTTGTAGTTCATTTACGTGGCATAAAATATTCTAGTTAGAATGTAAATATTTCAAAATGTCTTATTGAACAAGCGTCCAAAATTTTCTATTCTTACGAAAATTTGAGAAATTATTATTATAAAGTTTGTCGACAAACAAAAATTTCTTGAATGTATGTTATTAAGAGATTTAATGCAATCAGACGGTGGGACAACATTATAGTGTTAATAGGATTGTCAACGAATGATAAAGAAGAAGTTTTTGGGTTTATTCGCTGTTCTCCTCATAATTTTGGTTCTCGGCGCATCTACTAGAGAAACAAATTAGTGTTTTTTTCTTAGATCAAGTAATTTCAGCTTTTTACTCATATAGGTAATACAACATTGTTTTACAAGCTGCAACGCAGCGGAAATTGTGGACAGTTCTTCTGCAGTGGTTGCGGTGTAAATCACAATAATTTCAAATCTTTGCAAGAGTGGAACGCAAAATGCAAATAAATATTGTTGCTTTCTAATTTTATGCAACGCTTGCGTGGAAAGTTGAATTTTCGATGTGCGTTAAGCATTCGATTCCCAAACACCCTAAACTCTTATCCTATTTTACCGCATAACGTACAACTTTATATTACAGATTCGTGTGAGTATTAATCTCAAATTCAACTTTTCACAAGTTTGTTGTATAAACTATTGTATGCACGCTTTTAAAGTGACGCTTTCTTGCAGTCGTTGCTGCACTTCCGCTCGGTCATGACACGTTCGTATAAAGACTCGTTGAGTTGAAGCACAATTTCTCCAGTAGTCTTTGTACGCATGCGACAGTACCTTACAGTCATGCAGCAATCCACGAATGCAAGAAAGCGTCACTTTACACTCTTGATACATAAATAGCTATAATTACTATTTAGCTAATTTACTATTTTACTCTGAGTTATTGGATTAATTACGATCAGGCTAGATTTTTGGAATCGAAGAGGTGCAACTGGTTCTTGTTGTTATAGTAACAATTATCATTTTTACTTCGTACAACCACAACCATAGATATCACTAACATTTTGGAATGCATAACCTGGATTTGAAGGATTTTTCATATATTCCTTTAAGTTTCACGTTCCCACGAAACCAAGTTGTACGAAACATGAAATTTGAGGATTATGTGCATTTTAGTTGAACTTAACACTTGCGAGTGAAGAAATCGTAATGATGAAATTTAATGAAGTAGTTAAGACTGAATTTTCTTGAAATTTCTATACGAGAAAGAAAATTATAAATGACATGAGGCAATCAGCACGGTGCAATGATGGTGGGGGAGAACTTGTATCAATGACAATATCAACAAAAGATAAGGAGGAGATATATAAATATTGGAAATGCGGCACATTTGGTTACAAAGTCAGTGACAATGAAGTTCTTGGGTTTGTTCGCTGTTCTCGTCGTGTTCTTGGTCCTCGGTGCATCTGCTAGGGATCCAAGTAAGCGAGATCTTACTATATTAAGTAATTTGAGTTTTTTCTTAATACAAATTTTTTTTACAGTCTGCGATCAACCTAAATTTACTGGAAGATGCTTGGCTGCATTCCCAAGGTATTATTTCAATTCCGGAAGCGGAAATTGTGAATATTTCATTTATGGTGGTTGCGGTGGAAACCAGAATAATTTCAATTCTTTGGAAGAGTGTAATGCAAAATGCAAATAAATTGTTAATTTCATAAAAATGAAAATTTATTTGTTTATGATTTGTGAATCGTTAGTTCACAGCGGAACAAAGTGTTATCTGTGTCGTAGGGATAATCTTCTACATAGTTTAGAAAAAAGTCTAAGAGCTATTGAAAAGTTTTGTTCATGGAATCTTTCATGAAGGCTTGAATAAAACTGCAATTTTTGGATTGAAAAACCAAAATAACATTTATTTATAAAATTACATCATCAGTTGATCCAATCCAAATAAACCAGTGTCGAATTGCTAATAGAACAAACAATCTTGAAACAAAAAATCGAATCAATATCTAATCTTCTGAGAAGTGTTAAACATTTATAAGATTACCCTCATCTCCAATACTCGGATATGTCTGTTGTGCTTCCACATTACCAAGGATCAATGCAGCTACAATTTGCAGTACCGATAGGGTAAAAATTGAGTCCAACATTTTGCAAGCTTTTCTTGAATTTCATAAAATTCATTTAAAACTCGGTCTTAAATATTTTTAATTTTTCAAGCATTTAATTAGTATGAAATTGTATCAGAAACAGTAATTAGCAACAGAAAATTGGGTTATTGCGTGAAACTTTTGCGATTTTCCACTGTTAAATTCATGAAAATCAAACTCGAATTTATTTTCACAAAATAATACGATGGGGTTCTTCCAATACCTCTATCACAAAAACTTCCCTAGAAAACAGAAATAGATCGCATCACATATGCAGGAGGCTTCTAGGGAGGTACACTGCTTTGAAATTAAGACATCATGGTTTTTGGATAATATCCAAAATCTCACATTCGCAAGTGCTTCAATCCCAAAAAAACTTAAAATGATTTTTGAGAACTACGAGCATTTATAAAGTGAACAATTTATAATAACGCAAAAGTTTGTAACGTGCCAGGAAACAAGTTATAAATTTTAGGTTGCATAGCAGTTACTTGGTTGTATTGAATAAATAAAATTTTTGGTTTCTCCTTGATAATTGAAAAACAAGAAATTTTCTTATCTAAAAATTTATAATACAAGACGTTAAAACAATCACTTTTTACATTTTAATTAATTGAATCCATTGAAATATTATTTGCATTTGTTTTCACATTCCTGTATACTGCTAAAATTGTTCTCGTTGCCACCACAGCCACCATAAGTAAAGGTCTGACACTGTCCAGCGCCTGAGTTATAATAATACCTAGGAGTAGCACCTAAACATCTGCCAACAGCTTTCGGTAAATTACATACTGCAATTTATCAATAAAAATTTCATCATTTGCAACTGATTAAAATTGTTTACTTAAATCAAAAATGAAATGCAAATAAACAAACAAAAATTAATTAAAAAAGAAATAGTAGTATTAGTTACTTGGATCGATTGACGATACTCCTGAATACAGAAATGCTGTTAAAATTGTTAATAATAATTTGATGAACTTCATGTTGTAAAATTTGGACTTGCACTGAAATAGAACGTTTAAATTTAATTTATTTTCCTATATCAGCGAAATTATTTAAATAAAAATGCGACCTTTTAAATAGTTCATATTATTAGGTTATCAAAGTAACAGGCATTAAATTCAAGAGCATCTTTCTTAAATTCTCCGTAAAATTTCGTCTTATGAATTTTTCTTTTGGTTTATTTCATTTTTGGGGCTGCGTCAAGGTTGAGATTTATGGAAATTCAAAAATTATCGTCTTATATTTTAGTATTTTGTTCACAAAGTCTCAAGAACACCCAATCGGATTTTGAATTTTCTCTTTGAATTATCAATTTTCCATGAACCATATTTACGCACTGCCTGTATTTAGAAACCTTTCTTATTTGAAGCGGAGATAAGACAATTAACTTGACAATTATGCCTATATCTTAGAAAGAAACTTTATTTTGTGGTTTTATTTATTAATAGCTCATAAGTTCCCGGTCGTTGTTCCGCACGTGTTGTCGTTTAAAGAAGATAGTGACCACCTATGATTTTTCATACTTCAACAAATGAAAATTCTGAAATGGAAAACCTACAAACTAATACACTTATTGCTTATTTTGACTTTTGACCCTTTTAATATCGTCTTACATAGAATGGTGTATCAATTCTATTGAAGTACTGAATCCAAAAGCTGCAATAAGTTCACCAGCCCTTGAAATGCTATTTTTCTTAAATTATCTTGCTGATAACCTTTAACCTCATTATATACAACAAGATGATTCGGGCAAGTATCAGTTTCAATTGACTTGAAGCAAATCTCAGCAGAAAAGATGAAGATTGCACTTTGTTTACTTGCGCTTCTAGCTGCAGCTTTTGGGGTTCCAAATGGACGGAATCAAGATGGATTGCTAAGTAAAAAATGTTCACATTTTGTGTTACACATTTAAATTATTTAATTTTAAAATTCTAGTTGATTGTAGTTTGCCAAAGGATTCTGGACCATGCTGGCACCAGGAATCGCGGTTCTACTACAACACGGCAACTGGCACTTGTGAGCTCTTCATTTATGGTGGATGCAGAGGCAATACTAATAATTTCCGAACCGAACAAACTTGCCTTCGAGCCTGTAAAACTTTGTAATAAATTGGATGAAAGTACAAACGAGTGTATGAAAATCTTTTTTACTATATATAACAACAAGTGAATGTTTTCACAAGTGAATCCCTATTAATATACACAAAGTGACTAAGTACATATATCATACATTGTGAGTGAATCAATTAATGTATGGTTAGAAAAACAAACTTGATTTCAATTTAAAACCGCTTTATAAATTTGTGATGTTCAATACATGCACGTCGAGATGCACTTTTGAAGAGATGGAAAATTGTTTTGATTTCCTCCACAGCCGCCATAGATAAATCTGACACAGTCTCTACGCCACTTATCATAGTAGTATCTTATAAATGTACCAAGACAAACGCCTCGCCTCGGGGTCAACAAGCAACGTCGATCTAGGTTGGAAAATGTGATTATTTGTTAGAATCGTTTACATAAAGCTTCTTTACCTTGTGCAGCTGCAATATTAAGGCAAATACTGCCGAGTATTAAATAAACCATCCACATTGCTGAACTGTATCCTCATTGAAGGTGCTCTCAACTCTAAATAACATAATCAAATATCACTAGATCTCTTATTAAGAAAACTATGAATTTAAACAAACACGTTCAGTACATTTCACTGCAAAATGTTACGTCCAAATAATTCAATTATTAAAAGTTGATTGTCGATTGTTTCGGTCTTGTAATTCTATTTCCCGATGATTTACTTTGAAAAGCGTTACTGATTTGTGGTTTGATAAGCTTTAATGGACCAATGGAAACCCCAATACAAAGTTTGAATCATCTCTCATATAGGTATACTTTGATGCACCTGTGAATATCCTTAACTCCTCCAGGTAGAAATTAGTATTAAATTTATTGCTTTGAAAGCTCACCCTTCTGATAAAACCCTGGTAAATTTCAGACCAATGCTCGTATTTAACAATTTTCAACAACACTTATATACCTCAAGGACTAAAAGCATGAAAAGTCATTTTTCAATTGGATTATTATGTTTTATGTTATATCACGAATTTTCATAACTACTCTATTAAATTCCAAGGTAGCTGCGCAACGAGAAAATGTTTCCGTATTGCAGAGAATGATTCGACTAATACAGATTTTGAAGATAGCTTGATTTATTTATTACTTCCGAAAAATGTTTGTTTACTTTTGAATTACTGGTCCATGTTATGTCAGTAAATGATTTTGACCTTAAACGCGAAATCACTGTCAAACTATTTGATACATAAAATTCAGGTCGTCTGAATCAGACACGTGAACTCGTTGCTTTGAAAATGAGGTGGTGGTTACTCTTAGTTCCAGTTCTTGTGCTTTATCCTAGTGTTGATGGACAAGCTTGTAAGTTGATAAAGCCTAAATTAAATGATATCCACACTACACATCAATGACTATTTCTCAGATTTCTGTACTCTACGACCAGAAAGAGGTTTCTGTCCGTTTACAACCTTAAGATGGTTCTACAACAGCTGGGCCAGATCCTGTCAACCATTCTACTATGGAGGATGTTTTGGGAATCTAAACAATTTTGTAACACGAGCAGAGTGCTACAGTAGATGTTTTTACTTTTACTATTTTCGTTAATCTAATTCATTAATTAAAATTTACATTAGACTGAGTTTTTACTTAATGTTGTGTTCAAATGTGCCCTAGTTAATTGTAAGAGCGTGAACCAAAGGCAGTTGTTGATATCAGTTGATGGTTTAGTAAAATATTTCTGGGCGTAGATCTGTAAGTTAAGTTGTTAGCTCATGATGTTGAAGATCAACAACAGTATGATGAATGTTTACACTTCTAGATGATGTTGGGTGAGATGAATCATATCTTTTTGAAAGCAAATTAGTTTCTCAAAAGCTTCTTGACACGCTACGATAGATACTTTTACAGTCAATGTCAGTAAACGTCGAGTTTATTCTGGTTAAAAGATAAATCATCAGATTCAAAAGTTACAACAATTTTTGCAGCAACGAAATTTGATGAAATCTGTCATCAGTTTTATTTTGCTATTATACTCGTATTATATAACCTTCGTTCAATAAAGATAAGAAAACATCTAAGTGCATGTACCTCAATTCGAGTGCAGCAACGTTGCTATACTTGAGTTCATATCATTTTGACAATTCTGCATTGATAAGAATATGATTTGCATAAGGTAAGCATCTTTTAACTGATGACACAATCAAATTTTTGTCTTTAAAAGCTGAATCAATTCAGCTTTACTTCAGAAGAGAATTTTCTCTTGAGACTTCAATAGAATCAATAAAGCTATACGAAATGAAACTGCTTTCACTTTTGCTTTGTGTCGTGTTACTAGCTGTGGGAGCCCTGGCCCGTCCCAAAGGTATTCCCATATTTCACAATATAAAATGTTAATATTATAATCAAAAATTTCACGATTACAGAATGCTCCGAGCCTGCACACACAGGACCATGCAATGCATATTTCCCTCGCTACTTCTATGATGAAAGTACCAGAGAATGCAAGCGCTTCATTTATGGAGGATGCCAAAGCAACGGAAACAACTTCGAAACTATGGATGAATGTTTGCGTAGATGCATGTAATTCAACTCGTCTTCATAAACTTATGGCTTGTTCAAATAAATAAAAACTTACTGATGAACTAAAATGTATGGATTTCCTTTTCACCCAACTTTACTTTTAACGTAGTTCAAGGAACTCTAACGTAGTAAATTTCTAGTTCAACACTTAACAACATTCGTTATCTCTATATCAGGCTAGATAGATAACTTTATAAATTTTCGTCAGCTGCCAGTAAGAGCAGAATCCTTTGATTTTCAGTGAATGTTTGCTCCTCTATCAGTGACGGAAAGAAGCTAGAACTTCAGATGCTTAGCTTCATAATACAATAATTCATATAGACACAATCAAATTTTGTCCTTAAAAGCTGAATCAATTTAGCTTTATTTCAGAAGGGAATTTTGAGAGTTCAGGCTATTTCAAGAATTTTTATTCTGTATACCGAAAGCACACACTGGGGAATATGTAGGTACTTCTAGGGTTTAACTTTTTAATTTACGGTACATACGGCATACGAGTGCCCTAACATACGAGATATTTGAGATACGAGTCATCGAGTGAGCGAAGTTATGCATTGGAATACGAGTAACTTTTGAGATACGAGGAACGACTGGAGAGAAACCTCCTTGGACAGTTTTCTTTTATCCCGCGCATAAGACAAAGACCAGTGAAATTGTGCATTTAAGTTGTGTGTAAGTAGCATTTAAGTGACTAAAATACAAATACACTTTATAAAACCAGTTTACATTCTCTTTTATTATGTTTTGATACAATATTTGTCATTTATGAATATCTACATTTTTCTGGAACGGCTTAATGGCATTTCAATTAATTTCGTTAATTTAAGCGATGAACATTATGTCTGATACATTTTTAGGGAATATTTTTCCGATTTGTTGATAAATGGTGTTGTTAAAAAGTCCACAAATCGAGTATTACCAAGTAAATGTAATAATTGTCAGAAATTTCCTCTTGAATACTATCTTTGATTTATTGACAAAATGATGCAATGCCTCATAATTAAATTTAAAATAAGTTAGTTGATAAAAAAAGCATGTCATAAACGAAGCAGACAATTTAACAGTTTTGATTTTTACTTATTGTAGAACTTGAAGTTGATATTCCAAAGTGTTATTTACTGGCAGATGCAAAAGTGTTTGTTTATGTTAATTATGAGTCGTCAGTACGAAGACGAGTTTAAACAAATTATTACGTAAGATAACGTTTTTAAAATTATGAAATCAGAAGAAAAACGATTCATTTTTAGGTGTCTGTATTGCTCCAAGAACTCAACAGAGTCACAAAAACGATGGGGTTATCTTGATGAGGACATACTAACCTCTTGTTAAAAGTAGAACAAAGTTCCCAATGCAACGATAGGATTTACTAATGAACTGTTCAGATAACGTAATAATTATTGACAGTGCAAATAGAAAAATTTTCCTATATAAGCTTCAAAAATTCGGATGAGCTTCAATTACAAATTATCTTCACATTCGGACATTAGTAGAAATTAAACAATTGCAAGATGAAATTTTTCGTTCTTTTATTGAGTTTTGTTTTGATGATTGTTGGAATTCAAGCTCTCAATGAAGGTGATTTTGGAACTTGACTTTTATACATCGATTAAAGCTAATTTTAAATTTTATCCACAGCTTGTACCGATCCAGTTAAGCCAGGACCATGTCGTGCTATGGCTGTACGATACTACTATAATGCCCAAGCCGGCGAATGCCAAATGTTCTCATACGGGGGATGCCAACCGAACCGAAACAACTTTGTCACTCTGGCTGAGTGTCAAAGCACTTGCTCATAAATTTGTTAACTCTTTGCAAATAAATTTCATATAAAATTATTCAATAATTGTCTGTATAATGCCCAGGACGAATCAAAGATCATATCCCTGCTCTACTAACTAGATGCACATACATATGTGATTGATGTTTTGGACATTCAGGTTTATGTTTTTGATGCATATTTATGGTGTTAATTACGGCATTAAGTCTATCTACAGATTTGGTATTCAGAGTGCGTGGTGGTCTCGTTAGTGTCAAATTAGCAAGGCTACGTGCAAACTGGTTATAATGAAAGTGTTGGAAACATGATCTTATTTTTGATTGAATCAACATACTCGTTTGTTACACATGTGTCTTTTGATCATAAAGATAAAGTACCTAACTACAATAGCAGCAATATACAAGACAATCACATGTTGTTTAAGAAAACATAAACTTTGAATTCGCCTTACCAAATATTTTTTCAAATAAAAGATAAAGATTTGCCAAAGTCTGTATAACAACATTCGAGAGCTGCATAATCTACGGTTACATTTCTTGCCTCAGGTGAACTGATAACAGGTTTGGCAATGTCAACAAGAATAGACACTGTGACAGTGTTTTGCTCTTTGAAGCTTGAACGACTGATATCAAAATGGTAACATCATTTACTAGTTTATTTATACTTTTTACGTCTCTTACGACGCATTGATTTGGCGTGGGTCCTCTTTTGTGTCAAGTGAAAGCAAACATATCAGTACCTAAAGTAAACGTTTTAAAAGCTGAATCATACTTGTTATTGATAATTATTAAAATGAAGATTACCGCTGTAATTGTGTTAAGTTGTATTTTGTTGTTTCAATTAGTTCATGGGGCAGATGATAATGATGATTACTATGACGGTGACTAAACTTGAATATTATTGTCAGTACGTATGCAGTAACCAAATAATTTATTCATTATAGTATGTGCAGAACCATTGAAGCTTGGATACTGTCGAGCTAAAGTGCCTCGTTACTACTACAGCAGAATAGCACGTGAGTGCAAGTTGTTCTACTTTGGAGGATGCGATGGAAATGAAAATAACTTTCTAACTTTGGAAGAGTGTGCACGCGTTTGCCATCAATAAATTGAAATGTTATCAATCCAAAAATTATGGTTTCAATTATTATGATTAATTGTCTTCACTCTTCAGCAAAAGGTTTTTAACTTAATACGCAAAAAGCTGTTTTTGAGGAAGTTATTTGCATGATTTAAATGATTCACTAATGGAAATTTATTCGGAAGATAACCAACAACAAGAAGGTGTTTTGTTGTTTAGTCAAATAATTAAGTTGAATATGCAAATTCGAATCTTTCTGGCTTGATAAATGATGGTTAAGTATATGTTATGACTTCGGTTGGAACTCATTTGATTTAGACTCAAATTGAGATTTCAGTGTTATGTAACTTTGGCATAAACTGGTTCCGGAGTTTGTTTACTCCTTCCTTCAAACTAGTCGGCATATGACCAAAACTGTTTGTCTTGTGAAACTATGCTCCGGAAGTCAGGAACTTGTTTGAAATTCTGTGTGTTTCTAAAAATAACCAAAACAAATCATTAGCTAAAGCGGAATTTGTCTAACTAACCTTGCAGAGTTTATACATCCAAAAAAATTCAGATCAAGGTGCTCTTCTAAGCTCCTTCCAGGGATTCTGTTGCAGTTTTCTGAGCGTGTATGTTAAAGAAATTCAAAAGAGTGTCATTGACAAATTTTCAATCACTTTCAGAAGCTTAATATATCTAAATTACGTCGAACTTATAAACATTTCTATTTGTAGATTCAAAATGAAACAACAAAGCAATTATACCCTAATGAGAATGAGAATTATATATAATGAAACTGAAATAGTAGTTAATAGCACATTTAACATTTCTGATTTAGTTTTTTGTACTTCTCCCAACGGTCTATAAAAGGGCTAGCAAATAGAATTCCTGTTTATACGTTGTGGAAGTGATTTAACGAGTTGACCAAGGATCACGCAAAATGAAACTTTTATATTTTCTGGTAATTTTTACGGTTTTGATTGGGATATCATACGGGCTGGATGAAAGTGTGTGAAATGGTTCCAAAAATCTATTATAAATTAAAAGAGAATACTGATAAAGGATCTTTTATTTAGTTTGTTCACTCCCACCGAAAATAGGACCGTGCAAAGGTAATCTACCGAGATTTTACTACGATGCTAAAACAAAGTCCTGTAAGAAATTCATCTATGGAGGATGTCGTGGAAACGACAATAACTTTTTAACAGAACTGGATTGTAAATCTGCTTGCTCTGAATAAAATTTATGTATGGTACAGATTAATAAAGGTACATCGATATAAGTAAAGTTTGTTATGATTTATTGCACTCATGTGTTTCTTAGAACGGTTCTGTGTTCCACTGATAAGAAGTAAGGGCAAACCGGATTCACTGGTTGATATCTGGTTGTAAGTGTCTAAATATCAACTTGTCTATTTCACAGCGACCTGAAATAAAAGCTCATTATACTATACTAAAACGATTTTGATGAAACTCAGGTTCTTTTTCTCTGTTTTGGTGGCGAGTTTATAAAAAGGCAAGAAAACTGTAAGACAAGGTAATTTGATGAAGAAGCTTTGAAGTGAAACAAGTTATCTTTCAAAATGAAAATCTTGTATTTATTGTTAGTTCTTGTTGTGTTAATTGCGGGAGTTTATTCTGTTGATGATGGTACGTGAATTAATGAAATTCGTTAGCAGAACACCAATTGATGATGATTTTATACACATAGCTTGTCTACAACCACTGGAAGTTGGTCCTTGCCGTGCACGAAAACCGAGATACTACTATGATGCACAAGCTGGGAAGTGCCAGAAGTTCTTCTTTGGAGGATGCCAAGGGAATGCTAACAACTTCGAATCACAAGCGAAATGTAGAAATGCATGTGAAGAATGAAATGTGTGTGAAAGTGGAAAACTAGTAAAATAAATAAAGCTCTAAAAATATTCATATTTTTGTTTGCACTATAATGTTATTGACAATTACAATTTGAAGCAACAAGTTTATCACCAAAGGTATCGGGGGGTTACCCATGAACTTGCTGTTTGAATATTTTTGCAATTTCACCTCAAAACAAATCAAACGAGTTCCAGGAAATGCGGGAAACATAAAGTTTGTTGATGAACTTATCTAGACTATAATATCTGGTGTCAATATTTGAGCGTTTTTCTGGGGATTTTCGCTGATAAGTGTAGAGGTGCATTCACTGCCTGGGTTGTTATTGTCGGTTTTACATTTGAACTGATGTCACAATTTGGAGGACAAAAGCGCTAATGATAAATTGATTTTATGAAGTATCATTAACGTTTAGGAGGAACAATTCTGTTACGAAATCAATGAAACAACCAGTGTTTGTCGAAATTGACTTTTTCGTAATATGTCACATTCACATTAGCATTTGATTGCTCTGAGTTGATGTCAGTGAACTGACAGAGTTCTGGAACCACTTTAATAATAAAAACTTAATTTGCATATTGAACACTCACAAACAGTAGAAGAACTTGAACTCTTCGACTATTCCCGCTCAAAATGCGGGAAAAACTTCTCGAACTACACGAAAACTTACTACACCGCCACACTGTGGATGATAGACGAATCACGCCTAATCGATGTTTTCCACCTGTTGTCTGTTTCTGAAACTAGAATTTGTTGGTGCAAGATTAGCAGAGACATCACCCGCGAATGAATTCGGTGAATTTTCTTAGTTCATCCAAATGTTCATCGACGGAAACTGTATTTTCAGAAATATTTTTAAATATTCCAAGAAAACCAGGTTATTTTGAAATTATACTTTATTGAAAATAACCAGAAAATAGAAGATACAGACGTTTCATGTCCTTAAAGCTGAAGAATTGAATTAAGTGCAAGAAACCACTTTGTCCAAACTTGAATCACGAAAAACCCTATCAACTGAAATAAAATAATTAATTTATTTTTCCGATGAAGACACGTACTGCAACCTTATTAGTGTAAAACACGTAGTCCAACATTTGAAATATTGAATTGATAAGAAAGAAACTCTCTGATAACATGGAGAAGTATAATTGCAAAGTGAGAAACATTTTCATTTCTTTCACACTGAAATGTGTTTATCCGGACGATTAAACCAAAAATTAGACTCGAAAATTTTCAAATAAGTTGATAAACCTCAAACCAATTCGATACAACAAAACTAACTTAAATGGATTTGTGATAAAGTTAATAAAAGTTTCAAATTTTTGAGAACTTTAACCCAGCAGGTATCAGGCTTCTAGAAATTGTTTTAAATTTATTTAATTAAAAGTATATTTAGCATTCAAAAGACACTTGCTCATGGCCTACGTGCACGTAGGATAAACGTGATCGATTTTTGCATACTAATATTGAATGTTAAAGATATTCAACATTACCCAGAACCAGATACGACCAGATTAACTAGTTGATATCACTTCAACGTTACGTTAGAATATTTAGGAATAGTTAAACCAATGCATGCATCGTAATGCAATACAAATTATTCAATTCAATGTGCAATAATTCTGTGAAGTCGGTATTATGCTAATTAACCGGTACCGGTTCGACGGGATTCGGTGCTGACAGACAGATTAGAATTCTATGCAAAGTGAGACATATTAAATTATACGTTGGGGTAGTTTCTATATATCATTGTTCCAAATGAACATTAACATTTCAATACCACTTTCTTAAAAATATGGTAAACTTCTTATTCTCCTTGATCGTGGTGCCGGACATAAATCTTAAAGTTCAAAATACCATTCAATAATCCGGCACATGTCCACTTTTCCAAATATTTTTGTTTACCACTTCCAAATGTTTACGGATGCTTCACGTCCATGCTCCACGTGAAACAAGATGAAACTGTCTCACGAAAAACATGTTTATCATCTTATAGATTTTGGCGAGTTTCTAGGCAATAGCTCGAGTGAAAACACCATCACACTGCTAAGCGAAAGCATTAACCTCTATAATATATAAATTCATGTGATAGCCACATGCTGCTGGTCACGCATCACTTTGCCCAAGGTAATTTAAACAAACTGTTTACGTGAAATGAAGCCCATCGCTCGGTTTTAGGGAAGTTCCATTCACAGACAGGACAAAAAAAACGGTTTTTTAATCTTTGTTTCAAAATTATACTAAAAACTGGTTTATCTGTGTGATTAGTAATTCCTGAATGAAAATTTCAATAATATTATACGGAATTTCCACATAAATCACATTTCATTAGGTGTATGACGCATCTATGTTTCAAATATAGGACATCCATCGGCAAAAAACCATGACGTCAGGAGAGTTACAGAACTCAAACAGAAAAAAAACTCGTTTTCGAATTTCCAAATTTTGGTTTATCGATACTTGGTAATTTGATACCGATACTATTCACGTTTTAACTGAAGCGTATTGGATGCTTATGTTTTCCTTAAGGCTTAAGTTAACCTCAAATCAATTAATACAAAATTCAGAAAAACTTCAACTTGACCTGTGTATTTTTTTCTTGAATCAACTCTCTTTTATACAAGAGTCACCAAATCAGTACAAGATTTCGATACTCATTCCTTTCTACTGCACACACAACTTTATGCGTGCTGCGTTCAATGACAACTAATGCTCACGAGTCACCAGAGCAAGTGGGTGAGTGATTGATTGCATTTCTCGTGTGTGTGAAATTTCTCCCGTGTTGTCATTTTATTTTTGACTTTTTGCCGTGCTGTTTTTCGGCCCAGAAATAGTGCAATAAGCTATTAAAAATTTTTGGAGTCAGTTTATGAATTTTTTGAAGGAATATCCTGTTTAAATCAACTTTTCAATCAGAGCTCCAGACTTTCAAGTTTAAATAAGTTAGGGTTAAAGTCCATGACCATTTTTCAAGTTTAAATAAGTTAGGGGTAAAGTCCATGACCATTTTTGAGCAAAATCGAAATTATGCATTTAATGGCATTTGGCTATGCATAAATTATTCTGGAAGTCAAAAAGCATCATGGCAGGAGTCAATAAACTGCATTCATTCGACCTTGTCTCTGTAAGTCCCAAAACTATGGAATTTTCAATCCCGAACTGCCAATAAAACTGAACCAAAAGTGACGCCTACGCAAAACTGGGTAAAATATTTGCCTTCAAATCAAATAACTCAGGAAGTGTAGCCGATTCACGAACCCTGCCTTTCAGATTTTAAGAAGGAAGGATATTCCTGACATATGTGATTCTTCACGAGTCCTAAGTGATACGAGTGTCAAGTTGATTTTGATGATTTCCGCTTTCCCGGTGGATGATGTCCGCTTTCCCCGGTGGATGTCTACGCTAAACGAGTGCATTGGCTGCAATTTTCCCTAAATTACACAAGATAATAAACGATAATTAGGACATACAATGATTTAATGAGTTTTATTCTTAATAAATTTCCATATTTATGCCACATTTAACGTCTTAAAAAAGATGATGCAATTCTGTCTTGAAATTACTAAGGCCCCGAGCTGAAAGACAAATTTCCATAAGCAAGAAATAAAAATCAACACGACTTGCGACTTTTGTGACTGTTTTAGTATGAAAACAATGACGTCATGTTGGATTTGAATTTACCTGAGTAGAGTTATAGTAGGAAACGTAAGAAGTAAAATATGCCCAACAATGACGTAGGAGCAGTTCTGATATTCTCAGAAAACCTGCATCAGTTTGAGCTGAGACTTGGGTTTAAGTATGTAGCTTCAAGATAAAACTGCTACGGTTTATGACGTACGCAACAAAGAAACTTGGAACAGTATTTAAGCGGGTTTCAGTCGAATGCAGTTGATTAGTTTGTGAAATTACCTGATCAAGTCAATTTCAATTGAAGTTTTGCTTTGGAGTCAAGTAGAAATTTTTTATCAATAAATAAGTGTTTGTGTCAATGCTTAGTCTATTCGATACGAAGAGGAGATTTTTAATTTCTCTAAGGTATTTAATTGGGAAAATTACTTAAATTTGATAAAGTGACTAATTGGAATACTTTACCATTTAGATTATCCAAGAATTTGGCATCCAAGAAGGGTTCACGAACCGGAAATTCAGCGAATAACTTAGAACTTGATGTTTTAACTCTGATCCAGTACGTTCCTTGAACGAAGTGATTGATCGAAGAAATTTTTATTGAAAATTTAAAAAAATCTGAAAGGAAATCAAAATCAAAATGGTGTACACAGAACGTGTTGCTAAATATGCTAATCAAAACAAAGCATTCTCCGGAAGTGCAACGACTAAATGCACAACAGCATCGACTAGTTCCGGCAAGGCTGTAAAGTCGTCAGATGCTGGTAATCGGGACCAATGGAAGTACAATGATATGATTAAGAATGATCGTGACAAGTTCAATAACTTGCACTTTAGCTAGTCATTTTTATATTAAATATGTTTTAATATTAGCTAGTGATTTCTGTTAAGTGAATTATTTAAGTTTTAGTTCTTATAAAAGTCATTCGAATAAAGTCATGTTAAATTAGAATCGTCCATTTTGAATTGAAACTGTGTGAGTGGTAAGGATAATAGGACAAGATGGTATTTGAAAAGCAAGAAGAGAGAACTGAATTAAAAAGAGGCTCTCTTACCCAAAGTGCCTCTCTTAATCTAAAAGATTAGGGAAGTTTATGGAGGAATGGATCAAAAATTCTAAATTCTCTTCTTCTCTCAGGAATATCACTGCCTCTAACATTTGCAGTTCATTTGAGAAGAACGCTTTTTTACAGTTTGAGATCAATTTCATTGTACGAGTGAAGTTCTCGAGAGATAGACTTCGTATGACATGCTTGTGCGATGGAACTTCTAGTACTTCCTTAAATCAATCTTTTGATAGCATTATCATTTGAAAAGTTTCTATTTAGCACAAACATTGATTGCCCAATTGAATGGTTGTAAGTCTGTAATGGGTTTAAGTGTCAAAAAATCAAAAGTCAATATTTTTAAGAATATACCATAGAATCTAAGAGCCAACCCTAATAATATCCAAACGGATCCAATTGCCTGTTTCTTTTAAAATAATTTAATAACTCTATTTTGTTTGCTGAATTTTCTTTGAATGTTCTTATCATCCCATGACATAGTTTCCTTTTTTACAGACCAGACACCATCCTCTTGCGCGAAAGTGCGTTGGGACTTAGGCCCCGCCACAACGTCTTTTGTGTGTGGATAAACATTTAAAAGAAAGAAGCAATGGGATCCATTTGGATATTATTAGGCTTGGTACTAAGATTTTATTTTCTTAAAAATATTGACTTTCGATTTTTTTGGCACTACAACCCTTCAATTATATGGTAGATGACAAAATTTCTTTTGTTTAAAAATATGTTAGAAATTCCGTTTCAAAAGGGTAAGTATTCTAACTTAAGGAGAATATGAAGACGAAAATATTGAGACCCTAGGAATACCCTTATACTGTTTAAATGAATTTCCAATGATTCCATAAAGTCAGGACCTTCTGCTGGTTTGCTTGCATTGTTTTGGTAATGAATGTGGACGAATCTACTGTTCACTTATTTAGGGATCTGCAGCAAAATAGATTCCTTTGAAAAAATATCCTTAGAAATTTAAATAGGACCCTGCACCATAATACAAAAAGGCTATGTTGCTAAACAACAACACAGAACACAAGAATGGCCTTTCAGAATTTGAAAACAATTTGCTACGAAAAACTCTCTAGTCTAGCTACAAATAGCAAGGATAAAGTTTAAGTCATTAACAGTGCATATGGAACAATTTGGGTGCAAACCCGAGTGAGAAAATTAGAAGAAATTCGATCGGAAATCAGACGGAAAGCAGATTTCTGCCGCAATCTGATCGGAAAAATGGAAAAGCCGCGGAAATCACTCGACTAACCAGACTGAAATCAGTCGGAGAATAAATTCTGCGAAGAACATTTGACGGAATTCAGTCGCATACATAATAAATGATAATATGTAATTAAAGCCTTTTTTGTCCTTACACAGGCATGCAATGAAAAACTCAAAGTCAATAAGTGCTATAAGGATTGCGGTGAAAGAATCATACTCATCTGTAGTTTTACTGTAAAAACTTTTTTATATTTAAACCTAGTCAACTTACAAAATTTATGTTTTGAAATTTGAATTTTAGAAAATCAGTAAGTGACAGACAGATTGAGAATTAACATTGAATTTAGTTTCTTAAAAAATAATAATAATTTGAATTGAAATTAAGTTGAAATTGTCAAAACTAAATAATATAATTAAAAAAATAAATTTTTAAATTCTGATTTAATTTATGAATGAAATCCTTGAGGTTCGCAGCATCCTCTGATTGGTGATAACTAAATCGCTACAAGGATACTTGGAAAAATTAGAGAAAGTTCCACCACGTGTTGCTTTCAAATTTTGACGTCTTCGTCTTTTGTGCGTCAATAGCCTCACAAAAATCCCATGAAATTCTGTTTACCGTAAACAAAATCATCAAAATATCACATGATTCGAGACTTCTTCGGAAATATTAATTGTACATTTGATATTTTCAAAATTTTGAGAAACAATTTACAAATCCGTCACACGAGTGTCCTGGGAAAATCCGTCTGGGGGATTTTTGATTTTTGAAAAATATTTCCCCGTGGAATTTCTGACCAGGACCGGTTGGTGATATTCAAAAAGTTACCGGCATTTTTTCAAAAAAGGTGACTAACACGCGCATCAATTTTAATTTGTTTACGAAAAACACTCTCCTAACAACAGCTCCTAGAAATTGCACGAGAATGCCCTCGAACTTTACCATGTTTTGGTTCAAAATCATAAAATTTCCACGTGCATTATAGATGAAAGCAATTCAATTTTTTGCAGATCAATTAGTCAAGATGGGCGACCTGAATGTCCGAATAATGTCTGCGATCCATAACAAACCAGTTCCATATAAATGTGATAACAGATTTCAGTCCAGTTGACATTTGTATGCAAAAACAAATGAGAAATTCGTTAGGAAACGTGTTTCCAATCACAACAACAGGTGCATGTATGGGGATGGGTATATAAGGAGCGACAGCAGCAGTTTAACATCATAGCAAATAAAACAGCTAATCAGAAAGTTATAACAAGCGAGTGAATTTACTACAAAGTGATTTTTTGAAAATCTTCTCAACTCAATATTGAATTTTTACTAAATTTGAAATTTGACAAAGTTTACTGGATCAAATTACATTCACCAAATTGGATTACAGAACATTTTTTTCGTGTCAATGCTCAACAACGCAGATGCGAAGCAGAAGTTATTAACTAACTTAAGGTAATTTCAATTCTATTATTTGGAAAACATGTTACTTTCACAGTGTTAAAGAAATAGTAACAAATTGAAAATGGATTAACTGGAACAATAAATATAATTTTCCAATTTGATTTTTCAGGCTTTCTAAAAATTTATCATCAAAGAAAGGTTCACGTACCGCAAACACAGGAAACCACCTGGAACTTACAATTTTAAATTTTCTACAACACGTTCCTTGAACATACAAGCGGAAAATTCAACCACTTATAGAAAGTTCAAAAACTGAAATTATCGAGCTTATAATCTTAAGGGAATTTATTGGAATCCAAATCAATTAACTTTTTCTTACTGCTAAGAAGAACCAAACTTTCAAGATGGTCCACAAGTCAAGGAACACCAAACATCACGTCACCAAAGCCTACAGTCAAATCCAAGGCTTTCACAAGGAGACAACTAGTGTCAAAACCACAACTCATGCTGCAGCTAACAAAATGACTGCCTGCCCTGTTGACAAGTGGAAGTACAATAAGATGTGCACCGGCAATCGTGATGCATTCAATAATATGCACTTTTGTTAAGATGCACTTTAGCAACTTATGTTATCAATAAATTAAATGAAATAATTTTTTGTTGAAAATGTGATCACAAGTTTTAGTGTTTAAGATATTAAATTTAAGGGATAAATTTTATTTTACCAATAAATAAATAAATAATGAATTACAAATAACAATTTCTTTTCATTTTGGGGAAAATTTTCGAATTTAGAAAGTGAGTGTCGCCATTGAATTGTTTCATGTTAGCCAAGCGAAAGGTCGAACTCGAAACGACTCCAAATTTGAATATGAGAAAAACAATTTTTTTCATTTTGGAACTAGTTTACTAATGAACTTGGTGAAGCTTTCAGGTGATGATCACCTGGCAACAGACTAGAAGCCGGATTGAGTCTCAACTGAAGGCAGTTGCATAGTCGTTTTTGAGTCAGTGGCCTCTGGTCGAACCACCAAACCTGATGGTCTACGGAAAATTACCGGAAAAATCTGTGACACTGAAGAGAAAAAAATTTATGATGGGAACTATTTTCAGAAATTTCCATGTGACTATAACGGAGATTAACATACATGATTAAGGGGACTTCAAATTTCAAATGGTCCATGACTAGTCTTTTGAAGGACTTTTAATGAAATCCAAAAAGCAAAAGATGAGTTAAACCTGAAGCCAAACCAAAGTCCTGTTTACACATGATCACCTTCCCACATACTTCGGACATGAGTCCCTCAGAAACCATGTTGCACAGTATCCAATAAGTTCATAAGAGTTATTCAATTGGAAACAACAAGTGTAAGGACATTCCCAACTATTTCCACTCACTTCCAATTCTTGCTCCTTCAAGGATATGGTTGATGTTGTAATCCTTAATTAACATTGTTTGTGGTGAACGCATGTAATCTCTTGTGTAAAATGGGGGAACTAACGAATCTGTAACTGAAAATATGCCACCATGGTAAAAATGTTGTGAATGTTAAGCAACACTTTTCTAAAATGTAACATGCTTGTGAATTGATTTGAAGGTGGAATATAATCGGAGGGTAAGAAAATCAACTATTAAAGAGGGTTGAGATGAGATGATAAGGAAAATCTGTTTTCATAATGCATGGGTGGGTCTGAAAACCATTTGGATGGGTTTTCCTTGTTACTTTATCTTAATATTGCAGAATGTTTATGTCTAAATTAAATGGCAGTGGTACAATGATAAACTGCATGCGTTATTAAATTTTGGAAAAATCTATTAGTCAAAATTTAGAAAAATATTTTTTTTTGCATAAACTAACTAACGAAAATGACTCAGAACGACAAATGTTCCATTAGAATGATATCAAATTAAACAGTTGATCTATCAAGAAGGAGAACAAGATTAGAAAAATTACAGTGTGAGCTTCGAAGCACAAGACAAAGCTCACGTCACGCCAAACGTGCCGTGGAAGCCGTTAGAATGATATCAAATCAAACACTTGATCAATCGCAAGAAAGTTGAAGGAGAACAAGATTAGCGGAAGCTTTGAAGCACAAGACAAAGCTCACGTCACGCCAAATGTGCCATGAAAGCCATTAGAATGATATCAAATTAAACAGTTGATCTATCAAGAAGGAGAACAAGATTAGGAAAATTACAGTGTGAGCTTTGAAGCACAAGACAAAGCTCACGTCACGCCAAACGTGCCATGAAAGCCGTTAGAATTATATCAAATTAAACAGTTGATCAATCGCACGAAAGTTGAAGGAGAACAAGATTAGCGGAAGCTTTGAAGCACAAGACAAAGCTCACGTCACGCTAAATGTGCCATGAAAGCCATTAGAATGATATCAAACTTGACACCTCATCCATTGAGCTTAAAAAGCTTGCGACGCATTTTCATTATTTCCTCCCTGCAAAAACTCACAATTTTGCAATGCAAATGAGGCTGGGGTGAATAGTTCGTCAGCGAGGTGACACATAAAATCCCCAAGTTGCGTCAGACCAATTTGACCGGTTCAACATTGAGATTTTCATAAACGTGTTACCCTCGTGAAGCTTTTTCTAGAACAAAATTTTGCGTTTTAAAATTAATACAGAGATTGAAATCCCAGCTGATCTTCATTGTGCGACCCAGTAACCTTCTGTGAAAACCTGGTCTTCAAGCAACCACCATGTGCCACATGTAACGAATTTCAATTCAAACACATTCCGCTACTGCTAACATGGTAATTCGACATTAGAATCCCATTAAAGCATATCAAATCAAGAAAAACCGAGGAAACTATGAACAAATTTTAAGAGTGAAACTTGATTTTATATAAATAAAAGCTTATTTTTAAATTTGATTGAAAAAAAACCATATTTCTATGGAAATCATTTTTAAAAATTTTCTGATGCAATTTGGATGTGATGTTTCAGCAGGTTGTTTTGAACAAACACGGACAACTGTGACCTCTACACGACTGACGACGATTGACGACACTCAATGACCTCTAAATGTTGTCATTAATCTAATATTTATCAGAAAAAACGTTATCCCTCCTTTAAGGATTTGATGAATCCTTAAGGATATAGCAAAGATTTAGTAGAGTTGGCTTTTACAAGACGTGCATAAGCGCATTGCACAATCCCTGACACGTGTCTGGGATTTGCACATGCAAAAATATGACAACGTGATGAAAGTTTTCTTTGAAATAAAAATAGATTTATGAATGTTATATAAAATGTTAAAAATGTTATCAACATGTTAATAGTGTAATTTCTGCAGAATTAAGGGATAACCTTACATTGAAAATTTGTTTAATGTAAGTTGTCGAAATCAATCTCAATTTTCGTACACAAAATATAAATGGCAGTGAAATTATCCCTCAAACACAGTGGGTATGAATTGGCAAAAATTGAAATAATAATCATCCTTCATGCTATCCTTTGTAGCAGAAGTTAGAAACTCTCAGCCACATTTGACACAGAATGACTACATTGGCCATAATGATGTAATCGATGTAATTACACTACAATATCATGTGAAGAGGGTGAGGGGTCAATTCGATTGCATGCGATATCTGAAAATGACATCCAATATGATTTATTGACCGAAGTGTCCTTTTGTTTCATCCTAACTACAACATGTTATTGAGGCTTATAAGACTCCCTTTTATATGTTATTAAATATTATCCTTTTGTTTCTGACATATCCCTCCGAAAAACGAATAACTTCTGACTGTTTCCATTATATGTGTGTCTCGTGACCTAGATCCTTTTCGACAACATCCTGCCTGTGTCAGACTCTCCTCATATGTTGTTTCAATAAAATCGATCGTAAATTTTGATTATCCTCAAATACGAAAGTTTATTATCCTTCGCAATTGAAATATACTTTTACCCTTTTGAGAGAAATATCAAGTCAGATACAATTCCAGTGTGTCCTCCTTGGTGCTCCTGTCACCTACACTCTCATAATTTCATATGTGTATTGTGTTTTGGGTGGAACCATACCAACTGCGCATGATTTACACATACACTCCAAGGAAAATAGGAAAATATCCTTTTTGTAGTTAATTTTTTTTCCATTAAAAAGTTAAAGATAACTTTAAAAACCATAAAAAATCCCATTAAAGTTGATTTAAGCTAATAAGTTTCGTAATTTTAAAGCTCTACACTTTTTATTTCCACCATTGAAATTAACGTTGTGTGGCAGCGCCATTGGTGGTAAAAGGCCTGGTGGAGCTTAAAGTTCACAAAACTAAAAATTTAAATATTTTATTTGAAATCCTTCAAAGGAGGCACGGTATACTACTGCATCCTGTGGGTTATTGACAGAAAAAGTTTTTGGTGTTGATAGAAGCCATATTTTGTCTGATCGTCTGACTCTAAAATAAATATAAATTTCTAAATAAAATGAACTAGAGTCATGAATGGACTCAAGATTAATTGAAGAAGTTTACAAACCCCCCTTTGTTTCCGTTATGATGGAGTTGTAAAACAATTGCAGAACAATTAAATAATTATAGAAGTGCACTTGTTAGGCGTCATCCCTATTAATAGTCGACGTTTGTAGAGAGAATTATCACCCGTTCCGGATAGAATAATTTACAACCCCTAAATGTGTATTGAATGCATTTTCCGAAAAAAAAGGATAATACATTTGAAGGGGATGGCTGTGGGCTTGTTCCTAAATGACACACAATTACTCTTTCCGGTTGGCTAAACTTTTACACAACCCAATGACTGACTGACTGATGGCTAAAAGGAGCTGAAGATGAAGGAAGCCACATTTATAGAATCAGGATTTTGATGGTGTGCTTCAAAGAGAATACACAGAGATATCCCCCAATCCCACATATTCTGACGTCTTGGTGTTGAGTTAGGGATGATATCAGGAAGAATCCTTCAAGGAAGGAATCAATAAAAATTAAGCGGTTTTTCGTGTCACGTTTTATTGCATCCATTTTTCTATTAGTGGATTCACTTTACCCAGAATTACATGACACTGACACGTGCCTGGAGTGTGTCAAAGTGTTTGGAAACGATCGTAGTCGTTCGTCATGTTTGTCTGGGACGAAATTAAGTTGTATGAGTATCATTATCGATGAATACTAAATAAAGTTTGAGAGAAAATTATCCTTGTAATGATGTAAGGACACTTGATAAATGACTCTTGTTGAATAAATTTCATGAATACTATTCTCCAGGAAAAAATGATCGAAGCTATTTATCCTGGTCAGTTACAGGCTGTTTCGTTACTAATTGCTATCAATTATCTCCTAACCCATTCATCCGTAGTGGACATCCTATATCGCCTGTTAGTCCTACATTCAACTTCCGAACGGGTTGAAATTTTACTATCAAGGATTAATTTCATGTCGTTTGTAATGAACATCCTGTGCATTTGGGTGGTAGTACCCATATGACAGAAGAAGGTGACTTTAATATGGACAATAACTCTTTCAGCACATTCTGAATTTATCTATTCAATAAAACGAAAGTCGACATGATAACAAATCCTTAACAGAAAGTTTCCTTTAAAAAGGATTCAATTGGAAGGTGTATTTCAAGAAAGACATCCTTTTGATAGAGTTTGAATTGAAGAAAAGAGAAGTACTAAAAATCAAATGGTCACTTTATTTTAAACTCCACACGATAAGGATACACAAAAGCTAACTCTCAGATGGGATTTGTTATCGTGAGTCTGTGAGATTCTTAATATCCTTTAAAATTCAAGACACAATCCTTGGAAGTATTTTAAAATCACATACTCACATACATACGATAAGAGGTCGAACGTGACCCTTTGCCACTAAAACCCCCGAGGTTAGCCCTGGTTTTTTACAATTGAAGAATTCCATTTTGCCATTTTGCCTGCATGTTAACCCATAGACGAGGGTGTATTTATGGAATAGATTTCTATCTTTTCCACTTCAAGTAAGTGTGCAGTCAAAGGTCTTTTGTTGAAAAATAGCCAATTCTATCAGTGCGTTTTTAAGAAGAAACTTCTTAAGATGTACCAGTCGAAGAAAATTGATGCCATTCGAACAGTAAAACGTTTCCAATTTAAAATACAATAAAAAGTAAATATCCTTTGAGAAAAAAGGACATTCCAATCGTAACCATTTCCATTCATTTAATTATCAAATATTTTATCTCAAACTTAAGAAACATTTAAAAGTACTTACAAAAAATTATTTCTCCATGGAATCGAAACAACTTTCTAGTCAAGTCTCGTACAGTAATAACTCGAGAAAATTAATTCACAAAAGCGCCAATTAAGACTTGAAACTTATCGAGTTTATGGTGTCAATTTCTTCTTGGAAGCGAAGAAGTCATGACATTTTTCGTCGCAGCACTTGTTCGAAACGAGGAGTTACCAACGAGGAGTTTTAACTTCTAATTAGTATTTCATATCATAAGGATTTGAGAGAGGATATAGAGTCGCGAATCGTGACTCTGCTATAGACAGGGTGGAACAGCAAAATTTCCCTGAGACAGAGGGTGAGTTGGATACGGAAAAAGAATTAATGAAGCGAAGGGAGCAGAAATTTTTCCTTCAAATCTGACGAGCCACATCACAGTAGCATCTGTTGTTGATAATTATGTGAATAACTAAACTTTTTTACTGCTTTCAGGATCTGCATTCTGTATAATTCTGGAGATTTTATGTGATAGACCAACACCAACACTTCCAACACCAACACCACCACCAACATTACACGAGAAGAAAGATTAAAAGCCAGGATATTTTCAGATATGAAGGAATATGACACTCCTTCATCCTTTGAATCACAGACTTTGTGCGTAATCTCTAATAACAAACTGTGGATGGGGTGGAATCTATCAGACTATTCCATTGAACCTGCTGATTTCACTTTAAAGTCAAAGACACTTTGGTAATTGAAAATTCCAGGACGTACATATCTCACAAGTGACTCCTGCTTAGATTCTAGACATCCTCACCAGAGATGACTCTTCAAATTTTCCTTCTCTCTAATTCATAATTAAAATTTCACGGCAGGAGACTCAGAAAAAGGACGTTTGACGTATGAACCCGTGTCACTTGCAAGACATCCTGGAATATTTATTTTGTCATATTTTGTGGTGTTGATAAACACTTTCACCTTAATTACGGAGAGATAAAAAAGTTTTCCTTTTGGTGTAAATTTTGTTTGAAATTAAATTTTTCGACATAGATCTACGGAAACAATTAATACAAAGTTTTAATGAAAATCCCATCAAACTGTCAGTTCGTCCTTGTTGAAAGGAGGATTTCTTGGAAATCGTTCGTGACTCGAAATCCTTTCAATCACTACACATTCTCGGATTGATCCTTTCGAAAAGTTCCATCAATTCATTCGAAAAAGGATATAATCAGATATCCTGATAATATGCTGCTGTACACCATCGTCTCGTTGCTATTTAACACAACAACTTCCATTTAAACAGAACCAATCAACAGTCGTGTCTGTCCGTTTTAGGATATTCAGGATATTCAGGAAATTATTCCATCACGTGATTAAATCCGATTGAAGGAAGTCGAAGAAAAGTTAATTTTGATAACCAAAAGCGATACTTCCGTGATGTTAATCAATTTATTTCCCCACGTATCGTCTGGGACGACTTCCTTTTCAGACAACTACGTTACAAGGAAGTTATTCTGTTACATGAAGGGCTTAAGATTGCAATTTTCCTTACGGGGTTTTGTGTCTTGTCTCAAGGAGATAATTGATTTTCTTCAACTGCCTTCGACGTGACACGCAATCGGTTGACATTTCTTTGGTCAGACTTAAGGAATACTTAAATATTTAATAATTTTATTTTACTTTAATTAAGAAAATTTTCCACCTTCGACTAATTTGCTCAATAACAGTTGAACAAGATCACAGCTTCTATGATTAGTACTATATTCAAGCAAATCATTCCGCAAGGATGTCATAAATGAATCTCATAGTTTTCAATCAAAATAGACAAATCTGCAAAACACCAATCAGTCACAAAGTCTACAAGATCATGATCATCCGATGCACATAACAATAATTGACATAATAACAGTCACAGGTACTATGATCGTGTACCGCTATATTCAAGGAAATTATTCCTCAAGGATTCTAGGAATCTAATAGAAAAAATCTAAACACAAATCGTTCACGAAGTCTACAAGATCACGATCATCCGATGCACATAATGACAATTGAGCCTAAAAGTATGTGACTCCGAAATATTCGGAAATGGAAAATTTTTCATATTCAGTCAAATAGAAAATTTCATGTTTTCATGAAAATTCAATGGCACATGTGAAGAAAACCTTTACGAAAAATTGAATTTCCATGAAAATCAATTAGATTTGTGAAAAACATTTTGTTGACACGAGGAAATAATCAATTTAGCCGAAATGTATGCAATTGAAACAGTGCTTCTCAACTGGTTTCATCGTTCAATGAAAATTTCCCATAGAAACTGATAAGATTTTAATCGCTATCGTTTATTTAATGGAGCTCCACCTACGATCAAGGGATTTTTGTAAAGGAAAACTTTTCCCAAAGTAATGAAAACACATTTTCCAAAATTCCATAAATCATTCTCTTCGTTCGTCCGTCAATAGCACACTTTCACACACTTGACCCTACGTTTTTATTAGCGAATACATTTGATGATCATTTACGCCATGTTTGAGGGATGTTACCCGGGATATATCCTGAAGGATTTCAAGGGAAAACATTTGATTCTCATGATTTTGAAAATTTACTGGAAAATTTCGTCGATAAATTACAGTAGAGGGGAAGTAAGGTGTCTGTCCCCGAAGTGGGTATATGAAGTTGTAAGGAATCTATTAACACATTAACATATGTTTGAAGACAAGTTGACTCTCTCCCCTTCAGATGGATTCTCTCACTTTTAATTTTTCAAGTGATAAATCACATGCAGACATGATAACAACAGACAAACACGTACCACCCTAATATCAATTCTTGAGTCAATTTTACATTAACACTACAACCCCATGACTCCTTCAAGAGAAGTGAACTTTTAAAAGGAACAGTGAACAAGTGCCAAGTCTATTTGAACCCTTTTCAATCACAAAAAGTCATGGAATCAAGAGTCAAGGGTGGTTTGTGAGGGCTGTAGCCAGCAAACTTGCTAAGCGGGAGGTGGTGATTGTTTTTATTGCGCAAATGTGACAAGGTTTATGGACACAGACGGACAAAGTCATGTCGTGGGAGTTTTTTTTTGTTTTTATTTATGAGACTTGAATAATGAAATTTTATACTAAAGGAATTAGTTCACCCTCAGTGTCTCTTATATGCAAATTTAGTGCGACTTCACTTCTCGTGGAGGATAGTCAAGATTGCTCCAAAATTGATTCTTTCACCTGCCTTTCACTTGTTGCGATTTGATAGAGACAACTCGAACAAACTCCCTCAAGCTGCATATGACAGGGATTTCATTTTTCAGAAATTCCTTCGATTATGAGTGAAAAATTAAATTTAATATCCTGCAAAACATCCTTGTTACAACACGAAGAATCAACCAAACTTCCTTTTAACACATCCTTAATGTGTGTCTTCAGCGCCACGTGAAACAAGTCACTTGTGTCATCTGCAAAAATACTTTGTATCCTTCCGTAGCGAAACGTGTCCTTTACGATGACAGTACTGAGGGTTGAGGGTTACAGGGTTTAACGTTTAGGGTTGACATTCCAGTTTGTTTCCCTAGTTATTGTCGTGGCAAAGGATTTATAACGAATATGAAAGAAATATTTTTTCTGACACCCGCCTAACGCGGACGACATCTGTCGGAAGTCGACGACACCATCCTCCAGAATGGTGTCCTGATGGACTGGTGTTGATCGCATCGTAGACTTCTGGATAAAGCGGAAAATTACATTTTGATGGGCTGCAAATTGTCATCTGATAATCCACCCTGGAATCACTATTGGAATGAAAAGGTGAAACTGAAAAGACGGGAGCAGGGGAAGAAAGGATGTATGATACAAAATTACAGGCGTGAAGCAATAATTTTGAATATTGTTCTGTTGCAATAGACTTGCTATCTTTGTTTGTGATACAATTTCTTCTATGGAAACTGACTTGAACGACAAGGGTTCGTTCATGTGTCGAATGCAGGTGACGACACATTCAAGAAAGGATGCGCCTCGACAATGAGATACAAGAGTAAAGGATTCTAATTGAAATGTTCAATTGCAATTTGAAACGGTTTTTCCTTGTAGCACAGACAAGCTGTTCTTCGTCGTAAAAAAGTTTTTGTCGCGTGCCAATTTGTGACTAGATATCATCATCACTTGAAAACAGGACGATGTCCTAATTCAAGAAGTGCCGAGGTTCGCCCATATTGTTATTGTTCCAAAACGAATAGAATGACACAAATTGCTTTGTTCCTATTCTTTTGGTTTCTCCGGGCTAGAATCGCGAAAACCGACTTGAATGATTTCATTTAATTTTACGATAATTCCCTTTAATTTGAATAACACGAATTGGAATAGATTGAGCTATAGACCACCACGAGTAAACAATAAACACGAAACGATTGGAAATCAGAATTTGATCTGTGTCGATTTGAACGTGTACCGGACCATTGTACTGTCTGCAATCTGCACAATAATAGGCAATTGGAACAGCAGACTATTGAACTTTTTCCATTCTATATATAGAACCAGAAAAACTGATTTCTTCAGACAACAAATTGGCTTCTGTACTCCATACAAAGTGTCCATAACGTCTGCAAAGATCCACAATCAAGACGAGAGCTGCTGTTCGTGTTATGAAACTCGAGATATTTAGTCTCCAAGTAGCTCGATAGACACGAACCTTATATTGTCCATAATTAATGTAGGAACAAAAAACCGTTTACTGTTTACAGAAAAATAATCTTCGGAACGTGACTCGCTTAAAGAGTCACTGTGGTTGACACAAAGATAAATTTGAGAAAATCAACTCCTTCCGCAGTATCTTTGACAACGAACAGTTTATTAAATTTTGCTAACTTCATAACATTACCAAAAACTTCCAAACATGTCACCATGGATGATGTGCCACTTCTGTTCCGCATTCATCCCCCAATGGTGGCTCATTATTGAGTTTCATCAAACTTTGTCAATGAGTTTTTCAAACTCCTCAAAGTTTCAGAACTTTTTCTAATGAACTTCAGCTATACATTTTGTTGAACAAAGCTTCCATTTTGTTCAAAAAATTTATACTTAAAGTTATTTTAAATTTTAACAAAATGTTTGACAGTGGATCCTTCCTAATAGCGTCACGATAGTGTTGAATCTCGTACATCCGAGTTGATTGAAAATTGATTGAATTCGTTATGAATAAATTATTGAATTATGATCGACAGCTGTCAGAAAAAATAAAATTTTCGATAATTTTAATTACAGAAATACCTATAAGTGTCGGGTTTGTAACCCTCGATTGAAGGTAATTCACGAAATCATGAATTATTCCAAACCTTGGTTGGTATCGATTCAATTCGATAATATGCAGATTTGATTGAAATCCTAACCTCAAATGTTTGTTTAGAAGACACAACGCGTATGACCCTCGAGGAGGACTCTCTGGAGTGTCACTCGAAGTGGCTGGCACTACATCCACTTTTGATACAGTACTGTTTCGGTATATAACATGATTTTGTATATAATGTACCTTCCCTCTTGCAAGGATTCCCTTGAGTACCACATTTTGGTTTTGGTTTTGTTTTACGCGAAGGTCATATTTTCATTTGTTGATGACGATGGCAATGATGGCGGTTGCAGTGATGATGATGATGATGATGATGACGATGAAGATTGAAGGTATATCCCTTCTATGGAATATACTTTATCCCTTCCATGGTACGAGTTTAGCATTCACAAACCAACCACTTTTATGTCTGAAACGTTCTTTTTGTGACTTTAAACTTTGAACCTTTTGAAGTGTCCCCCTTACGAAAAGGGGGAGGGTTTTTTAAAGTGTTAAACAATACGAAAACATTTGCAAGTACTTAAGATAAACCGTTGCACAGTTTTGTAGCTCCTCTTCAACTCTTAATGGAGATATTATCGTTCCAATTAAAAAATTTTGCGAAAAAAAAAATTTTATTTTTATTTTCATTTTTCATTCATTCTGTTTACGGGGTTGGTTTCCCTATTTCACTCATTTGGGGTTGAAGATAAGAGCAATATTATGATAAAGAGCACAGTAGCTATGAGATCTAGCTGTGAATCCAAGCTGTGATGGTGATATTACTCAGATGTACATAGTCTTGTACAGGGGTGGATTGTTAGATTGTGGTGTAATTTCATGAAGCACATTTGCCATCATCTCAAGAGGGAAGGAATACTCGCTTAAGAGCACAAATGAACAAGTAGGTCTGGTACTTTTTTTTCGAATTGAATTCATATAAAAATGTAGATGTGTATAATAGTAGAAGCCTCATTGTGGGGTAATAGCCGTAAAAACGTTTCATGGCATTTTTGAATTTTAAGGGAGAGACATTTCCAAGTTGAAAGGGATTTTGAGATGGTACCGAATTGGAGTATCTGACAAAATAAAATAATTTTGATATTTACCGAAAAAATTAAATTATTTACCTAATGTTGTGTAGAAGGTTTATTTAATAAATGACCGTAATAATAGGTGGCGTTCATAGCATCACAACAACGAATCGATTTCGCGGAATAATTGTATGGTTAAAAGCCATAACACATTGAAATTCTAATCAATTTTGTCTTAACGACATTTTCAAGTCATAAACGCATTCAAATCACAAACATTATCGTTTAGCTAATGTGTTCAATGTGATACAAACTTCTGCAACAATAAGAAATTTTTCGTATTATCGTCTAACAGAAAATATCGTTAACCACATCATGTATGATCATAAATAAAAACTTCATTCGAATATTTTTGATTTGTTACAGGTGAACCAATGGCAGATATTGGACAAATAAACAATAAATCACAAGGATATGTGACACAAATATGGGGAAGAACTAGCCCCAATCCGATTCAAATGTCTTCCAAGGAGGTGGACTTAGAGGAACCACGTAAAGTTATATTTATGGCAAATTCTTTGCGGATACAATTTGCGCCATCTTTAATGTTTCATGTTTGCCAGACTGTTGATTTATTGGAATTGTTCTGTTAGCTACAACATCCAACCGGATATCCTTACTTACTTTTATATCCCCCAAATGTGGTACAATCACATTCACGTCATGTAGAAACCACGAAGATTCATGTTACATAAAGTTAAGAAGATTTTCAGAATTTTCCATGACCATAAATTTTCATCTTTAGATTGCTTGGAAACCATAAACAAAATGGCGTTCTTAATTTATTGGAATTTATTTCAAAAACAATTTCGTTTTAAATGTCGCAAGAGATCTAATAATGTTAAATTATAAAAGGTTCAATGACATACCTTTTCTTATACATACTATATAAATTATATAAAACGCAAAACCTCAACGCAATTGTGAGTTTTTTTCAATAAAACTGAGGTTAATGACGATCTAACAAAGAACCGGAATCGGATGAGTCCTGTGAATAGCCCAAAAAGATAATGAGATAGACAGGATGTTCCTCAGTTCCTTTATTCAGTTGAATTTCATTTTTATTTTTATTTATTTTATTCTGAATCTCATCTTCGCATCTTGATGATTCCACTTGCAGGATGTGACCACCGGATCATAGTGCTTTATTCCAGTTTTAAGGTATTGTCTTATGTACGGCTTTCGAGAGCACAGTGACATAACCTGATCATATCATCTTGACGTGTACTTGGAGCCATGAGAGACTCACTATACACGACCACTGGTGGTGTCATGACCATCAAACAGAGTAGAACAGTAACATTTGCAATTTTTGATAGTTTGAGTTTCTGGAGTTTCATGATACCAAAAACGAAGTTAATATAATTTATGTAAGACAGAAACCTCCTTGAGTGGATAAGCCGAAAATAAAAGGTTTCCTTAGTGTCATGAAAGAAAACGATGTGACCTTTTTATATTCGCATGTCAATATCACATAAAAAGGAAAAATTTTTACTTGTCGTAACAAGTTAAGATCACCCGCACTGTAAGTGATATAAAAATATAAAATTAATATGCAGAGAAAGTATTTATCATAAGGATATCAGTATAACAAGTTGACGAAAAAAAAATTTTGTTTAGTGGATATTATGAAAATATTTTGTTAATTATATACAATTAACTCGTAACTTTTCTTAAAACGAAACTAGTTTACGTATAACTTACATTTGACACGATATCTACTATTCGTGGACAAGTTAAGTGGTTACTGTAATTAAGAAGAGGCCACAATTTTCGTTAAGGGAAATTCAAGTAGTCCTTTTGATGAGTTATGACTAATCTTAAAATCACGAAAGAATCTAGTAATCACGGAAAAACGAGGAAAGAACATTATTTACTGGCACAATCATTAACCGAATTTATTTATCCTCATTAGAATGTATTATAAATGAAAACCACTCGTCAGGTTATGGATGGAAGTGTTAATCACTGAATAGTGAAAAATTTTAGCTCTGGTTCGTGTTGTTTAAGTTCATAACATCAAGAAACTTCATTTTCTGAGTATGAAATTCCAATTGAAATGGTAGGGTTAAATTCCATGTGAACTGTGACACTTTTCAATTCCTTTGATCTTCCTGAAATTAGCAATTATGATCCGAAAATGATTTGCAATTCACCACTTTGCAGCGTT
The DNA here is from genome assembly GCA_963971475.1 of Chrysops caecutiens. NCBI lineage: Eukaryota > Metazoa > Arthropoda > Insecta > Diptera > Tabanidae > Chrysops > Chrysops caecutiens. Next base: position 9,206,656 of record OZ020570.1, read on the forward strand.
TTCACAATATCCATCCAATTGAATTCAGAAGTGCCACCCAATGGGGACAACATATGTTTGATACCCTGATCAAAAACAACCCCACAAATCGATGTCGAATCGAGGGTAAAATTGCCAAAACTAAATGACCATGGGAGGGCTGAAAAATTCTTTGTGGTATCAGAATAATCCCACCAGGATACTCGTATACATGTCGTCGATGTATGTGAACAACAATCGATTGTATCCATTTCGGAAAATCTGATCCCTACAAACCCAGGGTGGCCCTGATGCGGTGCAATTCACGACACCATTTAGACTTTGATGTTTTTCCCACCTAAATATGAAATGTCACGTGGTTTGTGTACTCTCAAGTGTGACATTTTAATTTAAAGTTGTTGCTACTGAACAATAAAATTTCCACACTTCACAAAACCCGAGAAAAATATAAAAAAAAAATGATGCGTTGTCAGAAAAAAAGAATAATTTGAAGATGAAAGTAGACACGTGGCAAGTAAAAGTTTCAAAACTAAAATTGAATCCTTGTCACAATCCGGTATGTATGTATGCCGGAATATCCTTTCAAATGCAATAGTAACCACAGAAGATACGAGGGTTCAACAGAACTGTTCGAAATGAAACCCCAAAATTGTTGCCCCAACTCTGTGCCCGAACGGAATAAGACAAAACCCGAAACACCAAAATTCACTTTCATCTCGTTGTTGTGGTTCGTCTTAATGGGATATTCCCGGCCCCAGTTTTGTTAATGAACCCTCCATCAGGACAAGATGAGAATCGGAAATCAGAGAATCACAGAATCACAGTATCAGAGATTTTCAGATTCTCTGAGTTCTTTGAACGCTTTTGTGGATTCTAATTGATTGCGACTCTTTGTGACTCGCTCGTCATTATTCCGTATCATGTCACCCAGGACGCATCATTTACAATGGAACATGATGGAACAAATCCTACGTCCTGTCTCAGCATTTGAATAACAACACACAATCACAGTGGAAACAAATAACAAGAAACAGGTTGTCAAAATTGAATAATAACATCAACAATAACCGAATACACTTTCCTTGAGTTGGTTTCTTTGGGTTAAAAAGGAAATTGCAATTAGTGACACACAAAAGATGTTGTTTACCTCAACAAAGTTGTTTGGTTTCTTCGTCATTCATTGGTATATATAAATAACGTTCATCATCAGTTATGAATGTACCAGGACACACAAAAGGAAGTAGGCTTTTGAATGTTGTACGAAAATGATTCCGGGTTGAGGATCTCAAAACTACTCATTCACGAAATTATCAAGAAAATGTGTCTTAATATAATATGAACTATTTACAAATTCCACGCTCATTGCATCAATTATTAACGGATTTAAAACGATATAAGTATAAATAACGTCACGCGTTTCTCTTCTACTGCTCCAGAAGTGTTATGCGCGAATAATTTTTGTTATTACAAAAATTTCCTGGAACTAAAAACTCATCTTTCTCGGTAAAAACTATTAAAACATAAAATTTTTTATAACCATATCCATTCAAAGAAGACGAATTTCAAAATAAATCAAAAAATATATTCTTAAAGTTGGCGCTTTGCATTGACTTGGTTTTCTTGTTCAATTCTCATTCAATTCTTATTCAATTCTATCAGTGAAATGAAGCAACTGTGACAATGCATAAATTTCCGTAACAAAATGTTAAATTTGCGTGCCTTCATTCGTTCGTGTTGCACAGACGCCATTGTCGGTGTCACAGATAAATGTGTTGTGTGTCAAATGAAATTGAAATTCATAAATAACCGCACGAGACTATATATCTGACCGCGATTCTGGAACATTCTGCTGATTCTTGAAATTCAATTTAAGTTGAATCTTGGTGTTTCAATCAATCCCAAATCATTCTGTAAATAAATGCAGGCCAATTCCGAATCATCCTGAATCCTTGAAATCATCTTCAGAAGAATCAAATGGCATCAAGTCAAGATGGCGAAATCAGCCATTTTGAATTCCAACATTGAAGAAGTACCCTTCAAAAATAACAAATGATTTTGACTTCATCTCTTATGGATTACCTAAAGGAATCACCAAAAGACATCAATAGAGAGTCCTTTCAATCAAATTAACGTCAAATTTGCGTCGTCAAATCGGATATAAGAGTCAAAATTGGCAAACAAATACAAGATTTTTTTGCAGATTTTCTTCATCTGAATATAATCTTATATAAGAAAAGCAGTGAATAATAAGAAATCGTATGTTAAATATTTCATTGACATTATAAAACGTTAACATATTCGAATCGGTTATTGAATAATGCCTACCGGGAAAAGAATATAAAGAAGGTTATATTCGTTATCCCTAATTTTTCGATATCGAAGGGTTTCCTTCACATCACAACAGACCCTCGTTCAATGAAAGGTTTGATTCGATTTGATTAACTAAACCCCTTCTGTTCAACGTTTAACAAATGCAAATATCAAGGAAGATTTAGTCGACTTGATAGTAAGAGATGTCCTTAAATGCAGATGAATTGATTTTTAATTTTATGATATATGAATTATTAAATATTTAATACAAGGATAACCAGAAAACATCATCGAAAGACATTGATCCTGTTCTGCATATGAATAACATCATAATTTGTCAATTTGGTTACTGTATATTTTTTGACAGCCACTTCTAAGGAGTGATAATCTCATGTTGATGTCTTGTCTTATCAAAATAAAAATTCCTTTATTATGGTGATATGATAATTACAATATTAATATGTAAACGGTTTTCTCGTTATGATAATACTTTAGCTTAGATTGAAAACAAGTTAACAACACACAGAAATAACAGTAAGAATAAAAATACCCAATTCATACCCTTCAAATTGTAGAAGACGTTATAACCACAAGAATCCATACATCATAATTTTCCAGATCGTTAAGTGCAGACGAAAAATAATATTCAACGAAAAAAAGACCCAAGGATCTGTGACCAATTTTGCGTCATATATCCTGTCTCACTCACACTCCATGCTGGAGTCATAAAACAGAATTTCTTTTCCTTCTTCTTCTTGATCCTGAGAAAGGAATCTTTGGATCTTTGGTAATTGTGCATTCACTCAAATGCGTCCAACCATCTGTGCTGAGGTTCGAGATTTTTGTCCGATAATTGAAAATTTGACCATAAAACCGAATGTCGTCCTTTATTGTTTTACACCATATGTGGCGGCATCTATGTTTGGTATGTCTGATGATATGATATTAAACTTTATATAACGAGGCGTGAAATTAAAAATAATTTTAAATTTCGTTCTAGACGCATGACAACATTTGAACAAATTCAAATTCAATCAAGGATGAAGGAGGTCATCTGGTTTAATGAGGTCATCATTAATTTTTTGAGAATTAGGGACATCTTGAGAATAGTCTTTGAGTCTAGAATTTTGTAGAATTACAAAATGAGAAAAATGAAATAAAATAAAATGAAACGTTTACATAAAGAAATTTTTCTGTATCCAATTTCCACAACCCCCCAATTCGCTGTGGAGCCCAAGAATAGATGACGACGAGTTCGTAGAAACCACTGACGACAGTGCTATATGATATACATGTATACAGATATCTCTAGATTAATGTTATACACGCAAACTTCTCTTGTGATCACTGTATCTGTGAGGGGAGTAGCATATTGATATAGATATAAAACAGACAACAATCTCGGATGTCATTGGTTGCTTCCATACAAACAAGAATATCCAAGAATCCTCTCCATGGGGGGAAAGATATATCTGCTCCAAGTAAATGTAAACACACAACCAAACAAATACACAAATACAATTACAGATTCACATCATATTCTATTTATACGTCGTTATCTTATAGAGATGGTGATGGAGCTATTCCCCAGTGAAACTGAATGTTTCTGTATCCAAAAACCTTGTTGGATACATAAAACTTCTGTTTGTATATAAAAGAAAAAAATGTGGAGCCATGAAATGCGGTGGAGCATAATCGTACGGACAATGAAATGATTTTGTGTCATGGCGGACAACTATACAGTTGCAACACACAACATACATACAATCAAAAAGTTGTACCCATGGTTAGTGGTGGAGAATTGTATCTTTCTTTTCTGCCAGTTAGCTCCACAAGTGCATCTTCTTCTGTTCAGATCGAGATAAGATTGTGTGGGTTGGATTTTTCTTCTTCTGTATCTATAGATAAAGATAAAAACCACGCCTTTGTGGGATTTCTGTCTCGAGGGGAGCATGACTTCATCAGAAGTCAATTTAATCATCCCCAAAGTTGTTTAAAAACTTGTTCACCTGAAAATTTGATTTTCAATTTTTCCTCTTATACATACAAACCTATACCTGCGATTCAATTCAAGTCCTGCCAGACCAGAGATGGTTTCAAGTACCAATTAAGAAGGATTTGTCATCAGTCATCATGATTTGTGGGTACCTACCAGACATTAGATTTTCTTGTAACATCAACGAATTGGATAAGAAATATAAATCATAGTCGTTTCGACAATATGTTACAAAGAATTCCGCATTACCCTGTATAACATTGCTTTGTCTCCAACGAGGGATAACTGAGAAAAATTAAAAAGAAATGGGGGAACCAATTGGGGTGCACAAGCACAAATTGCAGAAAGAATATAAAATCATCAAAGATGGTGGAATGACATTTTTATGGTTCGTTTTATTGTTTGGTTGGTAGCCATTTCTAAATCTTTTTGAAATTCCGTAGCCACATCCACAGATGCCAGGATGAAGAAATTGAAGAAATCCGAAAAGGAACCTTCTTGTCCTTCCCGTCCACAATGAATCACATATTTCAACTAAAAAAATTCTTTTTTTTCGTTATATGTATCACGCATTTCCGTCTAGACAAATGGCGGTTGTCCACTTTCAGACCAACTTCCGATTGTCCAGTACACGATGGTCACGCTAAGACAGATAGACAGACATTCAAACGTTTGGCCAAAAGCAATTGTGGCAAGTAATGTAAGTTTTTTCAATATGTAAATGAGATCCTTAGGACGATGTTCATTTTGAAAGGACAAAAAATGAACTGACAATGTCGTTTTATATCCTTCCTTTCATAGTAAAAACATAAAACTCAAGGTGGTCATTAGGCAGTGGCTAATGTCTGAAGAAATCCGTGCCTTACGTTCTTCATTCTGATTGGAGATTTATTGAAGTGATACGAGGTGGATATTTCCATATTTATGAATAATGAAAACTCTACCTAGACCTTCTTATATCTCTAGATAACAACTACAATCAAGTAGAAGTCATGAAGTCATGAAGATTGCGTGATAGAAGAGTGTCCTTTTCGTCGTCGTCGTGTTCACTTCTTGAAGAAACGTGTCCCTAATTTCAAGTGAAACTCATTTGGATTTGTGGTCAATATACCCATCCTTATGTTGAGAATCCTTCTTGTGTTCGTGGATACAAAAAACCGCAGCCCATTTCACTTTGTCCATGTTGGGGAAATTGTCACGAACAGGAAGAGAGATAAGACCGAAAGGTTTCTCAAAAGGTTTTCTTGTCATACAGTCATACAGCAGATTTATTACTTGGCCCATTTTTTTTTAACCATTACAAATGTGTTCTTTGACCATTCATTAACTTTGTATGAGAGATATCTAGCGCAATTTATCAAGGTTTGAGTGATCACTGGTAGCCATTAGGTATGGGTTTGTGCACCTTACAAGGTTCACTTGATGTATGATGAAACTTCGATTGTTATCCTGTGCCACTTGAATATCTGCATTTCTCTTTTGATTTCGACACGTGGCTTATGTTATACACGACAGTAATGCACGTGAACAGATATCTTTATAATAATGTTGGCGTAATTTTAAGTTAATTTGAAAATCCAATCAATTTTATCCAGTTCAAACAAGAATATCCAATCAAAATTTTGCAAAATTGATATTAATAAATTGAATCACACCAAATTAAACACCAAAATAGCAAACAAAACTTTTTTATTTTACAAAAACCCTGGCATCCCTTAAATTTGTGTATATCCCCTCCACTTCGAGTTTAGCTAATTAATAATTTACTAAAATGCACTACTGAAAAATTAATGTAATTATGGCCACAACAGTTCTGCCAACCTTCCATGTCCAAATATCCCTCTGGCAGAACAATAACAAGAACAACAGCAACAACAGTAACAATAACAAAATGAATCTGTTTGGTAATATGACGATGAGAATCTGGGTGCAAAGGATAAATTCTTTAAAAATTTTATTAATAAACAATTTAAAAGTTATTCAGTCACATGGTAAACAAAAAATTCATCAGAAAAAGGATATTAGTCTTATGGAATATCCCTAAACGAGTGCTCTTTTACCTACCTACAATATATTATGCGAGGGTGTATCCCTTAACCCGAATTCAATTCACGGATAATTCATTCAACGTTTGCCTTAAAACAACAACGACTCAAGGACAAACGTTGTCTCGATCCTTGTTAAGTGTCCTCTCAACATAACCAGGGAACGGGGAAAATTTGTGCCCTAATTTATGACTTTAGGCAATCATGTTGCCGTCTTCATAATTGTTTAATTAGAGACACCACCCAAACCCCAGAAGGTTTTTGGTACTTATTAAGGTTGAATAACAAATTTTAGAATAATAAACGCATAAAACGCTTCTGGGGGAATGGTGGCTTCTGGTATATTTGTGATAACAATGTTGGCAAGCGGTTAATGTTTTCATACTCCTTAGACAATACATCTGCAAATGATGGCAACATGTTGACAGATAATAATTTGTCTTAATTAAATTCTAAAATAATTTATAGCGTTTGTAATTAATTTTCATTTGAAAAAAGGGAAAAATGTTATCATATAAATTTTAATTCTTAAATTTAAATTCAAATCACGATGTGTCTGACCATTGACCAACAAACCAGGGCAAGTATCCGGTAACACCCAGTTCTTCCCCACACAAAAACCATAAACATATCTTCAACCAATTATCCCTAAACGTTGAATCCTTAAGAACAGATGTCTTAGTTAAGCATTCAATTTGGTGTTTCCTGAACAACGTTATATTCTTTCGTAAATCACGGTTCCGTACTGGATCCAGATTGGATCCGGATTGTCTGAAGGAAGTGCACGAAACGAAGTGGAAAATTATGATTTATAGTTAATGTGTTCCGACCAGATATTTTCCGTGTAATAACTCCATTCATCCAAAGTGATATCAGTTAATAGGGTGTGGGTTCTTGTTGGTATACAATAGTTTAATGTAGATACAACGTTAACCCGGATACATAATTTGTTTGTGTTGTTATAAGATAATTTTGGCGTTTCAGAGTTTTCGTAATTTTTGGCAAAAACTTAAGAAACTCTTTAATTACTTTGAACAACTTCCTTCAAGTGTAAGACGAAACAATTAATCACTAACATTCCTTAATTAACCCACTCACTTTCACTCGAAAAATGTGAACTAGTATAAATTCCTGAAATTATTTGAATTCTTCTACAAAACATGTTATCGATTGAGCAGATGCAGTTTTCCCTTAAAGCTTCCCTTCGTCTAGATCTGAAAGTTAGCAATAGCCTCAAACAAAAATCCTTCGTGCTGTGCCAAAGATAGACCAAGAAAAGACTTCCGTTCACCTTTTCATCAAGTGACGCCCTTCAAAGGTATGTGACTCAATTTAGAGGAGGAAAACAAAATCAAAAAAAATAAAATAAAAATAAAATGAAAAAACAGAAGATGAAGAAGAAGAATTGAAGTCTACATTCGTCAGGAATTTCAATTATCCCAAGGAGTCGCAGATATTCACACATGCCTGTGGGTTATGTTCAAAGGATCCTCTATGGCGGGATGAAAGACGCACCAGAATGGCGTCAGAAGAGCTCAAATTCAACTTGAGAAAATTGTGTTCCCTTAAGAATTAAAGGGACAGACACGTCCTTTTCCGTGCAAAATTTGTCCGTAATTTTTATTCTATTAAACCAGGACTTTTGTGAGTTAAGTCATTTGTCCCACTTCCTTTGAAATAAAGCTTGATTCAAGTGATTAAATCGGGAGTATTTATGTGCTTAAATTAAAGCTTAAAGTGGTTATGAAAATGTCCCTAAAACTAAGAAAATTTCAATTTGAGGTAAATCAGGACAACCAACTTCATAGAAGATAAAGGACAGAAGGACATTTTGTGGTTTTACGTTCATTTTGGTAATGCGATAAATCACAAAAGATTGATTATGAATTGTGTAAGTGGTATTAGCATAAAATATTTTTAGATAACCAAACCTAGCACTTAATATTGATTTATATCTTCTCGTGTCTAGAGCTAATGATCCGAAGTCACCGAGAAATCACTTGATATTCATTGGACCTTTGACATATCTGAACTTTTTTAATTTGTTTTTCCTTGCCCCAAGTATATACTATACTCCCCCTATTAAAAAAGTATGAAGCTCAATGAATGTATTAAAATGTGTAGCAGAAATTAATGCTCTTTTTATGCAGGGCAATGAAGGCAATTTTCCATGTAAAACGGCTCCTTCAAAGGCAACCCATCATAATTCATGAACCTTGAATTAATTCACAATTGACCTCGTTCACGTGATAGGGTGCTTCGTATTAGTTGACTGGACACGACGCCAGGATGAAGGATAGCATGAGAATTCAGAAAAAAAAAATAAATAAATAAATTAAAATTATACTTACAATATTTTTGAAAAAGTCATATACTAAGACTATATACTCGTATAACCAGAAAATATGAAATTAATGTGGTGTGCCAAGTCAAGCAATCATCCCTCAACGACATGGTTCCATGTCCATCACGAAATGTCTTAGATGATTTCTTGAGATACAACTACAAAGACACGACTGCAATTAGGTATTGAAGGTAACTTGTATTTGAGTTGGAGGCTATACCGAAGGAGTTGCTACTGGTATTAGAAGAATGTGCTCAAAACTCACGCAATGTACAGGACAAATCGTCCAACTTCCATTGATACTTCTACTAAGAAGTCAAGACTAATTCTTATCTACTTTCCTGTCGTGCCATAATTTTATATCATATCCCTCTAATTTCATGAGTCCTTGCAGAGGACATGAGACTCCAGCACGCGACACTTCAATGCAGCGAATCAAGTTTGTGGTCACTTCTCAAATGCCGCATATACAACCATACAGAATGATAGCCCCCCTCGTGAGACGATACTGATCTTTATTACACAAACAGAGAATAATAATTATTAATAATAATTATATACTGTTTTGCAGTGATTGAGCTTGCATTTTGTGTGGTGGACGGTGGTAGTTAGTGGTAAAGGCTTATTTTTATGATCCAATAAAAATATATGAAATAGAAACGTTCTAACTTGAATGGAGTTTTGTTACGTTTTGTCGTTCCAATGATCCGGTTGGGTTCGAAGCCACTAGGTTCATCTAACCTCAAGTCAAAACATTCAATAAACAATTGAGTCATGTGTGTTCATATTTGCGTCATAAATGAAGAGGCTAAATGAACTCCATTCTGAGTCTGTCCACTGGACAATTGTTTTTATGAAGTTAATCTTTTGTACGTGACTCCCGATACGGAGTTTTTAACAGACGATGGTGTTGAAGAGAAGATTATGTGATTTTTCAGCAGCTACAGGAAGAATGATGATGACAGTCAAGTGATTTGAAGCAACAGTGGAATTTTTATTACCGTCTTTGTGATGTTTTTCATTTTACCATGACCATGAGGTTTTTGTTTAGGATAATTTAATGATTTTATTTCGTAAGTCGACTGCATAAAGTGGAAATAATCACAGCTCCAAGTCTCTGTACATCTAAAGTAGAATTTACAAGCTCTAACACTGAGTATAACGTACGCAAAGATATTATTCAACATTTATAACCGTGGGCTTCCTTAAGTAAAATATATTTATATTTTTATATATTCGACTTTACAATAACCATATAATTTTTATTTAAACAAATTCAAAAATAACTCGGTAGTGAAAATTTAAATCCCACTCAACCTCTTAAACGCTATCTGTTCCTCGCTAGTTGAAAGAAATATATGTAGAAAATGAGAATAATTTGCGGAATAATTTGCGTACAGGAACCATTCAACTATTTCCCAATCATTCATGATGTGGAATCTAAAGACTCGAATTGAAATCTCATCGAGTGTGTACAGCGCCATCTCTTCCTCATTAGTTGAAATTTGAAATGAAAAGAAAACGAATGATAATAGACCATCAATAATTGTTGATCAATTTGTAGACCAGAAATTTATTAAATTTTGAGGTTTTGTAGATCTTCACAGTACGAGTACATTACCCGGTCTGGTTATTAAATTTTCTGACAAGAGCTGCTCCAAGTATTGATTTATCGATTCGAGTCCTTTGTGGAGTGCAGAAAAGAGGACCAAACCCGGCAGTTACCGAAGGTGGTCATCCAGATAGTTGTCTGTGTGTGTCATCGATTTATCTATCAAATATGAGTTTGTGTTGGAATAAAATGGCGAAATAATTTTATAGTACCATCGAAACGTTGTCATTGGTCGCTTCAAATTTTATGTCATGCTCACAGAAAATATTTTATCTCTGTGATGGGTGGATTATGGTATACAGGGGAATCTCCCTTTTGTATCTATTCAAAATGTAACTGAACTAAAGCACATTCCCCAGGGAATGGATACATCAAAAAACAGAAAAACTACCCAACAAAATGATAAGACACATACATTGAATGATAATCGTTCGAATAATCGACCAACCACAAGGGAAGCTTCACTATAGATAGAGAGATAACCTGACACGGGGGTTGTGTGACACGATATCCTTTTGAACCAGATAGAACGCACACAAACACAAATCTACACTAAACCATATTCAATCGTTTTATTACTAGTATTTATTTTTCATTTTTATATTTCTTCTTCACTGAATGCAACACAGATAAAGGACACACTCCTGAGAATGATACTTTGTAACCACGCCTTTTGATAATATTAATAATTGCACACAACATTTTATGATTATTGGGGGAGTTCAAGTGATATGATATGATACCATCGCCACCACCACCACCACCACCACCATCATCATCATCATCAGGACGTCACCCTGTCCAGTCTGGTGCTTCCTCAACTCAAATGAATCTCATCGAATTCTGTTCAATCGATTTTGATTCCATTCCATCAGGGACAGAGACCCTTCGTGGAGTGTTTCGTGAAAATGGGGAAACCCGTCTCAACTGGCCCCACCCACACAAAAACTTAACGAAACTCCATAGAGCGCATGCCAGGAGCGAGAAAATTCAAATTGAAGTAGAGAGTACCTACATAGGTATATCCACCACCACACTCAATTTCATTAGCACACAAAAGGGAATCCAGCAGTGTCCCAATTGTGGGTGATTTGAAATCCGCGACAAATCTATTAATACTCCTTTTGATCCTGTTTTGTTTCAACCCGGTGGCTAGCCTGTAATCCTTCCGTTTCCGGGTGAACTTCATTTTTGTTGTTTCAAATTCCAGAAAAACACACATTTCCCATGGATTGGAAAAATAAAAATTTACCAATTGAGCAATTGAGCAATTGAGCTTGTCGGCCAAGTCAGGTTAGTCAGGTAGGTAAGTAAGGTAAGACAGGTAGATGAAGTCAGAAGTCGGGTAAAGATGAAGTTGAGACTTGAAAGGTTTTATAGTCAAGGTCGTTACGTTCTATTAATGGATGTGGTGCAGATGTGGGGCAAGTTTTTGTTTGATTTACCCCGAAATCGAGAAATGCAAAATTGAATTCATGAAAGGATTTTGTTGATTTACTACGTGATATGCATATTATAGTAGAGAAGATATTGATGGAATCATGTGCTACTAGAATGCCGGTTTGTAATTACCGGGGATTATGTAGTTATCGGTATCCTCCGATAGTTTCATTATATAGTAGTGGGGATATTCTCTTGCGAGGGAAGTCCTTGCTCGCGAAACACACACAAATGAATCCTTCCTTAATGAATTCTCCCCAGCATAATTCGAATGTTTTTATAGTCCAAAGACATTTTCATTTTCCATCCTCGGTGACATCCTCAAAAGTCCTTTGACTTCACGACACGGTGGGGATCGATTCAAGTGTCTCCCAGAGATACAGTGAATAAGAAAAAACGTAGAAATTATGAGAGAAAGAGAGAATAGTGACAAGTCGCTATATGCAAATGAGGACAATCCACGATTGAGGGTTGATTGCGCGACAGGGATGGAATGAGTTTTGTTACTATTCCTAACTAGTTTATTGACGTTGTTCTTTTCTTGTACACTTTTATCTACGTTTGGTTTTTTATTATTTTCGGTTTAGTTCTCTGAACATTTTTGAAATCCTTCTTTTCTTCCAGGCATTTTAAGGACACACATACACGTGGCATGGGTGTAATATTTACGTGATTTTTGTTTTGTATATTCTTTTAAATATATTAACGTGGTTATTATTGCGTGATATTATGTTGACATGAATAAAAATTGTTAATTGTTGTTGGTGGTATTCAGTTGGATTTTGTACTTTTTCGGGTTATCCTGGTGGTCTGTTCGTTTGCTTAACGAATGTTGACTTTGTTCGGGTTAGACGGGTTTTGATTGTTGGTTCGTCCAATGTATCTTGTCATTGTTGTACAATTAGTTATTTTGTTACTGTTACTGTTGTTAGTGGCTTTTTTTATAATTGTTTCATTGGATCCCGAGTGATATTGAATTGTAATGTGAGTGAAGAATTTAATAAATTTAAATGTTATGAAGAAACTGACCCTTGGTCTATCACTTGACACACTTAAGATGCGATCCAAGGGAGTTGCTAGACGATTTACTCAAGGTAAGACGACCCAATACGATTTCTTATCATTTTCAACGTCCATTTAAAATGTTAATTTCCATAACGTGGAACTCATCTTAAATTGAAAAATTCGTTCCGGATAATAATGCTTTGGTTCTGTTTGAAAAGATATTTGTATCAGTTAATAGTCTTAAAGTGTTAAGTGAATAGTGCTAACGTGCTTACATAGCTCCATCGCAGGTAACGATTTCCTGGTTTATTGTGTGCAATTCATTTCGGATTTTATGGTGACCGAAAAAAGAAAAATTCAAATTGTTTATTTTCAAAGGCACTGGCGCTTGTGAAGAGGAAAAATGAATTTTTTGTTATTAACACAAACAAAATGAACACTTCACTATGATAAAACAAATATTTGAAGATAATAATTTATCAGTTCGAAATCCATACATTGTTGCAATTAATTCGCTGAGTTTGGAGTTTGAAGTTTGGTGATGCTATCAATAACATTTTGTGAAAACATTCCCAAATGACCGGATCCAGAATCCTGTTTGGAATGTTTTGTGATGTTGTTTTTGTGTGTAACAATTTTGTAGTCAAAATTTATGTCTTTGATTTCTGTTTATCTTCATTCACTATATGTGTCTTATCAAACACTGTATAAATACAAGAACTTTTTGCTTTAGCTTCCTGTCCAATGTGGTTTCGAATGAGGCTACTGCATTTGCGTGAATATATTTAAAGAAATCATCTTCTCTAGATCTTGGATGGGAAAACCCTTGTTAAAACTCGTAAACAAGATAAAGACATCAAGTACTAATGAGACACAACACATTTGGTTGAAGTTTTGAGGAGAATTTAAGCGCCAGAGACACCACAAAAATGTATCTGCATCTGAGCGTGGGAAGGTTTGAGATAATTTCATAAAATTGTGTCGCAATAACCGAGTGTCATCGGAATTCCAAAAGAATCACATAAATATAAACAGAACATCAACAAGTGTTCTTTCAATCCCACATAATTGTGTTATGAAACATCTTCAATTTTTATCACAGTCTTATCAATTCCCTCAGTTTCACAGATCCACATATTTTCATGGTGATGTTTTTATATTTTTGGAGCAACTCTTTGGTCTTATCGCATCCCCAGCACTGGTACAATTTTGGGTTGAGAATATTTTCCGACCATACACAAGTGGGAATCACCAGTTTATATTTTCTCAACATTACGATGAATTACGTAATTTTGCAAACTTGAGTTTTATCTGAGTTTTCTCGAATGATTCAGTGGAATGCTCTGGAACGAGTTGCAACAATGTTATCGTTGTCAATTGTCAGAGTTACTTGGAAATGAACGATTCTCCATCTAAGATCTTCCGGGAAATGTCAGATGGAACTTCTAAGTCTATATCCCGGACACGCTTCCACAAGAAAGTCTTGAAAGTGAGTAGGTATCGCATATCATTCCAAGAAATCAGACACTCTTAGAAAACCATGTCATGAGCTGGCTGATATCACTTGCCAAAACTATAACACATATTCTAAACCGCAATATCTACATAAGGACGTTGCGGAAGTGACTCGAAATTTAGGTTCTTCAGCTTCGTCTTATCGGAGCAAAAAATTTTTCGGGGACAAAATATTCGCTTATGGTGGAATAGATTCCATGTTGTGACAAGAAATCTATTCTACAACCATAAAGTGTTTTAAGTTATTTAATAATTTGAAAAAAATTTAAATTATATCATTAATTGAATGTACAAACCACATAATCTGCAAAGCGGATGCAGAATATCCACAAAAACTTTTTGACATAGAAATATATGCAAAAAATATAAAAAAACATTTTGGGGATTTTATCAAATTTCCATTTGTCCAAAAAACGTTTTTGCCAAACGATTTAGTTAGTGACATTTCAAGTAATTGATCAAACGTAGTTTGTGATAATTGAGTTTTAGACACTAATAAGGGAAATTCGATGATACAGTGAAGTGTTTACCTTTAATTTGTCATCGTGAAAGCGTCATCTATCATATCAACTATCGATATAAGTCATTTACGTAAAGGTAATTAACTCATCAAAATTGTCTACTTGGCACTAACTCGATTTGAATATGCATCAATCATTGATAACTTACGGAATCGCAATCGAAGGTTCGCAATAACCCGAAAACGTTTAAATTATAAGAAATTTAATAAATTTTGTCGTCATGTAGCAAGATATCACGAAGTTTTTAGGTGTCTATAAAACACCAGAAAAACAGATACTATCCATACAGTTTTTATCATTTGGTTTGAATTCATAAAACATGATCATAAAGATAATATTTGACAAAAACCAAGTGATAAAGTATAATCCCTTAAGTAGCGTGTGTGTTAAGATATTAAAATATTTATGAGTTATAGAATTTGTACATGTGCAAATAGAGATATTAAATTTTAAACGAAGAATATGTGAAGGTTTCCTTCTTCATAAAAATTGAATTTCCTTAACATGTCTGATATATGAAAACAGGAAAATGAAAATTTTCAATGATAACAAACCAATTACAAATCCATTTATTATCGAAAAATAAACATGGAAGCTATTGATATACTCATAGATATACTTCATCATCGTTGCAATAGATAGCTTCTATCTATTCTTATCAATTCTATAAATTATAATTAAAATAGTTTACACTTAAAATGAACATGAAATTAGCACTTCACACAAAACTGGAAAGAAATAATTTGAAACCGGGTACAATATCACATTGAAATCGTTATCACCTGTTATCAGTGATCAATTTTTATGTCATTATCATTATCAGTTTGACAGTTTTTCTAGGTAAACAGGTTGATCCCTGGTCAATGATCAGCAATTTTATATAATACAATTTCATATGAACACAATAATTCCTCAGTATTCAAGTCATTTGTATTAGAATTAAACTATTTTCTTCATTTATTAATTTATTAATCAACAAAATATTAATAATAACTCAAAATTATAGCGATTGCAAATCGAATTATGCGTCAACTGATGGACATCTTGTTTAGATAGCAAAAATTTCTTGAGTACCTTTATCAGTTGAGAGATAATAATGATAGCGTTTTCGTTCAAACAAGTAGCTACAACCGAAATTGTCAAATCTATAGTTAAACAGTTTTAATTCAAGTGTTAAAGAAAATGTGTCCATCTAAGGGAAGTTTCTTAAAGACAATTTTGCAAGAATAAAACCGAAAATTCGCAAGTCACACACAAGGAGAATGAGTAAGTGAACATTTTCATTTAATTCGGTTTTTTACGTATTTCTAGAAAATTTTCCTGAGGTCAAAGGTTAGTTCAAAGGTTCACCCCTTTTCTCACGCCATAAATTCTCAAGTGATTAACTGAATTCCTTCTGGAGTCGATGTCAGATGAACAATCAAACCTCAAATTGGATATGGTTAGGTATCTGCGTCACGATGAGGTCAAATTCAGGTCAAATTCAGGTCAAAGGGATTCACTTGGGTTTGTCTTTTGTGCAAAGGGTTAGATGCAAGGGTTAATCATTTTTTTTTTTTTTTTGAATTTCAATTTTCACCTAATTGTGGAATAAATTTTTTATTGTTATCTTTAAAAATAATTTTTACTTTTTTGGAAAATTGAATTTTTTCATTTTTCCTATTGACATTTTGTGAGTGACACTTGAAAGTGAAAATCGTTCGACCTTGACATTTTGTTCTGATCCTTAAGGGATGATTGAGTCATATTGTCTGTCTCCAGGTCTGTGAGACAATTTCCTCAAGGGGTTAAAGAGTGAATTCTGGGTTTCAATTTTTCATCAATAATTATTGAATTTGAATTACAGCTTTAGAGTTGAAAATTAATTTTTGTTGGGTAGCGTAGAATTCTCAAGAAGCGAAATTCGTTGCAGAAATTCGTCTCAAGGATATGTAGAACCCCTTGCGTAAATTCGAGTGGTTTGAATTTGGTCTGCTCAACGACATCATTACGTCATTGTTTCTGTACATAGACGACTCAAGAGACTCAACTCAAGACGATCGTTCCCTCACTTCATTCATTTGAGGAATATAAAAGACGAAAAAATAAAATTGGAATAATCATTTTAGAAAAATGCATAAGTGTATTTCCTCTGCACGGAATCCTTGAATCCTTGCAGCAGATGATGGCGATGATGTTGGCACAAATGCATCGCAGAAGGACTCAACAAAAGCGAAACTTGAATATGTGATGGGTTACTTGCAAAAGATATCCGCATCCGTAGAAGAAGGTGAAGCGGATAAGACAAACCTCTGGAACCTCTATCGACCAGGAGGCATACAATGACACGCGTCAGAATACTTCCGGTACATTCCACCGCAACTAAAACATTGTATGGGGTTTGAACTTCTGCTCCTGTCCATGGGTACGAAAATGAACTTCCGTTCATGATTTTAAGACCTCGTCCACGCCTTCAATGCCTTCTGCATATTGTGAGTCGTTGAGCAACAAAAGACTTCTTCTTGTACTTCTTGAGTTCAAGACCAGAAAACCAGACCAGAAGAGGCGGCACAGACGACATTGCCGTGATGAAAAATTTTTATGGAAATGCAAGGAACACGTTTTGTCCTTGACAGATTCCCTAGTCCTCGATTGCAGTCCTCAGGCATAGTCATTCGTAGCAGAGATATTAGATTACCGAATAAGTGTAATTAGTCCTTGCACAGTACATCGACATCCTGAAATGCTCCTTGACGTCATCGACGAGGGACCTTCCTTGACAGTTATGTCAGATGTTCCAGAATCCTGTTCCTTCACAATCTTCCCTCTTAGATCATGACCCTCCCAGGATTTGACTGAACTCGACTTGAAGCGAATTGACGCGACTCGACTTTGATTGACATTCGAGAGGGAGTGAAGGGAGAATTTTGTGGAAATTTTCAATTGTACCTATATGTTTTGATTTGAAAGATCACTTTATGTACCTACCTACTACATAACCAGATCACTTACGCAAATAACTGAAATGACTTCCTTGATCCGGAATCCCGGAGAAATTGAAAAAGACAAAAATTTCAAAAGAAAAAAAAATAAAATCCCGCCAAAAACAAAAAATTCCTTCACTACTTTTTTTTCGCAGGACATCGAACAATGTTTAGACGTAGAATTTCACGACATGACATCCGATTCGACTCTTGACATCATTAACAGGCATTTAAGTGGATTTCCAGCTGGGTAAATTATATAGTACGATTTGATTTTTGAAGGATATGAGACACATTCGCATGTCGCTTTTGTGTCTGTCAGAGAATGTTTGAATCTATCC
Source organism: Chrysops caecutiens (assembly GCA_963971475.1). NCBI lineage: Eukaryota > Metazoa > Arthropoda > Insecta > Diptera > Tabanidae > Chrysops > Chrysops caecutiens. The sequence goes on from OZ020570.1 coordinate 9,224,727, forward strand.
CGTGAATCAACGGCATTCCAACAGGATAACGTTCGACTGATGGAATCTATTGAATAAACCCCTGGAAGATACTAGGCACTGGAACAGTGAACTCCATTCCATTGTGAGTCAACCGTGTGAAACACTGCATGAAATCAGGACATAAGGTGTCCTGTATCAATTTGTTTGTCTTCATTCATTATTCATAATTTCAAGGATATATAATCTATTTTCGTAATGAAGACATCACACAACTGTGTTCCCAGGATGAACCGTATCCTTCTGATTTCCAGTTAAATCGTAATAATTCATCGCGTTGCCATTGACGCAAAAATTTCTATAGTTAAAAATGTAATAAATTTAAAAAAATTTCTTCTAATAGACAAAAATTTCGTGTTAACAACATTCATAACACATTTAAATGATGTAATAAATAAAAATCTACCCTTCCTTGCATCCCTTCTAACTCATCCGTATTCATCAGGGGTAATAGATAACAACCGAAATTTGCATAAATCGCATCCCTTAAATGATAAAATTAGCTCATTGACGCAGAAACAGTCAAGTTGCCTTTAAAACCTTCCCTTATGAAATTTTTAAGGGTTGCATTTCACAATACCGGCATACCTACCACGGAAGGAAATGCAGTTGGTGTTGATTTTGTTTCAACGAACGCATCCACATTGCTCCACATGGAATCGATTTCGTGTGGATTTGCACGTGGATTCGACGTTGTCAAATTGATTGATTGATTGTGACTCGCATCTGACGTAGAGTGTTCTACGGAATTTTTCTACGTTGAAAATTCATCTCCAGGAAAATATGAAAATGAGTTGCGCCAAAGAAAATTCGAATTTTCTACTATTTGCACATTTCTGAGAAAATCGGGATTTGAACGTGGAAAAACGTAGAAACATTTTTCTACATTTTTCTACATGACTTCAAAGACACGCCCTCTCACAGATTTGCTCCTCCCTAATGTGTATCATCGCACATGTAGAGATGCATCATCTCCATTTGCTGACAAATGATGAGTGCTGATGACACGAAACGAGACGTAGCGGAATCATCAGTGAGACAATGTAGAGACCAAAGAGAGAGAGAATGTTTTATTATAGTGTACGTGAGCGAATTTCTCTCTCGTGAGTCGTGATGCTGTTATACAATTCGGTATGAATCGGGTTGTTGGGTGCGTGTGTGTGTGTTTACATAAGCGCTGCGGATGATGTTGACTGGACGTTGTTTGGATTTTTTCTGAGAGATGCCGAAGACGATTCTCCGATGATAACTGCGAATGTGTGTGTGTGTGTGTGACATCGACACGGCCAACAACAAATCAACGAATCAAAGACATCCCAGAGGGGTTCCAGGGCTGATGGTTAAAACGGAAAACGGAAAAGCGGAAAATCCATCGAATCAGTGTTGTGTGTGACTGCCAAGGGATAGAGACATGTACAGGGATGGTACATGAATGACGAGCACGAGGGATGAAGTGAATAGTGAGTGGTGGTTGGTATCAGGAGATATTAGGAATAAGACGAAAAAAAATTCAGTATGAATTTGTGCATACAGTGAAGACACAACGAAACGCAACCAGACACACATACCCACGGAGGGGGTAGAACGATTTACGTGTCAACAGTAGCTGTTACAGCATCAACAGAAACATTACAACAGCAACATCACCAACAGCACAACAGCAACAAAAAAAATTTAGTGAATTTTGTTTTTCTCTAACTCGCCCCCTTTCGACACTATTCTCTCGGGTGCAACATTTGACAATTAAAATCAAAACAACATTTTTAGTCGACCCCTAGCATCCCTATCAGACAGACAAAGAGGGATTTTTCGCTTTTCGGTGTCTTGTTTCAAGGGAAAAACATTTAGTGAAAAATTTTCCATTTCCATTTGATCTGGCCGAAAGTGCAAACAAATCGGTTAAGAGTGAATTTTTCAAAATAATATTTTTAACCAAAGAAAATTGAATTTTTTAAGTTTAAATTTTGTTTTCATTTTCATCCCTTAACTATTGTGATATTTATTTTTAGATTTTGTGATTTTCGAGTGATATACAAAATGATGAAAGATTGTCGATTTGTCAGTGATCGGTTTTTGGGGATTTTTCGTAATCCTATTGAGTTGTGAAATTTTTACAACATTATATAATTTGTGCAAATACAATTAAAGATTATTTGGAGCTTCTGAAGAAATTATCAACGAAAGTGATTATTTTGAAAATTTTGTGATTATCTCACCAAAGGATACCCGACATTCGATGCTGTTCGATCGTTTGACTATGTCAGGTATGGATTTGTTTGTTTAAAGTGTGATCAAAACGCATTCCTAACTTTGAAAATATAATCTCAATCATACTCCGAGTAGTCCTTTGAGCGTGGGATCCTTAAAACCAAGAGATACATCCTTTTTTCAAAAACCTGATAACACGAATCAACCAAAATCTTGAATAGTGAATGAAATATGAAACCCTCATGGACACAATTGTCTTCCAAAGGATGTGACTTGAGGATATCGAAAGGGTATCTTAAGTAGCTACAATGAAAACAATTCCAATTCAACTTTGAGAAAGTACAAAATTCAAAGAAATTATGCACCTGAAAGCAACTCAATCAAGATAGGATTCAAAATTTCAATTTCTGGGCTTATCCCTTTCTTTCAGGAACAGAATATCTCCTATATTCAATGTGGTTTTGTTAGAATCTATTCACACACCTGTCGAACGTGGTTTTCGTGGGAGATGAACATAGATATTACTTCGTTTTAACAGTTTCCTATTCAATATAACAGAAAAAATTCTTCGTACTCCAATTAAGGCAGAGACACCACGACGCCGTGATAAGTGCAAATTTCCAAAAATTTTGGTTTTTCAAAGTGATAAACTTCGCCAAGTGTATAATGTCGCCGCGTTAAGATCAATCAAAAGTCACACGCTCGTTATGCAAATGTTCCTCAACGAAACGAAGAATTGTGGTAAACGTGGTTGGCCTAAAAAGCGCATTTTTGGTGTGATATAAAATTTTTCGAGTGAATTATCGAACAAAACAAAGATATTGTTATCAAACTAGAGTCTTGCATTGATTCTTATCAAATCCGAGTTGTCGGTTTGTGAAGGTAAAGGCAAAAAAACAGAGAAACGCTAAAAGCGGAAAAAGTATTTTTTTGTTATTTATTCTGTTTATAAACAAAACCCGGTAAAATATCAATAGAATGTGTGGTTTATAAAAGAATACCCTGAAAACACTGTGTGATGTACGATTGTCGGCAAAAGACCACTTCTACAAGTATGCACAACAAATCGCTCAAGAGTCATTTTACATCCAATAAAAATTTTCTTCCGAAATCATAAAAGTTTTATCTAAAAAGGATATAAGGATATCACTTTACGGTTTTATAACAAACAATAATAACAAGAAAACATCTCTTCCTTTTGTTGTTGTCATAGAACAAACACGGATCTGGATTGTGATCTAGAAAAGGATATGTTCCCGTCCTTTCCGGTGTAACACAACTATAGTGACGCAACAAACAATTTCTTTATCTCCTCGAATGAGGTTCTGGTCCATTCATATCTAGTGCTCGTTTTACAAGACAAAGCAGCAACTGATCATGTTGGCAGACCTGCTAACGTTGCAAAAGATGAGAAATTTATTGTGTCTGCCCGTGGTGTGGACAAGTAGCAAGTGTTCGATAACAATTTCCCTGAAGTGATTAACAAGTGACACAAATCATCTTTGATTTGGACCACATTACCAACGGATTCTCCGTCGCTGAACCCTTTACCACCAAAACGAACCTTCAAATTCAAGGGCTGTCATACGATCTGTCACATTTCAAGAACACACAAACAAATACAGGACTTTGCATACTTGCGTTATGTAAATAGGTGATGAAGAAATCAAAATTTTTTGTTGTTCTGTTTTATTAGACACGTTCCGGGTAATTCGATGCCATCTCTGGTCCATGAAGGGTTCTGTTTGCATTCATTAGGATGCAAATTTCGACTGTCATTATTTGTAAGTCAATGAGATATTGATATGTTTGGTGTTGAATTTTGTTGATCAGTTGCATTCCGTTTGTGATACAACAAACTCAGTTGTTGCAATAGTTTTGCCCAAATTGAAATTTTGTGTCTTAAATTTTGAACAAAACATTGTAAAATTAGATAGGTACAGTCCAACAATGATGTACGCACCAAACCTTGAGATAACCATGAAGGTCAGATAGACATTAATATCCGACGACGATTGGGTTCGCTAGTCGTTAAAATGCAATAAACCGTACCATGAGATATCAAAATACAATATTTGGTTCCTGATCGACTCACAACTCAAATACATGATACTGTCTTCTTTTGCAGGCAGCAGTGGAGACGAACACGATTTACCAAATCGTCACCGGTTTCCATCATCTAGCTTAGATATCCCATCAACATTGCAAGTGATACCACTCAGTCCTGACAGTAATAGTGACAATTTTATGGAACGCTACAAAACTCCATCATCACATGAACAACGATCGACGACAGCTGAAAATTTCCTCAATGAAATGGCACGATTGCAACAGGAACCTACACATGACTTGGATGTCAGACATGATGGAGTCTACGCCAAGGCTACATTGTCACGGGGACAACGTTTTGGCCCGTACTCCTTCAAATGGACCAGTGAACCGGTGGACAAAAAGTGCGCTTGGGAGGTAAGTCACGACTTTAGTATAAGATGAGCCTATCCTTCTGTCCTCAATGAATCGTCGCATCTTCATCGGGAGATAATTGTCTCCTTGATTAGTTTCAATTGGTTTCATTCGGAAAATTGGCTTCAAGTCCTTATAGATCCAACATCCTCAAGTTGGACGGCATTATTTAGATTGCTTTATGGTTTTGATTATGAGGTCCTCGTGGATTGTATTGTGACATCTTATAATTATCAAACTTGAGTCTAAATGTTCTTGACTTATGTTAGTGTTAGCTGTATTCATCTGGAAATGATTTTCATTGAATGATTCGAACCACTCGGTCGATCTTCATAACAAAACAAACAATTACCTTAAGTCCTTCTAAGAAAAATTTCATTAAAGACCTTTTTCAAGATGAGTTCCTCACATTATCTTAAGAATTACAACTTGAAATCTTGTCAAACAGATCCATCCCAAAAGAAGAACTCAATGCGTTCTAATCCCTCACACTTTTGAAGCTATTAACACCATTGGAATGAGTTATTCAGCACAAGATTTTTCTAGGATTCCATTTCGTTTATTCAAAACCCGCTTAGTTTAGCACTTATTCAAGTTGTTATTGCCAAAGTACTTGAACAAGTCTAATTTATAGCCTAACAAAAGAGGTCTGGTGCTTCGCAAACCACTCACTAATTAACGCAATCGAATGAGATAAACAAAAATTAATTTTTTTCCCTACTCCAAGAATCGCTCAAATAGCTCTTCTTGTTACCAGTATGTGTTTGAAGTGCTAAAATGTTTATTTTATCAAGAAACTTCTATTTATCACATTGAAAATCTTTCTAGGAACAAAATGTTCCCGTGGGACACTCAACGCAATGATAAGACAACCGCATGAAACCGTTCATTGGTTTGGGGGCGTGCGTCTTGCTTAAGTTTTTATCCTTTTGAGGAATTACAGAATATTCCTCGTCTTTCATGTCATTATCCTTATAACTGCAAGTGATCATTTTGTTTATCTTCAACTCAACCGCATAATTTGGTGACATGCTCATTGCGGCTCTCGGAAGGATGAGACACAAGGAAACAGAAAACAGAAAACATGAAAAGTCCTTTTAACTTGTACCGTCCTTTTTGAATGAAATTTTTCTTGGCAATTTGTTATCCATTGTTTGTTGAATTATACGAAATCACGAACATTTCCATCATGTACCTCACATGGCGATGAGTATCCTAGATAATGTGTTAAGGATACAACAAGAATTATGTTTTTTTTTGCAATTTGAGATGTTGCAGTTGCTTCCTGATCCTGGCACATACATTTAAAAGGAATTAAATTAAATTTCTTTCACACGAGCCGTGTGTTTGTGTTGGTTAAGTTGTCATAAACCATTCAAGGAGATATCGCTAATTGTCAGAGTCCTTAAAGGAAGAAAAATTTCTCACTTTCGGAACCCTTTGTTGAATGTCAATCACACAAGGATATTCATATGACACGTTCGTCATTGTCATGCTGACAGTAGGCGAATGTGTGTGTTTGCATCTGTGTGTGACATGTCACCTGGCCAAAAAGGGATTTTTCAAAATTATTATATTCACGACGACATCTTGTTTTGTATTCATACAAATATTTTTCCTACCTGTAGTCGAAAACCAATTCTCAATGTCATATTTCTATTTGTGTCCTTTTCAATCAAAGGACATTCAGTCTGCAACAGAAACATCCTGATGTGTGTGATAGCGGTAGCATCGAAAACAGTAGCATCTCAGATATACAACACAAAACACGATAAGGATCAGCTCCTTGATACTGGGAATTCACGCAGGACGATGAAAGGAAGGAGGAGGGTGACATGAAGCTATGGCCCGTATCTCTGGTTGACGTCATTTTTAATTGGAATTATCCAATTTTTGGGTGAGAAGTGATGGTTACTATCCTTCATATCCTTCATCTCGTGCGTATCCTTCAAATGTTCAGGCTTGTGTCATTTTGTGTGTATGATGAAAACCGAATTTAGGACCCATTTAAAGGACATTTCTGTGGATTTACGGTTGTTTGAGTTTCGACTCCTCTTCGCTTGATTGAATCACATTTTTTGTTAAGGTTTCACGCCTGATCAAGGCTCATGTCTCTGTCTGCATTGGGTTAAATCCTCAAGGATTAGCTTCTTTTTATGGTGATTTCGTTGAAAAGACTGAAATTACGAGACATTAGGGTTGTCGTCGAGTCTTCCCAGGATGATATTTTTTTATCCCATTTTCGATGATTGACAAATTCATCAAAATGGCGTCAATTTAATCAAATTCTTTCCTCATCACTTGATTTGGAATTTCTGTTTTTGGGAAAAGTTCTGTTACTTGACGCAGTTCTTTGGGTTGTTTTTTTGTTCCCAGCTTCATTTTGGAATGTTAATCCTGAGTGACAGGATTCAGGATATAAGGATAGGGTGTTAACGGTGGTTTTGAAATGAATACGTTCCGAAAATAAAGAGGAACGTGTTCATTAATATGGATATAAACCCGGGAACGAGAAATGCTTGTAATCAAAATTGTAAATTTAAGTTTACGAAAATGAAATAGATGACAAAATCTCATGACTACAAAATGATGCAACCAAAACCCAAAACTTGAATTCTCGAGAAAAGAATGGAGGACGACAGAACGAGCTAATCAAACGTGACGTGCGTGCGTTCACGATGCGATGTAGAATTCCAAAGAAAGCTTGAAGTTGTTGTCGAAACATTTTAAATTCGTACGAGCAAAATATCCTGAATTGAGGAGGAATGTAGTCAGCTCGATTATGAAGCCAGTGAATTCGTAAGAATCGCAATAAGAAAACGAAAAAAAATTTTTAATTTAATTACACACGCGAATTCATTGTTAAAAAGCGTAAAGTTGTGGAAGCTTTTGTGAGCAGCCATTCAGGTATTTGCATATCCCCCACCAAAAAAAATATGTGGAACAAAATGCATTCCAGTCGAAGTGGATAAAACATATCAAATGGAAAAACAAAGGGCAAAATGCCAAGTACCCAGCAGTGGAGCCCGTTCCGGTGGATGTTGCTTTAAATTAGACACAACCTGGGGTTGGTTTTGAAGAAGAAGAAGATGAAAACGAAGAAGAAGACGATGTGGTGGTGGTGGCTTTCTTTGGATTGGTTTGTGCATTGTACCTTCATATGAACAAATGTGGATATGAGTATTTGTTGGAAACCTTTTCAGATTCACTGAACTGAAATTTCAACTTAAAACCCTTCTGCCCTTTATTCTCGCTCTTTCTCTCTCTTGCGCGCGAGGTCTCCCTCACAACAGTAATAGCAACAACAACAAACACTTGAAATTGTAAGGATTTTCTGTACGAAAACTAAAATGCACTTATGCAGTTTTTGGAGCGTTGCATTTTCACGGTGCAAATTTTTCCAGCAGTGTTTTAAATTTTATTGAATTCAGTATATATTTTTTTTTCCAGAAGTAATACTAAATAAAATTTTCCACTATTAAATGTCCATTTTAAGTGTTGCCATATTCGAAAATACTAAAAAAAATTCCAGTTAAAACTTTCAAGTGCTTCCACGACTCTAAGCTTAGATTTCAATTAACGAAATTTTTAAGCTATAAAATGCAAAAAATCCTGTCGTCCTCATTAAAGTAAGGACCACAGTCTCTTTTAAAGATGGAATCCTTCCTTCATTAGTAAAAGTTACAAACGAATCCTGTAGGAAGTATGGGTTCAAAATGTAACTCAAGTTGCAATAAAGTTGCAATTACGCAAGGATCGTTTCAGGAAAAGTTTCGAGTTAATCTGGTGGAACAAAAAATTTTTATATAACGTATCCTTTGGACGTTCCTGTTCAGTGATAAGAAAATAATTTCAAAAATGCATTTTTAAACCCTCCTGAAGTTCGTATCTAGTCAACCAAGCGGAACTACTTTTTCTGAACTTTCTTCTAATTGAAATGGAAATTCCCTCCTCCACCTTCTTCATGTTTCTCTTGTTGCTGCTAAGGATCTCTCCAAGGATACTTGAAGAGGTTCAGAGAAATACTTAACTTTCAGAGTTGATGACTTCCTGGAAAGTTACAAATTGTTATAGAAAAGAAATGAAGCAGATTTTAAAACATTCTTCATAATCTGCGAAACAGTTAAATCGTAAAATATAAAATGGAGGATTTTTCAAAATGAAAAGCTCTTCATCATGTTTCATGTGTGATCGTGAAATGTCAAACATTTCCAGCAAGCACTTGTGCTTTCTTTCTCTCAACAATCTAAAAAAGTCTGCAGAGCTTAAAGTTTCAGCATGAAGCTTTAAAGCTTGATTTGAATTCACAATTTTTTTATTTACATATAAATACGTGAGAAACGATCTAGTAAAAATCCTGGGATTTTTCCCACCAAAATTCGCAAATTTGTTGAATCCTTCAACGAGGGGAAACCGGGTCATGTTCCACACAATCAAACCTCTTCCGAGAGTACTTGAGGTCTAGGAAAATACCTTCCACACTTGAGCAAAGTGGAGAGTCCATGTATATATATATATAAATCATTTGATAAAAACAAACCATAGGGGTGGCTATTGTTTTAGTAAATAGGGTTAAAACTGAATGAGAAGTTCTTTATTTTCACGAATTTGGTTGATTGGTTAGAAAACCTCTAAATGAAGGTTTTCGAACCCTTTTATTACGAATTTACGAACATCTTCACGCATTTAACCGCATTAGTGGTGCAGCATCTGTCTACTTCATGTGACTCGAGTGGGGTGGTTTTTGAGGGTTTCCATGTTTTTTGGGGGTATTTTTAAAACTTTGAGGATATTTCAAATATCCAAATAGAAATATAAATCGAATATTATATATCACTTCAAAATTACTTCAAGTGTCAGTGGTGTGTTGTTGGGTTAATTGATCGATTTTGCATTGAAAATCTGAAGAGAAAAGTAAATCCGCCCCCTCCACCATCTTGTGGCGACTTTTCGCATTTCGAGCATCAATTAAATTTTCATTTTGGAGTCACAGTTTGTTCGAATCAATGATTTTCCCACATTTCCTCAACACACAATCTTCCACAACGGATTAAGGATGATCTCATTGTCCGGTATTTGTCCGCACAGGATACAGGATTCCTACCATCCTTCTTAACTTTGAATATCGTAAAATGAGATCCTCTTGATCCTGTGGTCTCGTCCTTTACCTAAAATTGTTACAAATTTACAAAATATTCATCTAATTTTGATCTATTCTAATCGATGTGTCCTGAAACCGGTGTTAAGGATTAGTAACATGAATTTCGTCCTTTATGCATCCTTGTTCTCGGTCCTTTATCTAGTCAGTCTTTTCATTGAGCAAATCACTTCCACAACTCCGAAATGCGTCAAGGAACATTTCAATTCGTCCTTTTTCCTTTTCTAACCAACAATAAATCGATTTAAGGATTTGAAAATCCTCAATTTTTGAACCTTTTATATAACGATTATCGCCTCGTTTCTTTGGTGACTTCTTACGTGTTAAGTTGTGTATTAAAAGTAGTGCGTCTTCATTTTGGTTTTTCAATTCTAGAAAAAGGACACAAACAAGGATATACCAATATTGTTTGATTGAATTATACAATTTTCTTTTGACAGAATTAGTTCTTAAGGATTTATTGAGTGATTGATTACACGTTTTTGAGCAGTTACTTTCTAGTTAGTGTTTTGATTCGTTTGGTTATTATGTGCTATTGACTTTTACTTAAGTGGATTTTGTGTTATTAGTTTGTTTTATAAAGAAACCCGAGATTTATATAACTGAATGTGATAAAAAGCACAATTTCAATTGTGACAAACGCAAAGTAAAAGTGTTAAAAGCTATAGAAAGTTTATGAAATTTGCGTTGTTCTGTGTCTGTTAGTCGACTTCAGTTCGTCTTTAGAATTCAGCCACAACGTGAACGATACAGAACCCCTTGAATTTGGTCTGCTCAACAGCATCATTACGTCATTGTTTCTGTACATAGACGACTCAAGACGATCGTTCCCTCAGTTCATTCATTTGAGGAATATAAAAGACGAAAAAATAAAATTGGAATAATCATTTCCGAAAAATGCATAAGTGTATTTCCTCTCCACGGAATCCTTGAATCCTTCCAGCAGATGATGGCGATGATGTTGGCACAAATGCATTAGAGGAAGAACTCAACAAAAGCGAGACTCGAGTGTGTGATGGGTTACTCGCAAGAGATATCCGCAACCTCTGGAACCTCTGACGACCAGGAGGCGCACATACTTCCGGTGCATTTCGTCAAGATGTTTTTATAAGAAGTGGAACGAAAAACTAGTATCCCTCTATCCCTCTAATATTAAATGGTATTATTTTGTAGCCCACTGTAAATTCTCTTAAGACACAATCCACGTGCAAGTAATTCTCATATAAATGCCCGAATACACTCAGCTAATACCTCACAGATGGCGCTAGTGTGTGCAGACTCGAACGTAGTCGAACTAATTTTTCCCCTTTTCCAGGTTGTCGACGGTTCGAGTGTGCGATGTTGGCTCGAACCAGTGACGGACTCCGGCGGAAGTTGGCTTGAGAAGTTACGGAGCGTGCAGAACGCGAACGAAGCGAATTTGCAGCATTTTCTAGCATCGGGATTTGTAAGTTGAAATTTTCAAATTTAATTTATTTAATTTTGATAATTTACGAAGAGATTTGCGTAATTTTGAACTTGACTAACGTCTTCCATTTCAAGTTCAATTTTGTTCAAGTTGGTTCGACATCGTTGCTGTTCTCGCAATGGAAATGCATGAAAATCGTGTTTTTCGTTAATTAAAATTGATTTTTAATTGTTTTTAATTGAATTTGAGTTATGCAAACAATAAAATTATGAAAATTAATTGTCGGCCTAAATTCGTTTCTAGTCTTTCAAGGTAAAAGCGATCCGGTAATGGGGCTGACTCCAAAAGAACTTCTTTAAAAACCCACAAATTCGGTCGTCATTAATACCTAAATTCAAATTCGAAACAAATTCCTTAATAATTATTTGTAATCGTTCTCCTATCAATAACTATTAGTAATAACACGGAATTTCTTCTTTTAGCTGTGGTACGAGGTTTGTAGAGAAATTCCACCAGGAACGGAAATCACATCTGGACCAAAGATCCTCCAACTTAGAGACATTTTCAATAGCAACGGATCGCACGAAGACAAAAGTGACAGGGAAAGTGGTGAGTTTAGTTGGAGTTTAGTTAAAGCCCCATTTAGAGGATCATATCCGTTTCAGTTTCAGTCCAGACGTCAGTTCTGTTCTGTTCTGTGCCTGTGTAGCTCTTTCTTGTAGAAATTTCAGTTGCAACTGATAGGAGCGACGCATTCGTTTACACGTCATATTCGCATGAACTGAAACTGAAACTTATGGGAATCCCATCAGTAACATGTCAGTTGAACTGATATCTCAACTGAAACTGAAACGAATATGATCATTTTATTTTCATCCCTAAAACGCCATCTTTTTGTGAAACTTGATTGAACATTTACGATTCGTTTGATTTGAACGAGTCATGCAAACCACACAACAATCGGTGGGTGATTCCCATACTGAATGTCCTTATGTTTCATGTAATAATGGATGGTAACAATCAAGGGACAACTGCAATGCAACTGATTCCAGCTGATAAGGATTATGACGCGATAAACAAGAGAATAGAATCCCTCACACTCTCCTGATTTGGACAAAACATGTGGCCAAAGATAAAAACCTCAAGAACCCAGCGGGAATGATCATAAATATCAACATGAGTCGTGTGTCCTTCGATTGTTTGGTGGATTCATCCAGCAAGGGTAGTAGTAGCTGCAGAGTAAACAACGGCTTGAAATGGTCCTGAAATAAATCCGGTATACAAATATCAAAATTGGAAATCAAAAAGGCAAATAATGAACGATTCAAATGATATCTTCATCATGCAATGTGTTATGTGTTATGTTATACAACCCCAAATGATAGAAATGAAAAGTAAATACAATTTCATATCATCCCTTAAGCCCTCATTCGAATCATTTGTTGGGTGATACATTCTCGCTCAATTTATCACACTTCCAAGCTAATCACGCGAGGGAAATTGTCCATCATCAGTATTCTGTATTGTGAAAACCCCAACCCCTATAATGGTTTCATCTCTTCCAGATAATGTCCTCGTCAAAGATTACACAGTATCACAAATTATCCCTCAACTTGATGTCAGCACTGTAACCGGATATTCACCCGATGAAAACATGACATCATCCTTCCGTTGAATTAATCCTTTATTTTTTCTCGTGTCAACGTAGTGGTTGCATCAAACTATGACGAATTAATATTTTTTTGACATATTTAAAAACGCAAATAAGGGACAACATAGCACCCGAAAAGGGATCATCCCAGGATCATCAAAATCTACTGATAGGAAAAACTAATTTTATAATTTTTAATAACCCTCTGGAAGGGGTGGAGGTTTTTTTTCCCAATTTACAAATTCATCAAATGGGGTGTGATGGATTGATCCTTTATTTTTTATAAATTTTTTAAATTTGAATTTAATAATATTTACACGCACGCGCCGGGTACTTTTAAGCCTTTTTTTGTGGAATAATTGGAAGATAGATTGGGATAGATTAGGACTTTGTTGCGGCACGGGCTACAAATCGTGATTGAGATGTGAGGGTATCTTTATTACCCGGTTTGATGTCGGATGTCAGCTATGATCAGGGTTTCATCTGAAATACGTTGAGGAGTTTCTTTGATTCTAGACTCCATGGCGACTGCAGGATCGCAGGTAAACGACTCCAACTCATTATTCCACTGTAAAACATGCAAGTGTCAGAAGGACTCACGTTTGGCCCGTGCAACGTTACCAATGTCATTTAGTCAAATGATCATTTAATGTAAATAGAAACACGCACAGTGACAGTGATTCTTGAGAAAAAAAAATCACAAAAAACATGTGGTTCTATAGAATAAGGGTTGACACAAAATTGTGCCCTTTTGTTAAAAGGGTGTCCTTTGGGAAATGTAGAATTTTTCGCTTTCAATTTATCATGGCTGCATGTATATTTTCGTTCCAAAATGTGACAATTGTCCAAGGGATCGGATTGATATGTATCTCTCTGGGCATAAAGGGTACAGGGTCCTTGGTGGTGTTGTCGTAACATAATAGTTCTGAACGTCTGCATGCATGCATATTGCGCACGAGCTTGACACCATGACTGCAATTTGACTGGTGTCTTAAAAATGACGGATGGTGAATTGCCAAATGTATGTCTGGAATGGAATTGCACAACTGATCCTTCGCAATGTGCAAATTTCCAAAGTGAGGGTAATCAGGATAAAATCATGACGATCCAGAAGATGGATTAGTAAAGGGTTCAATTAAGACTTAATCGACAATTGATGATAAATTCAGATTCGATCAGTGTCCTGAATAACAGCACCTTGAAGTCCTTTTTTAAGACACCACGTAATCACACTTGATTGATGAAGGATTCTGTAGTATTCACAAAGCTGGTCCTTTTCAGGTACAAAAAGGACACAATTTCCAAACACCTATCACTTGCGAATATCCTTATTTCTCAAATCAACGGAAGTTGTTCACCCCAAAAACGTTAAAGTCACGAAATTGAAGTTAATTTTAAGGGCTTTAGGGGTTACTGTTTGTAATGATTTCCATCCGGTGCGTTTTTGATGTTATAAACAAGCGTGCTTGACACGATATCCTTATTGTTATATTCGTAGTATCACGTTATGACCGTTGGTCGAAATTATTTATTAGATAAAATGAAATCTTAAGGGTACATTACCCTTTCAAATCGTGTCCCTTAAAAACACTTCTTACTCATGAAAGCTTTTGGATTTTAAGGATTTTTGTTCATGGCACCGAAATGAAGGCGCATTCCATGTGGTTTCTTATTCTAATCCTGTTGGTGTTCAAAGAAGCGCAACGAGTTTTCTACAAAAACCGTCTTTCCTGTTCCTTCAGATCAAAGCATACAAATGCTGATGTATGAATGTGAGATATCCCTTTTGCATATTGTACAAGAAAAACATAACGTTCAAGGATATGCCTGACCGATCTGAATGTTTACAGGTGCAAATGTTATTTTGTCTTGAATAATTCATTACTTCGAAAGGAAGTTGCAACGAATTTTTTAATTTTTAACCGTTTTATTTGAAAAGAAAAAGTTTCTTATTTTATTCCGGTGATATGCAGGATCAAGATATGCTGGATTTATTCGAAATGAATATCCTGTTAGCGAGGATAACTGATTTGTGGCACTGTGACGTGCATGTCCTTCAAATTGAAAAACTTCGAGCGTGGTAGTGGAAGAAATCAACAGCTCGGAACTCATTAGAACTTGAAGTTTATGTAAATGATGGGAAAATTACAAAATTATAATACAAAACAGTTATCGTCCTACTGTAGCATATGGTTCACTTGTGAAGAGTCAAGCTTCACTTCCTTCATGCGAACAATACCGTCTTCGGGAAAATTCAAATTTCTTCGCAAATGCCGTGGGAATTTCTACAAATTTCCCTTGACCACAAGGGGTGGAAAGAAGTTGAATGAAGGAAAAAACCAGTCGACGTGACACAATCAAAAAGTCAGTTAACAATCAACCCCTACGAGAATTTATTGAATGAATTCACCCACCATACTTGAGTCACGTTAGCCCGGGCCATGACTTGAGACACCTGTTTGCTGACAACGCATTGAGGTGCGATATGACTCCATGCAGGGTGGGTTGTCCAGTGAGAAATCACTCCACTGGAACCGACATCACACAAACCAACCTGATCCGAACCTTGGCGCTTCGCTCTGATAGACAGGTCTAAGTTAGGGATGCGTAGGTCCTTATGCAATGAGCAGGTATAGCTTAAGGACTCCACAACTACATTCATACACCACACACACCCAACTGTTCGAATGGGTTCGTGATGTCTCCCATTCGTCACGATAGATTTTCGGTAGCACACATGTGACTTCACCTGCGAATAAGGTGAATGAGGTGTCCTTTGATTGAATTCGTGTGCTTTATGAGTCGCGTCACGATGTTGTTCCTCATGTGAACACACATCGGAGTGGGGGTAATTATTCGAAAGGACCTCGTCCTCATCGTCCTCCGCCACTAGTAATTGACCGGACTTGAAGCGCCAATTGCTGGTCACCTCGGACACTTGCAAGTCCTCGAAACACTTTTGATGGCACTTACGAAGCACTTGTTTTTGAGACAAGGAAGAGTTTGGAAGTCCTTCCGATTTGTCTGTGCGCGATTATTGTTTGTATAATTCAAAACATCAACAATACGAAATATTCTGAAAAGTGTGAAAGTTTGTTTGAAGAAAAAGTGTTTTGTGTTACAAACTTTCTTAAACAATTTTTGTCTGGTTTTTTTTAAACCGTTAACAATTATTTCGGTTACATGTGTATAATCACTATCACCAAAACTTGAATTTGACTATAGTCCAGTGATCACCAAGAACGTCAATTTTGTTTTATTTTCTTCTCATTTCTGTTGTGCAAAACAAAACTCTTCGTGGATCAGTGAATCTCAGGTAAAAACATCAACAGGTAAACTTTTTCCAATTGATTGAATTTAGCAATTAAAAATAAAAACTCGCTAAAAAAGAGGTTAAAAACAAAAGAAGTGTTAATGATTTAAGCAAAAAAAAATGTCTTTATCTCGGTATTCGATTGTTTTTTAGTATCGATACAATAAATCGATTCACTTCGAACCAGAGAAATTTCCTTGATTCGAATAAATTCTTTTTCTTAATTTTACATTGCGAAATTTCCATGAGATTTTTGGCGGTGATTTTCAAGTTTTCTTTTAGTTTTTCTTTGATTTTATTACGCAAAACTTTCACAACACCTTTGGGTGACAATTTAACGTTCTTTATTAATCACTGGGTAATGAAAAGTAGAACAGTATTTTTGAAATTTCATTGAACAACTGTGACAGCAATCGTTTCCGGGAAATTTCAAATCATTTCCGGATGTTTTCTTTTTGGAAATTCGAAAATTCGAAAATTACGGAAATCTGCATTTTCTGTCTTCTTGTCAAATGAACTGAATGCGTGTGGCTACAAAGAGGAGAATCCTAGAATTCGATGTTCGGTCGCGACACACATTTTTCCTCGTTGTTCTAGTCAGCTATTCGGTTCAGATCGATGGGAATCAAAATAAAAATTGTTTTATGACGCAAAGATGGCGCTGAACACATTTTAAAGTCAAAAGTTTGAAATTGAATGAATACCACCGCTATATCCAGTTGGATTATATGAGCTAAAATCAAGGAGAAATTTTTATTACCTAAAAATAAAAAAGCGAAAGAGGGTGGATAACTTAACAAACTTGAAAATTCTCTCATAACCGAAGGTCGACGTCATTTGCACACAACGTAATAATTTGACTTTCAATTTGTATCCTCTGACTTAATTATTGGTAATAAATTAAAAAAAAAAAATCACATTTTTTTTATCCCCAAAGTCATATTTCATGTTTTTAACAATATCACGAATCGTACACGTTTATGAAAACATTAAAAATCTTAATTCGCAAATTATATTTCATAAAGATGTGATCGAGAAAAATGAAATAAAATAAAATAAAATGTAATCAAAGAAAATTGTTAAAAACATGTTAAATATAAAAACAAGAAAATATGTATAAAGTAAAAATTGAAGTTTAAAAGTGACCTGTAATTAGCTTTAAGTGAAATGAAAATTTGCATAATTCGTGATATCTCTTTGCAGATTTTGAGTAGTTAAACTCGATCGGTGTGTTGCTATTGGAATGTGTTATTTCAAGAGTTAAGGGTCAAATAGTATTATGGACATATGTGGTCAGACATATGACTCCAGATATGCAAAATTCCAGATGCAATAGACACGCCAATATCCGTATGCAATTTGCATCGGGTGGGTTGTATCACTTTGAATAGCCATAAGCTTTAATCCATATACCATGATCAACATCTTGAATAACACTAAATGATATAGGCTTGAGTTGAGGTAGTAACGTATCTATGCAGGTGGCCAAGTAGACATAACACTTCGTGATGCAGCACATCTTAAACAGAATCCTGAAGTATAAAAGTCTTGCTTTCATTTAGTGCTCACGTGAATACAGTAACAGCTAATACATTTGCCTATATAAGGTTTAGTGGTTATCATTAATCAGTGGACAACCCGGTAACAGTTTCGGGCGTAGCTAGTTACCACCGTTTTTTCAAACGGAACGACGCTGAGTATGGGCGTCTTGACTGACAAACTGGTCTTTGATTAATAGCTCCTTCAGTCACTAGCCAGTAGTAGCTAAAGCTAAACCAAAGTGTTATACGAAATACTTATTTATTTATAGTTGCTTTTAAACACTTTCATACTCTTCTGGCGTTCTTCTGTGAAACCTTAATTAATTCAAAAGGTTTTCTGGAGAAAAATGTTTGTTTCTGTATTAGTATAACTATCAATTCGAACATATTCTATATTTAAAATTGATTTTGATGCCTTTAAGTCATTCGTATTAACACGAATTAACACGCAAACGTTTAAACGTTTAAACCCTATAGCCTTTTGAAAGGCTCATAAATTCCCCGCTATACGCGATGAGTTATTGCTCTTGATTCGGGACAAATCGCTCGTGATATCGTTTTGATTTATATAACATACACTTGCTCCAAGTGATTCTCCACTTGTCAAATTCAGAATCCATTCAATGATTTTCCTAACAGATGGCGTAGCATCGATAGTTTCATTTTGTATTTTGTTCATTTGTTTATAAGTTTAATGAATGAATTTTCAACTGATTTTCAGGATCTCAACATAGTGGTACAACTGGTGAAGACGATTTTAACACATCAAACGATTTAGATAATAGCAATAAGACAGAGACAAGCCACAACGATAGAGATAGACAATCAGACGATGAAGATGGCATCGATTATCATTGTGTAGTTTGCGAAAGGCATTGTCACGACATTGACCAGTGAGTATATTAATAAATAAAACAATAACTAAATGAGTAAAACCCTTTTATGTTTAATGACAATCAAAACCATCAGAGAAATGTGTTAACGTATGTAATTGGTAACAATCAATTACTATAATTTATTATTTATAAATTGAACTTTTACGAAAGTCAACACTTTGTCTTAATTAGATAAATTAGAAGTGATTTTTGTTTGGTCGACTAAAAGTCGGCTCTTCCTATTGTCCTTGTCCATCGTGAAGTTCGGCTAATTAATGAAAATAACCAATTTCATGTGATACCCATATATTTATTTGAAGGGGTACTGTGTAACACAAAGTTTTTACCCTCATGCTGATTTATTAGTTTTATTAATTATTTGATGTTCCGATAGTTTCTCTAATTGCTGTTGGAACATTTCTTATTTCATTAATAACATGTGATGGTGCCATGTATAACTAAATGGAGGTGTCTCCATGAATCTGGACAAGAGTTAGTAGCTCACAGAATATCCTTTTTGAACTCTGGTTGGAAATTACATCAATTGAAAGCGTCACTAATCGAACGCACATCAAGAGTCATTACGCAGTTGCCTCCGTTCTCAGTCAATTTACGTGGATTTAGGAGATAGGAGGGTCAACTAGATAGCAAATGGGAAAAAGTATTTTCTATCAGTAAGGTCAATTTGATATCCACTTCATAGAGCTTCAAAAAACTGTCAATGAATAAGTTATTTTGTATCAGAAAACAAATCGTCCCCAACATATCTACAGTACATGAAACGAAACGAAACATGACGCAAGGGTCAAAATGCGTCTGAAACTATTCATTTTATTCAGAAGTCAACAATGAAATCGTAACATCCGATCAAAGGTGAATAAATAAACGACGAATCGAAGGGTGATTTCATCCCCCCAATTATGGGGATGAAAAACGCCATAATTATTTGCTTGTTTCTTGTAAAATTCGATGTTTTCCTGTGATTAATGCTTGGCTAACTTAGGGTAAATGTCAAATAAAATTATTTGGACTTAAATAAATATAAAAGTTACTAACTATTGTCTTGGGGCGGTCATATAACAACCACTTACTTAATAATAGTTTTTACAATATTTACTCCACAAAAAATGCTGTTCAACCTGTCAATTTTCGATAGAACTTTTTGAGATGTTTCACGTTGACAACAAACATTCAAACCTTGATGACAGTTACCCTATTCCACAAAATATCCTTACTGGTATTTTCTATAAATTATCACTATCCTTGCGTGTCTTCCTCGAACTCATCGATGACACAAATTACAGTCATACGGGAAAATGAATAGCAGCTAAAGACAAACAAAGTTTAAAGAAGCTATTCAAGTGTTTACCCACTAAATGATGAATCAAAACACGCAAATATGATGACTGTCGATTGAGTTAATAATTAATGACAAAAATAAATCATCAATTCCACGAAGGACGAGAAGGATATCATCATCATGCCATAATAAAATACAGGTTCACTAAATCTCTGTGACACAAGGGAGGGATATAGATGTACCTCAAACCTCCTACTAATGATGTTTATCTTATCTAGGAAACTTTCTACCTAATTTACATAAATCTATCGTTGTCATGTTCATAACGTGACGTTCCCATATTCAGGTCTCAGTGAAGTGAAGCTCAGTGATTCATTTGAATTTTATTGTAAAAGAAAATGTAATGTCCTGAACGGAAGGACTCAAAACATTAAATATTGAACATCATTTCGATAATTATCCTCGATGGCATGTGAATCCGAACACATGACTGCACATGGTCGCACTTTGAATTGAATCAGCAGGTATGGTTGCGCATTTTATGAAACTTTAACACCTTCATGTTGCCATCATTATACATATAGATATAACAACTAGGACGTACACATAAAGAAAACCTCCATAAAAATTTTATGAATAATTTAATCATTTAGTGTATTTTATCGTTTCAGCTTGGATGATCATTTAATTGCAGCCCACGGCTATCAAAAAGACACTTATCCTTGCGACAAATGCCCGAAAAGTTTCTGTTATCGTCCATCACTATTACGACATGGAGCTATAGCTCATGGAGAACTGAGAAGATATCCCTGTGAGAATTGTTCGAAGGTAAGTCAATTTATCTGAAAAGAAATCCTGACCAGTTTTTGTGGTAATTGTATCACATTGAAATAGCTATTACTCGAAATTCTGAATCAGTGCATAAAAATGAAAGTTATTCATTTCTATTATAGCAATAGCTGTTACGAAACCATAAAGCTTTTGGTGCTACAAACCATGAAATTTTCGCAGTTAAAATCACAAAACTTTATAAAAAGAACATTTCACTTTCTGAATAACACAAAAAATGTAACTTTATCACTTCCATTATCACTTCGAGCAGCGGGTGCTCAAGTCGATGTAGCTCATTTTCTAATGATATCTATTAAATGTTGTGTAACATCAAAATAACCACCACCAGCTGGGTTTTAAAATTGATTATTACAAAATTATCAACTAACAATTGAATTGACCTAAAGAAACTACCGAAAATTCCATCTCCGTCCAAGTGATCATCCTCAAAACAACTGCTCGTAGCACTTCCAAAGACCCATCACAGACGTGTCAAACTGCCATTATTCTCGTGACATTTACAATTTACGGGCTAGCCCATGCTCCACAAAATGATCATGTCACTGATAGTCTCGTAATTGATCCATCCCAGTGTCTCCAATGGATTAGTAAGTGATCAAGTACAACAGGAAGCAGTTATTTTCTCATCTCACATACAAGGATTCATCATGATCATGTCAAATTATCATTGTTCTTATGACAGGTACACTTCCTGAAATTTCTGATCTTTCCTAAACTCCACAAAACGATCACATCAGTCACGCACTCATAAATTGACCCATCTCAGTGTCTCAAGAAGTTCCCTACTAGTAGCACGTCCGAACAATCATCATCGTCGTTGTGTCAAATCGATAAGATTACGATCATACCACTATTGACCCATTAACTTTTCAGTCTCAGTATCCATCAAATTTCAAATCGATCGTACTTCGCCCTAAATCAAGTCAACCTGAAACATGTGGATTAAAAAATGAAATCCGAATTTGGGTCAGCGAAAAACACTTTCAATTACTTAGATCATATCGCTATTGAGGATTTAACGGTGTATATCACTCTAAGCTTCTGGCATAGATATTAGAAAAAAGTGTAAAGATCGAGAGACACTTGTGCAGTCATCGCTTGACTGAATGAGTGACTCTGATCCTCTCAATGAATTGACAAATCTGAAACGAATGTTTTCGAAAGTAATTTCACTATTTTTTAATTTGTAAATAAATAAAAAGTTTTTTGTGGTTTTTAGGTTTTTCGAGATTCATCGAATTTACAACGACACATTCGAACGCATCACGTTGGAGCACGAAGTCATCCTTGCCCTGAGTGTGGGAAGACATTTGCAACATCGTCAGGTTTGAAACAGCATACACATATTCACAGTTCGGTGAAGCCATTCCAGTGTGAAGTTTGCTTTAAAGCATATACGCAATTTTCGAATTTGTGTCGCCATAAACGAATGCACGCTGATTGCCGGATGCAGATCAAATGCACAAAGTGTGGTCAAAGTTTTAGTACAGTAACATCTTTGTCCAAACACAAGAGATTTTGTGATTCAACAGCCATATCGCCTCATCATACTCATCACTCACACCACAGACAACCGCCTCACGGTCAACATCATCAGGCACAAACCCAACAAATACCTCCGCAGAGTATTCAAGGAAGTGGAGTTCCCACAGCCATGACTACTCCACCGAATCCATACTTTATGTTCCGTCCACCTTCACACTTCTTCCCGCCAGGTTTTCCACCATATCATGGTCTACAGGGAATCTTCCCTCCAAGTCCAGCACAAGCACCTACTTTCCCATTGATGTTCCCAAAACCAAATCTAGAAATGCCAGTACACGAAAAGGAGCGGCATACATCACCGAGTCCTTACATGGGACTCGGATCACATTATGGCAGTGGAGGAACAAGGCTTGAAGAGACTTCTCGTCTGAGTCACCATCTGAGGCCGTCTCCAGCAAGACCAATCCCTCTGTCACTTACCCCTAATACTACCCAAACAAATAGTATCAGCAGTACCAACTTGAACACTAGCAAAGAGAGTTTGAGTAGTCGCAACGAGACAAAGACCAGTTCACCGTCTCCAAAACATCTAGAAATGCATAGCTCGGATGAAGACACCAAATCAGACTCAACTCCTATTGATGTACAAATGAATGCAGATGATACCTCCAGCACAATCGAAGTTAAACAGGAGAGAGATAGTCCGGTTGATAAAGTAATTTGTTTTGGTAGTCTCTCAAATGGTTCATATTAATCAATGTGTTTTATTTTAGGTTAATTTACTAAGAACTCCATCACGACCTACATCTCCTGCAACAACTCCAAATACCCCAACAACTACACCAACAACAGCACCAGCAACTACAACAACAAATTCAGGAACTGGAGAACAACCTTTAGATTTGACAATGACACGAAAACGTACCCAAAGTGGTAGTGTCACTCCCGAGCTACGTAACTCAACATCATCACGTCAAACGTATCAGGCAAGTCCAACACCATCATCAGTATCACCGGGACCAACTCCTTCACCATCACCTCCTGGACCACCAATGGTCTGTCCCAGACCCATCCATCCTATGATATTAGAAGCGATATATCGACCATCAGCTGGATTCAATGGGGCTGCTTTTCAACAACCGTTTCATTTTTTAGGACCAATGGGCGGTCGGCCAGGCTTTGATCACTTGCTCAATAGACATGGCCCATTTCCGCCCAAGCCCTTTCATGAAGCACTGATGGCAGCTGGAGGTTTAGGAGGTGGTGGTTTAGCACCGGGTAAAGTTAAAGATCGATACACATGCAAGTTTTGTGGAAAAGTATTTCCACGTTCTGCAAATTTAACTCGACACCTCCGCACGCACACTGGCGAACAGCCGTACAAATGTAAATACTGTGAACGCTCCTTTAGCATTTCTTCAAATCTTCAAAGACATGTTCGTAATATCCACAACAAGGAAAGGCCATTCAAATGTCATCTCTGTGACAAGTGCTTCGGCCAACAGACAAACCTCGACCGGCATTTGAAGAAACATGAAGCTAACACCACCGGACTAGGGTTGGGTGTAGGTGACTCGCCTTCATCCAATGAAGCCGACCGGGAAGAAGCATATTTTGATGAAATCCGTTCGTTTATGGGTAAAGTCACTTACACTGGGGGCATGTACACTCCCATCAGTATAGGCACTGGGGAAAACGAAACTGAAGACGGTAGCGATGTCGACAACTCGTCAGTCCTCAATGAAAAACACCTCAATAACAATGACGCCGCCATAGAAGTATCTACGTAGAATCAACAGAGTTTTGTATCATTTTACACCTGTCACACGAAATCTACTTAAAACTGAAATGTATATAACTAGATAAGTTCATAAGCTGTATAGGAAATTATATAAAAATCATGTAAATAATTAGAAATTTGCTCAACAATTAAATTAGAGTAATAACAAAATGAATTCTGTTCAATCACTTTAGATTAAAACTTAAAATTAAATTTAAAAATTAAAAATTTATCAATTATAGAAATTACTAAAGCCAAACCTAACTCAAATTTTTGTTTTGTTCCACAAGAACTAAACTCAAAAATAACAGCTTCATCCAAAAGTTTTTAGTTTTTAAATCAGAATTTTTGAATTATTTATATCAGTAAGACTTGAAATAATATTAAAAATTCAATTTTATGTTAAGTTGGTGATAAATTAATTTTAAAAACGTCGAAAAATCTGCACTAGCTGTGTTAACACGAAACGAAGTTACTTAATACTTTAATTTAATATATTTTGAATTTAAAAATCAAACTGAAATGCATTGAATCACATAAATTTTACTTAAATTTTGTACATATAAAATAAAAATCATTAGAATAAAAATAAAAACAAGTGGAAAATCTTAAATAAAAAATTATAAATTTTAACTAGAGATGAATTTCAAAACACTGCACACAAAAATGGAATTTTTGTTTTTAGTTTTATTAAAATTTATTTTACATTTAATTCAATTTTAATTTTACTAATTTTATTATTTTAAGTTTCATTCAAACCAAAAAAAATTAAATAAATTTTCTTGTAAAAACATTTTTAATTTTAAACTTTAGTTTGTATCTTATTTCGTTTTTTACAAAAATCATTCCCAAAGCTTTTATTTTAAGTTTAATTTTGTTTGAAATAAAACAAGAATTGTTTTTCTTAATTAATTATTATTATTATTTTTAATTTTAATATGTCTGTTAAAGTACGAATAGTGTTTTTGAGTCATAAAAATTTAGGGCAAACTTAAAGAATTTAAATTGAACAAAGCATAGCACTCTAGTGGATACTAAACCATTTTGAAACTTATATATTTATGCAAACTATTATTGAAATATATAAAATACTACAAATCAAAGTTAATTTTTTTAATTATGTAGCAGCAAATCAGTTGACCAGAAATCTTATGTGATGTTCTAAAATTTTCGAGAATTGTGTCATTTGAAGAGAAAGTACATTTTCCCTTAGGGAACATCAATATTACCTCAATTATCTGCCTGTTGATTACGCAACAGTTGTAGGCTGAAATTCCATAGAGATATAGGTAACTGGCTAAAGAAGCCGAAAAAAACTTTCCCTTTTAGCAACACTTACTATACAAACAATGCGTAAATTCGATCAATCACTTTACAATCAATTTTATCTGATCAATATTTAAATTTTTGGCATCTAATTGCGGCGTTTTTTACAGGCGTTTTTTCGAGCGTTTTTAGTTGCTGCAATTTTTCATCGCTCAATTTCATTTTCATTTTGATCTTTGGCATCTCATTAAAAACTGCTCATTTATTAAAAATTGTAATCGATCGAGTTCGAGGAAAGAGATCAACAAAAACAGAAATAGCTAGGACTAGTCTTCTTTAACACGAACTTCTTGGGTTTAATGATTCGACCACCTTCTTTGGTTTATCTACGAATTTTTATTAATGTAATTTTTATTTTTGTTTTCAGCAAATAATTCAACTTGGATTTGGCAAGAGAAGCATCATCCCACGACAATGAAACCACGAGATCTTTGAAGAAGATGCATTAGCTTGATTTGTTCGTCATATGCCACAGAGAAACCCGTCAATCGCAACTTCTTAATTCGATATTCGTCGAGGCTTTGATAAATTGCGCAATGGAAGTAAATCTCGGCTAGCTCATTGCGGATTCTCTTGAAGAGATTCCATTTCGTGGATATGACACGGGTTGGTTGGAATCGATTTTTGCATTGTATTAATAACATCAATGGCAATAACATCTTGTATTACAACACATGATATTCGAATTAAAATGTTTTATTACTCTGCAAGGCTTCAGACTTGCTGTAGAGAATAAGCGAATGCTACCAAGATATCATCAACGCCCACGGCTTCAAGGTAACAATATCGATTTCGTTGCATCACAAAAATTTGTTATCGTTTAGTGAAATTAATAACATTTTTTTCAGTGTAATTGCGTCAAGATGGAGTTTGGAAAAAAATTAAGAAAGATTTCAGTTGTGTAACCTTAGGCTTTAGCTCAGACCAAAGACACAAGGATCCTAGTAGCATCCTTTGGTTGGTGAATATAATTGACATTGTTTTGGATTAACAATGGAATCTGAATTATGAACAATAACAGAAAATGTAGAAGGACATTTGGATAAGTAAAATAAATGAGCACAATTTCGATATCTCCTTCGATAGCCCAATTAAGTTTTGTCGGTTTTAAAATTCTTAGCTGTACTTCATAAAGCAAGCCTTCAAAATCCGTAGCTAATGACAAGAATCGCTTAAAACCGATCTGACAGTCAGGTTGGCCATCATTAATCAGTTTCAAGTAGTTGCTTATCCATACAATCTGGCGTTTAGTTTCCTTTCTTAAAGAGATACAATTAAAAAAAAATACGCATGTATTACTCACTTTTTACACTGCGTTAGACCTTCAAACTGTGAACGTAATCTGCTATCTGTAGCACATTACTTCAAAATCATATATGCAAAATCAGCATGGAGGTCATGAAAAATTCTTCAAATCATATCCATACCACCTACTACAATACAAATAACTTTATTGCTATTATGTACACAACTCAATTTTGGATATCACCTTCAAGCGATACGATTTCAATCTATCCCTGACTTCTGTCTGTATCTCGTAATCCACATCAAGTCCATCTCGAACCTAATCCCAATATCATTTTAAGTTCAATGATGAATTGCTGGGAGTCTCCCAAATGTTGTAGACTTCTTGAGGCTCATAGGTCAATATCGACTCTATATCAGTTTGTTTGTGTTTTATGAGATATTAGAATACATATCCCTGAAGAGCCACAAGAGTGTAGAAACAGACCGGAAGCTCGAATTGCCCCAAGACCTTTGAGTTTCAAGTGGCGGTATGTAGTTAATCATGGGCGACGTTGAGTTCAGCATATCAAGCCATAATCAATCAAAAGCTCCAGCAGTTTCGCTTATTTTTTTGTTCCATCATCTCAGACTTTTCTCTAAATCCAAAGCTTCTTGTTTTTTTCTTCATTTGAACAACTCAACTTTTTGTAAGCTTCTTTTAAATCCATGAAGGTCGATTTGTAGTTCATCGAAAAACATTTTTTTATTAGATTTATTGGACTCCCGCTACTTTAATAAAGCCGTACATCCAACGGTGTGGAGCTTGATGGATCTATTTATAAACCCAGAAGCGGTATTTGTTATGCAGGAAATCTATTGACACTCGAAAATATTACATATTCCTTTCAACTACCGAATTAATAATTATTAGTTTTTTTATATTATAGCATTTATTAGCTCATTTCTAATACATTATTGCGTGTTCGACAGGGCGCAAAAAATATCAAGGTGAGGAGGTTATTTCTTCAGTTGCAATTTTGGCAATTTTGCAATAGTGTAACTGATATTGGAATTTTGGTAATTAAATGTACTTAAACTGCTTTAATTAACTAATTGAATTGAAGTTTTTAATGGAAAATCTCCAGTGAAGGTTCTGTTGGGCGTAGAAAAAGTGTAGTTGGTAAAACGGAAAATGTTCTTGAAATATTTCAACACTAACTTTTTACACCATGGACACCTTGAATCCTAGCAGTCATGGTGAGACATCCGTTTGGGACAACAGTGATATCCGGGAGATTTGGAAAATTTCATATTTCTAAGTAAATCACTCCACCTTCAAAGGCGTTTACCGGGAAAGCAGTGTTTTAAGCGGAAATCATGTCGCCCCATCAAAACCTCAATGACATTCCAATGGAATTTGGCTTATCACGTTATAACTGTAGTTTAACACAAGCTTTCGGTTCAAGAATTCCTAGTATTATCCGTTGAAGCTGAGCAGCGTGATTTAGCAAAATTACCTGGACAAGACAAAAAATGAGAGCGCATTGAGACGCACGTTTTTCTGGACAATCTGTTTCAGGTGTTAATGGGACGCGTCACTGGGTGTAGGAAAAAACGGTCAACATGATATCAGCAAAAAGTTATGTGGATTAGCAGGTGATTTTGGCAATCGTGATTGGAACGGATAGTCTTAATTACATTTTTTTTAAGTTTTAATTTTAATTAATGAAAAAATTTTTTAAAAAGAAACGAGTTATTCACTGAGTGTGACTAAAGACGAGCTAGCACGAAGAAACAATCGAAACTAGATAGTCCAGCCACGCGAGTTGCACGAGTTCGGCATTAATCATAATTTTTCAACGTGAGTTGGAGCTCATCTTGGAGTCAATGGAGCATCTTTGAGTTAACGTTGGGTTTTATTGTTTTCTAAGCACGAACCACACGATTATGACTCCAGGGAGTATCTCTCACATTTCTGTCACATTTTTGTCCTGATTAGCTAAGCTATAGCGTTCTGAACGACTCCAATTCTGGCTCAATTTAACCAGAGTTGACTATCGATTTCCACTCACGTTCCTAATCTCAGCTCTTTCTTGGTGTGAATTGTTTCATTTGTTTCATTGTCATTTGTTTGTTTTGACTCTAGGGTATTTGAGTTCCTTATGAATTTTAATAAGATACGATATTGATACATTTGAGCTGACTACTGCCACCGTGAGCCAGCCGAACGAAATAATCCCGAAAAGTTGAATTTATTCACGTTCATGCTACTAATCAACTGGATTTCATTGAGCAAATCTGTTAAAAAAATGAGCCAATGGCGAATAACTTTGCACCACCAATAATCTGAATTTACGCAGAACAAGAAGCTAACTTGACTCCACTCAACATTCACGAGATTTTGGAAGTTTTTTATCGGATTTACTTGGGGAGTATTAAATTACATTAATTTATAATTGAGGGTCTGACCCCCAGGGAGAGATTTTTGGTGTCTTCGTTGGTGCAATGTTGAGATGAAAATATTCAGAGCTCATTAAAAAACGAAAGCATTTCTGTGTATGGTTTGTTTGGACTTTTAACAGGTTAACATTTTGACTTTATTAAGGTGTAATGGTGTTTTTTCTGTAGCCTTATTCAATTCGTTTTTATATCATCAGGTTATCTTGTTTTGTTTGTGCTATAAATACAGGATTTATGAGGACGATATTTTCATGTATACAACATGCAAACATAATGTCAATTAGTGGCCCTTTAAGTGGGTCATCTTAGGACCGAACTTTCAATTTTATGGATATGTTATAAAGAGAAAAACGCGTTAATTAACATCACGTAAATGGTAGTTACTTTGATATTATAAATAGCTAACACAATTTATTCAGATTTCTCTAATTATAGAGGAGGTACCATCGAATGCTTGGCAGTTAAGTAAATCCACTGAACTTGCACTTCTCATAAATATTCAGTGGTTCAGTGGTTTTTCATCAAGTTTTTTGTTTTGAAAATCTTGTAAAAATTACTTCATTTCATCAAATTATTGTAATTGATATTAATTTGAGCAAGAAATGATTAGACTTGCCAGATTGCTTACGTGCAGTCAATTTGAGGTAAACTATCTTGGCCACCTGATGAATATGTAATTTTTACCGTGCGTACATGAAAATTACTGCCTTCGCGTACGCATTTTACTTAAGAACAAATCACTTGCTATTTTCGTGCACTTTAATTTTGTGAAATTACAATTTTATTTTCCTCACATCTATCATTGACAAGATAAATGTCTTCCGGTCTAATTCCTTCTAAAAGGATTTAAATTTTATTAATATCTATTTTCGTTTGTAGGATTCAATTTAGGAAGAATCACGAATACCATGGTACAAGATTTATGAAATGCATTGAACTTGGGTCACTTCTATGCGCCACAGAGTATCCATCAAAGGTTTAATTGAATAAATATCCACAAATAATTCATTAAATTGATGTTGCCTATTAATCAATGAAGAAAGTTCAATATGTGAGGTCCGATAAGGTTCGCTGAAAACGCAGTCCATTCGTGGTTTTACGAAATTCCAACAAATGCCTGAAGATCACACATTGGTATGCACCTGCACGAATTGATTCATCATTGTCAAGTTGTTCAAGATTCTCCGGTTTTTCATGTGTATTTATAAAATATAATTCGATTAATAATAGCTTTTAACCAAATCCTTCATACAGCAGCTATAAATCGTCGATGACTCAGGATGTCATGTCGGAGTCTAATTTGCGGATCAGTCAGTTTTTACGAGACGTAATTATGGGGTTTATTTTGTGGACCCGCAAAAAAACACCATCATAATTTGGAGATGGACACAGCACGAATTGGATTTTATTTCGACGATTGCTGAGGGGGTGATGGATACATCAGAATGCATCAAAATGCATTCAGAGTAAAACGTTCGGGGCGATCAATAATTCAAAAATTTTCGATCATAATTTTTAAGTCTGTCAAATTACATTTTATCGCAACAGACCCTGATGAAATCGGTCTTGTATCATATGAGCTGATTTTCAATTAAAATGATTAATGTACGTCAGAGGGTTTTCGTTATTACGCTGAAAGGTTTGTCGAACGTTTTGTGCGAAATGTCTTTAGGGAACTCACTTGGAACGAATACATGAGTCAAACAAATCGGTTAATGTGCTCCAACAAAAAATGAGGAGCAAATTGGGAACATCTTTTTGTTTTTTATTTTTATTGGGGGTTTATTACTTGCTTTCGCTAATTTCGTTCCTGTTTTTAACCAAAAAAATGTTTTACAAAATTATTAACTGAACGACGTACGACGACTTATTACGTATAGTCATAAAACTTATTGCCAAAATCGGATCCTTGTGATTCACATAACACATGTTAAAGTGAAAGGGATTTGGATTTAATGTTTTCAATTATATAAAATATGTAAATGAAGATATCGATCATTTCTATTTGCAGAAATTTCTGCAATAGTATACGAACAACATAGTAGTTCCTTGATAACTTCAGACCAGTGTTCTATTCATTTTGAAGCGAAATCTTTGCGGTTTGTTTGTCGGAAAAGAAAACCCACTCGAACCAGTGCATTTTTGGAAGGTACTCGTAAAAGTAGATGCACTTTACTGAAGAGGAAACTCATTAAATGCCCAAAGTAATGCAATTTATTGCATTTTAACTGTACAAATGCATGATTGTTGAAAAGGTAAAAAAGAAAATTCGCTAAAAATAATTGGATTCAATTCAAAAGACGAAAATCGACGGTTCTTTCTTTATTCAGTTTTCGTCTTGAAATCATTTTCTTTAGTTCAACGCATTAACGCAAGAAGTAGCTCTTCCTGGAGGCGTGCATTATTTTCAATGTGTCGGAGACCTTTCTCTTGTTGTGGTCATGAACGTTAGCACAATTCCAACATCACATCTTATTGTCTCATAAATGAGGTTTCATCTTTATGGTTCAGTGCTGCATGCAATTTGAGATGAGTCCAGATGAAGATGAAGTGCAAAAGCGGAAGAGTCCTCTGAACAGGTCAGAGTCGAATCTTTATTTGTGAGCTGTTGAGAGGCCTCAAGACACTAATGGTTCTGTCATGCCATTTCGAAGGTTTTTAACTGCTTTCCAACATACGTGGTCCAAATCATTCGTTCATCTCAGATCAGCACTTTCTTCAGACCCTTTTAGTGGTTTCTCACATCGGATATAATGACTAGTGGTATCACAATCGCAATCACCATTACAATCGCCATTAGTATCCGAGGAATTGCAATTATTTTGGCCATTTTCATTGATTCATGTCGGAGCATTCCAGTCTGCATTTTGTTTTTTCCTTAACTCAAATCGAGTTCGTCCAGAAAGTTGTCATTCATGAAGATCTGAAGCATCCGTCAGAAGACAGGTGAGAGGATATTCAACAATGCAGTAATTTAGTGGTTTACCTCTAGTTTTTTTCTTTCATCAGCTCAACTCAACGTAACTGCGATGTGGACATGACCATCCTGTGGTTAAGAACCATGGTACATCATCATTCCTGTTCATCGTGGTGGTGTTGGTGGTGGAATCGTTGTCAAGTCAAGACAATTTTCGTTTCATGGGTTTCACAGTACATTCGAAGGTTGGCTGAGCTTTGGAACAGGAATTGAATGCTACAGGTTTCCTTGCATCTTGAAAAGTCATTGGAAAAGTGAAAGATAGGCGGCGGACAAGCATTCTCGTCTTGTTCAAGAGCTGTTCTTGCGCAACTGGACACTATTCAGAAGAGTGTTCGGTGGAAGACGATGGAATTGAAGATACTTTTTATTTTTTTAACAATTCGAAGACACGAATTGACATGGTGGTTTCTACAACCTACAGGGAATTCTTTAGCAAGGTCATTGAAATGAAATAAAATCCGATACATTTCAATGTGAACTGCAAAATCTCAGTCAGGTGTGAGAAAGTTGTTTTCCCTTTTTAATGGTGTCCGAAGATCTTCTCTAATTAACAGACGTTGTTTGAATGTAGGTCAAATGATGAAGCCAGAAAAAATTCAAAAACCAGGTAACCATTAAAGATAACTGGATTGACGTGATAATTACTCACAGCGTATTGAAGCTGTTGAGTGTCCTGAGAAAATGAATACCTTTCGATGTCAGCTTGGTTCACCCGGACATGGACATGGACATGTGGATGGATGCCTTGCAATTTTCGGTGGCCATTGAAAAGTGTCTGTTTCAAGTGCTAAATTTGAGCAGCTTGCGTGCCGAAAATTGCATTTTTTTTAGTTGCAATTACCTACACCAAGGAGTGAAAAAGGTTTCTTGAGTCTTGAGGCAATTTTAAAATCTTAAATCCAGATTTGACAAGTACAAAGTCATTGACTTGTGAAACTTAGACGGGAATCGCTTGCAGTGGGTTTTTCCCGAATAACTTGGAAAATGGAACCTCATCAAAGATAGCGACATATTTTTCAAATCAAACATGAAATTCAAGACACTTTGAAAGGGTTTACGTCATCGGTTATGTAATTGAACGTGTCACACTTCATTAGGTGATTAACAAGAGATCGGAGGTAAGGAAACCACAAGCTCTGATGGTGGAAAATAAAACAAAAACCAAATCCTTAACAAGATCCTAAGTTGAAGTTGCATTGTTGAAAATAAGAATATTAAGTTTTAGATTTTAATTCTAGGTTAACGTATAATTGAGAAATGCCTTTGTTTTTTGTAATGTCCCTAGCCGTTTGTGTGGTCCGTTTTTCTTGTTCAGAAAATTAGAAAGTTTTTCAATTGCTCTCACATTTCCACAAAAGAAAAGAAAAATGTGCAAGCAATTGAAACTCTTTTTGGTTTTTAAGGTCCCTGAAATTTATTTGTTTATTTTCTGGAATTAGGGACAAATTGGTGATACATTTGCATCACAAATGTGCAACCAGAGGATAGACCACACAGGCGTAACATTGATGTTAGGTTTAGGTTAATGGATACTAAGGCAGTATCGAAGAAACCGCGAACTGGCACAGTCCAGTTTTATAAAGGATCGAATTTGTCATTTTCTCTACTCTTAAGTTTTGACTTGTTTTTTAGTTTGTATATTGTATGTTGTGTTTGTTGAATATATGTTTTAATAAAGGAAGTTACAAAAGTGTAGTTATTGACTATTTTAAAATTCTCAACATCTGGCGACCGTGACAGGACTTTATAGTGCGCGTAATTTTGCGACTTAATTAATACGTGAGAAAAAATAGTGAAAAATTTAACGCTTAATGTAAAAAGTTTACGTTTGACATTGAAAGCTATATTTTATTTGTGATACACATACATATATTGGTATATATATAGTGAACAATATCGTTGCATTTTTTGAGTGATCTATATATTGATTGGACAAGTTAAAATAGACTTCATTTTTATTAAAGGTGTAATATTTTCAAAGTGATAAAGAAGTTAATATTATTTAAAAATGGAAATTTTGAAAAAAGCTCGCAAGGTACACCGTGGCCAAGTTACAAAGGCAGCAAACAGTTTTAAAGCGTTGTGTACTAGTGAAACGCTTGATAATGACAAAATTCAAATGGCATTTCGATTACTCGAAGAAAAGTTTAAAGAATTAGAGAAAACTAGCTCTCAACTCATCGACGCAATGATGGCGGATGACAATTTAAAGGAAGCGGAAATCGAAAAAGAAATAGAAAGTCACGACCAATATAAAAGGGATTTCTTCTACGATAGTGCGCAATACGAAAAAATGCGGCTAAATAATTCTCGCGAATCTTCCATTTCGAGTGGTGAAAGTACAACAGGGACTACCAACACCGTAGGGGTTGTCACACAAACATTTAAGAGGCCAACATTAAATGTTCCAGTTTTTAATGGTGAAATTAGCGGCTGGATTTCCTTTTGGTCCCATTTCAAGAAATATCACGAGGATTCTTCACTGGATAAGGAAGATAAACTGGCGTATTTAAAAATGGCTATGGAAAAGGGCTCAAAAGCAGCCGGCTTAGTAAACAGTTTCCCAACGTCAGCGGAAAATTATGAAAAGGCGATAGACAGCCTGAAAAGCCGATTTGGACAGGAAAAAATGCTAAAGCAGTTTTACGTTCGGGAGTTATTAGCTTTAGTTCTACAGAATGCGAAAAAGTGCCACCATCAAAAAATAGCAGACACCTACGACAAGTTATCCGCTCATATTAGGGCACTGGAGTCTCTCGGCGTGGCTACAGATGACTTCGCTACACTTTTATACCCTCTCGTCGAATCATCCTTACCAGAAGATATATTACGTGCATGGCAACGATCAGCAGCAAGGTCAGAACGAGCATTGAACGTGAAGAACTCAGAACTAGCAGATCTGATGGAATTTTTAAAGCTGGAGGTCGAAAACGAAGAAACCGCGAACTGGCACAGTCCAGTTTTATAAAGGATCGAATTTGTCATTTTCTTTACTCTTAAGTTTTGACTTGTTTTTTAGTTTGTATATTGTATGTTGTGTTTGTTGAATATATGTTTTAATAAAGGAAGTTACAAAAGTGTAGTTATTGACTATTTTAAAATTCTCAACATGCATGCTAACTTAGCATGAAGTTGAAGAGAGTCATCAATGGAATCATGTGATCTCGTGCCTGAACTTTTGGCACAGACTATCTTTCATGTATGCAAAAATGAATAGTTGAGACACATGCCTAAACCTAAACCTACCCAAAGCATGATCGTCATGGCCAAAACAAAAAAAAAAAAAAACGAAAGAAAAAAAAACTTGAAATTAGAATGAATGTGAAGTTAGCAAAAAGTGATTGTGGCATACTGTAGCTATGGAGCATAAAGTTGGAGCATAGAGTTGGAGCACCTTTAATGTGGAACCTAGACTTCCAACAAGATGTAGATATTCCAATGGATCCGAAAGTAGTTTAGGCCTTTTTGTCCGTGCCAGTTGCTCTTGTTACAGTGTTCTTTTTTGCAGTGAGGTATTGCGATGCAGTTTTAGAGGAGACTGTGCATACATGGACCACACCTATGCCTGAGGGTATTTCTAAACGAGGAGGTCGTTGTATAGCCTGCACTGTACTGTAGGAATTAGATTAGTTGGAGGTTTTTTGCTAATTTTAAACTGCTCGTTTAGTCTGGTGTCCGTTCTCGCACTGGCATTGCAATACACGCGATTATAGGTTCCAGAGGTTCACTTTCGCTTCACAAATGGAACGATACTGAACTCGTTCTAGAACGGGGCACAGCAAGACAAGAAAATTAATATCTCGTATCAAGGAAGTGATCTTTGTGGAATTCCAAGTTGGTTATTTGCATACCATCTTCCAGCATTAGATCCAGTATTGCTTCTCATTTCCTTGATAATGTTCCGTGATCTATCAAGCAAACCACCACGCTGCTAGTTGCAGTTGTCTCGATCTTCATGGATCTTCTCAGATCTTCGTGGATCTTCATGGATCTTCATTGATCTTCATTGATCTTCATCGATCTATGTGACTCTTGGAATTTCGTAATGATCATAGTCAACGAGCTACAAAATGGGACCATCAAACGATCGTTCTTCACTTTTAGACGTCGTTCTCTAATGTAGCGGTGCGTGGCTGTCAGTACTTTGACTTAGCCTCTCGACGTGATGTTATATAACAGACACGCGATTGGCACGAGACAATATTTCATTATAGCCGTGTAATAATTTAAATACGCCGATCGAAACGACGACCACAGCGACGCGACGATCAATTTATTCACGACGTTCCTCCCATTTTGGTTAAAGCTGCTCTATGACATTTTGTTGGGCTGCATTTTATTCATTTTCAATTGACGTTTTTGTGGCGTTTCTGTTCATTAGATGTGTGTGACCTCACGCTATTTTAAATATAGAATGCGATCGTCCAGTTTGACCTACTGTCGATCACTAATGCTAAAATTGCGTAACCTTATTCGTCTTGTATTGCGTGCATATTCGCTCCGCGTGGTACTGTCGAAAACGTCGTTACTAATGGACGATTCAAGTTTTGTCAAAACTTGATTGTGTGGTCACTAGAATCCTGTTCTGGTTGTTGAGTCATTTCCAACCAGCGCAGTATGTAGTCTACAATAAACCAGAGACACACAAGTTATAATACTCTAGAAATGTTTTAGGTTAGGATCTTCGTCGCGAGGATTGCTCGGATCAAAAGTTACAGACTGTTTTTGTAAGCGATAATAACTTCATTTCTGGCCACCATTGAATATGAACGCATTCCCTCATGAAATGAAAGTGCGACTTCGGTAGATTACCAGCTCGTATATTTAAGGACACATTAATTACGACCAGACGAAATTGCAGGTAATTCCAGTGTGTGTTACATGTAATTGAAATTTGAGTTAATAAAGTTATCAGGAATCCATTGGATTTATTTCAGTAATTCGGTGGTGAAACCTTGTTCGACGGATTTAGTTCACAAATAATATTCGACACTACCTTGGAAACCCGTCAAAATACTCCCTTCTCCCGGGTGAAAGAAACACCATGACTTGACGCCTTGCTTTTTGATGAGATAATTTCATTTTGGCGTGAACATATTCAATATGTAATGCAATTCAACATCCTATACTTTACTTTATCCAAGCCACATCAAGATCTACTATAGGTACGCACAGATCACAAATATAAAAGTGCAAAAACCAAAAGACGACACATACATGACGCCACAGTAATTTGCCCCGAGGAGGAGGCTTTGTACCGTCCGTGGTCGTTAAAAACTGAATTAAATTTACAACGAAATAAAATCGTCATATTATTAGTCGGACATTTTGTTAAAAAAGAACATGTTAAAAACTTTACAAAAATAATAATTTAGTATACGATCCATGCCACTTTCTCAACTGGATGAATCTCAACATGTGGACAAAGTTCATGCACACATTCATTTCATGTTTTTCGCAAAAAATTAAATTCAAATTATATTTAAGAAATACCTGCATTAAGGTAAACCCTAATTACCCATCATCAGGTCATAACGTAGTGAAAAACTTAAAGTAATGGTTAATCAAAACGGTTTATCGAAGACTCGCCAGTGGACCCTCAAAGGTATCATTTCCGTTTTTCAAAAAAATACCTCCTTAATTGAGTCATAAAATCAACGTTTCGTAAATTCTTAATATCGGGTTTGTTGGGTCCATACCCTGAAGAGGATCTTTTTGTGTAAGACGTCGCTTAATTACTTATTTTGAATTCGATAGCCTGGAAAATTACGCAAATGCGACGCCATGCCATATAGGGATATTCATGTTTTTAACAAACATTTGAAGAACAAATGCTGTTAAAGGCCACAAAGCTGAGATATCCAGGATGCAGGATTTATACTGAACTTGAAGCGTTTCCTCGGTTTTGCCGCAAAAAAAGGAATGTTATAAGTTTGACCGCTATGTGTGTGTCTGTGGTAACGTAGCTCTTTTTTTATTTGACGGCAGATTTTCTAACGGTGGTTCTTGTGTATGACTTGTCTATGCGGTAGGGATCTTGGACGCATAATGGGTATTTACTTTACTTTCAAACATATGTGTGACCTAAAATTTGTTGCGCTGGGTGTTCTTTAAATTTTTCATTTAATTGATATTGAGAAATCAAGTGCGTGAAATAGAGACTTGTGTTATTTATTTAGAATAAATTGTGAAGTTTCACGGAAACCTTATTTTGTTTACTCCAAATGCGTTTTGGATGAGGAATAAAAGAGTTATAAAGGAACGACCATTGGAACCTATTCCACAAACAAATGAACAGCATTAATTTGGAACTGAATTTACCGAACACGTGCACATTTGCCACAATCGTCAGTCGAGCAACAACAAATAAACATGGCGGTTAGACAATTTCCTGTTCCCGTTCTATCGAATACAATTTATTGCAATTGCATTTGATACCACGATGCAATGTAGATCTACTTATCCTTAAAAAATTGTAATGAAAATTACTTTTTGACTTTCTTAGATTGGAAACATTTGAATTTTATTGTTTGAAAATTTATAATTTTGGCTCCAGTGAATGCTGACGGCCATTGTCGACCAAACGATGTTGGTTGTGAACTTCCTTATTTGGTGCGTAACAAATTGCGATAGGCATTAGACATTAGGCTACTATAGACGCACCAGCATGAAGTAGTAGCACCAAAAAAATGTTGCAGTACTTTTAAAACGACGGGTGTCCCATGAAACTTTCACATCCCAGTACCACCATCATCTCCACGACTACCACTCAAAATGGGACCTCATCAATAATTTTGGTGTCGGCTTAACGTTCGGATCGTCAAGGTCTTGTCGCTTGTGGTGTCCTGATAAAAGCAATCCCAACCAGCAGAAGCGATTAATCTCAAGGTATGTCATAAAATAAATTGATTTCAAGTGTTATCGATAGCTTCTGTGACACTTGATTATTGTCTCCTTCTTCGGGGGAGGACGTAACGCACGCGCAACAAGACAATTTGTGCTGCTGTTATCAACCCATCAGAAGTGATAAACTCTTGCAGGGCTTCAACTATTATTAAGTGAATGCAAAATGGAGAAATATAATTAATAATGCATTCTGTTAATGAAATTCGATTCGACAGTGCAGAGACTTGCCAAAAACCAGGTAACTACCGGTCCGAGGGACATGATCGATTTGGCAACGTTGAAACACTTGAGGGCAATCATACATAATTAAAACTCTCTCTTCGTCTCCAAGCCGTATCCCTCTCTCTTGGAGAGGTAATTAATTGTTCTTAATTAAAATAATTCTCGGTTAACTTGCAAAACACACTCGAGGGCTTATATCGATAAGTTGACAATTTTCGGCGTCCGAGTTTTGTAATTAAAAAACAAAATTTTAGGGTAAAAGTCGATATTTTTAAATTAAGATTAACGACAGCACTTTTGATGTGCTTCAAAATTTCAGTGTTTCGAATTTATCTTATGAGAAAGTTACTCTCAACTTTGTAGCGACCTGGTAAATTTCTAGAGGCGTTTTAATGGAGCGTTAATGAGCTTGACACTTTCACACTTTCCGAGGGAGTCCTAGCTGATGAAAATTTTAGTTCAATACAAATTTATGAAGAGTAGATTCTTCAAGACTCGAAGAAAATAAAAGGAGTGGCTTGAGTGTGACCTGCAAAGTCCACACGACTAACTTCCCAGGGAAATGAATGAATAGAAGCAATAATCAAGTTTAAGTTACGCAATTATGCATCGAATGAAACTTGTCCCACATCGGTATGATATTTTGTTCTCGAGATAATCGAGGCGGAAAATTACGAACGAACATACGCACATACATCCATACGCACACACAGACATCGACTTAAAAATCATAGCAGTCGACTCTAGGGAGCTTGAAACGTGAAGATATGTCAAAATTTGGGATTCACAAAATCGGACCCATTACAATAACTACTCCCTGGGAAGTTAGTAATTTTAACTATGCATGACAAGATCGCCTTAACCTCTAGGTTCAAGTTTGCTGATTTCGTTTGAAAATTTCTTCGGTTTTCATTTAAAACTTCAATTAAGAAGGAAACAAACGAAGATGAATTTCTGTTGATTGGGTCCGTAGCTACAGTAGTTCGATATGAGTTAATAGAACTAACAGAAGTGGAGAAATTCAAGGTATTGGAGAAGTCCCTTCATATATTGATCCTTGGATGTGATTAAATTCCATCGCGGATAATTGTCTTCATTGCGTTGTGATATATTGCCACTTGACACGCAAGTAACAGCTCATGAACTCATTATTTTGTGTTTGCAATGAGATGAGGCTGATCCAGATCGCGCGGGAATACTCAAAATGTTTAATTGTTTTTAGGACTCAATGAAGTTGTACCAAAACAAAATTGTCGACTTCAACTTGTGACAATTTCATTTGTGAACACAAAATTCGTGTTGTGAAAGTTCCTATTCATTTTTATGATAGCAGATAAGATTTGCGTGAAACATTCTTCTGTTTTAACCCGTCGTTCATAGGAATCGTTAAAGTTTATCACCTTGTCGAGATATCAAAAATACAAATCTTCCTCAACAGCTGAGGTGCAAATTTTAAATGTTTCTTTTGCAACATCAACACGAACAGTAGTTTTCACGGAAACACTTTTGTTGAAAAAGAGAAAATTGGATTTGAACCAATAAACAAATTTCAAAAGTTATTAGGAAATTTAAATTATTTAAGAAAAATTCTTCCCTCGAACGGTCAAACACTGAGGATTACCAGGGTTCTGCAAGGTTGTACAAGGTTTTGCAAGGTTTTATGGTAGGTGGTTTTAGAGGCCACTCAATTATCACGATGACCTTGCGTACATGATTTGTGCTTAAACATATGTTAATAAATTTTTACAAACTGGGGGTTTCCATCTGTTCCAAAATAGGTCCATTGCACTCAAATTGACTTCATACATTTTTCATAAGTCTTTCCCTCTCACCTGTACGCACCGTCCGAATTTTATCACTCACTCGAATCTACAGTCACGGTCACCACAGCCACTGCAGGCCCTATCAAGCCATATCAAGTGTCCCAAGAGAAGGAAGTGACATCGCCATCATTCAACGCTTATATCAGAACAACGAAGTACCAATGATGAATAGCTGTGGTCTGAATCCAGTCCAGTTTCGTGCTACTGCAATTTTATAGCCATCAAAAATTCATTCATTTTCCTTATCTCTGAGTGAAGTTTTTCAATTTTTCAATTTTTTAATATATTTGTGAATAATTTTTGCACTTTTAATGCTTGCAGGTTTGATACCTTGTCGCTATGTCCACATTGCCCCGAAAAAAGAGAAAGGATCAAACCTTGGATGGTATTGGATCACGTGATTTAACTCATGTATGTACGTCAGGAGTAAAGCTCTCATTGTTGGGCAAGTGATGGCCTTTAATGTGGCTTAACCCTATTATGGACAACATTCCAGTGATACTCGTGTGTTGCGTTTAACAACATAATTACGAGAAAGTCAGGTAAGTGCCTTTTTTATTTACTTATTCTGAAGTTATGAAATAAAAAATTGTCGTAATTTTTTAGAGAATCGCTTCAAGCTTTTGTTTTAATTGAAAATCAAAGCACATCGCGACGTCCTTGCAGGGTCATTATGGCATGAATCAATTTAATACCTCAATAACGAAGGAATGCGCTACCGAAGTGTCGCGTGAGATTAAAATTCCTTAAATGACACTCAAGGGAACTCTTCAATCCCTGCCCATGAAGGCGATTTCCTGTTTCTCTCAACTGGTCTTTACTTTCACTAGCGTAGCCGAACAAAGTTCTGCAAACAAGAGGTAAAATTTTGTGACACAACCAAACGAAGTTAGCGATAGAATCGTTTTAGGTAAACAAGAAAGTTTTG
Organism: Chrysops caecutiens; assembly: GCA_963971475.1. NCBI lineage: Eukaryota > Metazoa > Arthropoda > Insecta > Diptera > Tabanidae > Chrysops > Chrysops caecutiens. The sequence continues at coordinate 9,266,651 of OZ020570.1, forward strand.
TCCAGACTCACTTTGGTCAGAACAAGAGTGAGAGGGTAAAAGGGAAATTTTTCCATTATTAACATCCAGCCGGATTTGGAAGCAATGTAACGATATAAAGTATCTTGAATCTCGATACCAGGTGCCAGCAGCTGTTCTATACGAAAGCTCCATTCCATGCACGACTGGGTGTGGTACGACGACGACTACAACGGTCAGCTGTATGAAATTAGATTTTCCGATGTCCAAGGTTGATCATAACAGCTATAGAGTCTCCATTGTAGTAGCTATTGATACGAAATTAGAAACGCCACAAAACGGATACCATGAACCAAGTGGTCAAGTCCTCTCTACAACTGTGGTTTCATAATAATCACTTTCCGAATAGTGCCTCCAGATTAAGATTTAAGGTCTCTACGTGAGCCTTTTTTTCAGGTATTTTTATTTAATATATTTTTTTTATCTTGACATCGAAGCGTTTTTATCTTTTAGTTTAGACCATTCTCTTGCCGCGTCTACTATTGCTAAAGACTCTCGGAGTCAATGTGGCCCTCAATCGTTGTATTAGTTTCTTAAACACGTTCTATTGTCATTTGAGCAAGGTTTATTAGTATCACTTACCGGACAATTAGGTTTTATGATACCCCGCGTGGGCGGTGATTAGTTGATCGCCTGTTTCGAAACTTAAATCGCAAATTTTCACTTTTACTTTCCAATTGACCACGTTTGTTGTGGTATTGTGGTTTGGTTTTTCGATATCAAAGTTTCATGCCTTCATTTCTAGAAGTTTCTTTATTCATTATCATCCTCAAATTAAGGAGTAACCCATTGAGTTGTACATCAGAAGAGTCATGTAAATGATAACTTATTTTAAAAAGGGATATCTACAAACGATTCAGCTGTACAGTTTATTCTAGGTTATCGCAGGACAACTTTACTAATGAATTCCATAAGATATCCTGAGTCAACTTTCAATTTCAAAGCATCATGTGTTGAGTGAAAGTTCAGGGATCAGTCAAATTGGAAATCCTGACTGTTTTTAAAGCATAAGGTGATATCAGTAATGATATTTGCCCGGCGGAATATACAAGGGCCAAGAAGTAAAAGGGAAATTTGCCCTCTAAGACCCTGTGTCACAAGAAGCAGAAGTTTCACTTTCCAGACAATTCCGAATTGTCTTTAATTTTTTACCGAATTTCTCCACAAGAATTTCAACATCTTAGATGTATGAGTGCAACGAGGAGCTGTTCATTGCACAATCATGAAGTTGGGTGCATAACGCATTTAAGGTTTTTACCTTGAACGAAGAAGTAAAATTATCCTTTCACTTACGAACCTGTGACGAGTTTTCTGATCAAGTTTGATTCTTCATTAAATTTTTTTTATGGACTTTCAAATTTTTGAAAAAACACAGTTGAGTCTTGAGACAGAAAGAAAGACGCAACAAAAAGTTGGGAACATTATTTTGTGTTTCTTATCTTGAGAGTTAATATTTTTTCTCTGATTTTTATTTTCATGAAAACTTGATCTTATATAAGAAGGGTATGAAGTTGGTATATGTTGTCATTCTGGATGTGTGCAAATCTCATCTTAAATCTCTTTTGATTAACATTAACAGGTGATTCTTCCAACTGTGAATATTTGTAATGCGGTTTCTCGTAGATCACTTTCATCGAGGATCTGGGAAATCAGATCACGAGACTGACACGTTTTTGATGTAACTAGAAGATACGTGTATTTGTCAAACCTTTCACCAGATAACAAAACGGGTAATATTTTGGATACCACCAAGAAATTGCTTGTGTCCCTCATTATTTTCATGTAGTACAAACATAAATCTGAAATTAATTAAATTAACAAAAGGGAAATTAAAGGGAAATTTGAATAAAAGACGCAGACAAGATGAAAATTTCCCAAAAGGGAAGATGATTTTTTTGGTGTTTTAAGTGAAAAAGAGAAAAGTTGTTTTTGGTTGAGGTCATTACTTTGAATTATTGTTCGAGGAAAAGTGAATAATATTGGAAATCACCAAAAAATTCGTAGTTTCTGTACCCACAAGATATGTGACAAGAAACAAAATCATGTCACCAATACAAACTTTGACATAATCACTTTAATTGACGTGATAATTGTTCGTATATTGAACAAGTTCGATGCAATTTAGTTTATTGATGCAGTTTGATTTATATTATCTCGTTAATTTCAGTTTTATGTACGTTTTCACTTCAATTACTTTGAATATTGAGAAAGTCTGAGACGGAGAAGGGCATTACCCATAAAGTAAAGTGTCCAATGTCGCGTGTACCATCGTCAATAACACCATGAAATTGTGATATCAATCTATGGAGTGTCTTGTGTTTCAGATAACTCTTGACTAGTCAAGATATAATCCAAGACACTGGAACAACCTCGTCTTTCTTTCCTGTGTTGATTGTTCTTCTATTTTCGAAGACACTGTCTCTGACACAAACTATATACTATACACAAAACTGAGATACAAGAGTGAGTATCTTTAAAGAAAACATTAAGATCGACTTGTCACTTGAGTTGAAAACAATACAGACTCCTGTAGGAGGATAAGAAAAATTTGTCGAAAAGACGAAGAAGAATAAGAAGAAGATTGTAATTTTAAAGACAACGTCTATGGCTAAATGTGAGAATAGTAACTGTCACGATGAAAATGGAAAATGTTGTACCCTCTTGCCTACGTAAACTTTGCCAATACACAATTTACTTATTTTTTTCTATGTATAAAGATCGAAGATCGAGATTTCTTAAGGATGGTACATTCGATTTATCTTCTTCTTCTTTAACGATTCTTCTAGAATTGAAGACGTCAGGCGCCATCAATTGTGTAGGTTGTACATAACATTTTCCATTATTTTTCATTTCATTTGTCTCTGACGTTTGTTGTTTTAGATGAAAACAATCAAATTGGATTTAGTCCTCAAAATCAAATGACAACGCAATCATCAAAAATCTATATATTATCTACATATATAATACTAGCGGATACCCTACGTGCATTGCTACGCATAACCAAAAGAGGATATATTCAGTAGGGTACAAAAATTTCATTTTTATTCAAATTTCATTGTTTTCTATTGTAATTCGAGTGGATACACAATGTCTTTCGTTTTTTGATTTGACGCATTGATGTACACATTTTTTGGCAAGCGACACGTTGATTGGATGTTTTCTGCCACTCGGTTAGCCTGTGTTTGAATCGATTTCCGACTGCTTTTCTCGGCGTCATTTTAAAATAATTTCAATTAACAATACTAACACCGGCAAATAACAATTGAATGAAATTCGCGAAACTTCCGAACAGAAACCACCTCGGGATTATACCTGAGGTTACCTGGAAATTTGAGCTTAATCGGTTTAGTAATTTAGGAGTCTATAGAGAACATATATAAATATAAATAGAATAGATATATAGATAATCACAAATATGTGTTGCTGTATCTAAGTTATTACATTTACCTAATGAGATATTTTCTTTAATCAAAATAAGAAATAATAAGAAACGTCACGGTATGTGCCCGGAAATTTCGTTTTAAAATGCAATTCCTTGGATGGGCGTCAAGCGTCTGCCGAAGAACGAATAAGTTTCTTTGATAAATTCGAGTAATAAAAGAGGCCACAGGTATCCGCTCTGCAGTCCAAATAAAAATTACCACTAAATTATGAATCTGAAAGCAATCGATATCAATCAACCTGACATTCTGTTAGAATTACATGCAGTCATGAAAATTAAGAAATATCTCTGATCGTACAACTTATTGCCATGGAACAGGTGTAAATTATATAAAAATCGCCATGAAACGTTCATGTGAAAATGAGTTACAAATTATGTGAAAACCACTCGTCCCAGAATGAGAGGAACCTACCATTTCATATCCATTGCTTGTGTGTTTGTACCAACATGTCTTCATTTTGTGAAGTTTAAAATGTAACACTCAGTCATGGCACCAAGTGCCCTCAGGTTCCCATGGAAGATTGTATGATTTGACCAAAACAAAAACTGGATTTTCTGTAAGTACGAGTATGTTTTATCAGTTATAGAATGAAAGGCAAATAATTGTTGTTGCATTTCTCTAAAGTGCAATTTTTGTGAGCGTCATCTTGAATAACGTCTCAACAACGCCCAATACTCGATGATAACTTAAGATTTGAGATGATCTTGAGTCATCTGCAAGTTCGAAAATAATTTTGTGCCCATTTTGAGTTATACATGAATTTTCGCGCTTCCCTAAAGCGAATAATTTACGAGTCCCATTCAAGAGATTCCAATCGAATACAAGACACTGGTACTATCTCCACTCTAAACGGTCAATATCGTTTTGAAAGAAAGCCTTACAAGGAAGACTCCTCGTCGAACGTGTCCGAGATTTATGGTCTGTGATAAAGATACTCCAACTTTCTGAGATTTATGAAGTTTTTATTTCTTTATTTGAAAATACAAATAAATCAAAATGCAAGCATAAATTATTTTAAATATCTTCTGGAGCTATAAGACTCACTCCAGGTATGGCTCCAAGTTGCTACTCACTTCGGCTTCGAGCTACACCGGGAAATGGACCAATTTTTGTTATTTTGGTTGCTTCGATTTCAGTGTGAATTATGAACTTGACTGTATTCGAAGAGACTTCTTTCAACGAACACTTGTACTTCCCCAAAAAACTATTGACAACAACACTGTTTCTTCGTGTCATGCTATAAATCTTTTCAAAATAAAGAAAGCTGGTCAAGTGAAAGGTCATGTAGCAGAAAAACATCACTTTTTCAACCCTCAAACTGAAATTGCAAAATTATAAAGCTGTATTTCAATCTGTGTGTTCATTATAAATAGGTAGTTCTCTTGGCAATAAAGACAAATTTAAGTCAATAAACCAATTTGCTGTTAAAGTGATAACATTTTATGGTTGTGCCATAAAGAAAATTGCTATACTTTCGAAAAACACAAATTGTTTTATGATTTTCACAAAAAATTTCGGTTCATTTTTATAAAAAAACACCTCAAATGAAATTCAATAACTCGAATATTTTTAATATTTTTAAAACGCAAAAATTATATTAATAAGTATGAGAAATAATTAGAAACGACTCATAATTATAATATTTAATTTTGAAACAAACCCCCGTGAATTGGCGTCTGCTGTGTGCCAACATACAGAACGCAAAATCCAATTTGGTTGCGTCTGGCTAAATTAACCTGTACCATGTCGACCAGTCAAGGAGCTACAAAGTGGATATGAGGAACAAATATATAAGATTCAGCTTGAGGGAATTTGTATAGCAATATCACGTTTTTGAATGTTCTCATTTACAAAAAAAGACAACTCAAATTTAAACAAGTCTTCAGAACCCAAGGCTACTGTAACTTCATGGTTGTCCTGTATTGGTATGTAATATGATGAAGTTCTAGCTTAAGGGGAATGTGATATGAAGATTCTCATTTCTTTATATGATGATTTGCGAAAGGCGGAAGCGTTTCACGGTTTTGTAAAGAATCGTTTCTGGTCAATTTATCTTCTAACACGAATATGATGTTAAGATGAAGTTCCGTGATCCGTAACTAAATAACTGGAAGCACTTTTTTGGTGAGTTATTAATTTATTAAGAAACTTTATCTATCCTCTTAGACGTGACCTGGGTTTCTTCTTTTCAAATGGAGCCACACTTCAAAATGCAATTCTATCCTATGTGATACAGAGGAAACAGTTTTGCAGAGTATGGGATGTCGCTCAATATCACCTCAATAACATCTAATCAAGACTTGATTCTGATGGGACTCTCCAGTTTCAGACTGACCAGAGGCTTGGATAAGTTGGCGATGAGTGTCATGTTGCATCTCATGGAGTTGATTTGCTCCAATTAGTGATAATTGTCCGTCTATTCATTTTAAATATGCTCATGCACCCACAAGTACCTCCTTGATATTCTGAGTAAAAGTTTCTCAATGATATTGTTGCGCCGGTGGCCTGCCAATCCACACACTACTAGGGTGAAGAACAGCATCACACAAAAAATTGCCGACGACCTGAAGAGACCATATCGGCTAGGGATTTCGGGTGAGATCTCAACCAACCCTCGTCAGTGCCTCGAATGCCTCAATCGAACGGAAGGAAGATTCGACTGCAAATTATATGAGGAGAAGTGAATTTCCCGACGCATGTGACGTCGACCGAAATCTCCCAGTGTAACAATATATAAGAAGTCACTCATGGAATATCCAGTCGAATTTTGTTCTGAATAAATAAGTAACGTGTCTCGTACAGTAACGATGTACCGAAAAGTGTTTTGAAATGTTGTAGTCACTTTTGGCGATGAGCAACAAGAAATGTTTATTAGACAATTACCTCGACAATCGGATTATCACTTGCATTACAGTGTGGCGCAACAATGAGCACTTTGAAACCTTTAAAAAAACCCGCAACAATTTCACCTGGCATTAGACTAATTTCATGGTAGCTTTTTCGTTGAAGTAATTTGCACGTTTCTCTTAAAGACAATGAAGCTAACGTGCAAGAAATCCTTAAACACTCTTTTAATTAAATTGCAGAATTTTAATTAGTTTAACACAAAATCAAAAAAACAAAAAAAAAAAACAAAAAGAATAATCGATACAGCAACGAATAGATGTAGAAATACTCGATACAAATCGATAAATCTGAAATTCCATTCAATGATGTTTTGTCGGCCTAGTTTTGTAGCCCGGTCCCGGACCGTTAAGACGTTTTTCTTGTTACATTCAAGAAATGCTAAAGAAACGTTAAAGAAACGTTAGAGAAACATTGATGCTAAATAAGTACCAGGTATCATCTCCAATTAGGAGTTGAAATAATTTACACGCTAAATAATTTTAATGAAGATCTCTACCAGATACTGATAACGTTTGCTATTTTAATAGTTTTTTGTTTAACTTAATTAATTAGATTTCTTTCTATGGATCCACTTAAAATAGTTGACGTAGATCAATCGAATGGTTGAATCTTGTTACATTTTTGTTCGCTGTTTACTGCAAAGTGGATGATACGTAATTCATGGGAAATTCATTAAAAATTAATTTAACTAATATATTGAGGAAATTAATTGAAAGGAAATTGTTCAGAAGAACATAACATTTTGTCGCAGATATTCCTGGTTTATTAATTTATGAAGAATAAATTTAATAATTATGAGCACAATTTGAATAGCAAATTATCCCTAAAGTAAAGTGTTTGAAGGCGTGTCAAGAATTCACTGAACAATAATTGAACAAATCAATTAAATTTGAATTTCATAAAATGGCTGGAATCAAGACGATTGACTTATCGGAAACAAACATCTTGAATTCAATTAGAAACAGTAAGTTATAGTATAAGACAAATGAAATATCACGTTTTAAGAATATCAGGTTCTTGGAAAACAATCAACATTGTGAAGGCCTTCGATTAGAAGAGCCGTTAGCCAGTGACTGCCTCAACAACATGTCGTAATTAAAGTGGGTGGGTGTTACACTATATGTATATGATCTAAAGAATGGTATATCACCTACGAGAAAGCCAGGAGAATCGTGACAGTTCTCGGTGTCTGGAACTGGAATATCTGGATCACTCTCACTTATATGTATTTGTTGCGTAATCGGTTATTGATTAGTTGCAATTAGTTCACTTTCTGTACCGGAATGAGTATCTTGTATGGTGGTTATATGAATTCAGACTGGTTAGTCGCTATATCACTTTGTTGGTAGTACGGGAAATGATCGATTTTCAACAGAATCAAGATGAAGTCAAAATTGACTATAGTTTGAGTCAAAATGGCGTCAAATTGGTGTCCAAGTGGATCTCCAGTGGAGTCGAGATGAATTTCTAATTCAAGTTGGTATCAAATGGAGTCACTATAAAGGCAAGATGGATGTCCAGTGGCTGGCCTTGATCGAAAGATTCAAATTGTCGATATCGATAGACATTTATTGAGCAAATCAATAATTTTATCTTTTGTAAGATTTTGCGCCATGCAATAGGTAAGAGTCAAGAGTCGAGTCGTTCTGTGATCATTCCCCTGGGCAAAGGTGTGGTTCACAAAGCCACAGCTAACTGGTCACTTTCGCAACAGATGTCCATGCGAATATGTTAGATTTGCTGGTATGAATGTAATGGACAGTGATCAGAAGCTATCCTGCAGAGTTGTGTGAGTTAGCGTTCCAATCAGTGTCAGAACTTGGGCCACCTGAATGTTGCAACAACTTTCGATTGTCCAAGAGGGGTGCAGGCGTTTCAGGCGTCGATCAATCGGCTTAGGAATTGAATTTTGATCAGTTATATTTGATAGGGTTTCGCAATGATGGTCATATTGCAGTGAGTCATCTGTTAGACGACTCGAAACAACTTGAGACGACTTGTGACTCTTCAAGTCTTCTCAAGTCTCCTCAAGACGAACTCAAATCTGTTCAAGCTGCAATTCATTAGAAACGAATGTTAATTGAGATTAAGTTGTGTTGCCTTTGCTGATGTTATAGCGTTTTAGCCGGAAGGTGTTCGTCAACAAAAAAAAAAACCTCCTAAATGAACATGATTTTGAGTTTATTTTGCCTACCGGCGTCGTTGATTGCTTAATTTCGCAAAAACCCAGTTACTTCGCGAGTTTCTCGGCTTCTGTCGCGTACATTATTATTAAGGATCATTTCATAGTTCATAACACCTCTAGACATTATTTACTTTACGAGATATGCTTTTAAGTGTGTCATAACAAACCCATCTGCACTGGGCGTGAGTTAAATCAAAGTTCAAGAGGTCAATCGCGGACGCAATTCTTGTGATACTTCGTGTACAGGAACGCATAGATTGTAATTTGTAGAATCAACTCTCTGCGGTGTTTCCTATTCTAGAATTTATGCAAAACTCTCGAGAACATTACGATGACATCTGAACCATAATTCAAACCTACGCCATCTTGAGCTCTTGAGGTGTCCTCAGATTCCATCTGATCTGAGCCACAACTCCATTGGAGCCGCTAGATTTATCTCCTTCAGCTCGGCGAAATCGGAAAGTGTCTGATACATTCTAGAGAAAATGTTTAGCGGGTGGACACTCAGAAATCCGGGAGGTGGAAGGAGGTTACATTGAGTTATGTTGACAACCCATCACAAGCAATCAGAGCTCACAGCTCACGTGGTGTCAACAAGGCGACCAAGCTCTTGTGCCACTCAGTGAGTGGTTGGGCGTCATAGGGAAGTGGTCTGGAATGCGACAATTGCGAGGTGATCTCTTGTAGGCCGAATGGATGAACATTCCACTACACTTTGCTTTGATAGCAGTTGACCTGCTTCCGGATGAGATACACTCCACGAGCTACTGTTTCATTTACTTATGTGTTACTTCTGGATTCATAAATTTTAGCCCATCAATGAGGCAGTTTGAGGACAAATTTGGAAGTGGAAATATATACCTACACTTTGAGTGTTTCCTTCTGAAAAGTGATAAGAGATAACGTCGCTTAGCTAACAATATCGCGTAAGTGAGATTTGCTTAGTTTTCAGGAGAGATGAAGAACTGCAAACATGTGTTGTGTTACTGTTTTAAGAATAACCCATTGGATGCGCGGAAAAATAATCTACTGAATGGTATACTTTGACTTAGGCGGTATTGTTACGATAAGCTCTTAATGTCATGAAAGTCACTAAAACCAAGTGGTAGCTTTGATTTATTAAAAATCGACACAACTCAAAACTTGTACGATTTATCTCAACAAAGTTAATTTAATTATCGTGAAAATAAATCGACAAAGTTAATTTAAATCGCTTTTTAAGGTCATTTTTAACAGTTTCGAATTAAGTGTAAAAATTTCCTTAATTTCAGCACTACACATTATGGAAAATCCAAAATTCGAAAAAACCACACTTTTTTTGGTTAATAATTAATTGGCGCCCCCTTGATTTTAAGGCACAACTTGATGAGGAATCATTGTATTTGTGTGAATATATAAGAAATCAAGTAATACACTAACCAAAAATAGTCGGATTATGTGCGTAAACGGATGCTTTGACATCGTCGGTGTTATTGGAGTCATAAAGCTTCCCCCGCAAGAAACACGGTGCAAAAGTTAACTCGGTTTCGGTGCCCGATGAAAGTAAAAGGCGGACCTGAAGTGATTGATGACAATCTTTGAGGACTCGCCTGGTACACGTGAGCTGTGAGCTGGACACTTGTATGCGTTTGAATTGAAATGATACAAGTACTTACGATCATATGGCTACATGCAATGTAAGTGATACTCTTTGGGTTTGGAAAAAAGTGAAAGGATCGTGACAACATGAATTCGAGGTTTTTGGATATCTTGATTTATGGTGAACTAAATTTCGTTCAGTTTAACTGACTTCACTAACTTCATTGACTTCACTTCATTGATTTAACTGACTGAAACTGACATCGTTTGACTGACGGCGAATTCAATGATGACGAGATGCTGATTGAAATCGGACGATTTTGGGTGTAGCGGATTCTTACGCAATTCAATGTGTTATGGTCATCCATCAATTGAAAGCTTCTTTAAGACAAGATTCTCAACTTGTTTGTCGCATCAGTAACATCTTCTGGGACTCATTTTCAAAGGAATTGGGTCGTTGGACTTATCAAAGGAGAAAATGACGCCAATTAACAAGACTTGACTCTGGAGCCACTTTGTCATTGTCAATAACCTCATCCGGTAAAGTGGTCCAATGCAGTAATTTGGTTTTATCAGAAAAATTTTTCGGCTTATCTCAAAAGATTCACCAAATTTACGAACTGCTTCTTGAAATGGACCTGCTAAAAGGGTAAGGGTAATATTGAAAAATTATTTTATAATTTAATTTAGTTGACAACATGGCGGTAAGTGTTACTTAAATAAAATCAGGAGAAAAAATTAAATTGAAATTATTTTTGCGGTTTTCGTTAAACGAATTTCTTTCCAAACCAGACGACGTAAAGAAGTATCGCGAAATATTATTCGATACATTCATGTATCGATTGATCTCTGAGCGAACCCCCAACATTTTAAGCAATGTTTATTGAGGGAAACTGATATGACCAGCAGATTTTTTGAGATCCCCACAAACGATAAACTTCGAATTTTGTTGATGATCATGTTTTAATGATCGTTCCGCCATTTTTATTTATTAAATAAAAAAAGAAAATAAAAAATAAAAAATAATTAATTAGTATTTACCTTGTTAATATCCACTTCAAACAATTAGCTTTAGCATAACATCTGCAATTTGCATTTAAAGTGGGCATTATCATTTACAAGATGGGGAGCAGCAGGGGTCCCATGACTGGATGAAGTTATAAGCAATGTATAGTGAATATAATAAAATTTAATTTTTAATATATCTTCTTTAACTTGGAGGTACCGTAAGACACGTTATTAGATTTAAAAGACGAGATAAACACGACACCATGCTTTGATGAACTTTAACTCCGAGAAACTAACGCCCAGAATGAGTAAACGTCGATTATACACACGTAGTGTCTCTATTAAGATATAGTATTTATAAGTGCAGTAGAACGAAAATCATTTTCCTTGGGAACACCGAGCCAATCTAGGACTCACAGTCAGACATTCCTCAGAGATTCCGCACTGAAAATATTTGATGTTTGAGTAAATATTCTTCACACAATTAATATTTCATGAGAATCGACATTAGAAAATAAGAAGAAACAGTTCTGCGTCTTAAAGGTAGAAATTAATTAGCAACGACAGCTCTGGCACCTGCAAAGATTTTCCGCTGTAACAAGGAAAATTATGAAAAAAATTAAGTTGAATAACACATAGCAACAACAACAACAACAACAAAAAAATGTGTATCACGCAGAATTGGTTATACAAAATCGTCCGGTTCGTTATAACTCGTAAGTGGCTTGTCATAGCGCGATGGCTACTTTTACGCAATTGTCATCTCAGACCAGACCAGGCCAGACATGAACGTGGACGTGGACGTCTTGGATGTTGAGATTTTAACAAGACTCCAACTATGAATCTAACTATGAATCCAAGTTGGACCTCTTGGGAGCTAATGGGGTACCAATGTGAAATATCTCGTCCAATAGCTTATTAAGGCACATTCGACCGGTTGCTTTGACTCACATCATCTGGCAGAACATTTTAATTACTACGTACTGACATTTAAGACACATCACAGCATCTAACACGATCATCATCACGGGGTCTGTATTGATCCCAATACAGTGATCTAGCTAGTGGTAACTACCGGTAATCGCGGTGTCATTAAAGGCTTCAATATAATCAGTTCAGTTCAGTACGTTGGATGGATTATGTAATTTCATATCACCACATTGGACAAACATACATACCCTGTCTGTCCATCACAGTTCGAGCTAGAAAAGAGAGATGACTTCAATGACCACGATGACTTTCCAACAAGAGTAAGAAGGTATTTTCACTAAACGTCCAATTAATTCTCGGAATGGGGAATTCTCTCATCAATTATTTATTTTGTATCGATATATCGACGACATTTTGCTATTCGAAAGTCGACTTTGTCCTCCCAAGAGGTATTCAGTTGAATTTGATTTGATCAATCCACTTTGTTTGTTCAAGACGTTATGAAGACTTCATTTCAAATCAATCAAGTGTTTTTATTTCAAACTCTCAAGAAATCCTAAGACTTTTTCGAAAGTGTCTATGAGGAATGCAAAAAAAAAAAAAATATATATAAAAATTATTTCGTAGAATTTATAAAAGACTTGCCATTCTTACATCGTATTGTACCTATATGTCAGATAAGAGTTCTATAAGATTTACTGGAGATCTTGGATTTCCAACAAGACTAGACTTCCTGCGTCAATATTTATTTTGACGCCTTCGAGTTTCCATGTTCTCTAGCCTACACATAACAATAGCCATACAATAGCTTGTATTGAGATGTTATCAAAAATGTACACCAATTGAGATATACTGGACATACTGTTCATTTTCAGCTTCGAGTTGAAGAAGAACTATACATATATGTAGGTAAGTAACTATAATAAACTAGATAGGTTCATTAGCGCACATAACATATACTGAATATCTAATTCTAATAAATAGTATCTATATACGAGTAAATGAGTTATAGTGATATTTCTTGAGTAATATCTTGACGTAATTACGTTTCGGTCATATTTCATTTGAAGTTCAAATGCTAAATTTAATATCATTTGATTGTTATAAATAAATATCATCTAGGATGATTAGATACTTCAATAACGAATGCACGATTTTTGAATGCATTTGAAATTCTAAAGGCATCAAAACCATCGTCTTCAGTAAGATGGTCAAATAATACCTTCAATTAGTTTCGCCTCGTTACATTTACAAGCCTTAAATCTTTAGAAGCTACTTCTACCAAAAAAGAATGACAGTTTCGCAATTTTCTAAATTCGTATCGATTGCAATTTAATACTTTAAAATCCCTCCAAGCTGGATAACTCTTGTGGACTAGTTACTATGAAATGCTATATACGAAAATTCACTGCAGCCCGTAAAATCGAAAATCATCCCAACGAGGCGATATTGATGCAATAAAGAATCTTGAGGAGGATGTTATGAAACTCCATCTGGTTGGAGCAGGCTTCAGTTTCTTATATTATATTGTACGTACATACGATGGAATTGTTAGTTGGCAGGTCTTCATGGATCAATGAGGTACGCGTGATGTCCCTTGGGTACGAATAAATTCGCTTATTTTGAGAGTTGGGGCTTCAATTTGATATTTTGTTTTTGTATTTAGAAATTCACCGTGAAATCCACTTCAAACTGCTGTGGATGCTATCTAAATGGGAACAGTTGCATTTTGTGCTATGCACGCGCTAACAGCAAAACCCTACAATTCGTGGTAATCCAAAAGAAGAACTGTTGCTGTTGCTGTTAAATGCAGAGCATAAGATGATACTATCAAAGTGCATTGAGAAGTTTATAGGTCCTACGATGGAATGCAATTTCTATTTAACAAAAAACTTAACCAAGAGAGACAAAAAAAAAAACAAACCACAATTCGTAAGACAATTTTCTTGAAAGTGCTAGGTACTCGGCCACTTAACTGACGGAGCAATGCCTAGAGGATGCTGTTCTGTTGGTCGTAATGTCTTGTACTTCAATTTTTTACTCTTTCTTATTTTCCCCCTAAGACGCAAATGCAGTCAAATTGCGCGGTATGTTGACGAAAATGTTGTTGAACAAAGGAAAATCCAAGAAAACCGTTTTTTGATAGTAGCAACAAGTAACACCTTCAATTGTCCCTCATTCGTGATGAGGATAAAGTTTGATTTAAGACACAACTTGCAAATATGGGCCAGGTGTGTACTTTTAAAATCAGCAAAACAAACTAGAAAGTGCTCGTTTTACGCAATTAACCTACATTGAAATTTGTATTACATAATTTTTATTAGAGATATCTAATAGATAAAGTACACCCGCTGTTGCTGACAATTGAACAAAGGCGTAGTGCTGTTACGTCGCGTCTCGCAGGCAGAGTGACTCGCATTAGACGACAAACTAATCATGATTAATCAATAAACGGCTATCAAGCCTCATCTTTATAGAAGATCATTTGAATATCACTAAAGATCCATTAACCTGTAGGACAGTTTATTACGAAAGTTTCAAACGGAAACTAGTTTTCATCCAACTTGTAGCTCATGTGCTCTAATTTATATCTGTGTCGTAGTTGTATGTATATACTAGTATATCGCCACAACTTTAATGAATTCAAAAATAATTACTGTAGTTATAGGTGTCCATGTAGATCGATCTGAGGTGGAGTAGACTATACCTGAAGATCGTCGTCGTGTCGTGTATAGGTATATCCTCCGAGACCGACAAAAGACTCAATATGAATTGCCAACTTTTACTTTCATTTGTCAACTAACGAAGGTAAAAAATAAAAAAATTTGTTACATTGAGCTGGTATGACAAAACCAACAAGAAATTTGCGGTGATCCGAATGGTGATCTAATGATCTTGTCTAGAAGTCTGGATGGTTTGCATAAAACCCAGCGACGACCACGCCATTACGATCGAGATCTTCTACGAGACACAACGCATTCATGACATGACTGACACTGACCATTCCTCAGAGACTCACGACCCACCAGTCACAAGTCACAATTCACTGTCTAGTTTCAGTTTATTCAAGTTAATTACTATTATTAGTATTTTTTTCCTCTTTAAACAATTTCTATAACATTATCTGCACTCGATCCTCATATGCGTTTTTGTATTGAGTCACATATGTAAGTAGGTATTTGCCATTTCCTCAATTCAACAATTGAGATCGAGTCTTAGCTCGCTTTGAGCCATTCAAAGTTATTGATGTCCAAGGCAATAGGCGTGGTCGTTGTGGTTCTATTAAAGCTTCAATTCAAAGCTTTCATATTATTATTTTAAATATACATGAATCAAGTTAGATGTCCAAGGTTACTTGATTGATTAAAGTCTTTCAGTTAACTTTGCTCAAGGAAAATGATCGTTTATTGAGCTGTTTTATCCACAAAACAATCGAAATAAATAATTTATAACTTTAAAAACATTTTTTAACTTTTGACTTTTGACTTTTAGTCACAGTCGTCATTTTGAGTGATTTTCATATTGTTTCGAATTTTTACGATTTTAAAATTTAAAATAAAACGCGACACCTACGGATCGAGCGGAACTTTGAGTGTTTATTAAATTTGATGATGATGACAATTGAATTATAACGATTGTTTAAGTTAATATTTTGTTTGAATATATTCGTTTCGAAATTGCCACAACATGAAACTTTATTAAGACTCTGCAAATCCAAATTTTTGCGTTAATTCCATGTATGCATCAATTATGACTGTTTTAGCATTCAACCACAGTAAATATCGAGTTTAAGCTTTTATTAAATTGCTAGTTTGAATATTCTAAAATTATTCTGTACAAGTTCTGTGGGAAAAAGGTAGTGAAATTTCGTTCAAATACGCGTTGAGTTAGTGGAGAATGCGTTCCTTTGAGAGCCTTCTATCAACACCAACCGATGAAGGAAGTCAACGCGTTCTTCATACAAAGATAGAAAACTTCGTTCAAATACGCGTTGAGTTACTGAAGAATGCGTCTCCCTTAGAAGTATTCATCAAAACCAAAAGGTTAACGCATTCTTCATACAACCACCGAAAACTTCATGGAGGGACGCGATGGGTTTCAACACCAACCGACGAAGGAAGTCAACGCGTTCTTCATACATGGACCTGATGTGTTCGTAAGGATGCGTTTCTTTCAAAACCGTCCAAAAACACTAGCCGATGAGAAGAAGCAACGCATTCTTCATACAATATGCAGAACTTGCTTAAAGGATGCGATGGTTTAATATGGGGATGCGTTTCAACCAGAAGCTGACACAAACACCTTGCGACGACGGCGATGATCGTGTAACGAACGCGAAACTTCTAAAAATTCACGGAGAAGCGTCCATTTCGTGTTGCATTATAAGTATTTTCGCGAATTTCAATAGAGTTTTCATAAAGTTTTTACGAAAAAATCGGAAAATGTACTCACCGAGAGACGAACTTGAAGAACTTACCTTGAAAACGCGTCTGGATTTTCCATTTTGATGTGGTCTGTAAGTAAGGAAAAGTCAATAAATTTAATTAAATGTGATCAATTGGCGCATACTTTCTTCATTTATTGGGAAATTCATTTTTAGTTTTTCACGATTTTGACACTTTCACAACTAACACTAACACAAACCTCCTTCCCACTCGAAAATCCACTGGATACTGGCGGGATTCCTCAGGAACGCGCCTTTCCCATCCAAGTGTGGCAAAAGTATTTGACAAAAACATTTCTTTTACTTTGCGGGAAATTCAAATTTGCAATTTCATTTCAATAGCTAGAAGGAATATACGTCACGACCTTATCCCATCGTTCCCAACCAATCGTCGCAAAAGTGTTTGCCAAAAATGTTTCAGTGCGGGAAATTCAAATTTATATTCAATACTTCGAAGGAAGATTTTCGTGAATTCTATTTTCCTTGTGCACATGTTAACATTAACATCTACTGATTTAAAATGTTAATTAGAATTAAGAAAAAGAATTTTCCTAAAATGTTCATTACCGGAAATCAATGAAATTCATGAAAAACACCCATTGATTCAAATCGAAATTTCAAATTGAATTTCCCGCACTGAGACTTCAGATATATTTCCGCAGAAAACTCTCGGCGTAGGAACGCACAGAATTGAAGAGTTTCTTCGAAGTATTGAACTGACATTTTTGGCAAACACTTTTACGACACTTGTTGGGAACGATGGGAAAAGGTCGTGACGTACGGTTTCTTCCAAGTTATTGAAATGAAATTGCAAATTTGAATTTCCCGCAAAGTAAAAGAAACATTTTTGCAAACATTTTTGCGACGATTGGCTGAGAACGATGAGAAAACGTCGTGACGTACAGTTTCTTCTAAGCTATTGAAATGAAATTAAAAATTTGAATTTCCCGCAAAGTAAAAGAAATATTTTTGTTAAATACTTTTGCCACACTTGGTTGGGAAAGGCGCGTTCCTGAGAAGTCCCGCTAGTATCCAGTGGATTTTCGAGTGGGAAGGAGTGTTTGTGTTAGTGTTAGTAGTGAAAGTGTCAAAATCGTGAAAAACTAAAAATGAATTTCCCAATAAATGAAGAAAGTATGTGTCAATTGATCACATTTAATTAAATTTATTGACTTTTCCTTACTTACAGACCACATCAAAATGGAAAATCCAGACGCGTTTTCAAGGTAAGTTCTTCAAGTTCGTCTCTCGGTGAGTACATTTTCCGACTTTTTCTTAACAACATAATGAAAACTCAATTGAAATTCGCGAATGTACTGATAATGCAAAAGAAATGGACGCTTCTCCGTGAATTTCCAGAAGTTTCGCGTTCGTTATACGATCGTCGCCGTCATCGCAAGGTGTTTGTGTCAGCTTCTTGTTGAAACGCATTCCCCATATTAAACCATCGCATCCTCGAAACAAGTTCTCCATATTGTATGAAGAATGCGTTGCTTGTTCTCATCGGCCAGTATTTTTGGACGGTTTTGAAAGAAACGCATCCTTACGAACACATCGCGTCCATGTATGAAGAACGCGTTGACTCCCTTCGTCGGTTGGTGTTCAAACCCATCGCGTCCCTCCATGAAGATTTCGGTGCTTGTATGGAGAATGCGTTGAACTTTTGGTTTTGGTGAATACTTTCAAGGGAGACGCATTCTCCAGTAACTCAACGCGTATTTGAACGAAGTTTTCTATCTTTCTATGAACAACGCGTTGACTTCCTTCGTCGGTTGGTGTTTATAGAAGGCTCTCAAAGGAACGCATTCTTCAGAAAGCCATCGCGTCCCTCCATGAAGTTTTCGGTGGTTGTATGAAGAATGCGTTAACCTTTTGGTTTTGGTGAATAATTTTACGGGAGACGCAAGTTAAACAAGATTCGGAGAAAGAAAGTTTCATTGACATTCCTCCTCGCTAGTCGATCTAGCGACATCTGCTTGTTGTTAGCCTAGCTACAAAATATTTGAAAATATTTTGAATCAACAGGGATGTTCAAATTCCAATTCGTATTGAAACGACAAAAAGTGACACGACTTTGTACAGTTATAGAATTGTAAAATGGCGATAAATATGACGTCCATTCTGTATCTGAGTTGCATTTCAATTAATGCATTTCTGAGAAAAATTTCATCAACGAAATGCACGCAAAGGAAAAGTGCACAATATATTTTATTTTATTTAGTTTTTGTCCGTTCAATTCACTGTTGCAGTGAGTTGCACTGATTTTCCACAAGACTGCACAGAATGCAGTTGGGTGAATTTTATCGCAATAGATTTTCAATTATATAGAAACGATTAGGAGGATTATGATGAATTGCTTAGGAGAATGAATGGCTGGGTATTATCGATAAATCAATAATTAATCAATATTTGATAAAATTATCGAGTACCAAATGGAAATGAAACGATCACAGTACTGGACACCAACTTGGATCGAATGAATCTAATAGATCTTATAGACTTTCGCCATAAGTTTCTATTTTGTGTGATAAGCTTACAAGGAATCCCCCCACTGTGGAGGTTCTCTTGTGTTTTGTGGAGACTTTTTAAGTCGTGTTCCCATTTATTTCATGTTTCATTGGAAATTTATGTGATGTCGGCATTCTAGACAAATCGCTTCATGTTCGGACCTCAATTGAGTCCATCAAGTCAATGTGGATGTCGATTTGAAGGAAAAAGGGAATCTAGTGAAGGGAATATAAAGGAATGCATGCCAGTTGACCAGATGTTCCAAGTAATCCGGTCGTTTTTCATAACTCCATTAAATTCCAGTGTTGGAGTGTAGGAAGTTAGTTTGATTTCGTAATTTTCTATTTTCTTCTACAATAGAGACACCATCACCTGGAAACTAGCAAGTGGCATAGTAGAAACATGGAAAATCTAGAAAATTATGTTCTGCTCAATGTTCGACAATCATCCGACGAGCTACCATTCTTTATGGGATACAATCTCACGGAAACATCACGAAGGGAAAAATGTATCTGTATCTTGTGTGCTGCTTAGAGCCACCTGCTGGTTTCATGCTCCAAAGGAGAACTGCAAGTGGAGCATTTAGTGACAGTAACTGTCATCATCCACAGTTGAATCCAAGAAGATTTGAATCCACTGTGATTCAACTGATTCATTATGCATCATATGATGGATGTCCACTTAAGTATGTATTTGGCCCAATTTCAATCGAATTTCAATTCGATCTTTATCATCGATTATGGTTATAATTGTAGAGTTTCCCTCAAAAATCAATTATGCGAAGTTCGAGAAGAAGGTCTCAAGAAGGCAAATGTAAATGCAAAAACAGAAAATTAAAGACAAGAGCGAAGCCTCTGGGCCACATGAGATACAGCACAAGATACAGTCCAAGATATGCGTCAGTTTTGGCTACTTTTTAGGCTTCTACTTTCGTCAATTTGGTAGGTCAATAGGCGATTACCTAGGTTCGATGCAGATAATTGCTCTAATGCTCTGAAACCCGAAACGGTAGTCGATTTATTTCATCGTCTTAAATTTTGCCCTGGATCTAACCTAAGTTTGGGTATGGTCTGTCCTTAGGAATGATGATTTTCAAAAAATGAAATCAATGAAAACAATTTGAGCGTATCGTAAGAGTTATTCTGTTGTTTGCAAATCGTAATTCAATTATACAAGGTAACCAAAATCATATCTTAGATAATGAAATCTTGCTTGTCATTATCCAATATGACTTGGATATGATTTTGATTTTTCGAGTACTTGTAGTAAATTCCATTCGTATGACTTCTTAAAAAATCGACAGTGGAGTTTGGAGTTTGGAGTTTTGTAAGCATTACCCGAGGCTCTTCCGTCAAATGCTTGAGAAATGTTTCATGTCTTGTGGTAGCTAAATTTACTTTTCAAAGATTTTAATTGGTTTTTTGGTGATACTGTAACGTCTAATGCGATAAAACCTTGTATGAAATTTTTGTGCCATTTTGTAATGAGCTCAAAAGACATGAATTTGGTGAAAGTGTTTACAATAAGACATTCTTCAAAATGTTTGCTAGAGACATTTGAAGGATAATTCCTTAACCATTTGCTGCTAAATCCAGTCTTGGCGACGAATTTAATCAAGTGGAGTTATATCAATAAAATATAACTCTCTAGCATATGTCATGCAGAATCCAGATGGAGTATAGAACCCGTTCCTGCCCAGCAGGAGTCATCAATTTCATACAAACGGAATATAACAATTTTCCATGGATTTAGTGATTTCGCCTTGATTGCTCGGCTTACCTCAATAACTTCATATCATCACGAGATCAGAGAGAAGCGATTTAGATGATATCAGTTCAAGTTAAAATGCTGGGTGTGTGTATGTGTTGTAGATTTTACCTCATCTAGTTGTGCTGTCACATATTTTCATCAAGTTCATTAAAATTTTCCATTTTGGTTACTAGACAGTGGAAAAAATTTTATTTACATCTTCGAATAAAATAGAAATAGATGGAAATTTTCCGTTGAGATTCTCTATGTGATTGAAAAGACAATCCTTAAAAAGACCAACAACCAACAAATGTTGGTTCCTTGTCACCTGGCATACTTGACGAGGTGCAAGCATCATAAAGTACAATTAAAGTGACAGCAAACAAATAAAGTTGACTCAGTACACAAATTGTTGTAACAGACAACAACCCAACAAACTTTACAATTCAACAATTCCGGTCCAGCTAAACCAGATGAACTGGACTAGAAGAGTTTGTTGTTCATGGCGTCGCCATCTACGAAAGAAACATGACATCAACTTTAATGCAAAAAAAGATTCATCGTCTTGTGCCATGAATTTACCCATTAACTATTACCCATAACCCATGCCCATATAGTTTATGGGTGCCATGATCAATGATAATTTATGGAACTCTATGAAATTAAAATTGCGATGAAATGTAGCCTTCTAACTTGATGATGATTTCCATAGTTCCTGCCGCTAAATATCTAAGTAAAACTCCGGTTTTTCCATGAGATATGTGAAACCATATTCGGCTAATGAGGCGATATTAAGGAATGTTAGCACGTCTTCTTAACAAAACCATATGGAAAGTGCTCATTAGCTTAGTGATGGATAATTAATCGTCTCATTAAAATCAGTGATTCCTCAGTACCTACTCTTTGAATCCTCCGAGCTTGAGGCGCACGCGTGTCCTCTAATGATGGACAAGAGCCATGGACAAGACATTGCATAGTGTCGTCAAGTGATCATCAAAGCAAAAACTAATTAAGATAAATTTATCTTTATTTATCATCATCATCCACAGCAGCAGTAATAGCAAACTGCAAATGGTGCTAACAGATAAATTCAATTCAAAGCGTTTTATCATAATCCACAAACTGAAAAGGTTTCAATAGCGTTATTACCCAAGCAAATGCTGATATTTATGTCGAAATAAAATCAATTTTACGACTAACTAACAGAGTAGCTATAAAAACGCGAATATATAAAATGAATAACGCTACGAAAATGGTGCGATTTCGTTCCATCAATGACATCTCAATCATGCTCCATGTCAATATCTATCTCTAGCTACATCTTATTAACATCACCTATTCACGGTTTCCATAAAGTTAGTGTTATTAAATGTCCAAACAAAGCGTCCGACAGACTCAACGACTCTGACAGGTACAGCCGCCAAACGCAGGTTTTATCGGTACCATCCGTCAGGTGTCAGAAGTGTTGATCTTTGAGATACTATCAGGAGGATGGCAGTACGAACGAGACATTCATGTGGTCACTTCAGCAGATACACGTGGTTTGAATCATTCAACAGGGTCACAAAGGTCACATTTTCTTCGAACCAAGACCTATGTCAATTAGTGTCTGTTTTGTACATTGACTATTTCACTTTGTAAAAAGGTACAAAAATTGAAATTGAAAATTGCCATTTGATTAAATAAACAATTTCCTTCAGGTCAACATATAAACATTGAGTTAAAAATCAATTCAGATCTTGTTCTGTTACTTGACAAATGCTGAACCATGGAATCATGAAACGTGCAAGGTAGACCTAAATCAATTAATAAAACTAGACTAGGAATTGTGGCAAAAAAGTAGTGTGCTTAAATGTACTACAAAATGCATTATGTCATGGTTAGTAAAGATCAGAAAAGTTAGTAAGTGTAGGAGTGAAGTGCTCAAATGAATTTGCGTTGACATTGCGTGATTTATGCGTTCGGTTTTCTGACATCGAATCGAGGTTATCTTAATCAATGTGTTCTCGGAGTTATCCTAGAAAAAATATTTTTATACACTGGAATGTTGATAGATTTACTTGTTTTTGTTAGTTTTAACGATACACTGCGAACGTGGAGTCACACACCTCATGTTGAAATGTTGACCACAAATTGCAGATAGACTCTTAATACCATTCACAAAGATTAGCTTATAAATACAAAATGATACCTGAATATTAAGGAATCTACAGGAGCTATTCGATGAAATTCGAAAAATTTCACATCACACTATTTCAAAGGACATGTACTACCAGTATTGGCTGGGTACTGCTCAGTTACGTATGACTCCTTTTCAATCTAGGCAATAAATTCTAAAATTTTTATTTGAAACGGTAAGGTACTTTTCCATCAATCAAGTAACAAAACCTCTAGCTCTGCCCAACATCCCAATGTTTTGAGATTCATTCCAGCATCACTTCAGAGTAGCTACTGGCACTGGCAGGTTTCTGCTCACTGACGCCTCATTCTTGTGGTGACCAATTTATTTTAGAAATTTTCATTGAAATGTCAAGGAAATTCTCCTTATTCCAAAAGACTTAGACTTGCAGAAGTCCTAGGGAGAAAGTAAGTCTCTGACTTAAACATTAGTCACACCTAAACCAAGTCTAGATAAATTTCTGAAAAGAAGCATCAGGCACTTGCTGATGAACGCTCAATGACGCCTCAATCCAAGAGAATCCCAAGAAGCTACTCGTGCTGACTGGAAAATTCTAAAAATTTCAATAGAAAAATAAATGGAATTTTCATTTTTTCATGGTTACGTGCTTGACCCATAAACTGATCACATTTATAACCGAATTGATCAGTGAAATTCCTAGAGCTTTTTGTCTTATTACACAAGCATTCTTTATGAAATGAAACTGAAAGCTTTATTTCATTGAGAATCTGTCCATCTGTCAAAAAATTTGATTTGACTACCGCGAAAAATTTTCGATTTCATAATTTTTCTATTTTTTCTTTAACCAAATCGCAAATCATGAGACGTTCAATTAAAACGACTTTTTGTTTTTTTAAAGGTTCAGTTTGGTCCAGGTACGAGTAGATACCTACATTACATACATTGGTACAGACTCGTAAGTTAACGATAATTGTTTGTTAGCAGAATTGTTACCATTCATTGTTCTTGCGATTGATTGAAATCACTTTCATGATTGAAACTATGAAATTGATCAACAATAACTGAGTAACTGAGTTAAAGGTCACAGCGATTAAAAACACATGAAAAAATTATTTTTTGCATACACCCAATATGAGTGGCATGAAACCTTAATCGTTGGCATGAAGCATATAAAATCAATTCTAATAAATCCGCCAATTTCGTCAGTTTAATATGATCGTCTTTGGACTAAAGTTACCGCTATGAATTACAAGTCTTAAGATGGTAAGACGTCTTAAGATGTAACCTTGACTTAAAGTTGTGCCTTTCAGCAGATTGGTATGTATCTGCTAGTGTTTTTAATTTTTCTTCTTTTATTTTTTTATGGAATGAAACTTTAGTTAAAGCTACTAGTAACAAATCATTAGTCATTTAATAACTAAGTACATCGCTTTAGTTATTATTATGTCGAAAATATGAATTTCGATGATTATTCTCTTGTGGCCAAAATAAATTCGACACTGACATGGAAGTTTTATTGAAAGGATTGAGTAATTGAAGTTGAATGATTGCTGTGGGTGGAGTTGTAGAGAATCGATAGGTAATTTAATATTATTACATTTTCTAGAAGGTTATTGAAATGCTAGTAAAAGTCTGAAGGAATGAGGAGGACATCAATCATATTCGAAGATGTGGTCATTGCAATTAGATGGCTAGTAATTGATACATCACTCATTACAGAACACCGTACATGATCAGAGGTGACATGTCAAAGAAATTAAAAAAATAAACATTTAACAAAATGCAATTATCGTTGGCGGTAAATGATTCTCTGGACAAAAACGTCAACGATGCAATGTTGTCTATGACCATAACAACTTGACATCTGGTTGTGTTTTATGTTTGTCACTATGAAATCTACTGGCGTTTTCATCACCTCCTTCATGGTATCATAGTGTAAACTGGAAAATGAAAATATTTTTCTAAATGTCCACCAAATCAACCTTGCCAATGTGACACCAAGTCTGGAACACCTCGATACCGGAGGTGAGTGGGATTTGCCATGTTTGGTGTTGGTGAAACGATGACAAGCAGTGTCATTTCACTTGAGAAGCGTCTCAACTTTGTCTAGTGATTGTTCTTGGATTGGTTCGATCATGCAAATATGTAGATGGATTTGATCACAAACTTCGAAAGGAGTTTTCCCCTTTATCCAATGGATATTTACATCATTTTAATTACCTTAGATAACCATCAAAGTACGTTATCAAAGTTGCGATCGCCATTTTGAATCGTTCCAACTTGATTGGAGCCTATAAATCTTGATAACCGGGGAACCATTCACTTTGGCCAGTAGCTACATATTCGTGGCTGGTGCCTATTAGCATAATGTTTACCTCTCAAATATGCCGCAAGTGACTGAATTAATGCAAAAACAAGGAAAACTCAAGATTCCATAGTAGAAACATGACTTACCTCTGAGGAAAACTGTAAGCTGGAAAGGAGTCAATCATGTGCACCACCTCCTGTTCATTCAAATTGTCAGTGGCAACTGAAACTGATGAATGAAAACCTAAGTTGAGCTGTCCAGGTAAACAAAACCAATACCACTCAATGTTATATACCTGAGTAGATGAGAGACGGTGCCTAGAGTGCTCTTAAAAATCTTGATCTCCGAGAAGCTGCTAGACTCTCTTCACCTGCCGCTCAATCACTTTCAGTTTCAGTGGTGTGAGAGGAAGAGAATTTGTTTCTCTTCTTGAGCATGATTTATATACTTCCTCTTCGTATGGGTGGAGGCTCTCGCATCTCGCTCTTTCCGGTTCGCATTGATCGTGATTTTGGCACACTCACCGTACGTGCAACGGTACCAGGTGAGCTTGGAGAGAATCACCATGGACCATGATCCATGATCTGGTGAATGTTTCGTCTCCTACCACACCCAAAAGCGTATTGCTCCAAGGATTTCTTACTGTGCATTCCACTCGTTTTCATTCAGTACCTTTCATGAGCTTTCGTCCTGATCCTTGATGTCGATTAATCAAGGAATCAATTCTCCTTTACTAAGCGCAAAAACTTGAACCTTCGGCATCTGAATGTGCCCCAGATTTACTTCTGGTTCTTGCTGTGGTGGAGGCTTTGCTCAAGATCTTGAGCTGGAATTAATGGATGATCGGGAGGACTGGTTCAGTAGGTCTCGATTTAATTCTTGTTCTTGCGTCAACAAACACACCAGTTGATCTGATCTGATTTTTCCGCGGTTATATTTTCTATAGGTAGATACTATGACTGGTTTCTTTAGTTAACCGTAATTTTTTACCTCCATTTTCAAACTGGACTGTTTTGCAATGCAATCATTCTACTTGAATCGTCTACACTACATCGAAGTCAAGATTATTTTTGCGAAGGTAGATCAACGACAGATTGGACAACAGATTGGACAGATTGTACATGGGGCAGTGCTGAGTCACATTTTTATTGAATGTGGTTTTACTTTTCTTCACGGATGTCATAATATCATGTTCTACTTCGAAGCTGGAACTGATTTTCATTTATTTTTTCTTTCAAGGAAAAAAGTAAAAACGAATAATTTCTCATTCTGGGCAATCAACTTTGCCAATTAAGGTACATCGACAACATCTTGTTAATTGCTACAGAGAGATGGAATTTCTGCAGAGATAAGCTTGAGCTTGAGTCTGAAAATGGTGCTCATCATGTTTCGCTCATAGATAACCAAATCTCTGGAGATGAATCCGAGAAAATAATTTTATAACTCACATCCTTCTTATACACATTGTAAAGGAATTCAAAGTTTTTGGGCTTAAGGTTTTCCCGTTCTTCAAGCTTCCATACAAGCTATACACATTGATTAAGGTTAACTCGTTTGTCTGGCATACCTCTAGATCTTCTTTATACGCACTGGATAGGTATTTTCTGAGACTTCCATATGCAACAAATTCAAACTTGTTGAGCTTAAGGTATTCCCGGTCTTCAAGCTTCCATACAAGCTGTGCATTTCTCTAGATCATCCCAGAAAGGTATTTAATTACATTTTCATTTGTGTCAAATTCAAACTTTTTGGGCTTAAGGTTTTCCCGTTCTTGAAGCTTCCATGTTAATAATGCATTTCTATTGACTCACAGTTAATCATCAATTAAATCCCTAATCCGGTTTCAAATTCCTCACACAGGTTCAATGATGAACGTTAAATTAAACAAGAACCCATCTTCGATTTGACACAAATCCGATTGGACATCTTTCTCAAAGTGAAACACTTCACTTTCGGGTCATTCATTTTGGTCGACAGGTTTCGGAGAAAAATTCAATATAAATCATGTTTCCATTCGTCAATGTGACTCGTCGATATTCGAGACAAAGTTGTTGCCATGTGAAGCGATAATGAAGATGATGGAGACGGCATCTTTTTGAAGCTAAAGTATGACGATGAAATTGGAGTATTCCTTACCTCATGTCAACGGTTATGACTTATGGCAAGCACATCTCTCGCATCTCTTGCCAATGACAATCACCACAGAAGGGGTCATTACCACAAAGGTGGAGCAGAATTATTACTTCCCAAAAACGACACTTTTATCTTTTTGCGGCAACTGATATTTTTCCAATGACCACCAAACAGCGAGTCTCAAAATTAAATTTGATGTGTCTCCTTTGATCTTTGGTCGAATTTCCTTTGCGATAAGATTGAAACTCCCTATACCGATCAATCAATCAGAATTGGGTGTAGGCTGCTCTTTAGGATCCATTTCACCTGGTCTTTGAATTTCAACATTCACTGAAGCCGATCCAATTAAGAAGAGACTTTCATCAAGTTAACATTAACTACAAAAAGAGCAACATCCAATTTGGCTATACGTCTCCATAACAGGAGAGAAGTGTTTCACTAAATGAGAGAGCAAGGAATACAACACAAATTGTGAAACGTCCGTAGAAGCACGATGCCATCAAAGCCACCAACGATCATAGATATTCACCAAGATATCTCCAAACCCAGAGCTGCCTACGTATGAGCTATGCACGAATTAGGTAACCAGAATCCAATCACTGCTATTGCCGCTACTGGCATACCACGGGATCAGCGAAGCGAAATGCGAAAAGCCTGAAGATGGTGGAACCAAAATTGTCCACAAAATTTAAAATTCATTTTCAACTCTCGCCGAAACCTCTCGTTGACCATTGGCCAGTGCGTTTGACAGTCTGCATATTTTTGGAATTAAACTATGGAAAAGTGCATTCCTCATTGCATCGAGCGTCCAATTTGTTCGGGATTGTTAACATGCTGCTGGTGAAAATGCAGTTTTGTGCATCTATGCAAATTTTCTTCGATGCAAGCAAGTCCCATTCCATGGACTTGTGGTTGCTGCTGGAAATTTTATTTGCTAATTTTTTCCGCCTTCATCGCTTACTACCAAATAACTCGTGTTCTTCGTGTGGTCGTTGTTGTTACTGTAGTTGTTGTTGTTGTGGTTGTTGTCGTTTATGTAAAAGCACGACCTCCTGACTTCATAAACAGAGCATGGAATCGGTGGTGTCTGGGAGGTCCTATTGTTCCGAGCACGTGCCACATGTTTTCTCCGTCACGTGCCAGATGGATGGTGCCAGGTTTCTCCTTTTCCTATTTCCAGATTCTTCGGAATACACTCAGGTACAATACCTATGTTAACAATCTTGATGTAACTATCCTCCAAGTTCCTTCAAAGATCTCAATCCGAGATGTATGATGATGTAATCATAGCTCAAGCATAGTCCCGTATACGGAGTAGCCACCCGAGGATCTCTCACTGAAAGAAGTAGGTATTGCACCTGCACACAAATTCTCATAATAAGAATTCTTTCTGAGAATTCTCCTGTTATCTAACAAGGATACTTTGGGCTACATTAAGCACTCTCTTGGACTGCACCCATTGCTCTTGGATAAATCAGTACTCATGTACTAGAAGTCCTTAAGGACTCCTCCTTTGAAATTCATGTTGGTACTTCTTCGTAATACCTCCACCTCACTCAAGTCAACGATCTGAAGTTGACAATTAAGGCGACCTGTCATCAAGTTCCGACAAACCTCAGAAAAATGTCAGCTAAAAGCGATAATCCACTGGTGGATTTGCAATAAATTCAATTAGTCGAGTATTCACATCATCCCAGTATCGAGTTGGATACCTTCTTGAGTGGAGCATTGTACTGAAACGATACACCCACGATCACTGGCAGAGCATCCATCAGTTTTGGTCACAAAAGGCAATGAGTCCATAATGGAATGGAATCGCGCGTTACCGGTTAATGCGATTAGGAGGTTCTACAATTTCGTTGATTTTTTCGCAGACCAAATGAGGATTCAAAATGTTGGAGTTAGAACCCTTCATGAGGATCACATGACATTTTGATGAATTATTGTATTTCAGGTGAATGCCAATGGAACAGGTAAGACAATGATGTGAGATGGAGTTTGGATGTTCCACTTAGATGTCAAACCCGTTTCATAGACGTCAAGTCCAAATCCATTTCGTTGATCTTGCATCACATAATTTTTAATTTTTAAATATTTTTTATTTTATTTTCTTGAATTAACCGGATGACTTTGTTATTGTTTGTGGTACTTGAGTGCTTCCTACGCCCAAGCTCAAGTCTAGAGTAGGGTTCTCTTTTTTTTGAGAAGCACTTATATCTGTTTTGATATATACACCTCTCAAGTCTAATGAAAGATGGTTGTTTGCGCTATCTTTGAAATGATTTTTTTTTCATCATCATCTTCAACGACATCCAACCTCCAAAATTGTTGGAGTGCTTTGTGCCTTGAAGCGATGATTAATTTCGATATCATTTCCTTGGTTGTCCTCTTACGTCTCCCAGTTGTCTGTTTACACAACGCCAGATTGACTTATCTAGCCTTCATGAGATCTTCAGTTTCGAGTTGAAGATAAGCCTGATCACAGAACATGGACACTTCTTGGAATGGTTACGCAGATCATAGGAAGATGTTTGGGATGATTCTCCAGCTATAGTGAGTGGTATCTGAGTAACACATCAACGATCACGATGCCATGCCACGAAAGCTTTAACAATTCCAAACCTCTTAAGCTATTAGCCGAGTCAACAAACTTTTTGATGCGATAAAAGCTGAAGGTATGTGGGATGATACTGTCCTTAGGCTATTCAAAGATTTCATATTAATGATCTTTATGCTAATGAAGAAAAATAATGTGATCTTCAAGTGATCATTGAGTTTTGGACAATTGTGATTGTCGGAAATTTTCGATGACAAAGAATATTGCGCAAATTTTGGTACTTATTTGCTTCGGATTAGAAAAGGGAATGTACTCTGACCACAAGATGAATTAATTGTGAAACAAGATTTGTCCATCAAGGTTTGTTCGAAAAAATCCCGTGGGTTGGAAAAACAGTATATTGACGCAACAGTATCTTTTATCTGAATAGAAACAATACCAAAAATTTATCAAGCTTTAAATTTACTTAATTCGTTTAATTAAATTCTTAAGTTTTCCTTAATTGAATCAATGGAAATTTTGCAAAAACTTGCGTCATGATCTAATTAGAGAGAAATTCCAAATCACAAAACCTTTGAGGTAAAAGTGTTTCTCGGTTGAAAAGTTCAAATCAGTTGACCTTCAGCCGACACCATGACTTCCACGCATGAATTGGTGTGGTCGACGCAATTGTTAAGAGATTTGTCAAAATTTTGACATTTAGTGAAGCGAAATTTTTGAGCTTCCAAAAGGTACCACAGATTACAGACATTTTTCACCTTGATTTTGTGGAAAAACAAAAAATAATATTTTCCTAATCAAATTTTTGCATGCGTCAAGAGTGTGCCAACTCAATTGCGTCTTGTTTGATTGACTCAAATGCAGATTGGTAAATTTCCGGCAGCTAATTTGTACCGGAAGGACTTGCAAAACTGTAGCAGACAGTTCATCAAAGTCGGGCTAGCACTTGGTGTCCTTGGGGAGGTAATTTTGAACTTTCTGTTTGTGTGGCCGTAATTGTACTGAGAAGTTCAATGTGAAGGTGGGCTTAAGGAAACTGCCGGAAGTTTTATTTGAAAACAAAACGGTAGATGTCACTGACGCATTTTGACTCAGAAACTTTACAGTACAGTTGCTCTCAATCTTCTGCTTGCTGTCATAATTACATTCAGGAGCTCACAGTCACAGTGAAGATAGAATGTCCAGATATCTGTGGTTTGATTAAGGAATCTGCCGGAAATTTGTTTCTGAACTCACAATGAAGGCGTCACTGTACAAATGTCCAAATTTGGGACCGTGAGAAACGAATGTCATTCCCTTGAGTTCCGTCAGTTGTCCTGCTGGGAACGATGTAACAAAATTCAAACTGACTTACTTTTCTATTTGTAAATCAGTTGTTGAAATGCAAAATCAACATTCATCCATGGATCTTCTATCGATTCCGAACCAAAGATCCAACAAAGTAGGTGCCTTCATCTGGTGTCCAGTTTTTTGTTTGAGACGTTACCGCTCCAGACCAAACTCGGATGTGCACGCATCTTGTATGAATGCAGAATTGCACATTCATCCATTTTGTGGTGCATTATTATGCTATTAGTTAGACTAAAGAAGGAAGTTCCAAGATTCAACATAGAAACATAGACTCCACCATAGAGGATGTTTCCATATGCCGAGGGTCTATGGGGTCAGTGATGTACAAGACACATTAAAGGGACGCGACCAACTCTAATGGGTTTCGAAAGCGGTTTACGCGTGTTATTCGCGTGTTTTTTCCCAGACCAGGCGGACAGTCCAGTTGTACCTCCACTTTGGCGCTCCAGAATACCCTTCACAGTAGTGATGTAAATTGTGTCTATAATTCAAAGACAGAGATTCATCCTGGCTTACGGGATGAATAAATGAATACGAACGTTATTCGCTTTTACATAATTCATTTGACAGAAGGGTACATATGTTTAAAAAAAAAAATACTGATGGTCCAAAGTAGTTCGACAAGTTTCTCTTGATCAATTCCATCAGATCCATCAGGTCTGTAGGCATTTTTTAGTTTATAGACATCAGTGAATGTCTTGTTTGCAAGTATTTAAATCTTCCACCGCCTTAAGCCAAGGAAATCAGCTCTAGTTATTATTCCATTTATGGTATATGCTTCACAACACACCACAGCTTCATGGCTGTGGGAAAATCCGAATTGATAAAACTGATAACCTAGCTGTTCTAATGTAAAACCATAAATCTATGGTAAACTGATTTCAATTTCTAATATTTGCATTTAAGGCAGGTGTAAATGTCTGGAACAATTTCTTTGATGCGTCTTCGCAGTTACCTTATATGGCACATTTATTAGGTGCCATCTGCGTCAATATCTTTTGCGTCAACGACAAGCTTCATCTCCTTGAATGGAATTCAAGCAATTGTCAGATGTCACAGTTGATTTAAATGACTTCCCAAGTTTACCCTAATTAACATTTTATGTTTTCGACAAAGACGACATAAACTGGTAGGTAACGCAATTTGAATTTTTGCGTCAAATATTTCATATCTATGCGTGTCAATGCTGATGTCGTGACACGAGGAATATTAATTGTGCAATGGATATGCCTCAGGGCAAAATGTCATGGGATGTGTCAATGTTTGATTCATTAAAGTTTCTAAAAGAGACACCTAATATTGAAGTTTTGGATTTTTCCTAATCGCTCAAAGTTTGAAAACTTTTTAAAACTTCAAATTCTTCGCTTGAGGCCACCTCAATCTTGTGTTTAGTGTTAATAAAGTAGCAATGGCCCTACGGGGTGTTGAACACCTAATAAATTGCACTCATCTGTCTTGATTATGTTTTCAGCTATGCCAGAAAAAAAATATTACTAAAAAATAACTTACCAAGAATGGATCCGAAATGAAGTTCGTCTTAACACCTGAAGGTCAAGGTGTCTAATATTTTTTACAAATAATTTTTGATCGTTGTGAAACTTGAATCTTGGGCGGTACTGGTATTTTATCAACTTTATCAGGATTATTAATTGGGGAAGTCTGATTCATCCTTATAGCTTCCGGTTTCAGAGGAAATGAGGGGACACCTTCATGACACCACTTAAGCTCCTGAAGTGAAGGTGATTCTTTGGTTCTGACAGATCCCCATATGATGGAATATGATTGATTGACTTTTGAGCACCCAACCGACATTGTTGGAATTGATATTGAATTCTAGGAATTACCAATGACAAAATTAATAATTATTCCAGAATCTTCTTTATTAGTGGAATCGTTTGGTTTATTGGTCTTCCATTCGATGCAGTATGCATGTCCAGTTCATCTTGGAAGGAACTTCAGGCTTTCGTGTGAGGACAAGAAGAGGACAATATTTACTATAATCACCCATGAATACCATTACTCTTTGAGTCTTATGAGTCTTCGAACCTGCATCCGACTCTAACATAAATTATTTTATAGCCACATTCCGAACGAGTCTGTAGCCACAAGAAATCCAGTGTAGAGGGAGTATCAAGTAGAATGCGATATGAGACGCCGACTAAAATACAGTCCATGCTGAAAAATATGTTCGGAACTTTGTAGCATAATGTACCACAGAATGGGTGATTGCAAATAGCAAAAGTAAAATTCACAACAGAGATGAAGCGGAGCAGAGGAAATCATTTAATCGCGACCGAAAAAACACACCACCTGGATAGATTCAATTACGGAGCCACTTGGGTGTGGCTGTTATGAAGCCTCCAAGATCAGAGACCAGAGCGCAATTTCTAATGGAACGCCAGCCTTTCAAGACGAGCCACGACTACAAATGATTCCAACTGCAAGTCAACTCCATGGGCATACCTTGCTGTGGTCATTAGGATGTGATCACGTAATGTAAGGTACATGAATACACTATGCAATCCATTCATCCATTCATACATATATGCATTCCAATGCTGGCGCTCTATGCAACTCGGAAAATGCATCAAAAGTGCAACGAGTTTCGAGTTTGCAACTCTGACACGAATTCTGATGGCGCAACTTTTTGGCAATACAAATTTTTCCACTTTGAGTCATCAAAATGAAATACCTGGAACTCACTTCTTAACCACCAGCTACCTATTAGGATTACCAGTAAACTAACAGCTACTGAATATCAGGATATGCTAATCAGTTCATTGGAACAATGAAAAGCGCTTCACTGTTCCGCTGATCAACATTCAATTCAACTAATTACAAATAAACTAATTAATAAATCAATACCGCAAGTGTCACATAATGAATTAATTTATTTCGATGCCATCAATCAATCTCAAGACACATGTGAGATTCTTATCGTCTAGCAAGACGTTCGGTTTCGTTGTAATCCGGGAAATCGAATTTCCCAAAGACTACGTTTTCAGTTTTTGTTCCACTTTGATGAAGTGATTAAGTCGAGAATGATTAGTTGCGGTTGCTCCAAAATTCTAGGGAAAGTCCGCTGTGACAGCAGGAAGCAGGAACACGGAATGTGGAAATTTTCCAATTGTGACACATTTGTATCCAAGTAGATTCTACAGTGTTCCTTGTTTCAAGTCATGATTGATATGACTTATTGGGAACTATAAGAACTTTCAAGGAATCCAAATAGGATCTTCAAGAATTCTAGAGAAACACACATTTTCATTCAAGTGACTTTACTTCATGATACTTTCCTGAATGTGCTAGGATTGGCATGAAGTATGGGAGTCATCAAAACAAATGGTCACCTTCCAAAAATCTAGAGAATCTTGACGGTGACAGCAGAAACAGAAATGGAATGAGGAAGATTTTCCGCAAACATTCCTTTGAGTCAACAACTTTGTCCAGATAGTGTTCTTTATTTCGAGACACTAAGAACGTGAATTATTAAGATCATCAAATCAAATGGGGATCTTGGCAAATTGGTACGAAAAAATGAAACGAACCCACATAGAAATGATGCGGAAAAGTCATCCAAACCCAGCGAATGCACTTTATCAAGTTGTCGGAGTCACTATAAATGTGTGATGCAACTTGTGGAGCACGATGGGGGCATTAAATATTTCAAAGTGTTTATTATTATTATTGTTATGATTATCAGCGTTAGTTATTGCATTTTGTCTTATGCTATAATCACGATCAACAAGAGAGTTCAAGAAACCAATTAAAAACCTGCAAAAACTGAAACAAATTGTGCAATGGACAATTGAAAAATATTTGGCCTTGGAATATGATGGCCCACACCTCAGATGATGGACCAAACCGTAATGATATCGTTGTTGGTGTAATTGAGACCAGCTTCAATATGATTATGACATAACCTGGTTGGGCGTTGCATACCTTCCATTATCTATCGTTACAGATGCTATTTACCTCTATTGTTGAATCCTCACGAGCTCCACTATAGCACATCCATCATCTACCTTAATGAGTTGTATCTCCAACAGTGGCCAAACGTTACCAAGTTCCGCACGAAATGAATCTCGGCTTCGAAATGTGGGGAAATGGGGCAATGAAGAAGAAGATCGATGGACCAGTCTAATGTCAAGGTCTATTGGAGGTTTTTCTTCAATTTTCTTCAATTTTCTCAAAGCTCTGTTGAACTTTTGGTAATTATTTATAATTAACGCGAAATTGTTCAAACTGTACTTTGGGTTTTTTTCTGTAAAATTTTACAGATAAATTTGGGAAAAAGCTCTTAAAATAGTTTTGTTATGAAAGTATTGCAAAACTTTGTGGTATTGTCTCTGAGAGCTTGGAGCGAGACAAGAGTAAGCCTGGAGCCAGTATGAAGCATCTGCATACAATTCAATCCTTCCCACGATCTTTGAAAGCATCCAATTGGATATCAAAGATAACCCAATGATGAAATAATTTTGTGTCTTTTGTGATCGAAGTCTCCTGCGGCTCAGGTGAGAGTTTCATTGTCTTCCAGGTGTCAATAGTCTCTGACGGGATCATGACACCACAAAGATGTAATAATGACGCCGATATATTTTGGACAGAAGGTAGGTACTCCGGGCTAATATTTCATATGGAGTCTTGTGGATAAGCGATATTTCGTGTTCATCATCATGATTCGACATAGAACCAAGCGGATTATGTCAATTAGAGGCACATGAAGTCTTGATCATTTGTCAACTCTAACTCCACTTCCAATAAGCTTGGCATTGTCATTCGAGATACGAGTCAAGATAATTCCGACTAGACCCGGAATAATTAATTTGTACGTGATCAGTCACTGAAGACTCGAGTTCCAGCAGAAGATCCGTTGACTTTTTATCTCGGTTTCGGAGTTCGGACACAAACGCGACATTCCTCTTGATCCATTCCACTTTCCAATCAAGACTCAAACACCACTAATTAACACTCCGGCAACAATAAACTGTTCGTCGAGTGTCGCTTAACCCTAAGATAACATTTGATGTCAGTCTCATCATTAGACCTGTGCCTCGGAGTCATTTAGGGGGGCAATCATTAGAAACGGAGGTTGAGGTGGATGTGTCTTGGATGCAAGTATCTCCTCTTTGAGATTTATTGTACAGACGTACGCCCTGTCACGAATTTCGCGCGTGCTGCACATTACAGAGGTTGGATTTGTGGTTTTGCTCGTGCATTTACTGCCCTCTCGTCGTCAAATTGTTCAATTTACTTTCGTTTATTTTATTCCCGACTCAAACTATTTCTATTGAACATTCTATCGATTTGATTCCTCGTTCTCTGGCAAAAGGTGTGTTGGAACGAGGACAAAAGTGTCCCGGTGTCATGAAAATTGAAGGAACTTCTTGTTTCAATTTGAACTGGAATTGAATGGAAATTGTTCAATGAAAATGTTGAAAATTCCCTCAATCACAAAATGGTTTCCTGAACTGGACTTGAAAATGTACATCATATCACCAAATTCTTGAATGAAATACTCTAAAATTTCCATCTGGACAAGATAGCTAACTCAGGTCATAGATCATAGTGATACTAGTCAGTTTCCCAGTTCCTACTGCTATTCAACATGAAGTTCAGGTTAAAGATCAAGTTATTATGATCAATTCGAATCCATTACACTGCAATAACCAACGCATGCCTGCAGAATATAACCTTAACCTAAAATAGAATCGATTTCAATGATCAATTGAACAGTCAAAGATTTGGTCATGAAGTTGAAAATTAAGACATAATAATTTTGCGTAGTTTGTATTAAGTAAACAAAGTGTCTGACCATCCCAGGTTTTTAGGTAGTACCTATGCTTACACAGAAGAAGAAAAATAAAACCTAAAATTGATTTTCAAGGTTTACAAACAATCGATAATTTCTGGTATTGATAGAGGCGCTCGTGCCGCCCCGAAAATATAGAAAACGAAACAAATGTTTCCTAATCCTGAACTAAGATTGAGGGGTTTACTATTTGTCCGACTAAAACCTAAACTTCAGATATACCTACCTTGAAGGCATGCCAGTGTCGTGAGTCTAAAGAACCTCGGAAGATGGACAGATACGATTGTTATGAAATCAGGAATCATTTTCTGCATTCAAAATGAAAGAAAATGAAAATCTTTTGAAAATGAAAGAAAATTTTTTCACGACATCGCGTCAAGATTTGCTCCTTGAAAAAAATTCTTAACATTCAAGACATGCCTTCCAATGATGGGGTAATTTTAAGGCCAAAAGTGATATTTATTCTTGGACCAGATCAGAACTACCGTGTCGAGGTCTTTCGTGCGCCAAAATTGACCCATCGTCAGTGGGACCAAAATTGACGCCGATTTGTCAGTTTTGAGGTATGGATTTTGTGAAATCTTTGGAGCACCACGACTCCACCAGACTCAAATTGTCCACAATTATACGCCAAGAGGGACTCGGATCACTGTCTGACGTATGGTGTCCCATCAACGATGACTTTTATTGATCACGATTTTGAAAAGTCGAGTAAAATTTTGCAAGACACTTTGTTTTAATGGAGCATTATGGGGATTGGAGTCAGAACCGCATTGTGTCGACACGAGTCTGTCAAAAGTTATGATATTCAAGAGTCATTGTCGCCAAAGAGTCACAACTATCGCTGTCAATGTCATCATGGCGGCAGTTTGTGGCGCATGACTCCATATGATCGATTTGTTCGCCCTCGAGGTGACATGCGGTTTCGAGACGAAATATTTCAGTATTTGGCGCAAATTACAAAACTATTCCTTTACTATTTACTTGCTTACAACAAATATGGTCATCTGTGACATTAAATAATAAAATGATCTTCAAGTTTTTGAGGTTAACCCGACCTTCACAAAACCGACGATCGCAGATGATCGTGATTCTGAGGAAGATTCGTTGAGAAGAAAGTGAAGATCACGTTTTCTTTTGGCGTTTTTGGTAATTATGAAACATTTTGTCACCATTGACATTTTGAAACGTTATCGATTTCAAGGTCTGTTGCCATAAGAAGTGCTGAAGATCAATTGAAAATTGAACTTGCCCGCATTTTTCAAATATTTCAATTGGAATCACGAGAAATTCCAATTCCTTCCGGATTTGATAGATTCTCTTTGATTCAGGTTGGACCAATGATTGACCTCCACAATGAAGTTGGAGCACCAAAATGTCGGAAACGTCAAGTTCCGAGATCCATCAAAATTTATTAGCCTGAAAAACATGAAGTGATTGATCACGAGCTCCTGAGTTCCGCATACCCCAAAGTTGGGGTTTCTCCAAAAATGAGGAAGCGTTGCTGAAGACATACTTGAATCCTGGAATTCATTAAGTACCAGGCACCTGGCTCCATGTGGTTCCATCTCAATCAAATTTTAAACTTTCACTTTCGTAGCTAGATGACTTGATAATTTTGCACATTGTCCCCCTTTTGACAGATTACAATGAGTAGCTCCCCATCAAGGCCGGATCGAAATCTTGGAGTTAATCTTGAAAGTTACTTGCATTTTTTAAGCAACACAAATGGCACGCGTTAAAGATTTCGTATCAAGAAAATGACAATAAATGAATTTGCTCAAGACCACCTCATGACAAATGAGAAGGAAAGCGGTACAACAACAACAAAATAAAAAATATAACAAAAATACAGACAAACCTGATTCAGGTAGAGTTAAATGCACAGGTGTTGCACAACGTTTGGGCGGTTAATAATATGCATCGATATTGACGTCGCGTCATAAACATCCTTGAAAACGCTTAATTCAAGACACGGATGTGGAGCCGAGGTTTTTGAATTGCGAGGGTGCAGTTTATGCTGAAACAACAGGAGATAGTTCTACATTCTGGAGTCTTGGAGGCACTTTTAAGAATTTCAAGAATTTCAGGCTTCATTGATTCTTGAGTCATTTGCGACGGGTTTGCGTCATGAAAGTGTCTTCTATTCAAATTCGAATTTTGGAAATTTGTTGACGCTTCAGTGGTAGGTTTTCATGAAATTTCTAGGAATTCCAACAATTTTAAGGTTTTTTGGCTTCTGAGTCATTAGTGCCGAATTTGTGTCACGTTGCGTCATGAAGGTTTGTTTGACCAAGAATCACATTTTACAAATATCTTCATAAAGTTTTCGTCAGGAGCATCTATAATTAAAGAATTTGGCAATTCTTATGGTTTTAAGACTTATGCAAGCATTTGAGCCACTTAAGTCCCATTCGCGTCATGATGCTCCATGAAGGATTATGTGATCATAGATGAAATTCAAAATACTTCATGCAGAACTTTCATGCTTAAACACTCGAGAATTGAAAAACTTCTATTGATTCCAATTATTTCAATCCTGATCAGGATTGAGGGATTTTCAAACAATTGACTCCATGTTGCGCCATGAAGGATTTCTTGGCATTAAATCTAATTCTAGAAATGTTTGTACCAAATTTTAACTCTTGAACAGCATAAGATGCTTCTGGTATTTCAAACCATAAAGAATAATTTAAACGATGTTCGGTTCTACAAGAAATTTTGTCATTTGGCTCGACCCATATTGGATCTACTTAAGGGAACCTGCAACAAAAGCTTAATAATAGGAAATGATTGAGTAAAATTTAAATTTGAAAAAGCTTCCAACAGTGTCAGGAATTTTAAATATTATTTCATGCAGGAAATTTTCAAACGAATTTTTTACCCCCATCTAGTGGTGTCCAAGAAAATTACAATGAAAACCCCATCATTGTGAATATTATGCAACTCGTCAATGTTTTACTTTCGATTTATGGGAGCACTTTTTCTTACAAAATTCCACAAAAGCAATTTTGTGGTTGTTTGCAGAATCAAGAAGAAGTGAACAAGAGTTGAAAAACGACAAAAATATAAAATAAACCACAAAACTAACAAGAATTAAAATAAGAAACACCGATTTTCAATATACAATTATAGCACTACGAAGACGAAGAATTGGAGCTAGAGTTGGAGTTGGAGTTGGAGTTCGTAGTTGGAGTTGTCTGAAATGCGTCCAGCGCCCCATGGACGAGCAATTGCATGCATCGACGATCGGTCTAGTTCTGGTGCATCAAGTGGTCCAGGGGGATCGAGGAGACTAGATCCAGTTTATCTAAGAACAACTGCTAATGTGTGCGGGTGTGGCCACAAAAGTAGCGGTACTCAAGGTTGGAGCACTCTGGCAAACTCCATCACAGAGTATCAGCTGCAATTCAGAGGCCATCGTGCTGTTACGAAATTGCTTCAATTCGAAAAAGAATTTCTTTGTGTCTCATGTTGAATTGTGTCATTGTATTGTGGGTTGTTGTGGAGCCTTTGTAGTTTTTGGTGATGGTGTTGACGCCAAAACCTAACCTGATGATAACCGTGCTTGATGACGACAAGAGCCCAGAACAACAATAGGCCCAACATCAAACTAGACAGACTTTGTCTTGACTCTTGTCTTAGGATGTTGCAAGACTCGTATTAGACGCCAGCAAATTTATACCGACATCGATTGATTGCGGTTTACTTTTCGCTCGTACCAACATTAAGTCCAGATCAGTGTTCTTTATTTTATTTATACTAGGTATATATAGGTACCAGTATTTTTTTCATGTTTTCCAGCTTTGAGCTGATATTCAAAGCTGTCTCAGATCGTTACCGAGGTTTTAACGCGAAAGTAACGAGCTTATGCAGACACTTTGTTAAAATGGAGTTCTTTTGCAAATGTTACATGAAAAATTTATTAACTGCTGGATGGCACGAAACACACACTCGTCCCTAATATAAACAAATCAATTTTGAATATTTTCTTCGTAATTTAATGCATCTCCAAGGTATCTCTCATCGAATATATTGTATGTGATCGGAATTTTGTTTCGTCTTCTGGGAAGAGTGTTTGCGGAATTTTGATCACGAGAAACGTTTAATTCGAATCAATTAGCTAGGAAGCTGTAGATGCATTTAACTCTGGTAATTGATGGTGATGTACGAGAGGTTAATGCGCAAATGTTTTATTCAAATCGCGAGTGTAGATTTGAATTCATGATTTTTTGATCCGGATAAAATTCTCTCTTATGTGCTGATATAAAGAATGCTCGATCATATGATAACTTAATCCAGTATTCAGTGAAAGGTCACTTGGGAAAGCATCAAAACCGACCTGAACCTCAACAATTCATCGGGGAAGATGTTGTAAGACAATTTAGTCAAATTATCCCAAACAGTCGTCGAGCCTTATCGAGTCATTGGAATTGTATTGAAACTAGTTTGATTGTATTTAAATTAAATGAACGTTTAATCAAAGGATCCATCAACCTAACCAATCATTTCCTTATTTCGAACAAATCCAATGTGATGCAACAATTCACCTTTTTCCCGAAACACAAACCAACATAAAACCCTGAGTCAAAATGTTAAAATGGCCGCTGTCTAATCTTATCGAATTAAGTCCGAAAAAGGCATTAATTAATCAAAAGAGTGTAAACTGACAAGATTCAGTGGTAAAGTTGCTTTTATATGCCAATTTAAGGCATTATTTTTACCTTTTTATCAGGTTCGTGTTTCCTAATGTTGGCACCGACAGTAGGTACACGTTGCAACTATAGTATAAGCCAACGCCACGTTAATTAGCCAATATCAAATGAAATTGGAATGGGTTATCACATAAAATTGGAACTTGGTCTCGTTTTGTGCTTTAGCTTTGGTATAAAAATTAGAACTATAATTTCCTTAAGAATTGTAACACTGGCCAAACTCAAGGTGTTCTCACTTGCGTTTAGCAACTTTTGCGGTTCCTGAATAATCTGAAAGTCTGCCATTGCCACTGTCTTTAGCCCATTAGACGATGTTGTCTTAAGTTGTGTTAGCATGCCCTGGGGCCAAGGTGTGGTCGGTTACTCTGTCGCTTGGTCGTTTGCTTGCTCATGGAAACTACTTTCATATTTCTAAGGCATCCGCAGCCTGTTTTTCAGACGACTTCGACTTCAACGACTTGGACTCGGACTCAAACTCGGACCCGGACCGTCGACATTGCACATGCAACCGTTCTCTAATAGCGGATGGATAATATTTTGCGAGATGCAATTGTTGCTGTTGTTGTTGTTGTTGTTGCTGTTTGGATCAAGAAGGGGCGACTAGGTGGAGTAGATAAAGTGCAACAATTTCAATCAGTTTTTTTTTTTTATATATTTTATCTTTTCCGTTTTTATGTTGGTTCACCTGGTAAACGGACTTTGATTTTTTATGTTTTCTAATCCAAGTTTGCAATTGCACGGAAACTTAAATCTTTGATACAACCATTGTCGGCTACAACTGCAGCTATTGAGGCTCCTTGGATCTTTGAATCTTTACTTCTCTAACTCATGGACTGATGGTTATAGTATGTTGAGGCTAGTGCTGGCATACCAGAGCCGTGTTGGTGGTGTTTTTTGTGTAACTACTCTCATGCACACGATCAGATGTTTTATTTGTTTTTTGGTTTCTTTAAAATTCATTCATTTTTTTTTTGCAAACATTCTTAATTGGTCTCTCTAACGGATACGATTTCCTAGGCACTAGGCTCTAGTAGTCGTCTCTGGGTTGTTTCAGTGGTTTTTCAATAATAATCGATCGACAAGTTCCTCTTTAATTGATGTTAGCTAAATCGATTTCAAAAACAATGGAATTGCTTCGGTTTCGGCTAAGTTAAGATTTAGATTCAGGTTTAGGTTTTAAGTTTTAAGTTTGTTTTTTGTTCAAGAACGTACCACATTTCGATTTTGATTAACGATACAATGTTCAAAGGATGACGTACAGTAGATTTTCAATGCAATTCCTTCTAATGATAGTCTATAGCTTCATTAACTAGTACTTGATCAGGTGCTTGATTGGGCGGAGACTTGACTTGTAGAATTCTATTGTGAACATGGGCGCATTCTGATCCTAATTAATTCAATCTATTAAATGGTATTGGCTAATTAGCATTCTTTAACTTGGTCAAGGAGATTGTAAGAAAATAATTTCTGAGTTAATCATCACAGTTCCTACACATTTCAAAATATCATATTATAATTTTACTGACGCGCACATCAAGAAGACAAACTAAGAAGAAGAGAAGATGATGCTCACGTGGGTAGATGACTAACGCTCTTACCCCTAATAATTCCCCTACGCTACTGCGTACTGACAAATATGGTTTGTGGAATATTCAACATAACATTTGACCAGATTTTCGATGCGACCCAAGATCATTGTGGTCATCTGTCAAGGTCATGGTCTGTAATTGATAAGAAATCACACACGATTATCACGTTAATTTTGAAGGTAGCGCCATTGCACGTGCAAAATGTTAAAAATTTTTTGTTAAATTGTTCAAAGCAAAAACCGAGACCTCTAAATAATTTCAATTTTCAATACAAATTGTTATCAGAATCAGATCAATTTGATGTACCCCCATGTGAGGCATGAAGGTCCCTCGTCTTATGGGCAAAAGAGCATGCAAAATTGGACCGTTTGGGGTCTTCCCCATAATTTCAAGTAATTTTTTTTTCGCTTCATTTCTATCAATTCGGCCTCGATTGTAATTACGAATAATTTCTGATTCAATACAATACAAGAAGAAAAAATATATAAGAAAAAGTGATTGATCTTGATTGCAGTACTGGACATACCACATGGTATTGAAGAGAAGGCGGTACATGTTATTGAAAAAATGTTTTTTATTTTTGTTTTGTTTTAACAAAAACCTTAAATTTAAAACTCGATAATTTAAAATGGTGAAGTTTTTATTGTTTGATAATTGAACACATAAAACGTGATACAATCAATTCAAATGAATTCCGTAACAGGAAGATCCAGACCTTGCGGCGTCTCAACTCAGTGCAATGTAGGTTTCATAACTTTACTGCTCTGGATTTGAATTCAATTGTTCCATCATATGATCCCCGAAATGATTCCACTCCAAATGAGGATACAAATTGTACCACAACCTCCTCATCTGGAATGTCAAGGAAAGAGGGAAGTGTCAAGTCAACCGAGTTTGATGGATTTTTGCACGTTCCAAAGGCGTCGTTCGAGCAAAGTGGTTACGGCTCAAGGTGACCTGTCAATCAAACTGTCATTTTTGTGGCTGTCACTTTCATCTTCCTTGACTCGAATGAATTACTTGTTGTACGAATATCATTATGAATGTGGTGCACATCTTCGTAACACATCGCCTGTTCTTGTTTATAGAATCTTGTGTAGGTGTCCTGTTCATGTTCGCCCAAATGTCACCCACATGTCCTGGCAGTAGACATGCTGATAAGCTTCACTGTCCAAACAAACCAGAACCATGAATTGTGAGTTGTTAAAAAGTTATGACACGAAACCAAATTCTAACACGAGACGCACGTTTCTTAAAACAGACTTTCTCAATCAACGGCGTCCATCAAACCATGAACAACCTGCATTTGAATGTTTTTAATGTTTTTTCACGCCCATTTATGTAGTGTTGGTAGGACTGTCTTTTGCAGCAATAAATCGTAGCGGCCGTAAATCAGACCGCTTTGTAGGTGGAGACTATGCAAATCGCCATCTAATTTTGCATGTTCAAAACGGATTTAACTATCGAACGTGGCAATTTCTTAGGAAAAATATTACACTTAAATATATAAGAAAATAAATAAAATTACTCTCTAAAATATAA
Organism: Chrysops caecutiens; assembly: GCA_963971475.1. Lineage (NCBI taxonomy): Eukaryota > Metazoa > Arthropoda > Insecta > Diptera > Tabanidae > Chrysops > Chrysops caecutiens. The sequence goes on from OZ020570.1 coordinate 9,311,567, forward strand.
TATAAAAATTAAAAAAAAAAAACATTTCTTGTTCACTTAACCATATCATGAACTAAATCGATTACAATCTTTCGAGACGCTTACTTAGCATTGAAATGTCTTCGCGATAAATTTTTTGGGAGATTTCTTAAACAAAAACTTAAAGAAAAAGAATTTTTGTTGCTACTAGGTATCTTATAAAATGAAATTTTTTTTAATTGTTACTGGTATTCTTAAGTAACGGCAAGGCCACCGCAATAGACAGAACAAGGTCGTTTTAGGTTTATTTTCTTGTTAATACTGCTACTAAGATAAACGGGATCGCTGCGTTTTCTTAAAGATTTTCATAAGATTTATAAAACGAATTTTTTGATTATGACAAATTAGTGAATGTTGGTAGCTTACAATTCAATTCATTTTTTGGTCTAGCCGTGATTCTACAAAATTGAAGTTCTATGCACCACCAGAAAACTGTGAAACGAATTTCAGTTTGTGAAGAATTTCTTTGGGGCTAAACTTAACTCATATACTCGTATAGTAGGTAAGTCGTGACTTGACTTTGAACAGAGCTTGGTGCAAAAATCCTTAACCGTCAATTAACACATGACACAGAATTTTCGGGCGTGGACTATTTGATCGGTTTCACTTTCAAAAAATCCCACTAGAATGGAGTTTGGCTTCCAAAAAGACGCAGGGGTCAAGCTTTTCTTGAGTATTCTTTGGAGCAAAATTTAACCTTAATCCGTCAAACATTTTCTTAGAGATAAAAATTTGTTATTTTTTTTACTTGCTACATAAGATGTAATAAAAATTCGTAAACTAAAACTTGAAACCTTGAAAGGAGTTTGTTGTCGTGTGCAATTGAAAGGCCTCCAAGTTCTTTCGTTTTCTTTAAGACGCCCGGAACAGAGAATGTCAAAGTCTTTTGTTTTCACTTTCTGAAGGAATTTCGTAATGACAAATTACTATTAGATTGGTAACGAAGATTGTTAATCTTATTGTTGTTGTTGTTGTTATTTTTGCTGGTTTTGTTTTGCATCGATTCAAGTCAAAAATCAATCAAAATCAAATCGAAACCTTGTGCTAAAGTTGTTGAAAAAGAGATTTACAAATTTACTAAATGTTTGTCATCTTATCTATGATCTCTAATTAAAAAATTCTAATTGCATGAGTTAAGAAAGAAAAAAAAAATAAAGCTTTTACACAACATCAAGTTTTTCTTTGTTGAATCATACGAATGTTGACGCAAAATTTGTGACCTTTTGCAAAGCGACAAATTGTGACAAATTGTTTTAGATGGAAGAAATTAGAAAATACCTCAAATTACATCCTCCTTTCACTGCACGATGTCATGGATAAGAATGTCATAAATAAGAATGGCTTGAAAACAAGACGCCAATAAATACAGAAGAACTGTTTTTGCTGGTTTTGTTGCACTCTGGTCAGAAAGTGAATGTGAAATTTATAATCAACTTCGATAACATCACTCACACCTCCGGAGAAATTGAATCGGCAAAATATTTCACCTGGCAAGATGTCTCGTGATAGAAAATTCTCTAAATTACGAGTACCACATCTAGACCGGCGTCACTAGTGACAATAACTCATCAGATAAGATAGAATCGAGACCAGCTGGAGTTGGAAATGAGATAGAAGAAGGAGAAGAAGGTTTCTCTGTACTTTATTAGCTAGTCCTGATATTGAGATTCTATTTCAATTCATTATCACTACGAGATGCATGCATGAATGCATGATACCATGCAATGCAGGTACATTATGCATTCGTGGTTTTATCGTAGAGCAATCATATTTTGTTTATACTAACTTGCATCACCTGAAAAATACCTGAACCTGAACAAAAGTAGAAGACAAAAATTTATTCTCGTCTAATCAGAGGCGCGTAATCAAAGCGAATAAATAAGAGTGGGTCCGGTTCAGTTCGGGCCAGTCTGGTATGGTCTGGCGATTGTCATTAGAAGAACGACTGTAACGACGACGCGAGGTATAAGAGTAGGAGTTTGATTTTGAACGTTACACCCTAGTCAAGAATGTATGCAATCCATACAATCCACACAATTCACGAAAAACTACAAAATGGTGACAATATGGAACGCCAGGTGGATCGCCAGGTAAAAGCTTTACGAGTGGTATTGCTTATGGCGGTTTGTTTATGGCGATCTCAGCAACGATCGGCAGCCAATTACAAGTCGCATACCAACAGCTCACTAGCGTCATACCAATCACATAGCGTTTCGTCACAATAAAATGTCGTAGATGGCGTAGATAGTTGTAGATGGTGTAGATGTCAGCATTGGGTGTATTCGTGGTATATAATTATGTTAATTCCTCACATCCACTTAGAGGTATGAGCTGACGACCACCAGTTGCGGTTGTTTTGTTGCTTCTATCTACCATACAATAATTCCATAGAGTCACCGCGCATTCGCTAATACACACGCGTTTGCATTTGAATTTACTTCTATGGAATTGGTGGCACACGTAGAAACGATTGAGTCTATTCAAAGTATCTACTTAACATTTTTATAAATTCATAATAGCTCGTCGTCTTCTTGGCGTATCACATCGCTTGTGTACTGTGTCTTCGAGTTATGCGCATAACTTTGTTAAGTGAAAATCCAAAAAGAGTTTCATGCTAAGTTAGTCAACCGTGCGAGATTTATTCACCTACCAAGATGACTATCTAATACCGGCGTGGAATGATCAAGGTGTGCTGCATCACGTATGCCACACGGACCTATCAGCGACGCGAGCTAAACTTCAGAGATGCTTGTCTGGAAATCTTCTCAATTTTTTTAATGAGACATTTACACTATTCAAATGGTTATGGTTTTGGTTAATGGTTCTTGAAACAAATTATCGTTAATTACTACACAACACGGATACAACACGAGGAGAGAAATTTAGCAGCAAGAAGTTTCATACGAGAAAATCAAATGTTTTCGTCGTGGCGCCACATTCGTAAAATGAATTTTTTTTCGTTAAATGTATCCTCGACTCCCTGAGAAAATTTTCATTTTTCCTTGAACGACAAAATCCAAGTAAGGGTACAACAGTCGACATAATTGAAGATTCATTCACTCTATTTTGATAGCAGTGGAAAAGATCCTCGCGTAGCTCCACCTCTGGTGATTGAGAGATTTTTCGCTTTTCTTTTAACAAAAACAATTTTCATTGATTCGTCTTGAGCAGAAGTGAGTGGGGAACGCAAGAGGAACTGAAGGAGAATGATTAGGAGAAATGCACTTCATTTTCAAAATTTGTTGCCAAGTGAGTACGAGAAGAAGAAATAGGACAGAGATATGCGTGGAATTAGGTGATAAGTTGTCGAATAACATTTCCCCGGAATGTAGTCTGAGAACCAGAGACTTCCAGTGACTCCATTGAAGCGCGTCAAAATGAAAATTTCCCATACCTCCATAGGCACTCGACTCATTCAATTAGCGATTGAACCGAATGGATTCGATTTACTTTCCAGACAAACCGACCCATTGAGCAAGAAGTCTCAAGACAATCGGATCACTCAATGTGATTCAATGAACATGACTCTAGGAACTTCCTTGTTCGTCAGTCCGTCTCCGTTTACGTCTCATCTCGTCTTGTCATTTAGCCGGATACAATGGATAGTCTAAAGACGCTAAACTTGCTAACTAATAGTGGCCAATCTCTCGCAAGAAATGGTGTAACGAAACGCATTTGCCGTGTGATCTGTCAGTGAGGAATCGCAGAAAACCTGGTGGCATAGTTTATGTCCACCGATCATCACCATCAGGTCTGTTTTATGGATACCATTGGTATTGTACTGTCGTCATATCGATTGAATATCGTCATTTATCTTTTTTACCTTTTGATCGATCCAGGTGATTTGGATCTTTCGATGGTAATCAATTCCTGATTGACAGATACAAATCGTTTCAACTTTCTGTGACTCAAAATACATTTTCTTCCGCTTCTTTTCATTCTTAACCTTCTCATTCTCTGTCTTGACCAACTCAATACCGCTCAAATCGTATTCAATCGAAATTTGTTATCTCCAAAAAATCGCCAAACGTTACTTGACACACATGTGCAGTCATGAATGAAATTTGTTGAAAGCTTTTTACCACATTTCTTGAATTTTTTCATTTATTTACGTTTTTGTCAATTTTCTAACTTCAATATTAACTTAAAATCACAATACAACAGTAAGTTAATTGTTAAACAGACGTGACATGTTACTCAAGACTCATGTTTTGATTTTGTTAATCATAAATTTTGCAAACAAGGACCGCATAACCAGCCAAACTCCACCTACCTGATATAATAAAACGCCTTAAAACAACCGTTCATGCCTAATCTTTAGGTCACATCGAGACCTCATGACAACCTACAGGCGAAAAACTGTTTTGGAGCACGATCCATGAACATGGCGCGACTGGTCGAACATCACCATCCGAAGTGATCGATAAATCATTGATCGTTTCAAAACTGTCAAGTTTATGGCGGAGACTACACCAGACACACCACAACGTCTGGGTTCCAGTTGTAGGGAAATGTGTTGATCAATTGGTGTTCGATGATTTATTTTCAATTTCCAGCCCCAGAATTTTTGCAAGAGTCTTCCACGATCAGGTCGTCGAGGATCGTTTCCACGATCAGGTTGCGAGGAATACCTTTTGTCCAACTACAGGGTTCACTGCGATTCTGCCAGATATGTCAACCAGAGTATGCTGGAATTGAGATATCCATAAGGTAACTCAACTGCTTAATGGTGGAGATCAACTGGTGTTCTAAATATTTGCATTCCTTCCCAGAACTTATGATGAATCTCTTATGAGCGTAGTCCAACATCAGATTATCGAGATTACTCAACTTTCCCTATAATCTAGAGCTGTAATTCTCTTTTGTCCTTCGATGTTAACAGTGAGAGATGCTTTCATGATCAGGTGATCAACGTTAGCCAAAAAAGAGTCTCCCAGCATCAAATTGTCGAGGATCAGCCACATATTCGGTGAATGTTCCTTATCATCTAGGACATCCAAATTGGTAGGACGGAGGCGCTACTAAAGGTCCCTGTTCTACGATTCCATGAAGACTTCTATGATCAACTCGTCGGAATAAATTCTCCCTACATCTTCCTTATGAAATGCATGTGAAGTTACGTTCTGTTTTGGTTAGGATAGAATTGAAATACAAACAGTGGTAGCATGGAGACGCCTCCAGAGGCAGCTGTGTAACTAGTTCCAGTAACTGGAAAGTGAAATCATTTCCATGAGCCGATCGGAGCCACCTCGAGGCGTACAAGCGCGTCGAAAGCGTATCAATATCGATTGGATATTGATTTGTGTCAATCTCATTAAAATAGCCACGATCTGATGGTTGCTCTAGCAGTCTGTTCCTAGGACAAGTCTACATCTAGGTATCCGTGATCACAGATGGATCAGCAATGAACTGTGCCGTTGTGATGTCAACGTCAATGAATGATTTGCATATTAAGTGACTTTTTTAATTGTAGACATATCTCAAAGAAAAATTTCATAACTAGCTTCCAATGAGCTTCAGATAGAGACGAAGTGGAGGTGCAAAATTAAGGAAAATTTTATGAAAATTAGAGATAATCAGGTATTGATGGCTGATCTCAAATCGCGACTTAATCATGCAGATAAGCAAAAATAGTGTCACAATTAATGGAATTGATTTTAGTGAAGGTAATCTGGATATTTGACTGATATAACAATTTTTTTGCACGTTGTCGTTTTCTTGTATCTACTGTAATTGGTATTTGCTATAGATACTTTTCTATGGAATGCGAACTGAAAGTGAAATGTATCTACAATCAACTGTCTATGAACGTGTGGAATGCAGGATGACTGATTTGTGTCTTGTTGATGATGCTGACATTTCGTGACATGACTTACTTGTAATTATCAACCTGCTAAACAATGCCGTGACTTTAATTTTTGCTTTTTATAAAACAAACGAAATTTTTCAAAATCTTTTCACTTCGAGAGGAGTTTTGACAAACATACATTTATCGATGTCCCGCTCACGTTGACATTAGGTCGATGCCAAACACATTGACTTGACGCAATGCCAATTTGGGTTAATTGCTCCGTATGAGATATAAGAATGTGAACTTCAGACCTCTCAAAGTGTCTCGCAAGTGCAAGCTGTGGCCAAAGAGGATACACTCTGTCTTCCAATTTCGTCAATTATCCTTCTCAATGTGTCACGAAAATAAAAAGTTTGACAAGCAACATAAGTCTCTCAAATTTTCTGTTAATTTCTCCTGAAGGGGAATATTTATGGAGAGGAGAATTCGTCCCATGTCAAAATTAAAATTTCTGAAACATCATTTTGTAATTCTGATTTCTTTCTTCCATTTTGAAAATTTTCATTTAACATTTTTTCTTTGAATGAAAAATTATTGATGCTACTGAATTGGTTGTCGTGGAAAGAATGTGAAAAGATAAAGCGTCCAAATGGATTTGAAGCAGTTCATATTAGACACAAACATTTTTATATCCATCCAGTTAACATTATTTATTGAATTCCTTAGATCATCATAATGTGATCTGCACGAGCCACAAAATGAACTGAGACGACTTAAGCCACTGTAGCCACTGTTAGTGATGTGTTTGCGGTTTTGTCTTGAAAACCGGATGATCTATATTTGATTAATAAAATTGAAAATTGAATTTTCTCTATAAACAACACAATGATCCAGTTGTGGTGGCTCTAAGAAAATAAAAATAAGAAAAACCTCATAGCAACTCTCCAACTCTTAACAATGCAAGTATAATATAAATCGGATCCCGCATGTCTGTTCACCTCATAACTATAACTATAACACTAACTATAACGATAACACATTAAATGCATTACATCGGATACAAAGTTATGCCTGTAGCCATAGATCTATGGATCCATCTAAGCTGAACTGAACTGAACCGAACCGAACCGAACCGAACCAATTCAACCGGCTAAGTTAGCACTGAGCTTCTGCACAGTGTTAGTCCCCGATTGCTTCTTGTACACCCCTTTGGTAAATAATATCGGGACACACGTTCTTGTGGTTGTGATCAAATGTCGACGTCTAGAAATACCAATCTGTACTTGCAGATCTCACTATAAAGTATCGCCCACACCGCCATGTAATATTGCTTGTTCGAATCTTTGTAGGAATATATCAAACTGGTCAGTAGCGTGCCATGGGATGTTACTGGAGTTGACACTCTTAGAGCGGTCGGTATTTGCGAAAGTCTGTAGTTACTTTCAACGATGGTAACTTTTTATTTTCTTATTTCAGTTTTTAGTTTGAAAACTGTGTGTCTCTCTGATCAGTTGGAAGGTACATGGACTCGTAGCTTTGCTGTTCCTTCTTGTAGTACAGGAAGTCGATGATGTTTCCCAATAAAAAGCATGTTTGATGTCGCAAAACAGACGTAATTTATAAATCAATTATCTTGGATTAGTAGCTCCTAAAGAGAAGCTTCATTCCTTTTTTTTCTGTAGGTTTATGTAATCCAAGAGAGATCTGTTCAAGGAATTGAATTATAACCAAATGGAGAACATTAATTTTTGTGTTGTGAAATTGGTATCCAATCGACAGCGGTTATCCATCGTAATTAGATCAGAAAATGAGTGACTAATCAATAGTGGTACACCTACAGATGACGCCACTGGCTAAATGAATAAGAAAATGCAAGTGGCCACTAGTCGCTCCAGTTTCTATAATAGTTGCTTGCCAAAGAAAGTGTGGACACAAGAACAAGTGAAAACTAGAGCAAAGATAGAGAGTTCTTGTACTTGTAGTTTTCATAAACTAAACTAGTCGAGATGATTCCAAGAAATCATCAAAATGCAGCTTACCTTGGACAACACCAGTTATGGTGGTACCAAAGTGCCGCTTAATCCCTTGAAACACAACTCAGACACTTGTTATTTCCACAGTCTTCTGATTTATTGGAAAATAAAATTTTAAACCAACCAACGATAATAATCAGGCTACCAAGTACTGGTGATCTGTCATAAAATTCCTGAAGACTATAAAGATGACCCCCAAAGCCATGGCGTCGATATTAAGTGCATGTTTTCCCCTTCACATTACGGTTTGTCCGATGTACAAAAATTAATTCAATTAATCAAGTTTGCCAGCCTGTGTCCGATAACAGGCGAATTTTATTTTTTGTTTTTAATACAAAAACCTAAAAGACAACTCGTTCAAATAAAGGCCACTTCATGCACAAATTGCCCCAAAATTACATGCGTTTTACGTGGGTTATTTGTTTTGTGGCTTTTGAAACCCTTCGACGAAATGTTTGGAATTTAAGTACGTTGTTTTATCGACAAGGATTTTGAACCTTTTTTTCATTCCCTCGCATTCGACAATTTACAATATTGGTCAAGATTGTTGGCGCTTCCATGGAAAACATTTTGATGACAAATTTATTTATATTTTTTTTTTCGTAATTTTTATCCGATATGTAGTGGACAAATTACTCCGATATGTGGCGGTAATTCCATTAAATCTTCTTCAACATATTTCAGCGAATTTTCTCTCGTATCTTTGAGGATGTGGTTCCAAGAAGCCGCTTCTTCATGATTGCTTCAAGTACATATTTTACACCTTAAGTGGAAATTTCAAACAAGATATGTAGGTACTGGAGAATGTTGATATTCTTATATGACTCAATATGGTTCCAAAACTTGTTTAGAGAAAATTCAGGAATCCGTTCAACTCATCCACATGTCGATATAATTACATCCGTTAAGTCTCACGTCAAAACATGGATTTGCATACGTCAAGTTTATAATAGTATTTACATTTTAATTTCTATTAGATCGACAAATATATAAATAAAATAGTTCGACTTCACCGTTAATCGTGAAGGTGCATCATATCGAGGGCAATGGAGTTTGTAGTTGAAATGAAATTCTATCGTTGCTCCTCATTAGATCATTTCATTCAGATAACATTGAAGTGACTCGTGGAAAAATAAATCCAAAAGTCAAAAGTTTAACCGATCAGTGACAATAACAAAAAACCATGCTATAGGTAGATAGAAGAAGTATCTACTGATGCTGATGTCACGTAACTCGACCTAGACAAAGTGCAGCCTCTGTTGCATTTCACTGCATCAGAAGTGCATTTTGGTACGTTCAAAACCAATCTGATTTGTGGATCTAAATTGTGCCCGTCATGTAGGCCTGTCTATGATTTGATCGATGTATAAATACGAGAATTTTCTAAATTGAAATGAGGAACAACTTTGAATTGACTGGCATCAATGATTAACTGCCAGTGCCTTCGCCACCGCAATCGGTATCAGAGGGCACCGTAGCAGTTCATCTTCTCAGGTACAAAAGGCAAGTGAATTTTAATTTGAATGTTTTTCTTGAAATGATCTTGAAATGATCTTTTCGAATGGATACGTGTCAAGATCTTCAGTCTTGTTACACATGTCACTGGTGAATTAGAGATTTATCTTTGGGAAGATGTCACTTTGTCATGTGCAGGCCTACTGTTTCGACCGCACCTTGTCGGTACGCGGAGGTGATAAATTCATGACGCAAGATCAAGATTCTCACTAAAATTTTATTTCTCTTATCATTTTGCAAAAATAAAAACTTGAAAACCTACTGCAGGTTTCTACTATTGTTCCTCAACTCCTTGTAACTGTCTTTATAATCATTATCATCTCATCTCCTCTACCATCAAGTGGGTGTTACTGACACGGTAGAGGATTTACGTTTATACGTGGCTACTCGCTCTCTCCCTATGTCCGTGCTGTGGCATTGCTAATGAATACTCCCGGACGGTATAGAGCTGCCCACTTGAAATGGAAATTACATGGATTCCCCATGAGATTGTAGAGCTCGACATCAAAATATTTAGAGTAGCATGAGCTTCTATTCGTAATTCGAAATAATTGAGTGAAATTACAAATTTCGAAATTTCGAAAATTTTGGTGTCAGATAGAGATTCAAAATGAATTCAAAATGGATTCGAAATGTATTCAAAATGGAGACGGAAGTATGAAGCGTTTGGACATGTTGTTTACTGTGTTTCGTGTAATTTCAATTAAACAATAGTTACAAGTCACCTGTCAGGTGGATTCCATGTAAGGCAGATGAATACACAAGAATTTGTGTTTAAGTTTATTTGGAATTCCTTAAGTGGCTTAATAAGTTTTAGTTAACATTCGCCATAATTAGTGGTTTAGTCTAGTGTGGAGGTTTTACTTCCAATGGCGGCATCAATTCCAATTGTCCATTGAAAAGTGGATAACACTTTCTAGATACTCGTAGTTGTGGTATTCACCAACAAGTGTAGCACAATTCGCACTATTGCGTTGTAAATTTCTATCGTACATGTTGGAAATATGTCGCTGTGTCATTTGTTCAGGAAAATTCTATGGCACACGCAGTTCGGGGGATCTTCTTTTGGTGAATCGTGAGAAACCCTCAGTGGAAAAGGTACTGTTTTTTCATGGAACTTAGTTCGGTTTAAAAGGTACTTCAAGACAGTAGCATTTAGTTAACGATGTAAGGAGTTTGTTAGTACACTAAAACGTAAAAGTTGTTGATATCTATCTTGGAAACCCTTAGAAGTTTACTTCAAGTAAAGCATTTCACTGGAACGAACTATTACTTACTAATCCGTCATGAGAAAGTTGTCGTTTCAAGGATTCTCAATAAATGGAAATTGTTGTAGCTATTAACCAAAAAATTCTGTTAGAACCCTGAAGTCAGCAACAGAAAGGAGCTCCTTTGCTAGCAATAGGACAGTGTCACAACTCTACTAGGTTAAAGGTTTACTCAGAACCAACAAGATCAACCTCTATTTCTCATTGGGGGAAATATATTTGGAAAATATTTTGGGCTATAAACGTTAATTTACGGACTATCGGACCCACATCACAACGACCTTAAAAGTCTTGGTCCAGGTGAAGGTTGATATGGAAGAATACATAAGTCTAATGCGAGGAAAATAGACAAACTTTAACGATCTTGCGAACGCAGCACGTAGTCGACGACTGATCAAGACGATCTGACTCGATCTGGCTCGGAGTGACTCAAATCGATCCGGCTTCGCGAGTTGGAACAAAGAGAGCGCAGTTATTCAGGCGTACTGGAGCTGGAGCCTGGAGGTCGACTTCCTCTCAAGAATCTCATGAAGATCACTTGAACGATCACATTTCCAGGTGTGCATCGTGATCATGTAAACAGAAACTGAATGCTCAGTGAAGAGAAGACCATACATAACTTCAGGTTAACTCTCTCGCAGGTAAACTCTAGGTAAAATGAAATAAAAACAACAGCTCAAAATTCATTCACGTTTACCTGGGCGCGATCGGTTGTTCAGTTGGGCGTATGCGGTTGTTTTGAAGAATATAAAATATTTTTTCTTCTTCTTCTTCTGTAACTGCTTTTGCCTTCATCTTCGTAACAGTCTCGAGAAGAGAGTATAGTGTGAACCTCTGAAGAGTTTGAGTGAAGATCACCTTAAGAGAAATCCCCGCCAGATGTGGTACTGTGAAGCAAACAGAACTGGGTATGAATGGATAACCTATACAATGATAATGAGATACCTACGAGATATTCTACCGAACCATGTAACTCACCATCGAGATATATACACAAATGGCATGTACATATAGTGGCAGGGTTATGAAGCTATTGACGATGTTTTATATACAGAAACTCTTATACATTCCTTCTTGGTCGAGTTTTCAAACTCGATCGCATTATTACAAACTGCCCGCAACTCAGGTATGCTAAAAAGTTAATACAGTTTTCAGTTGGTATCTAGTACTTGATGTACTTGTTATAACGACGAAAAATGTCTTTAAGGAATCCGTCGTCGTTAGAGATCGTTGCTTATATTTATATCACATAATTTAAGTGTAATATCAAATCTATATTAATTATAAAATTTTTTGTTATCGTTTTGTTTTAATAATTTAATAAATAAAAAAATATTATAATTAAAATTCTTTTTGTGACTATCATCTTCTTGTAAATAATAGTGTTCTCGAGTTTGTGATAACGAAACTTATACTATATATGACGAAAGTGTTATGGTTTTTTGTAAATAATGTAATATAAACTTGATCAAGAATTATGTGCTATATCTCCAATAGTAAGGATATACACGTGTCAAGGATGAAGTGATTGATATTTGGCGGGATATTATATTTGAGTGTTTTTGTGATAAAAATTTTCTTTTCGAAGTTATGGAGTTTGTGATATTCGAGGAGATATATGCACTGCATGCGATTCAAAAGATATTCAAGTGTTCTATATAATCGAAAGTGTTTTAGAGATAATTCAAAAAGTGATATTGTAAGAGATAATTTATTGTTAGTGATACAGTTAAGTGATATTCGATTTGAATTCTAACTGCAATCGACTTATTTTCATTTCAAACCTTTAACCAATTCCGTTCGTTTTCGAGGAGTTTTTCTAAGGAATACGCTGCTGTTTTGAGGGATTTAAAATTTATATCAACTTTATGATTTAATTTAAACGAGGTACGTTTGATATTTAAGTGAATCTTAAGAAAAAATTAAATTTTCTTTCAAATTAAATTGTTCATGTCTTATTCATGAAGCACCAAGAATTGAATAAAATCGTCTTTAGAGAAATGTTTAACAATGAATCAGTTTAATTTTAATTACTGGTTAATTTGTGATTATAGTAATTAGAAGGTAATTATTTGAAACGGCTATTATCTTGTGTGTGTCATACAAAATGATCATCTTGACTTTTAAAAGTCAATTGGGGCACGTTTTGGTGTGGTCAGGATTTTTGTGGTTTTATCAATTTGAAGTGATTTTGTTTCATAATCAATTCGACTGATTTGTGTCCTTGAATTTTAAACGATTTTTAATTTAAATTACCTTCGTAAATCTTAACAATGCGTTTTACTGCCGCATTTACAATCAAATCCTTTTTATCCTTTATACTTCCAAATATCTTAAAATTTATTAAACTATAATTGATATACTAGTAAATTTAGTGCACTTTTCATTTATTTTAAAAATTTCAAAAATTATTTCCATGAATCCTTTTTGACTCTTCCCAAATTGTTCACGATTTTCCGTGGATTCCCTCACAAATCCTTAAGGAAATCACACTCGGAGTGTGAATTTTGTATGGTGGTCTGTTTTCACTTTCATTGAATTTTTGGCTAAATTTCGATCTCCAACCTGCAAATCCCTCAAGGAATAATACGCCTCTGAGTGCAATTTTTCTAGTAAAGGAATTATTCGCATTTCATTGAATTTGTCCAATTTCCAATTTGTGAACATTTTGGTTTAAATTTTTGATTTTTGAATATTCGCTTGCAACTCATCTACCACGAATATTTCAGGATTTCTTTACAAATCCTTTGAGGACTCACTCCCTTTTTCCAATTTGTTAAGAATTTATTTGTTGAAATACTCTAGGAATATCATAGTTTGTAAAATTATTTGATCAAATCTGGTTTATATTATTTTATCCTTTTCAGAATTTTTCTATCATAAATCCTTTTCAGAGTTATACCTCATGAAGTCACGTTTAAACTTATGTGTTTGATTCACTAAACTCTTAATAAATTAAAATTAAAATGTTTCAATAGCACCTGCTACCAGAACTGCATTGCAAGTAGCGACGGAACTGCATTCGATTTTCTGCATCAAAGTGAAATTTTAATATATTACCTAATTTTTAAATTTTTATCCTTTCACAAAATTATGTCCTTGAAATGTTTTATTTAATATGATCAGCATCTTGTAACTAGAACTTTTCAAGTGATGGTGAAAAATTTTTGATTATTTTCAAACAAAGTACGAATACATAAAATTTAATATCTCATGGGTTTTGATAAAATGATTTTGATTGAAGATTCTCGATTCTCATCAAATAACTTTGATTGGCATCGATGTGATGAAAGCATGTTCCGTCGAAAAACATCCCAACTAATGAATAACTCATAACGATGCATCAGAATATAAAAACACAAGATAAGATATCTCATACTAACGAAGTATCTCGTTAGAAATACAAGCATTCAGTAGTCAATTCTTCAAGGCCATAAAAGGAAATTTGAAGAAAATTCCTCATCAAAAAGACGAAAAACGAAAATCATCTTTTTGCAAAAATCGTAAAACTCTCACGTTGCGTCATATGAAAAAAGGGGTAAAAAAGGAATTTCGCGTTGAATTGCATTGCGTCATGTATTCCATAGTTTCATCCAGATTTCACAGGTACAAAACCAACTTTTTCACGGAAGACTCACAAAAGCGTGTAACAAAAAAATTAAAGCAAATTTATCGATGCTACAACTTAAAATATATATCGCATTGCAGTTAGTTTCTAAGACTGTAACTAACTCGGTAATATATAATTTAAATAAAATCCTATTATAGGCTGTTATGTTGGTAACGTTGTACGCACTTAGTGCCAACCAACCACCTGGACTACGACAACGACCAAGACGACCACGACGACATGGACATCAATGGAGCGTTAGCAGCTCCTCCGTCGTCATCTTATTCGGCATCATTGGCATCATTGGCATCATCGTCATCACACGACATGGTCGTCTTGGTTAGCTTCTTGTGGTTTTATAGAAGACCATTTTTTATATATGCCTATTACAATATATACCAACTTGTATGGATATATAATGAAACACAATTTCTAAAGAGGAACTTAAAATCGTAGCATGTTCAGAAAATCATGTTAAAACCGACAGCTAACAACTGTACGTATTTGAGCATCATTTATTGCAATCGACGGTGTTCAGAGAATTCAATTTTTTGCGGAAAAAACATCAAAGAATTATCATTGCATTCTTGCATTCTTGAATGATGTTGGAAAAAGTGCATTTTCATTTTTATTTTATTTTCCATTCGATGTAATTTTAAACAAACCATAAGAAAGTCGCATTGCACTATAACCGGAACATTTCAACGTCATCCTCGCCATCAAGTCTTGCGTCTCGCATCTTGTGTGTCATGAGAGTATCTTCCTGACTTCCACACATGAAATTTACACATTTTCCAACTCCTTGTTACGGGAAAATCACTAACAGCAACAGTAACAGCAACAACAAAAACAAGAAAATGTAAGAGATAAGAAGAAGAAAAAGACATTAGATTACATGTAGAGCACTTTCACTTTATTCTAGCCGTATGAGATACATACGAACGTCTTATGAAGTTGCTCTATATCTTTAACTTGCACCTGGGAAACCCCGTCTGAGACGAGTGCTGTTGAATCCATCACAGCGACTCGGTTACGTACCAGAATCACTGACCAGATGGTGGTCAGATTGACTCGAGTTTCGATCAGACACTAGCTGCATCCTGGATATCAGGAATGTAATTCTCGTGTGACAAGGACAATAACCTCTGTGTCTGCATTTACAACTCCATCTTAAGGTGTTAAACCCAAACTGAACTGAATGTGTTCACTTCAACGAGGCGACAAACGCATCTTGTAATTGATATAATTTTATGGTTTGTTAAGTGAAATGCAGATGTTTCAAATCAGTTTTAAATTACTTTCATTTGAGTATCACAACTCTACTTTTTTTTCATTACTATATCATCTCTCGGTTAAATCACATCTTCCAGTTTTTTTTTTATTTTTTCAGAGAAATTGAAAACTCCACAACATTCAACTTTCTCTTGTGCGAAACACTTAATTGACTCCAAATGAACTCTTTCATGACGCAGCTGTTAGGGTGTCTCTTGTAATTATTTCAGTAATAAATCACAAATTTACTTAATTACACTAATTTCATTAATTTCCAGCACAAAAATCATTATTTGTTTGAGATTCCACTTTAACAACAATTTAATTAAAATTCTTATGTCGCAGAAAATAATAGAGCTTTCAAACTCGACTGACAAATGGATTTCAAATTTTTAATACAATACGCCACCCACTTGAAACCGGAGAGCTTGCGAAACATTCAAACATTGATAACTCAAATTGAACCCTCATCCACAGTAGAACGTTTCAGCGCTTTGCGTGACGCAGCCTTCCTGCATTTGCGACATTCATGCATTGATAACTCAAAGAAAACGCTTTGTTTGACGTTGGGCATTTAACGTTTTTCTGACTGTCGTTTCCGTTAGAAAGTCCAGAAAACTGTGTGGTCCACGGAAAAGGGCTAATTGACGCAATTAACGCATCTTCCACACTTTTTACTGGAATTCCTCGAAATCCTCCGCAGAGACACAATTTTCGGGTGATTTTCTTGCGTCACGCCGCCATCATGGAATTCATTCGTCACAGAAAATATTGTTTGCCAAATATTCCAAGTGGGCGATGTCCACGTATCATCTGTGATGAGTTACGCGATTTTCAAGAGCTTTTTTTGCGGGTCCTAATAAAATTATCGCAATAATTTTCGTCATTCAAGTGCGTTCCACGTGACGCCATTTTGAATTGCGTGTAATCCAATTTAGTTCAATAAGAGTTATTGATTGCAAGACCACCCTTCTGCCCCCGGTGTTGTGATGTAACTGATTTGGGGCCATGAAACTTCGAATTTCGACAAACAGAAGTCGCTTCAATTCGAGGCGTGGAATTTGGCGTGGATTTTGCTGTCGTATAGATAATCTACCGAAAACCATTTTATTATAACTTTGTGTAATTCGGGTTTTTTTTGTATTATTTTCGGTTTCATTTCAATTTTCATTTCTACGCCGTAGAGAAGATCAACGCGATATGAATGTCGGTCACATTCAAGAAGAAAAAAATACTGGTGCCCTCAATTTGTGGCTGTGTGTGTGTGTGGTTTTCTTTGAACTTGAAGACAAAACTTTTGGCAAAAGATGAACGAAAGCGACAAAAAACGACGAAGTATAAGAATCACATGAAGCCATGATTATTCCCTGGTTAAATGCATTTTACCTTATAATGTCAAGCGTTTTGTGAACGGAAACTTTAAATGCACCAAAGGGGTCTCGCCTGTAATAGCGGTCATTACTCGATATTGCAAATTATACTTTTTGGGAGATTGGAACCAGAACCAAAAAGAAATGTTTTTAAATAATATTGCTGTTTTTTGATTTTTAAATTTAAATTACCTTCCAACCAGATTAAGTTACTTGAAACGGATCTGCAATCGAGCGGAAGTCACTCGATGGAATGAAGCCATTAAGTACTGGACACAAGTGCAAACCATCATTGACATTCAATTTTTATTTTATTTAATTTATTTTTGAACGGATGCACTTATCCAGTTCATGTTACTGATCTTAAATTGATCCACTTTTCTTGTGAAAGAAGAAGTTTTTGAGATTCCTCGGAGATGAGATCAAGGCAAGCTAGAGTCGTGGGAAAACCTCAGAGTTTTCACATCAAATCACAGTTGGAATGGGATCACAGGAAGTTTCTGAAGGAGACATAATATTGTTGCTCGGCATGTAACACTTCATACTTTCATTGATATTGCTCAAATTGAATTAATTTGCAAAGTCAACTCATATCACTTTCAACATCTAGAAACTCTAGAAGGTTTAATCTAATGATAATCTATAGGTAAATGCTGAAATGATTATGGCTGGCTTGTTTCTGAATCCTGACGCAAGGATCTGCCAAAGGAAAGCAAGATTTTTGAATTTGTCGCTTTGTGGACTAAAAGCAAAGATATGAAACCTAAAGTTTTGGTTAGAAAGACTCCAACCGTAAGAGTAGGAATTAAGTCTCGAGAATCTGGGTCCAATCTGGAATTACAGGAAATTCACGAATTAAAATCAATAGACTTGAATTTGACTCGGAAAAACCACAGAATCTCAAGTCAGTGACACTTACAGTTTGTTGGACACACCATTGAAGGCGTTCCATGTAGTTTCTCCATTGATTCCAGGACGACATCTAATATCACCTCCACCTTTTTGAATGTGTTCATTGTGTTTGCAGAGAAGTGATTTTGTAAAGTTAAACTACTAACAACTTTTAAATGACATTTGAATGCAAATTTCAGTGTAAGAGAAATGCCATAGAAAAGTTAAAAATAAAAATAGTATTCGAAAATTTTACAGTACAAGTACAGGCAAGTGAAATGTTAAAATTGTTCGTTTATTGATAACACGTGCTCAATTTATGTAGATTTCATTGGTACACAAAATGGAGATTTACTTCATTAAATTGTTTTCAATCAAACCCATAAAAGTCATTGAACATTCTTGCATGTGTTAAAAAACACTATTCGTACAACATATTGTAGCACATTCAATGATCTTCTGAAGACGATTTGGAATTTAAAGCATAAAATAACCACAGCCACGGTATTCCGATAATCTTCACTACAGAAATAATAATGACGATTGTAAATCTCTCATAATTACAATCATTTGATAAAATAAATAAATAAAATAACCAAAGAAGAAGAAGATGCAGAAGAACATCATGATGATGATGATGATGCTAACAAAGATTCACTCTATGAACAAGAAGCAGCAGAAGAAGAAGAAGAAGAAAACTACGAAGAAATGCCCATTGAAAACTCGTACCAAACCGAAATCACAGCGGATAAGGTGTGCTCGATGCTTCGCAAATTGGCATAGCACGTGCCTGGTGTGCTACCACTGATCTAGAGCTATATAGAGCTAGAGTTGGAGGTAGTGCCAGATCACAAGAGCATTGGTATGCATCATCGTACCTCATCCTCATGGCATAGAAGACCATCAACAGGCAGAAACAAAAAAATGTGCATCAACAGAAATAGGGAAAACCGTAGAGAATCAGCAGGGCTATTTCTACATGCTGCTGTTTATGTTACCTATAGCACAAGCTACATATAGAGCTATAACTAGTGCTGGAGTAGATAATGCAAATGCCGTGATGTGCCATTAATGCTGCTCCTATTACGACCATCTTAACAGTGTTCTTCTTTTTTCTTGCATGCCTGAAACCTACGATTCAAGGCATCGTCTTTCTATACGAACGACGCCTGTACCTTGCATGTTCATTGTCCGTTTTTCCGTTTTTAGGTTTGTGAACCTTCTGCGAGCCTGTTACTTTATGTTGATGCTTCTAACGAATCCACCACAAAACCTAACTTTGCCTAACTTCATGCATGAGCATAACTAACCTCTAGATGAGATACCATTAAGTGATACCTTTCTAGTACTTCTGTTTTTTCCTATTAGTAATTCTTTTCTTTTTTTTGGCTTTCTTGTACTGCTTCGAACCCACTAACGCCAACTTGAAGTACACTTGATAATTTGCCACAAATTATTAGCGCCAATTCTTTCAAGTTTTTCTTCAATTTTCATTCAATTTTTCTTCAATTCAATTATAAAAACTCACTGATAGCATGACACTTTCCATAAAATGAAACTTTTCCAAACTATTCAACTGGAAATGTGACCAACAACAATATCGTAATGAAACAACGCGCAAAGTCCAGCATCTTGTATTTATCTTACGATCGCCATTTTGTTTGATTAAATTTTTTAAAACAATATCCAATTGAAAAATGTTAAAAAAATTAACATTTTAAACAAAAAAAATTAATTTAACTTAAATGAACTTTCAACATGCCCTCGACGGTCAACGTGAAGTGGAACTTTCACCGGAAAGATTCCCTGAATCGGAGTAATTTTTTTGTTTTAAATTTAAATTAAAAACAAAAATATTTTTTTTTAAAAAAATGCACAAAAATCACTTTTTACTTAATTTCATTGAAACCCACAATTTAAATTTTTCAATTTCTGTTGAATTCCTCAAGAATCGCTGCTGATTGATTTCGGCTCGGCTCCTTGTAGTGAAATTTAAATCAATTAAAACGAAGAAAGGAAAAGAAAGTTTGAAACGCAAAAAACTCCAAAATTCGGCTCAATGAGAATTCGACATGAAACACGCACACGGACAAGCTTCTGTCGATCCGGTAAAGCTTCAAGACCAGAAGCCATTCAAACGTCAACCAATTTGACGCCATTTTACTACAAAGCAGACACGATTGTAAAGCTTTTTCAAGTTCTGCCACGCGCCATCTTGAGCTTGAATATCTTCAAAAAGGAAAATGATGTCAAAACATCTCCTAATTACACAGACACGGTTTCCGTAAAACTTAGGCTTCTATTCGAGATGAAGGTTAACCTTAACTGCGGCGCCATTTTCCCATGTAGATCCGTCAAATGATACAAACTTATCCTTTGCACATGAACGCAGAAGTTGGAAGAGAAGGCTCAACAAACTTCGTCTTTAACATCCTTCCACTACGCCCAAACATGGTTTCCGGAGAACAAGATTTCTAAATCTGTGAAAGTTTTACGACCAGAAGCATTTAACAGAAAACATTTTGTTGTACTGTTCCATCTAATTGTGGCACGCGCCAACTTACATCGAAAATGTGTAATTCAAATGTTTTTGAAGCTTTCTTAGAAGCTTTCCACGGGGAATAAGAGAACTCTAAGAAGCAATTCATCATTTTGTGAGAAGAAAAAATTCAAATTTGGATTAAATTAAGGAAAATTAAGAAAATCAAGCATTTTTATCGTTTACAGATTTGATCTTGGTTCGCATGAAATTGGAAATGTGTACAAAAATATTTGCTGTAGTTGGAAAAAATCCATTTAATCCGTCATTAAACACGAAAGTGTGTAATAAGATAGAGAATGATTTGTTAAATTGCATCTATTAATCAAAACAATAGAATTTCCATAGAAAATCGTAGAATTTTTATTTTTCGAAAATCTGAAAAAAACTTAAAAAGCTCCCACGCATTTGCGTCACAAGACAGACTGGAATACCTGCAGTCTTTGGATGATCTTGTTTGGGAAAATTATAGATTTGCTATAGAATAAAAATAAATGTTGCATCTTTTCTACATACAGACACACAAGGGGGGATTACCCTCAAGTAGTTATGACGTTGCCCCATTAATTAGTGTGGTTTGATTTTGTAATACCTGTACCATGTCTGGAGCAATTAGATTTATGATGGAAAAGATGACATGGGAACAGCATTGTTTGTTTGCTATGATACTATTCGTGTCATATATGGATTATGCGATGAAAAATATCGCCTAGAGGGGCTCATGCCGTGCTCCATCAATTTTGATTCATTCAACATTCAGACATAGGAGTGGGCATTTGCAAATTACTGAAGAATTATTGAACAATTTTGTGGCATTCCTGTATTTGTTATTTAGTTGTTTTGTTGATCAAACTTTGATTTATTAATTCTTTACTCATATTCACCTGTTGCTTGTTGCAATGAATTGAACTGAACCGTGCCGAGAGTGCAATAAATTCCTTCAATGGCAGACCATAATTTAAATAATTTCAGGTGTTTGCATGTCACATATATCGTTGTGTGACAGTGTATTTTACACTTGAATGCAATGGGGATGAGGGCAAGTGTTTGGTTAACATTTGACCCGTGAAACATGGCATTATGAGACACCAATTGTCAGGAATATGAGTCCTGAAGCATGAACTCATCGGACAGTAGTCCTTAGGGATTGCTAACACTTTGACAAATGTCGACTTGCTTCCATGACTTTCCATTTTAAAGCATCTCCTAACGTTGTTGAAAACTTCTGAAGACAACTCTTGGAGCTTTTTGGAAAATGTTTCGACTTTATTGCACAGTTGCCCAAATTGTTTATTTACATGTTCCAACAAAAAGCTAGCAATGTCAAGACATGAATTTAAACAGTTGTGCTTAATATAACATGTCGCAATGTATTTTGTGTTTGCCAACATCTTCAAGGGAATTCCATGACACTTCAACATCACAAGAGAAGTCAATGTAATTTTGTAACAAAGCTGATGGTGTTCTTGAATTTGAAGGGAAAACATTTGAAATTCTTGAAATATTTTAATGAAAATTTATAAAACTCATTTTTCGAAGACACACCTGAATGAAACAAACACTGACACTTTCAACAAACTCAAGTTTCATCAAAATATTCATTCAACTATGAAATGAAGTGCATCGGATTAAGAGGGAAAATTGTGAAAACCAAAGAAAGCTAGATGAAAATTGTTGTCATCACATCATTTGCAAGATCATAAGATCCGCATAAAGTGGAAAAACTCATCTCAAAAAAAAGTGAGATCCAACACTCCACTTAGCTCCAGTTTTAATGTTAGTTACTATCAGCTGTTGAAGATAAAACCGAAGAATTCAAGTCGCGTTGGACTTAGAGATGATAAAAGAAAAATGAAATTAGGCTGTGTTCGGTTCATTAGTTTTGAAAATCGATTCAGTTGGAAGATAGCTAAATATGAAAATTGGTAGGTTGATGCTTTTATTATCATTGACTTTATGTTTATGTTATCTAGTCAAGTCACTGATTGGTGACCACACAGTGAAAGTTAGTGGATTGCAATGATTCGATTGGTGGTACAAAATTTGTATGGAAAATATGAAAAGGGATCACCACCTGACACTTTCTATTTCCAATTGTTTGCTTTTGTCCAAGCAATGTCTTGTGGTTGGACACAATTTAATCGTTAGAGAAAATTTCATTCCAGTTGGGTGTCCTCATGGTGTCACGTGAAAAGTCAAATTCTCGTATTATCGTATAATCACCGTCTGACATTCTACTGAAAGTGTGACCAAAAAAGATGAACTAGAGTTGCAACAGAGATTACATAAGAAGAACGCTAACGCCCTTTTAACATTATTCGACTAACTTAGTAACGTTCTTGACACGGTGCAACTTTTCGTTGCATAAGACGCAAATTTCACGAAACATCAATTTCTCAGTCTGATTCTCTGGTATGGTTTTGGTTCGGTTTGGTCTTGTGGTCTTGTGGTCTTGTGCCATAAGAAGGTATGTATAGAGTTGAGATTTGCCAAATGGATTCGTGATTTCATCACTCACTCGAAGGCAGTCAAAAGGCAGTGTCTGTATCTTCCCTTTGAAGACTGGTTAAGGTTTCGGTAGGATGTGGAACCGTTTCTGGTAATCATTGTCATAGTCGAGACGTTGTTATGGCAATTCTAGTGAATTTACGATGGAAAAGAGTAAATAAAATGTTCGATGCCATGACTGCATTAAAGTCTTTTATGATGATAAACTGCAGAAACAACAGAAACTTAGAGATTATGACACGAGATGAACGAAGAATAAAGATTGGAGGATTAAGAAGGACCAGAATCATAAAAGTGTGTGTTAGCACGTTGTTGGAAAAACGTTTGTCTGCTTAGCGCTTTGAGGCAAAACAATTGTGGAACTGATTTGTCCCTCAGACAAGTAGATTCAACGAGGCCGGGTCAGGTCTTCTCGAGATACGACTAGAGACCTCTTTGTCTTAGGGCAAAAGACAATAAATCAATGGGGAATGAAAATAAAATTTAACTTTAAGTTTTAAGTTTTAAGTTTTGAACTATTCATTCTTTTTATTTTGACAACTTAACTTTACACGACCACAAATTCGTTGACAACAAATTGGCGACATACCTATGAGGAAACTTTAAGTCTAGGAAAAAACAAAGGCCCAACAATATCCGAATGTTGTCTGTCGACAGGAGACTCTATTGAACTTTACCGTGTCATATAAACTAACCAACTTGAGGTGCATGTTCCATAGCAATAGTTGAATGAATTCCTCCTTGTCATGTGGGGGCGGTTGAAATTTCCTATTGCCGACAAATAACTTAAAGAGTTGTTGCAAATTTGTTTATTGGACGGACGACGTACGGGTTTGGCAATCCTTTTTTCAATTCATGTAAACAAAAGGTCATAACTTTGCCATTTTTGGGATGACAAGTGGACGACGAAACATTTCGATTCAATCATGACTCAATAGTGACACAAATTCGAAATTTGTCACAAGCTGGGCGTCATTAACTGGTCTAGGCTGTAACAAGTCAAGAGGTACAAAACCAGACAGCCACGAAGTGTCATGATCAAGCAATTCGATGTCATGTAGCGAATGTAACTAATACTTATTCTGTTTGCAACACCTTGAGATCAACAAATCGATTCGTAAATATTTTGCATTGACAACATGCATTCAACAAATTCACAAAATAAACCAATAGCTGCAGGTATTTGCTGTTATGCACACAAGCTAAAACAAAAAATAAGTAAATTTGTTAATAATTTATTCAATCAACTTGAGCAGTTTGTTGTTATCCAACTGTCCAATCAGCAGACAGCTCAACGAGAGCTCAATAATTAATAAATGACTTTGCTTGACACAGCTTCAGTTTATCGCACGAAATGTGAGACAACTGGTCGGGATTTGTGTAGCGCGTCGCATTCTTCAAGACCTTCTCTTCAAATCTCTGTCGAAGTAGGAGTCACAGAATTGGCTAATTTATATTTTATCTATGAAAGGACATTTAAGGAGCACAAGATTTCTCTTTAGCGCTATACATTCTCCATGGACATCTAGAATCTTTGATGAACTACTACATGAAATCATTCAATTAAACATTCAGAAAAAGTGAAGCAAATTATGCAAATTTCGTTTGTGTTAGTGCGCTTATATGTGTTTCAAGCGTTACCAACTAATACATTCCCGTTTGACAGTCGGGATCAGAAAATACACACAACAGTAGATCTGTTCGCATACTTTTCGATCTTACTAGACTCTATTAGACTTTACTCGAGGAAAAATGAGAGGTTTGACATGATTTCGCTCTGTTACTCGAAAAGTAAGAAATTTGACAACTTTGACAGTTGTGACCGAATTTTCCAAGCACCCCGACTTTACTCGACCAAATTTGTCGACTAACATTTTTCAATCTCAAGTTCATTTCTCCTCCATGACGTCACGCGAAACTCTCTCAAAAATCATGCTTGACTTGACATCATCTACCAAACCGGTCCGTTTTGACAGATGAGACCGAAGATTACTGGAGGGCGGAGTACACGATTTTTGCTTCACTCACGTACAGTATAGATGTGACATAGGGTCATTCCTGTGTTATCAATTCAACAACATGAAATGCTGACTGCACTCACGACAGTCCTAGCTGAGATATCCAAGATATTGAGACTCCTTAGTGAATTAGGAACGACAGGGTGAGCAGACCCTAAACTGAGTCATAATTTCGGAGGTTCATTGCTGAGTCTTCTCAGTCACTTGAGTCAATCAAATCAAAAAGTATTTCTTTCCCGAGAGATTTAGAGTCCTTGGTGAGTCTATGAAACGAATTCCCCTGCCCTCCTATAGTTATTAGTTCGTTGGTCCAATGGTACATGATCTCGTTCATTTGAATCAGTCAAAAAGTGACGGTATCACAACCATGCAATCAGTTCCATCATATGAATTCCCCTGTGGATGTCACGAAGATCAATTGACAGCTCCTCAGAGAAAACCTCACTTGAACCCAACCCAATTTGTATTTCATCTTGAAGGTATTATCTTAAACTAGACAAGCATCCCATAGATTTCCCTCAAAATAAATACAGCAGCTCACCTCATGAGACTGAATTTACCCTGAGGCTTGTGGGTGGTCGGATTCTAATATCGCATCGCAATTTTGACCGCCCAAGGTACAAAGGAGGCGATCTTCGAAACGAAATTAAATGATGAGGAATGCAAAATTAATACTAATAGGAAAATATTTTCTTAAACAAATATAAAATCCAGCTGCTACTGGAGATTTTAACCCGGCTCAGATTTTAATCATTCCTCCATTCGATTGTTGGAAACTTTTAAAACGTCGATGTGCCACCGACGCCGCCATTGCCACCATTACCAACTGCTGGTGCTGCTGCTGCCGCTGCCGCTGCTGTTAGTGGTGCAATCCCATTCTGGTTATTATTCAATTTCTCTGAAGAGCTCCAAGAGCTAAACCATGATTACATCTGTACTATATCGTCTTATAGTCTATGGTAGCTCGATCTTAAGCCTCAAGACTTTTCTGAGACCTCGAACCCATTGTTGGGCCGCGTGCGATAAGATTAGTCGAACTACCGTCTCTGGCGATTTTCTCTAGCCTTACGAAACGGATTCTTGAAATTATTAGTAATACTTAAAGTGCTCAATTGCATCTAAAGCTATATAACCACATTCGTATAGCAATAGCAGTAGCTGCTACTTTGCCTTATTCGATTTTTGATCGTTGGAAATAGGGAGAAAATGGAGTTAAGATGAAACCAACTTGGTGGTATTATATAAGGTAATAGGGTGTGTCCTTATCTTACTTGGTTTTAGGAGTGTTTATCCAAGTGTCATGGTTAGTTTGTAGTTGTGACTTTTCGTTCATGACTAACTACTATAAATCAACAAAAAATTTTCAAATATTTAACCTTTTATACAAATTGGTTGTCTAAATGAGTTTTCTAATGCCACACGGTACATGTTGACGTCTTCATGGATCAAAATGTGGTTCCTGCATCTCTTTCAAGATAAAATTCACAGAATTCTGGCGAAAATTTGCATTTGGTTTGCGTCATAGGGTGCAAATATTATATGACACTGGCGTAATATTTCGACAAATACCTAATAACGAATCAAAATACAGACAGATTTGAGACATGTTCTACAAGTAAAACTAACCTAGCACCCCGGAATTGTTCGGTTATAAGTAATAAAATTTCCTTTATTTGTTTCAGTTTTCACTTTTGTTGATACAGATCGTTGTGCTTGCGTCAATGGTTCTACAAATTTACGTAATTCAGTTCTGACTGAACTATTTTTGGGTACCTACTGGTCTTAGACAACACAAGACAGCAGTGCTCTTAATTTAGATCCATTCGCTGCAAAAATTTATAGGATAAAGGAGTTTAGTCCTTTTTGTAACTTTGACTATATCCTGAAGGTCCTGAAGAAGATCTTCCTCCTACGGTCAAAAATGTCGCCTTATATATAAAATTGGACAAAATATGATCTTCAACATGTCCCCTTATTGTATGTTTCATAGTTATATTCTCCTGGCAACAGGACTCATGCTGAATCGATGAGATGTATATATGTACGTACAAGAGAGAAAATGTCGAGTGCTTCTTGACCGAGAATCGAACCTTTTGTCCTTTTGCTTTCCGGGCAGATGCTCTTACCAATGAGCTACCACGAGCACATTTTTTCTTTCCTTTCATGTTTCCACATATTTGAGTCACCACACATGAATTGAGAGAATCCTTGTGCAATCGGCCACGAATGTTATATTACAAGTGTTATTAATATGACCAATTGGAAATGGGTACAAATGAATTTTACGTGATACTTGTAACTAATTAATGTCGTCATTAAATCGCCACGACATTCTCCTGGATATGTCCACCAAACCACCAACTTTTTATGTCACATAACTCTCAAGGCGTCGTCAGCAATCAAGACCAGACTCCCATTTTGCCAATTGACACAAGATAACGAATGCTCGGTTTGTGTTCCATTTGCGACGCATGGCATCGATGGAATGATAATTGAAATTTTTGCATTGGTTTCGGGTGCCAGTGTACATATATCATTTCAAAAAAGATTTATTTATCTAATACACCGTTTTGGACAACTAGTTAAAAGTAGGTATAAAATTTTCCAATTTTACAAATCGTGGGTTTGATTTTTTGGTGGATACACTCAAGACAAGACTCAAGAGTATCCGCCTTTTTGGAGACATTTACCTCGTTGCATCCAATATCCAATATCATCTGAACAACACTATCACAATTCTAATGAAGTATTTTGAAAGGTAAACTTGTTTCTTATGCAACATTTGATCCCTCTACTTTACGATTTCGAGAAGAAATTTTAATAATGTCCACAACATGTCTACTTCGCATGTCTATAACTCAAATTTTTGTCATGACACTTGGACATACTAATAGCTAGAGCATTCTATAACCAATATCTATGTAGTATAACTACCTGACACTCTGTCATTTCGAAGGATTTACGTTGAAGGTTTGCATTTTCATGTGGGCAGCAATATAACTTCATGGAATATCTTTCATGATTATTGTATCACTTAGTAAAATTTCAGAATTTTAGATGATATTCACATATTTTTGTAAGTGAATGAACTTTTCTTTTGATTAAAACAAAATTTATATCCACATCGAATCAAGTAGTTGCTGTAACTGTTTTAAAAGTGGTTATCACAAAATTGTTAATATCCCCAATCAAGTTTAAGTTGATTTTTGTGTAAACACTTTCAAGAAACGTTCAGTAAAAAATCTCTTCTGATCAAGATCAAATTTAAATTTTTTTGTTTCACCTGAAACTTTCTGCAACAGGTAATAAAACAACGGAGAAAAAGAAGAAGAATTAATTAAAAGTGTAGTTGAATGCAAAAATTATCTCAAACCGATCGTATAGTGTTACAGCTATAGCACGTTGTACGAGGATATTGTGATCGTTTATCTTGTAGATCACAATCTCAATTGATTGTATCTACCTTTTATATTCTTATGAATCAAAACTACTCTCCCTTATATCTTCATATCTCTTCGCAACTTGGTTGATGATCTGACAAAATACATTTAAAAGTTTATCTCTTCCTGTAGCACATGATTTATTACTTAATGTTGCCTTAATTTCAATTTTAATCCAAAATAATTCAGCTACTGTCACACGAATAACTCTTATTTTTTATATTTTATATAACACACACAAATTTTTATGGAAAAATCACATCAAAATCACGCCCATATCTCCGGAGTATCTCGTAAAACCGTGATGTTGTTAATCAAATTAGTATACGGTTATTTATGAATATTTTTATGTGATATAAAAACCAGATAGAGATATCCCTTTTGAAGAGTTTTAATGAACAATTACTCATCAGGTATTAATCATCAAAATGATTTTTTTTCGAGGTAGTAATTAAACATTTTAAAAAATTTTTGACGAAGGCCAGCAGGAACGCCTTGTCTACGTGACGCGCCGAGATATTGATGAAGTCATTAAGGTGTCGTTATATAAAATAAGGTTTTGTTTTGCACTGGGTTTCTCAGATTTTTAATTATTCCATCAAGGGTTGTGTAGTGGATATCTGAAAAAAACCTTTTATCACTCCCAGCTAACAGCGGATATCCTCAAAAACTAATTTATTAGATTCATTTGTATATCATCAATTAATAATATAGTAATTTGTTAACCAAATACTGCCCAGTCATCTTCCAATCAACGCTCACTCATGACCTGCTGGTAATGACCTTA
Organism: Chrysops caecutiens; assembly: GCA_963971475.1. NCBI lineage: Eukaryota > Metazoa > Arthropoda > Insecta > Diptera > Tabanidae > Chrysops > Chrysops caecutiens. Next base: position 9,340,627 of record OZ020570.1, read on the forward strand.
TTATGGTGTAACAAATCAAATTGTGCCAAATTAATTGAGGTGATTTTAATAATTTTAAGCAATTATATCCCATTTGAATATATTAGACAGAATTATTATAAAATTTATTTTAAATTAATTTTAATTTTTATTGCAGCTCACTCAGCAAAATGGAATACTGAATTTGAAATTGTGAAATCCTCACGAAGGTCCATCGACGAGGTACGTGTGAAAATTATATTTTGAGTAAATGTCCCGCAAATCCAATTGAAAGATACAAAAATTCACGCACACACACACGCAATTCGAAAATCGCTCTCGATTGAATTACTCTCACTTTTTTGACGTTCCGATTCGTCACATTTGCGACAACTTGTCTCACGTACTCTCTTAGCAAGGACATTGCGTCAAGTATGAGGCAAAAGGATCGTTGCTTGAATGAAACGCTCAAGAAGTACAGGCAGAAAGGTCATCTCGATAGCATCAATAAAGCGTTTCATTCAGCAATATTAAATTAATCGCCAAACATATGTCGACGCCCTTGATATATAATAAAATCCGTTCAAGATTCAATCACTTAGCTACACTACATTTCTTTTTTTTGTTTCCTCCATCTTGAACACACCCTGAAGAGCGTTTGTAATTTGCAAAGCATTCAAGACCAGAGGAATTTTTTTTCACCGCGCAGTAGTGTCTAATTTACTCTATGACCATCGATACATGGCGTTCGTTAAAAATACCAATTAAAAAACTAACGATGGTCTTTTAGCAGTTGAAGGTATCAGCTGAGTAAGTATGAAGATATACAAAACACTACAAGAAGAAGATAAAAAATGAGGGTTATGCAATTGCAGTACATGCAATGCCAAAGCAATCGCCGCCCGCCCGAATGAAGCGAATTTTTTGATAACCCCAACTCGGATTTATTTTCCAACAATGGGAACCGAAACCTGTCAAAAAAAGTGAGTTTTGGAAATATTAGTATCAAAACAAGATCGACAATCGATCTATCTTGACCCACTTCCATTGACCAAAAAATCAAAAAAAGAACTGTGGTGCGCGGCATACTCGGACACGGTTTTTCATCTCTCAAAAAATACAAAATTTTTTTTCTTCTCCAAATCTTTGATCGATAGATGACGCGATTTTTGGCATTGCGTCTTTTGTGATCCTCGACGCGATCGCACCAAGATCGATCGGACAGACCCTTTCAACGCGTGCTGGCATGTCCAAAAGCTTAGTGCTTTCAGATTTTCGGCGAAAGGCAAGAAAATATTTTTATGGAATTTTGTTGCGCCGACGATTACAATGGAAACTATCGATTAATCGATTGTTCAAATCGAATGGATATTCGATGATATTCTCTAGCTATTATTTAACTTTTTAAGGAAAGTTTAACGAGTAATTATAGACTCAAGCCAGGCTGGAACTTTTAATTGTATTTTTTTCGTGTTTCCAAATCGATGAAAGCTTCATAAATACTTCGTTTTGTTTCTTTGTGTCTTCGAAATCTCCAAGTAGTAAGAGACGACTCGATTCTGATCCACAATTTGAATAAAACTTACTTCAATATCTCAGCAGTTGACTCCTGAGGAGATATTGTTACTATATCAAAAATGATATCTCCAGAAAACACTTTATACCATCAGTGATATCTCCTACTGAAATATTGATGTCAATCTGAGCAATATAATTTGCATCATTTTGGTACGAGCCACGCATTCATTCACTGTAGCTTCAATGGTGTGAGGATATAACAAGGATATTGTTCTCCAGTATCCCTTAACAGCATATATCATCGTCAATATCCATATCTCCTACAGAAATGGGAAAAACCATGTAAGGAAATTGCAACTCAAGTTTCTTTTATATAGGGCAACTTCACGTGGGATATCTATCTTCAAAGGATGTCTCCTATCTGGTACATTTACATGAGAAATCCAACTTGCATTGAATTTGTATTAAAATAATTGTCCATAAACGTTCAGCATACTTCAAACAATAACACATCGATTTACGTAACAGATTCCCTCGAAAATCGTCCATAAATTCCATCACAAAAACTAGGTCAATTTCAACAACACCTCATGACTAATAGCAGGTGATATTGCCCCTTGAGAATAATGTAAAATTCATATCATCTTCACCACGTGAATTTCCCACAATTTCAAGATTAACAAAATCCCATGAGATTTGTAAATGAGTATCAATCAGCTAAAAGATCAAATCTTGTGCCTGCACTGCCACTATCATCATTATTAACGCCTTAACCATCATCACTACAAAGCCACAAAGAGTGGATATCTGTCTACTTGTATTTTTGTGCAACATGGCCCCAACTCTTGTGTGCCTTGCATTCTGTGCACCTTAACCTGCGAAACAATAGCAGCTTGCTGCTTCAAATCCCAGGTGATGTGCAATAATCTGTTTTAGTTCTTTGACGGTTTCCCAATTTTCCCATAATCAAACGGAAAAGCGTCAATTCCATTCGTATCCACAATCAGACGCCACCAGCCTCCAACTGGGAGCATTTGAGTTTCCCAAGAAAATTATGCAAATCTTTTCAAGTGCGTAGCTCTATGAGTTACAAAACTTTACTTGTCCCTCAAACTCGGGCAGTACCTCTTCAATAGGCAACTTGTCCCCTAACCTGGTAATTAGCATAAACGCAAAACACAAAGCACTGCTCCGATTCCCAGGCGGTGTTTTTGTTGAATGAATTTTTTCACTAAGCGCACTTGAAATTTATTTTCAATTTTCTTCATAAACTTTTTTAAGCTTTTTGGGAAAATGCATTTTTCTTATGCAATCACATATTTCTGCAAAGGTCAGAGTTTAACGACTAAAATTAAGACGAGCACAAAATTACCATCGAAAAAATATTAAAAATTTTATTAAATTATATACATCCGTCACCATTTTTGTTGTTTAAGGACACACAAACTTTTGGACAATAGAAATTTGCAAAGCTTTTTTCGCAGTAATTTTAATTTTATTTCATTTCGTTTTCTTTAAATTTAATTATATCATCCCAGATTCACAAGGTCGTCCATAGAATTTTCGGGTGTGAACGCAAATTTTTAATGATGTTCACAAGTTATTTTTATGGATAGCCATAATTCATGGACGGTAGCCATAATTATAGAATGCGTTTTTGGGCACCCAGGTGAACTTGAACAGTTTTACGATGAGTATGCTCTTGACCACAGCTGGATTCCCAGGCACCATGGCACAAAATTATTGAAACCTTCATCTCCTGGTACTTTGGTAATTCCAGACGGTGGCCATTCGAGTAGAATTCGTTCTTGGTCAGTAGTAGATTCTTAAAGGACATGACTCAAAATTGCACCCTAAAGCAATTCAGCTTGATATCGGAGAAGTCCTGTATGAGAGGATCGTCAGTAATCTGGTGACTTCTGATTCTTAGGGTACATAACTCAAAATTGTCTCCTAGAAATATTCAGATGAAGGAATACCTTCGGAAAACCATCAACTCGTTGTGCCTATCAGGTTTCTGAACACATTTTCAATAACCTACGGACAGTGGACATCTTGGACTATTTGTAGATTTCCCACCAACACCAATTGGTCTAGAGTAGTTTTATTATATTCATTCTTTAAGTAGTCCTCTTGGAGGAACCTCCATCTCCTTGTACCATACAGCACAGATGGTTGCCATCTTGAATTTATTTAGCTTGCACCAATGTGACCTTGATCTTCCACCAATCTTGATCAATACTCGAAGGAACACGACGTCTCAGCAATTTGGCAACAAAAATCCTACTCCAGAAACCTCCATCTCCTTTTTATTGATGGATCTCCGAACACATTTTGACGTTCCAATGAAGCGTGTAAGTGTCAAGGAATTTCGTCAATACATTTTCGTTGGTATCACCTGATCCGCTGCAGGTCATCGTTAGCATGAAACAATAAGTCCAAAACATGCCGCCCGTATATGTTTTATAGTTTGTACGAGACGTGCTTCCATCGTTGAACGTGATGGTGATTGATATCTAAACAAAGTTTTGCGGTCACTTTTTGTAAGAAGATACTACTAAGAAATCCATTGACCAAAAGTGACCGCTTGATGAGTAATGAAGTGCGGCTATTGTTGATGATGGCGCAAATGGAGATGGAGATATTTTGGCAGGAAATGATCGATCACTTTCATCTTTTGTGTCAGATGACCACGCGTCAGGTATTTGCTGATGTAAGGCCATGTGGTGATCTTTCATGACAGCTTTCTATGACAGAATGTGGAACAAGTATGAACAACAAAAATGAAAAAATCCGATTGACATTTTTACTCGTATATGATGTCGCTCGATATCATGATAACAAATCTTTTTACTAAAGTGTCGTCTTAATAAACAGTTCAATGGAATCAATGTGAAGTTGATCGATGGTATTACTAAAAAGGAAATGATGTTTCTACAGCGTAAAGTCACAAGATTGTCAGGTAAACGTCACACCTTACAGATCATGGGAACTAACATTTGTTGAGAATGTCGATAGTCCACCTACTTTTTATAAGACACCATAGAGTGGTTTTGTTCGTATGATAGGTCACTTTAAGAATTAACAAAATTGAAATTTGAGTTTAATTAAAATTAATTTGAAAATCGTCAAAATAAAAACGAGTCAAATGTGAAAAGTGAAAAATCAACTTGAAGTTGAAGTAAAAGTTTAACAAAATTCGCGATATCAGTTTATTTAACCAGTTAACGTTATTACTATACATATAACATATCTATATCTTCTTTATACTCGTATCAAGGAAAAAGTTAAAAACATTTGCTCTGCTTACAGCTGGCTATGATGATCATGAAGCCTGGAGAGAATGGATAGAACCAACGGCGATTTTCATAGAAATTTTCTTGTTTAACTCGTACTGTAGTACGTTTTAATATAATCTGACAGTAAATAACGTATATAACGGATGTGATACTTAACATTGATGTGGATCAGTGAGCTAAAGTGAAATTAATAAGTTTTTTCCCAGTATCAACTAGCCTTGGTTCGATTTGTGGTGATTTCGCTTCTTGTGGCAGGAAGTTATTTATATCGCCAAGTTCGATTATAAAGGAAAGGAAGTCGACTAAGAGTTTCCCTGCTTTTGGCGTTGAATAGTTTCACCTATTTCGCACAATTCTATTTAGAATTCTAAAGAAACAATTCGGTTCATCTCGAACACTATTTGTATATAACATGTGCCAGTCGGTGTATTGTACATCTGAACAAACAGAGTCACAAAAGACACGAGGAACAATAACTAGCTAGAACTTATATTAAGTTGCTACCAAGAAGTTTTGTTGAAATAACCATACAAATTTTATTTTAAGAAATTCGTCACAATTCAGCCTCACCTCATATGATGATGATACACGAAACGGAATTATTAGTCAAATTAATAATTTAATAAGTAAATTCCACAACATTTTCCCAATTTATTGAGTTAATATTGACATATTTGTGGAGGCAAAAAATTTAACTATCAATAATTATTTAAATTGAACAATTATCATAACGTTTGGAAAAGATTAAAGATCAATAAACTACAAATTAACCATATCGAAATGCAAATAACATCAAAAACGTTGAAGCACATGTGCCACGAAAGATGTGAGACTCTATAGTTTGAATTGTCATTGTCACAAAATACTCTGGAGTCATTGAAGGTATGAGGATACATTACTGAGATGGAGCTGTAGATGTTATAAAACTTAAGGAATTTCATTGATCTTAAGTCTTAAGTGTGCCCACGTCTTATAGCAAAAGGTTTGGTTTGTGTCTGTTGGAAAAAATTCCAGACACACCACGAGCCACCACGACGAGATGCCACTTAATAATAGTATGCAACTGAGTATGTCGTAGGAGACACTTGGCTCCGAAGATGAATCAATTAAATCGAAATTAGTTTTGACATTTTTATTGGCGCAACAAATTCTTTACTCTCAACAAATCTGCGACTCTATACAGATCTAGAGATTTACATCTCTGAAACTCCACATGTCTAATGTCTGGATCTCTGGAAAAGGTGTGAAACAATTATAACTTTGGCATTTTGAAAGACAACGACGGAACCTCTAGGATCGTATCACAATTCCATTCATACGAAAAACTCATTCATGACACTTGGCGTAGGTGACTTGATGATGGTAGTAAAAATGCATTTTATAATATTGTCTCCATCTTAATGGTTTCTAGCACATCCGCATAACATCTACCACGTTGTTGTTGTTTGAAGTCTAACTGAAGATCAGAACGTAGACAATCTGTAGATGATCGTGTCTAGAATTAGCAATAATCAATGTAATTCCTAATTGCCCTCAGTGTCATCGTCATCTTGGAGGTGGCTTATTTTATTTGATATTCAACTTTTTCTACAACTATAAAATCGACATGTTAATAGCTGTTTTACATCACAATTAATCGAGACGCTATCCGTGTGTCTATAAGGACTGACACCATGACGACACTATGCTATTACATGAGACACTATAATGCGGGGTTGTCAACAGAAATTATTGCTATTTTGATCGTCGTCTAGTCTACGTCGATGTTTTCATTTCCATATCCTAATGGTATGGGCCTGTTCAATTAAATAGTCTTTCTATTGTCTTTACAATGATAAATCTTATGAAATAGCAATTATAATCGGCGTTACATCAGCATGTTTAAGCAAATTAGTTCATTCATATTATGTTTTTTGATGATTCTCTAGACATGAAACGCATTTGCGTGGTTTGGATACGCTCACAATGTTGAGGTTTGGCTCGAAAAGAGGCGTATGAGGAAGCTTCAATTAAAAATTAACAATTTTAAAATGCTAAGTACTACAATTTATTAATAGAGATGGAAATAACCGTCTAAGGTGCATGACACTCTCAAACATTTGAGTTCGATCGGAGCCAAAGTCTCAATTCACTATTGGCAAATATGTTGATGTCACTACCAGCAATGACTTTGGAACATGAGGAAGCTCAGTGGTAAAAGCATCTGCCCGGCAAGCAGAAGAACCGGTTTCGATTTCCGGTCACACTCATAGAATAGAATAGAAATTGATTTATTTTCCCTTTTTAACCAACAAGTTATCAACAATAATTTCTGAATTCTTAAAAACAAATTCCGAATTCTTTAAAAGAACATTTTTGTTCCAATAAATGTATGAAATTGTCAGTGAAAGGAAAGCAACTATAGTTGAGGTGTTGTCTTGTTGGTGCTATTGAGAATAACAAGTTGTCTTACAAGATAATATCAAAAACCCCATTGTTAAAACATTCCGTTGAAGCTGCTGTTGAGCACAACGTTTTTATTCAGTTAAATTGTATTTTGTTATATAAAATAGAGTCAATCCTTATCGTTGGAAAAAACGTTCAACTCTAACTATGAACTACTAAATACAAAATGAAATAACTATGAAAATCTTTTATTAAAATATTTCATTGATATATCACTTAAGATTGCACTCATTTGGTGTCATTACCTTCTTGAAGGGATAAGATCTTTTTGATGCACAATGACATGGAATAAAGGTAATTTGTTGTTGTTGTTGTTGTTGTTGCATCTGAACCTACACATTTGACTGCATCCCATTATAAACAGTAGAAGTACATAGAAGTAGAAGATGTTGAAAAAGGTTTTTGTAAAGATAACTATTCCAATGCTTCCTGTTATGCAAAGTTGATGATCATGATGATGATGATGATGATGAAGACCAAAAATTGTGTACTTATAGTATGAAAGTGCTCTTTAAACATTGTACATGGTACATGGGGCTCACGACAAAATAATTTATGAATTCATAGAATAAATTGTACTACAGATTAGCTTATGAAAATTCACTATTATAGTTTAGTGGATTTAGCAATACTTGGTTATACAAGTATGTATGTTTTAACTATATCTATCGTCTTCTCAAATCATGACAATTTGATGTCGATTTGTTAAACGTTTATGAGGTTAATTTTACCATGAAAATGCAATTATGAGTTAGAAAAATTTTCATTGTTTTATTTCATATTATTTTTAAGCTTTGTGATACGTATTACGAAAAATGCATAATTTAAATTCAATTTTAATTTGAGGTCATGTTTCATGACACTTAACATCTTATTAAATTTGTTATAGTATAGATATATTTTAATGTAAACTTTATCCTGCATTTAAATTGTGAACTGTCTTTCAATTACGATTAATTAGGGATTGAAAAGTTCATTTCTAAAACGTTCAATTCACATTGATGATTTTCGCTCAATCGCCAAGTCTCCTACTGTGCTTAAGACTTCAGTCACAGAGGAGTCTTAACTTGATGGTAAGTGTTAATGATTGACTGTTCTTCAGACGCTTTTAATTGGCAGCTCAGCGGTAGATCACGGTTTCTATCTGATCTGAACTCCGAAGATTCTCAAAGTAGCTGCGATTTTGAGTCTTTAATTACTTGTCGTCCACAAGACGTTATCTTTGATTGGTGTCATCGAAAGATACGATTTCATCGTTTAGAGAATTGATGAAGTCTTCAAGTTTTTATGTCATACGAAAATTACTTTAATTAAATTACAAATAACAACCAGAAATGTTTTGTAATTTTCTGATGGGAATTTCATTTTCATGATTTCATTCTTGAGTTAAGTGGAAAATTATGAACCAAAAAATTGTCAAAGATATTTTTCTCAAAAAAATAAACATGATGAATTGTCATTTATATATAATATGTATGAGGGAGTATCACATGGCAAACGTAAAAATTAACCTCCAAATTTGGACGACTCACGATTTAACGTGCATGTCTTATTTCACAAAAGAAACTTCAAGAAATTCCCAAGAAAATCGGCGTCTTGAATTCAATTGACGTTTCAAATTGAAATTGTCAGTTCGGAAAAAAATAAAAAATAATACAATTTTAATTTTATATCATCTTGAAGTATGGGAACAATTACACGCCCATGTCAGTTATACACTGCATTACGAAAATAATCAGGGCTTGCGGAATTCTATTTGCTACTCAACTTGAGGAGGTTCTTCAATTAAAGAACAATGGACCAGAAATTATACATTTGCATTGTCAATTGACAAACATTCCTCGATTGACCAATTTTTTCCCATCGTTGCGTTGTCTGGAAATCGGAAAGACAGACAGAATCACCTGCAGAGAAATCTTGATGCACAGGTGGACTGACATCTTTGCCACAGGAAACTCGATTGCGTATTAATTCGTCACAAAAGAAGGCAATATTTTGACGCTTTAAAATTTTCAAGAAGCTTGATAAAATGTTACTTATATTTTCATCAATTTTATGGAAAGCTAAGCCTTCAATTTACGATCTCAAAATGAAAATAAAACGAAAGTTTTGATTCAACTCCATGCTCCAGTGATTGGTATACAAGGTAATGGTCATCGTCTTTGGCACAAGTCTCTTCTTCAGTTGCTACAAAACCAGGTGACCAACATAAAAGTGATGACACTTATCTGGGTATGAAATATTTTGTTACTTAAAGGTAAATTTGTTTGGAAAAATGAAGGATAATTGCGGCTAATTTATTTTATTGCCTTACATCTCCGGAATTGCGTCATGTTCCTACTTCTTGTTTTTTTTTGGATCTGTAAACATGAAAACATGGCGACAATTTTCGAACGTTTAAATAAACGATCCGTTGAAATGGTCCACTGCTTGACAAATGAAGATGTTTGTCATTTTTCCTTGAGACGGTATTGCGTCAATTTGAACTGGACAAAATGTTTTGTGCCCATGAAGTGTGACACTTTGACCCCATGAAAGTTATACCCAAAGCCTTTCACTAACGAATTAAGAACTAGATGGAATGCACTTTCAACTCAATAAATTAATGAAAGTCAACTAGACGTTTAACAACGTTGCCACAATTCTTTTAGCAGATGCACAATTTTGATTAGTCGATGCACAATTTTGATTGGTTGATGCACATTTTTGAGACGGGAACATTTTCGGATTTCATTTTCTGATTGACTTGACTGCCACAAAAGGCAAGCAATTCATTTGACAATATGGAAATTAAAAAAATTGTTTCCAAAAGAATTGCCGAAGACATTCACTCCTGGACAAAGAACAAGTGACACTAGCCGAACGTGTTCTATTGACAAGAAACGCTACCCAACCTACGCTACCAAAACTTTAAGTTTAATTTTTAAACAAATAAATTAGAAGTAAAAAATTTAATTTTATTCAAAAAAAAACAGTCATTAACACTTAACGAGTCACGTAATCAATCAAGGCATTAGAAAGAAGACACAAATTTTTGTCATTTACGAAAAAGTCAGGTCTCCAAGTTAATGGTGGGCTGTGGTGCACAATTGACATGTCAGACATATTTCATTTAGCTAATATTTAAACAATATAACAAAAATATTTTTAAACAATTTTCAAAATTTTTATTTGTTTCCGTTTCCGAAAATTCGGATGATGTGATTTGGCGCACTTTCGAAATTATTTGACGCCCTCGGTTTGGAGAATTTTGGCCATGAGACGTTGTGGAGACGTTTCAGTGATGGTTTCATATTTGAAATGGATGAGGATAATGGACGACACATTCCTTAACAGATGCGTCATGTATTTGTCCTTGTCTAACACTCATTATTCACTAAAAACCACTTAATGGGCGCAGGTTATTAGGCCTCTTTTCAAAAGAGTGTCGTCAAATTATCCAAAAATGTGGTTTTTAAAATTAGAAACAAAAATCATGTTTACAACAACTTCCTCATGCTTTAAAAAGCTTTAAATCAAAATATTAGTTAGCAGTGTCATTTAGCAAAGGCCAAAGTTTAAGTGGAGCGACTTTGATGGATTTCAGGTGAACCTTTTTCTTTACAAAAAAAGGTGCCATTGAACAAGACCTTCCACGACATGAAGCACTTGAACAATTAAAATACTTAAAACAAAAGGTTAAAAATTAAAAATAATAATTATTCGCCTTTTTTCTGAGTTAATATTAAAAACGTCCATCTTTTTGTAATCAAGGGTTTCAGAGGCGTTAATGAAATGCTGCGAAAATCGAACGATTTTAATCAAAAAATTTTTAAACAAAAAAATAGTGAGGCTAATTTTTTTTAAATTATTAAAAATCACTTTTGTTTTAACAGATAACGTTCTTTAAAAATGTATCATAGAAAATATATTTTTCATTGCCACACTGAATCCAATTAAAAATGTTTTAATATTTTGAATATTTTCAGTTTTTAAGTAAAACAACCTTCATGACGGAATTTTATCTTCAATTACTTAATAACCTGATAACGAGGAAATCATTAACACATGATCAATAAGATCAATAAGGAAATTGAAAAATCAAGGGCTCAATTTGCAAAATCAATAAAGTAATTTTATAAAAAATTAAAATGTATCTTAGGAATGTTTTAAAAAATGCAAAAATCAAAATGAAAAATTCGAATGAACTAATTTTCCTCCAAATGTGTGTTAACCAATACGGCGGATGCATTGTGACAGATTAAATGGTTAATAGACGACGATGACTCGCATGATCTTCCAATTCTTCTGTCCTTAGCGACATGTCTACTTCATTTATTGAATCAAACGAATCATATTGATGGAATGAATTATTTCTTATTAATTTTGTTGAAGATAAAAACGAAGGTGTTGATTTGTTTCATTTCAAAAATAGTTTTTTGCAATTTGTCAATCAAAATCACGTAATCGAAAATACCAAAATCAAACCAAGCATGACAGAAAGTGTAGTTGTCACGAGACTACAATCACTTCCTGATTTTTAAATAATATTAAAATGTTTTTTCAAGTTTTATCATCCATTTAAGATTTTTTCTATAGTTTTGTGGTACCGAAACCGCAATTCAATCAAAATAAATTAATTAAACCAATCGACAACATGTAAATTGCATATTTACGTCATGTAAGATGCATCCAATAGATGGTGCTGAATCAGATTCATTGCAAACTGCATCTGCACATGTATCTCCATTTGAATTTGCATGTACATCAGGAGATAATTACGCGTTAAACTAAAATGAATATTTTCTTATTTAAGAAAGTCTTATTTCAATTTGAAAATCTTCTAAAATTGCATTCCAATGAGAGCAACTTATCAATTCTAAAGTGAAAATGCATCGAAATGCAATTAAATGCATCATGACTCAACAAAACATGCACGTGACTATTGTGAACTTGCAAATTTGATTCCTGTATTAGTTGATGTTATTGATAATTATTTATTCAAAATGTTGCATATCGATTTAGTTATTTGTAATAAATGTATGCGAATAATAGTTTATTGAAGGAGGCGTTAACAAGGCTGTGAGAAAAACTGTGTCAACAAAATGGTTGAAATAGAAAAAATTCATTTTTCATTTTCATTTTCAAATTTGTTAAATTAATTAATTTAAAATTTTCCATTTACATTTAACTTTCGTATAGAAGGAAAAGAAAGTGTTATATAAAAATTTTAAGTGAATTCATTTTTCCATAGATAAATATGCAGGTAAATTGCGTCAATAGGGCGGATGCGTTTGATTTATTCACGGGGTCATTCTATTTGCTAGTGAAACTAGGACAAGATGAACGATTAATGAATTCAACAGATTTTCTTGAGAAATTTTCCTTACCGTATTAGGAATTGATTTAAATGTAAAGAAATATAGAATTTTATTGAACTATTTACATAAGTTGAATCTCTCTACATTTTATTCCTTGGCCTACTATTTTAAGAATTGAAAAGAATAGGTCTTCCTTGAATTTAAATTTCATTCCTTCGTTTTTGTTTTATTTGTACATCGTTTACTTCACACTGACTGCGTGCTTGTGAGAGGTTGTTAACGTAACGGTACTTTACGCGTCCTATCGAAATGGGGGCGACACTTTTTAGCATTTTGACAATAGAAAATTTCAATTTCACAATTTCATTTTTGATTACATAAGAGAGTTGAATTGTGATTGATCAAGTAGAGGGGTGACAAAAATTTATAAAATTAATTTTATACAGAAGGATAATTTTGGATTACTCACCTCTTCCTTTAATTCCTGACTTGATGATTATAAATGTGTATCATCAAGAGCTCCATGTTAATCATAATTTTCACTTGTTATATAAAACAAATTGAACATCACTAACACAAAAGTGTTGAAACTAATTAATTACAACACGATCTAGTACAGTCTGTTTATAATTTAAACATCAACATCAAAATTTTTCACCATCAGGTGGTGGCGTAAAAATATTTTGGCGAACATTAAACTCATCAGTTCAACAAATAAAGAGGCGACGATCATGACAGATATCCCGCGGTTGGTTATTAATTTTGAGTAAACATTAGCAGAGCTGTTTTTGAAAAAAAAAAAAAAAAAAAAAAATAGATATTAAATTTTGAGCAGTTCAGTAATCATTGTAGCTGGTTGGTACCCATCTCTGCGATTTGGTAGACTCTTCTCGAAGCAAATAAAAGTGAAATTTTGTAATAAATTTTTTTAAACGAATGAAGACGATCGATGAAAAAGTGCTGGTACTGCATCAATGGTTTAGTATATTTTTTGTGCCTCCAAATGATAGATTGCCATAAAACGCACTTGGTTTAAGTGTTATGAAGTCTGTATCCAATTAGGTGAATATTTTTTGTAGAAGATATTTCAAAGTGATTTCGCAATCGAAAGTAGGTCCATTGAAAAAGAAACAGACAAAATTGTTGAAAATGTGTTTCTTCCGATTAAAAATTTTCTTTACTTTTTCATTGATCAGGTAATCCATTCAGTTTTTTTGTCCTAAAACAGGTGAATAAATTGATCTGACGACACGTGCAACCCAGCATCTTCATAAGGTATATATATTCTCGTTAAACAATGTCTCGTTGAATGTTCCAATTTTTCGTGTTTCGTTTTCTGGATATAAAAGTTACGACACGTGAACATATTTTTACTTGTCCATTGAGTTGTATGTTAATTGTTTCAGTTGTACATCTCAAATTGGATTTGTTAGGTTTTCCATCTTTTCTTGACTTCAAAAAGTTTCTTCCGCTCGTCTCAAGTTGACGGGCAACACATTGAATCCCCCGCAAATGTTGTCATTGCATTGCATCTGGATTTAATTGATCTCAATGGTTACTGCCTGTAGAACTTTGTGAGATGTCGTGTTTCATTTCTTGGAGAACATGACTTTGACTTGAAGGAATGTTGTCCTATGATCATGCCACACGGCTTGATTGCTGTGTCACGTACCTACAACAAACACTAACATCATGTCATCAACAATTCAACAATTGAAGAAATTAACTAGGTTAAGAAGATGGTTTTATCCTTAAATTGTGTTTTGAGTTGAAGTGATGCGCCAGGAAAAGGAGACGATTTGAAGGAAAAGAACCATCATCATGAATTGATTGCTACTTTCTTCGAACTCGAATCTTGTGGATCTCGTGGATCTGAAACCTTCTTGTATCTTCCGTCAGATATAATTAACAGAAGCGATTGCAATTATTTAGGGCAGAAATTTTCTTTGGAAAAACATGATTTTCCAATTACACAAATTGCTCAAAACACGTTGTTTTCACACTGAGTAGATTCAATTCTGTTGCTTCTATCTACATAAATTGAGGCTTCTGACTCCAACTCCAATTCAATCTGAAATTTTTGAGTTAATTCAAGCAGAAGATGAAGACACTGAAAATCTTTAAGGAAATGAAATCAAGCAAAAGTAGAAAATTATAATTAAATTTCATTTGTACCAATAAAATGTCATACGAAATCTTCAAGATACCGTCTGCACAACGAATCAAGATGGAAAATCATAATTGAAATCGTTCACAAAATTTATGGGTCATGAACGTAGTCATGTTCTTCTTTCTTCATTGCGTCTTCAGCAGTAAGATGTATCTGCAATTGAAGGAAATTATTCATTGTAAAAGTTGAAAAAATAATTTCTTTAAAAAATAAAATTGTTTATTTACCTCTTGTTTCAAAGTTGCATGGTGTCAAAGGGCAATGCAATTAATTATTTTTCATATTTTCAAAACAATAAGAAAAAGTGTGCATTGAAGATGCATAAAAATGCATGTTGACTTCTTCGTACTTGAGACAAGGTTTGTAATTTGAGTTGGTGTGGCTCAAAAAAATTAAAAAAAAAAATGTTATATGAACATGGACATATTTTGCATAAAGTGAATATTTAAACAAGATCTGCAAGAAGTGAAATTTATGTTTTATGCAAAATAAACTCAACCTCGAATATATATATCAAAAAATACCTCAAGTCAACATCGAACCAACCAAGGCTGGGTCTTGGTCTTGGTCTTGGTCTGGATCTGGGCTCGCGACAGATCATCTCTTAGGAATATATTTCATCTCTGCTGAAAGATAGAATACATTAGCTTGTTGCATTGACAAACGAAAAAATAAATTCTTCATTCGGGATATATGAGTATCAGCTATCAGGGAAGACGACAACCTCGTCAACGTTGGAGGCACAAATTCATGTTTATGTGGAGGCATTGAGCAAATTGACGAGGTTTGAGAATACTAATTTTGAACTTTGAACTGTGTTTAGAAAATGCAAAAATAAAGAACTGTCAGTGTTACTTGAACGTTTCGTTGTCGGCATCTACCTTCTCGTCGTACCTTGTTCGATCAAAAATTTATAGACCAAAATAGGTTAAAACAGTGTCGTATATCAAAACCGCTTTGCGCTTCAATATTTTTCGACTCAAAAAACGACGCAATTCACTGGTGCAACGAAGTAAACCTCCAGACGATATTGAAGACCTGAATATAACCTTAGAATCGAGTATTTTATGCACTTCAAGTTTATGTAATGCATTCAAAGTTGCATTTCATATTAAATAAGATCTTAAAAATTATTACTAAATTTAAATAAAACTGAGGGATGACGCTGATGCTGAGAAAACAGGAAGAGTATCGATAAATTTCAGGGTTTATGAGTTTGTCGAGTTTCGTGGGTGGTTGGTCTATAAATTTTATAAGCAATCAGGCTTTGCTAATGGTGAGAAAAACGCGGATTTCAAATCTAACTAGATAAGATGCTGCAATTTCTGCAATTGCGGTATTGAAACGGTTTAAGTTGTTTATTTTTTTATTTATTTTATTTTATAAGATATACAAGTTAAACTATTTCCTAGAATCTTCTCGTTTCGTCTTGTCCAGACGTTTCTTGTTAGTTCGGACTTTTTACCGGGTCTACCTACCCGTTTTGTCCAAATAAGGTGAATGACAACGGAAGACCGACATTTTTTTCATTTATTTTCATTTTTAGTTTTGATACGATGGGAACAAAAACTAAATTCAAGATTCCATGACGCCAAGACGTTTAGACTTTAAGACGTTAAGACGTTAAGACGCAAACATGGCAAGTTTGCAAAGTGAAGAATGTGAAGAAGATGATGCTTGTCTTTTCGCGGTTGTTCTTACCTAATCGGGAATAAATTAGAATAAGTTTTAGCTGTAAACTTTAAAAGTATTTTTTATGTGTGATTTCTTAGACTTTAAGACGCGGAAATTTTCCGCTTCATTGTGTCACGTTCGATAGTCCGTTATTTTAATTGGTTTTAATAGAATTGATGCTACTGTTTTTACTTAAAATTGTTTTAAAAAATATTTTGAACGGAAGTAACCCTTTGGTAATTACAGTAACTTGTATCTAATACCATGTTGTACCCAATAACATGTTGTCTATTTTTCATCGTTATGAATCTAATAAATTAAATTTATTTTATGAAATTATTAATACGAATCAAAAAATTAAACTCTTGAAATTGCGCAAAGATGATTGACATTTTGAGTTACGTTCACAGCAGGAGAAGCAGCTCGTCTTCTTATGTTATGAAGAAGCCTATCAATTCCACAGTAGGCAACGTTGAAATTTAATATATATCTTTAATAAACTTATTAGATATTAGTTTGATGTTAACAATCTTGATACATACTTGATTGCTTCCAGAATTCATTAAAACGTTCCTCATATAACACTAAATCTTCATTTTATGTCATAGTGTAGAGGTTAAGTGTATAACATAAGTTGAAGTTGAAGTTGAAATGAAGTGATAGAAAATTATATCTAAAACGCATCAAGTCAATAAAGTTCCTGCAAATCATCATCATAAAATTTTCATAGATTTCATCTGCTAATGGACATCATCTCTTCATCTCATATCATAAGCTGTTTCTTTAATAAACTCCAACTTCTTCAACTTCTTGACTTCTTCAATGAAGTTGTTAAAAGGTGAAAGAAATGATGGAGTTATAAAATCTTAATTTGCTCGGCCTCCCACATACCATACGCTTTTTATATGACACCGACAAAGGCTCTGAATATTCGCACTTAAACCGTGCACTATACTCTCTCATGAATCTGTGGAAGATTATCCAGAAACCAGAAGATATTCAATGTGATATTGATATGATTTTGATTTACATGCCTAGATACCTACACTTTTAAGTTGCAATTTTCATTGCACTAATTTTTTGATCACTAAAAAAAATTGTTGGACATCCCACTTAACCTCATATTTCATATAATATCGACATAAATAACTCAATAAACGTTTAAGATATTGTTAACGACATAATTTATCCGATAACGATCTTGACAAGGTACCCGTCAGTTACTTTTTCTTTTTCTTATAAAATATTTTTTTATTTTGGATTTTTGTTAAAGATTTAAAAACATTTTTATTTTATTTTGGTGATGCAAATATGAGAAAGTAAAGACCAAAAATGAAGTGGATAAAGAAATAACTCCGGGTAATTCTTAAACAATGTTCAAGTACTTTGCGGGATATCCATGAATTGGATTTTTGTAATTCTTTTACCAAAAAATTGGATATAGATTGATTCATCACTTTCGGTATTTATATCAGATATCTTATATAAGAATAATTTTTTTTATTCGAAAGTAAACCATTTAATAAGGCGAATATCTTGAATGAAACAGTGATTTTTTGGTTGTGTTGAAAAAGGGAATCTTGCATAAGTTAAAGATTCCATCGAAAGTAGTAATTAAAGATTTTTGATTTATTTCTTTTCTTCATATTTTGAAAGTTACCTGTTTTACAAGGTGTTATTGCCTTAGATGATCATAAGTCTATCTGGATAAGTACGAAAATTTCTGATTTACATGGCACAATGTGATTTATTTGGTGTTATACCAAATGATTTACACGATGTGCCTTGTGAACTTTTGATAAATTGTTGAATCGTTTTTGGAAACTTCAAACTTCACAGTGTGTTAATCAATCAATGATTGAAGCTTCTGTTCCGAATTTGTATTTAATGTCCAAAAATCACCTACGTATGTAGGTACATCAGGTAATGTTTCTCCCAAATACTGTTCTTCGCAGCTTGTTTCCGAAAAGTTGTAGAGAGAAATACACAAATTTATAATCTCCTTAAATTTAAAATAATCTGTTAAATATTACATCTACAGATTTTATTGACAAATTGGAGGAGTTATTGGGTAAGGGTTTCCGATTTTTGTACTTGGAGCTCGTCTATAGACAATTGTCGAGAGAAAATGCACAAATACCTATGTAGTCTTCATACATTCTATATACTCTATTGAAGATTATCCTTAAAGTAAAGTTTACAAAATTGAATAAGTTTCTGGATAAAGGAACATAAACTGGATTCAGAAGAAAACTGCTTGATGCAGACCTGGTTTAAACTTTTAGTCCTTGTACCCATCAAATTTAATAGGAGGAAGATAAAGTTAAACTCCAAATGGGTTATTGAATACATATGTACGTCATGTCTGGTTCCCTAGAAAGATTTTAAAAGTAAAAAATTTTTTATATAAGGTTTACTCTTGATCATAGTTCCTTAATTGTTAAGATATGGAACACCAACTGAAATAAGGTACAATCTTCACGAGGTAACATCCGTCACTTCCTTCTATAAAATTCTTATAAGCTATATGTTACTTAATAGAAAATGTATTCTACGCTGACCAAATTACAATTACTTAGTAAGTGTTACCCTAATTAACATAAGTACATTTCCATAATGTAACAATTTCCCGAAATCCCCAAAGAAACAAATCAAAAGATACCGACATTCTTTGAACAAATTGTTCAAACAAAGTCGAGTCATGTCAAAAGTTCACTAAAAGTTTAACCATATCCAGAAAAGAAAAGAAAATAAAATAAAATGTTAAAGATAAAAAAAAAAATTTGCCTAAAGAAACTTGTCTTAAAGAAGGAGGAAACATCTCGATTTGGGCTACAAAGACTTTTCGTTTAAAAGTAAGGGTCATATTCAGGTCATTCATCAAAGGCGCCTCACCTCTATTCTTAGCAATTACAATTTTGTTCAACTACAATGTAACACCGTATTTGGTGAATGAATACAACACTGCAGGTCATAGGTCAATATTGGAGTCAACGCTTTGAATGACTGTTAAATTGTATTCGTTTTGATAAGGACTATCATTAGCATGTGATGTTTAAAAGAAAATAATTAAAAAAATTGTATATTTTATTAACCAAATCTTTGATGAAATTTTCTAACATGTCAATGAAGATAATGAATTCGCAAGTCACGACATGATCATGTTATGATCAGTTTCGTGTTATTAAGCTTTTATCGGTTATCGACATGCGAGTGGAAGAAACTAAAATTTAATCAATAATTAATAATTATTGGTGATTGATAGATGGAAATAATTTAAATCAGAAATCACTAGAAACAATCAAACGTTTTTCATGTGCCGGAATGAGGTGATACGAGATGACACGGGATATCTCTGAGTTTATTATAGAAATTTTATCGGATCCAACGCTTGTGGTCCAGGGAGTGGAGAAGAAGAGCTTATAGTGGAGGTGGGTTTGAAGTGGATCCGTTCTAGAACTTCATTCGTGTGCGCAATTTTCAAGATTCAAAATCAAAACAGATAGCGATGATCTTATGACCACAACCTGGAAGGTCTTGGAGCGCGTGCTAAAGTGCTTCTTGAGTGCCATTTGTCAGTCATCTTGAATTTATTTTTGAATAGAACTAAAGAAGACTATAGAAATCCGAAGGAATTGCGGGCAATGTTGATTATGTTGATTTTGTCTTCCTTATTCAATCCCTGATGGATTTGATGGGTAACAATCTCTTTTTAATGAGCTCTTTTATTATTATCTACACGAAATTTTTGTTGATCCCTGTCTGTGCCCTTGTCCTCATCGTCATCAAGAAAAGTTTTTGATCCAAGATGATGATGATCATGATGATGATAATGATGATGATGGTATGCATGTAGGTACTTGTAAGAAATTTTCCTATTCATTAGATTAATGACACACAAAAGATTTTATATTGTTTTTCATCATTTAACCAGTGACTTTACTATCTACAATACACAACCACTTAATCTGCGTCCAGTGTATGGTTAAAAACAGAAGAAACAAATGGTTAACATAAAACTTAACCATTTAACAAGACTATCTCGAGAAGCTGCTTTACCAGTAACAGCTACAGATAATAATATCTACAGAAGTAGCTACATAAGTTGTTGCTGTTGTTGTTGTAATCCACTTTTGGTTGACTGGCACGAGATGGACAAGCTTCAAGATGTCTTCGAAATGGCTTCTTGTCCCAAATGAGAGATGAGGTCTTCTCTTGTTACTCTTAACCACTGGAAGTCAATTAATTTGAAATTTTGCAGTTAGTTAGTTTATGATTTATTGTATTGTCGGCATTCCAGCTTAATAGCGCAAACTTCACACTTTATAAAGCGTGCTTAAGAAAATTTGAATAAGATCACTAACTAAAGATTTACTGGCTTTTTTTCAAACAAAAAACAAAAAATTACCATCAGTAACTAGCAGCTAGCAGCTACAACAGCATCAGGTACATCATCATTTTCTAGGTAACTCCTCTTATCCCACCTTTGGTTCATAGATTTGAATGCATCTAACTAGATGAATAGCTGGTGATTTAGTACCTGTTTATGATGGTCGTTCGTTTGGTCGTTGGCCACAACTACTGATTGAATGTTTTTCCGTGTTTTTAACAATTTTTCATTGAATTTCGCCATCTTTTTTTTCCACAATTTTTTTGTTATGGCTGCTGCGTTAGACAACCTGACACAGAACAGATCACATTCAGCATGGTTAAATGCGGGTTAAATGTGCTAAAGATAAATGATGGTTAAAATTGTTTATTAATTACTTGTTTAGTATGTGATATCAATTCGTTTTATGTTATCACTTCACCTTGTTTCATTATTCTTAATTTGACACTGGACACATTCAAAACATTTTGTCATTTCTTTGTCAAAACTTTAAGCAATGCGGAAAATAAATCTTTAGTATAATTTTGAATTCATATTTTTCCTCGTTTCATTGTTAATTCATTTTGTTAGTTAAGATGTCTTTAAATCTTTCCTGGTTCCATGATAGACTGGACATGATAGATTCATTTCCAATTCTTCCGGCTTAATTTGTGAAAACGTTGTAACTCGAATATCTCTTAATCAAATCACTTTTCCATGTGATATCTTATTTTGAACTGCATCTTTGTATTCATGAAGCGTAGATGCATCAAAACTGACCACTCAGTGTCAGATGTTACAAGGAAGTTGAATTGAGAAGAAAGAAAGTTTTTTGTTATGAAATTCAACAAGCTTCTTGGAATTAAAAACAATAATAAAAAAACCAACATAGTTATAATTCCACTTAATATTAAATTAATTCAAGCGTTAAAGGTAATGTCTGAATTTGTGACTAACATGACCAACGTCGCGATGCAACTCTGACAATTTCTCATTGCACCACTTGAATGATTCTCCTTGGAAATGTGTTAAGATGCTTTTCACCTTATAACGATTGATAGTTAAAGGTATATTTTATAATAAAAAATTATTTGTTTTTTTTCATTGAGGTAAAAGTTGATAGCTAGTGATTTTGATTAAAAACTTGAACGAAAAGCGATTTGTCAAGTCTGTCAGGCGTGACGTGGACTTCAATAAGCCTTTGGGATTTGATTCGCATCACTTAGATCCGTCTTCGAATTTCATTTGATAAATCCATTTACAAAACAAATTTTGATTCAGTCTTCAAAATATCAATTCTGAGAAATCAAAGAATATTCTACGACAGGAATCGCTTTTTCGGGGGTATTGTGAAGCTTAAAGCAGGGTTCACATCGCAACGTGAACGTGCACGTGAAATCTCTTCGCTCTTCGTTCTTCAGAGAGCGTTTTCACGATGACAACATGAGAGGGATATTTTATCCCTTCCTCACATGTGGAATGATGCGTCAATCCTTCTCTTTCAGTCGAAATCGGTTTCAGTCGGGTGATGCATTTCCCATGTATATGAAAGGGATAAAAACCTTTGACGTTGACGTTACGATGTAAACCCTGCTTAAAGCCTTATTTTCTTAAATTACCCGTGATTACACTAACAAAGAATGAACTTCACAGAGCGAGCTTTTAAAAAGCTCTCCAACTTGTCCATATTCTGCTCTCTCCTGTTTGATGAACTCATCATGAAGAATACCCACCTGGTACATTTTCATTTGGTGAAAGAACTTCGTGTTGTCTATCATGTTTCTCTTGATCCTTAACAACCTGCATAAAGCTTTTCATAGTACATAATATACTTGAAAGTTTTTTCCATCAATTTATTACAATCACATTTAATACTTCCGGATGAATTGTGAATTGGAGACTGTCAAGCCATCGTTACTGTAGCGTCCAACCCACGAGTTGTCCGATAAAGCTATTCAAAATTTCGAAATGATATTGCTTGAGGAAATCACAAAGGTATGTTGATTCCCGTGATAATAGAAGTGACGGGTTTGCAGAAAACCTCCTTTTCAAAAATTGTTGTCTAGCGTAAGTGGGTTGGGATTTTGGATATCTTGTTGCCAAAACATGATAAAACAAAGTTATAGCATAAGAAATGACAACAAAAGATAAAGAAAGCTATTCGAAAGAGATTAGAATAAACGTGACTGGAACATTCAGAGAAAGTTCATATGCGAGGTGGATCATGAACACAGCAATAACAAATACAACAAAAAATATAAAACCTGACAAACGGAATTTCCAAGTTAAAGGGTTTAATTAAGTAGAAAACATAATTTCCAACTTAACAAAGGTGCTCCTACATTTCCATTATTTTGCTAGTTGAATTCACTAGAATTCACCTGAAGCAAATAACGAGATGGACGTCTTAAAGTCAGTCTTAAATGACTTTCATTGGAATGCGGCAGATTTTTTTTCTATTTTTCCATCATACACTTGGCCATAAAAGGCACCGTTCGTTTATTGATAGCCTTAATCTTTTCAAATAGCTTCTTCGTCATTAGAATGTCTTCAGCCTATGAATCTATCCAAATCCAAATAATAACTCCCACAGATTTGTTAGATTTATTTTAAAAAATTTGTCATGTTTTGCGATATACGAGTATGTATAGTATTCCTACATCTATCCAAACGTCTTTAAGATCTTTATCAACTGTCAAAGAAAGAATTGCTCTCCACCATCTTGGAGGATCGTCAAATCTTCAAAAGTTAATTACGTGGTGAAAGTAAATTAAATTTTTTATTTTTTGTCAACTTCATTTCTATGAATGACACTTTCCTATCGACTTTCTACAGATTGCAAAATAAGAAATTATTTAAATTCAATTTATTTCTTCTATAACCATTTTTGCGAGGATGTTTCTTCTACGTTACGTACATAGCTACTCTACGACTACGACGTCTTTGTGATGTGTGATGTATCACCTGGGAGTGTTCGGGCATTGTCTTTGGGCTCCCTCAGATACCACTTGGTGTCAATCTGAAATGATTGCTGTCATTTATTATTTCATGAGCATAATTTTTCATCCTAGGGCAGTGTTTTCTACGTGAAAGGGTTGCGTTATTAATGACATCTATGGAAATTTTCTATTTTCTACATTCTATAATTCTATAATACATTGCATACAGTGTATAGTGTCATCCTGTTTTTGTCTTTTTTGTAAATGATGTATTCTTTTCATTTGCAGGCAATTTTCTGAAATCTTGACTTTTCTACATCAAACTTTGACGGTAAGTAAAGAAGCTAATTGAAGAATTTCAATAATGTTACCCATCAAAATGTCAATCTTATAGCTTCTGATTAGTTTCTATGACATTCAAAATCTCATTAATGATTCAGTTGGGACATTATCAAAATGATGAAGAATCTACATGATCCTCCCATTCTTAGTTAACTTGAGAAGATGCCGGCTAACTCGGCACTTTTATTCTAATTCATAGTACCATCATTTATCAAGGAGTTTCCATACAAGATATGTTTCTTTATGAAGTACTCGTATAGTAACAACAACACGTGGTTAGAAAAATTTCTACTGCTGCCGTCTTCATGAAATTGAGTGGATGGAATGGAAGTGATCAATCATGACCTGATCACGATTATAATTCAAGCATTTTACGAAATGAGTAAAAAGGCTAACTCTTATTATAATATAAATAAATTGATCCTAGTGATCAGACCATGAGTTCCAGGTATGTGGCATCATTCAAGGTACATTCAAGACGTTCAAGTCGATTGATAAGATCGGTTAATCTATTAATTTATATTGATTGCATTACTTGCCGTTTTAACAATTGCCAACTATACAAAACTATGTATAACACTATACGATATTATATTATATGTGTGTATTAAGAATATTTTGTAGATAGCTTTTGATAGATAGAAGGTTTTTTTTTTATTTCAAAAGATTATAACTCCTTTCATGTTTGAAACTATTCATCTTTTCATCGAGAGTTTTATATGAAAGTATCTTCCTTAAACTTAGTCTTCTTGTTGCTATTCTTCTTCTTATTCTTTAAGTACTTAGTATTATAGTATAAAATTGTTTTTATTACCGATTATCCATTTTCTGATCTATTACTGTTGATACCATAACAGCAAGAAGCAGCAGCTGCTTCTGCTGTTTGTGCTGGTGCTGGTGGTACTCGTTCATGTTATATTACACAATAATTTCTAGCTCTCATGCTGTTTAATACTGCTTAGATTCATAAATGGTTCAGCATATTTCCTTGATCATCTTCCCTTGTTCCTCACAGCCTAAGGGGTATCTACTGATATTCTGTAACGGGCTAAACTTAGGTACTCCATACTTCATCATCATAATAATGATAATGAGAATGATGAATCTCGCCTTTTCATACTTCATTCATACCTTTAAATACCTTAGTAACCTTTTTCCTACTTGTTTTGTTTTGTTTTCAATCTCAAGATCAATAAATTCGATCTTTGAAAACGAAGAAGCTATTTTGATGATGATCACTCTTTCTTAACTCCTTCAATATCATCTTCTATCAATATGAATCCCACCAATGGATGGATACATGATGCGTATAATCGATCTAATACTTATATCTCATATAATTTCGTTTCGATGATCAGAGGGTTAAGAAAATCGTCTAACGGTTAAATTAAAGATGCTAATCTTAGTCTGACACAAACATAAGGTGAAATAAGGTTTAGATTTACCCTCAAATATCTCCTCTCACTTGTAGGTGATCTGACTTTCGAGTTGATGCCGGCCACAAGACATATGTATCTACTTCAATTCCACTCTACTCTATAGACAAGGCTCAAGATGCTTCATGATGACAACAGAGACATCGGCATAAAATTAATCCGATCATATGACAACGACAAAACTTTCTATTTTTTTTTGGTTTCTTGTTTTGTTTATTCACCTTCTCTCTACGTTTTCATTTATATTTTCATTCCAAATCAAGTCCGAATGACTTTTCCTTCTTAAACGGTTTTGATGAACCTAGTGATTGTCAAGTGGATGTTCCATCAAACACAACGCCGAAATTAATACCTTCTGATCTTCCGAAATTTGTGATTCAATCATGAGTTTGAAAGTGATACTTGTCACAGAATCCTGAACCTAAAAGTGAACCGAAAATTTAAAGCTGCAAATTTTTCAAATTTTGTCATACCTGAATTATGTTACCCAGGACCACCGGAAGTATAATCAGATTAATAATGACAGTTGACGTCCAGCACTATGGAGGTCCAAATGACTTCTCATAAACCTTCACTTCCAGTCTGGGCTCATCACAAACCTCCAAAAAAGAAGATTCCACTTGACTTTAACCCACCAAGGTCTCCAGAATCAACTTTTCATTCTCAACCAGCAACGCCTTTTACTTCCGCGTGGTTACTATAATTTAACAAAATACGAATTCCACTGCAATTTATGGTTAATACCGAAATAACTGAATCCATAAAATTAAAATTTTTCCACTCCGAAATGAGTCAGTCACTTCAATGTCTTCATGTTTCTGTACTCATCAATAACTGCCTTTTATTATATTAAAAATAAAAATTGAAATAAAGTTTATAAAATTTACTTTAATTTTTTCCAACTGAAGCAACTCAATTTGATTTTTATTCGTTTCGAGTGTTTTTATCACTTAAAACAATTTTTTAATAATTTTTATGAATTTTTACGAATTTTACTTTCACTTCCATGAAATGAATCGTTATGACCTTATCAGCATATCATATCATATTGCGACTTGTATATATAATCAATAATCAATATGTACAGATTTTAATTGATACCTCAATACCATACTTGAGTGTTGTTTTTATTTTTACTTAATTATTTTAATGAAACTCATCACGAACAGCAACACCCAAGTGTAATTAATTTAATTTTGAAAATTAATTTCTACCCCAAAAATTTATTAATGCAATTTTTTATTTATTTCCTTATTGTAAACATTTCAAATTGTGAATAATAGCATGCATTTATCAACTTCCATGTGATAAACCCATTTTTGAATTGGCTGTTGATGGGATAATTAGGCGAAATGAAATTACTGAATTTTGAAATTTTTTATTGTAATGAAGGATTTTTGAAAATTTACTATAACAAATTTTTCAAATTTACTAGAACAAGCAAAATCGTCATGAATTTCATGTGATTTTGAATGAGATACAATTCGTGTAGCATGAAGCATGTTGTAACTGATAACTCGTATATCATGTGTTAAAGAAGAATATATTATATTTGAAATATTTATTAGATATTATTCATTGAAACATGTTAATATTGTGAAGTGGTTACTCATAAGATTTATTACAAAACAAATAATTGTTAAACAAAATATATTTAACCATTTAAAGCTACTAACAATCAAAATCATTTCCTTGTTACAATAAAATTCAATTTTATTGATTCATGTTATAATACCAATTACGGAAGAAGGTTAAGTACAAACTCTGGTCGTGTCATATCAAAACTAAACAAAATAACGTGACGCAAATTCATGATAATTTCATTTAATTTCTGTAAAACAGTTGAAATAAATAAATTTTATTTCAATTAAATAAATCAATTCGTAAATGTGTGTGTGAACATAGTATATATGTATATTTTAAATTGAAAATTAGTTTGAATGGCAGTAGAATGGGGAAATTTTTTGAATCTCCTCAAGGAGGTACTTTCTTTGAACTCATCAAATACAGTAGATATACACTTTCTCTCTACTCCAGTTTAGTTAAGTGTTATTTCAACTTACACCTGTCACATAGATTCTTCAATATCTACTTTTACAATAGAGTTGTCAACGGAATTCGTTGATATTGAATAGATACTCAAAAAGTTTTCGTGGCTCGTGCTGATTTTGACATCAACATGAAATTCGTGTTTCACATTTATAAGTAATTCCATTCATAAATTCCATCCTTAGAAAATATGAAGAAAATATAAAGAAAATAAAACGAAATGAAGAATTCCAACACAAATAGAAAATAATTACTCGATCATTTGATCGCACCTCTAGCGAAAGATTGTAATTTGTAAGGTTACAAGAAACGTGCAGGTGAATTTCGAAGAAGAAATCTTCAATGTTGAAGAAGATGAAGATGAAGAGTGGTGGAAGGAAGAGAAGAATCTTCCACTTGTGATGATGTGACCACAGAGATAGATTGCAGTGATATATTCAAGTGGCAGGTACAGTAACGATCCAATTGAGCAGGAACTTGTCTGAATAAACAAAATCTTCAGAAGATAATCGTAACCTAACATTGTAGGTGAACTGAAGATTCAAGAAATGGAGGAGTCTATTGTAGACACGGAAGAATGTCCACTAATGATGATGACAGACAACCTGCGACCAAGTTGAAGTTTGAAGTGATTGTGATCAAGGCCTTTGGAGTAGGAGGATGTGCTTGGTTTCGAACTTCTAATAAAAACATCGAAAAGTGTGTTGATTTGTTATTGTTTTCTTATCGTGAACCATCACAGCACCTCTAGAGATACGCCTCCTTTAAGATGGTTGTTTGGTTGTACCATACTAGCCAGGGTCCAGTTCAAAATTATTATTTGAACTCCAGTGCCGGAGCCTTCTGTGATGGATTTACAAATATTTGTTAGCGTGTTAAGAGCTTCCGCCAGAAACGAGGTTCATGCAGTAGGTACCAGCCACCAGTTTATACATATATCTATCTAGGTATATATGTATGTGACTCTCTCTCTCTGGTTGATATACCTAGTAACTACAAGGAGCTGATAGCATGCCATCAAGATTGATGGCTAAAACATGAAAGTTCAAATTGTCGACAAAACGAATAAAATAGTCAAATCAATTTCGTTTTGCGCCAATGGAATTTATTGAGGCTTTTTGCGCTCGAACAGCAACGAAATGGACGTTAATGAGTCCATTTGTTATTTTAAAAAATAGTGGTAGTGAAACATGAAATGAGTATTTTGTTTTTGCGAAGGTGGTATGCGATAAGGAACTGATTTTTGTCTTTGAGAATTTCTTATGTCCAACCGTCCAACGTCTTGAAGTTCATTGAAGACATTTGAATGTCAGGCTTTCAAGTCAAGTCAGTTTTGTCAGTTAGTCATTTTAATTGACTCTTCCTTATGGCATGTGGAGGTAGACAGTTTTATTTGAGTTAATGTCATGACAATTTCACGAATGTTTAGACATGTATTCGAATTGTTTAGAGACAAAATCAGAGATGGCGCTGATGTTGGGAAAATTCAAAAATCATTTAAGACAATGAGGAAACTTCTAGATCCAGCATCCTTGCCCATGATGAAACAAATAGGTTCTTGGATCAATCATTGAACCAGTGACTAACCTCATTTCAAAGATAAGCGGGAAAATTATGTAATCAAGGTTTTAAAATCTATAAGTATCTGAATCCACCATTTTCTGGATCCTAAGCCAAGGAGAGATATTTTGATTCTTAGAAAGTAATGAATGATTCATCGGGATGGTTCTAAACATATGACAAAATCAGATACATTATACATTATCAAGGCTCTTGAATATCAATCAATGAGTTATTGATATAGTTCAGCAACGAAATTGTAGATGGCGTTGATCGACAAGGAGCAACACTCTACAGTCTCAACGTATTACATGGATCCACGGTAGTCTGCAGTTCACGAAGATTTTTGAGCTGTAGAGGACCAAAGAGATATCCCCAAAGTAGCTACATGGTGCAAAGGTATAATCAACATCATAGCTGACAGTGATAGCTTTAGTGATACTGTCACATTTGTATCAGCTCATAAAAAATTTTAAAAACATTTTTTTAATTCATTTAAATTTCTTCATTACGATCAAAGTAAGAGTTATGACCTCCTTAAGCGTTGATTCATAATTAATAACCGGATTTAACAGTGACAACCTTTCAAGGAGAGCCCTGTCAAAAGAAAAAGGTGTAGTTCATGTCACTAACTAAGAGATGGCGGAAACCGTCTCCATCTTGTTTTCGTGTGCTTTTGCAACACTAAAAATAAAAAAATGTGTTTATTTCGTCATGATTTACTTTAACATAATTGATTGTACTTTTCAGCTTGTAAATGAAATTTATTTCAATTACAACTCGAATGTTATAATTACAGGATACATTATGCAAAATTATAGTACATTTTTACACTGTTATTATTATGCAAGCCAAAAGTGCAGGTCAATTTCACGCACGATATCAACTCCATGTCGACTTGATGGACATATTTAACACTTTGTTCATTTGCCCGTTGTCTGTTGTCTGTTGTTGGCTGTTGGTTGTTTGTTGATGAATCAAGGTTGTCACATTTGCCACCATGACGACGATGGAAAAAAAATTCACCACTGACTTTTATTAATTTTTTAAATTATTTCTGCCGTAAGTAAGAAATTAAATTTAAAATGTACATTTCCGTTTCAATTTGGTTTTTTGATCAAAAAATGTTACTGCTTCACTCATTTCAAGTGAATGTTGACATGTTTTAGGAGATTTTGTCTGTTTAATAAGCTGGTATTAATCATTGGTACCACACGGGAGTAACTAACACTTTTGAAGTTCTAGTGATAACCTCAGAACGAAGTCATGAAGATATCCCTGAAAACCAATTGGCGTCATCATGATGTTCCAAACCAGGTCTCCAGGACACTTGAATTCAACAAGAAACTTGTTGAAAGATCTACAAGCCTTCAATTTAATTTGAAGCTTTGACTAATGATCAATCCCCGAAAACAACAGTGGCAACATGCCATAAAAGCCTACCTCCAACGGAATCTGTTGTCAAGGTGAAACTAGCCATTATGAGACACCTTATCAAAACATTTTAATTTTGATCTTAAATCATACCAGAAGCTTTCCCATATAAGGTGTCACTGACAATCTTGAACAGGTGCCATCGCAAGTAGCTACTTTAGTGGATATTGCTGAAATCATCATTAATTTTCTTAGCACTTTTGAAGGTTTTATCAGTTTGTCAAAATTGAAATAAAAAAAAAATAATTCAATTTGAAGGCGTCAAGTAGCTTTTATGATTTGCCTCAGAAAAGCTGACATCATTTGTGGATTTATGTGATGTTTTGTCATGAAACCTAGAAACTGGAAATGAAGCAACAAAATTAGAATTAATTGCATCTTAAAGGAGTAATCATTTAAGGACTATGTAGTAACATTAACATGGTTATAACCTATAGGTATAATTTGATCTGTTGCTTGTTAATAATTGGCCAGCTCGATTACCACACGTTTCTACTGTGGAACCAGTTCAACTTCAAGACAAGATGAACAGCAGCAGCTGATACCACCATCAAGGTATAATTAAAGGTACGTTTTGTACTCTTTTTGGAGTAGGTCGGTCGGTGACTTAAGAGCCACGTAGAATAGTGGGTCGGATGCAGTTTGAAATAGCAAGACCAATGATTTAAGTCATCGTGGTCGTCAAAACACAAACAGGGCTTCCAGTTACTCTTAAGAAGAAACCGATAGAGCTACTATAGTAACCTACTATTGGAATGTGCAAACGTTACATCCAATGAATCTCAATTCCATGACACGATAGACTCCTCTATATTTTTCGTACTTTCCGTAATCATAGACTTGAGTGATGGTTGTGTTCTGGCAATGGAGCCGCCATTAATCTGAAGTTGGTCTTGTGTTTTGGTCTTACAACAAAAGTCTCTAATTTGTTACAGCAAATTAATCGATCAATCGGTTCTGCTTGGGCAATATAGCTAAAAACACAAAATGGACGTGTTTTGATGTTCAACGATAATTGAAATCGTCATAAATCTCTAAAGACGGTCTAATAAAACTCATTCGATTGAAACGACAACAACAAGACATAAAACTTGTGTTTGAAGAAAATTAATCTTTTTTTTTAAGAAAACAAAATATAAAAAAGATAAATCCAAATAAGAGAAAAACATTTTTTTCGTTTTTCATATTTGTTTTTATTTTTTTTTCATTTTTGCCGTTTCATGTTAGAATTGAAAGATCGTACGTGGATCTATCTCAGAAATGATCTTGCGATAATGCCGTTTAAAGGTACTGATACAAGATATTAGATAGCACATACCTAGTTCATATATAGAGTATAGAAGAGAAAGAGATATTCCTCTATACCCAAAACAACATCCGCTTAATCTTTGTATCTTGAGATTATGTTATAGAATAATGTCTTACGGACTTTCTTCATAAATCATTATCCAAGCAGCAGATGAGGAATGTACTGTCTTAAGATGCTGTGCATCTTTAGTGGTTTAGATACTATATATATTTTTTGGTTTGATGATGTACCACTTTATCTAGGAAACAGATCGCGGGCGAGCGTGCCTTGTCACTAGGCTACAAACGAGAGTCGCATGGATTGCATGGATTTCTTGGATCGCGCGAATCATCTTAAAGATCTTAAGATCTTATGATCTTTGGTTGTTATGATGAAAATATTATTTTAGTTGATGTTAAATTTGTCTTGTTGAACGTTTAAAGTGTAAAATAATAATCTTACGTTGTTCTATCTTCATTTGTTCAAAGATCATAGTGGACATGGGTGAAGGTAGAAA
Organism: Chrysops caecutiens; assembly: GCA_963971475.1. Classification (NCBI taxonomy): domain Eukaryota; kingdom Metazoa; phylum Arthropoda; class Insecta; order Diptera; family Tabanidae; genus Chrysops; species Chrysops caecutiens. Next base: position 9,372,925 of record OZ020570.1, read on the forward strand.
TATTTCAATTATATGTATTGTGTCGACACTTTTTGGTTGGTTTCGTATTTAACACGATAACTTATTAATGTGTTGATAACATGTTGTTGCTGTTAAGGCTACCATGTTCACCCTTGATGTTGGACAAAATCGACCTTTTTGACTGATGACTTTTACTTGAAAGTATGAAATTTTCTTAAGACAATTATAGTTCTACAAGTCATTGTGACCTTAAATTTTTCTGAAATTATTATTTAAGATGATGTCATGACACATGTCTCCATATAATTACCCAGTAGAAAGAGAAAGTCATACAATTTTCAACAGTGGAATTTTAATAACATACATTTTTTTCACAATTCAGCTACCTCGTGAATTTAGGGCAAGTTTTATCTAAGTAAGTCACACAACGATCACTTGTACAATTTGAAGACACATTCGTCTGGACTAATTAAGCGAAAATTACCGTCCAATTGCGGCAATCACTTAGTGCTACTCGTTTAAAAACCTGCCACGTGATTTATACTCCTAATTGTGATTTACTACTGAAACGTCTTGAGATGGTGGAACGTCTTGAATGTTGTCTTCTAGCATTCCGTCGCAAATCATCAAATGAATCGAAATCATAGGAAAAAATTAATATTAGTATGATTAATTCCAATGAAAAGGCAATTTATTAGGGCCATCATTCATCCATGATTTGTTGTGATTTTTCCAAAAATGGAATTTTTGTCGAATTTCAATTTACTACAATATGAAAACAAATTTTATAAATTCTGCTATCTGAAACCTAAATCTTTAAATGTAAAAATAATGTTCATGTCACACTTGTTGGAATTTTTTGCTAATTTTAATTTCAATTTTTTTTTTTTTTTGATTTAATTAACCAAAGAAGAAGACGAATAAATCAAGGGCAAATGATTAGTTTCGAAGAGAGCTGTGCCAGAATCGATTGGTTCCATCGATTAAGCTCCAATCTGTAGATCACTTGTCATTAGATCCAGTTTTTAGATCCACCTGTATTCCACACCAGAAGATGATCATTTCGAATGTGATACCTGATCGAATTTTCCACATTGATTCATTGTGAATTTTCGTATATGGCTGGTCAACCGAATTCAAATTCAAGTGATCTTCATGTGTTGAAGATCAATCAAGGTTGAATGTAAACCTTTTCTGTCAATCAAATTCAAACCGATAGGTTTTCAACGTGTCACGGAGGTGGACGTGATGTTTATGACGAATTATTTTTTTATCTCTCAATAATCGAAAAATCAATAAGTCAAGTGAAAAAATATTTAAAAATTAATTTTTTTTCTTGTCATATTTGAATTTAGAGATCGCATCAGATTAGAAACGCCTGTAACGCCTTGGCACGTGCTATTTGGAAGTTAAATATTTTAATTTAAAATTTTTACGGCTCCTTGGAATGGAATTTTAAATTTTGCTTAAGAAAGTTAACAAAACTTTTCTCAAACCTTTCGAGAATTAATTCTGCTCTCAGAATTCATGAATCCAAGAAAGAATCCTTTATGGCTCATCTCCTGAATCAAACATCATCCTGAATTTGACCACATCCACTTTGAAATTCATCCGTAAAAGGAAGAAGACTCGTTTGGTGTTGAAAGTGAATTAACTCCCAAGCCAATCCCTTCTAAGACAACTGAATGCCCAAAGCCATATCAAATTCCCTTAATGGGCTTGTCCATTGCCCGAAACAAATGATCACTTCTTCGACACAACTTTCGATGTATAACAGATTTGAAATATGAAAATAAAAAATTTTTTAATCTTAGCAAAGACATGAAATTTTTGACAAATTAAGACGATTTTCTCAAGATTAACTCATTCCCCTGTCCTGTTGTCCATTCCCAGTACATGTATCAATATCTAACATTGCTAAAAAATTCATCAGGATTAAGATACACGATGACAAGGCGACATGATTTTAAATTGTTATTTGTGTCACGTTGTTTAACCGCCTACACTGAGTTTTGAGAAATTTTTACTCGAATAACTCAATAAAATAACAGGAAAATTTCACTAACTCTCACTTTAGAAACGTTCAAAAATGAATAAAAATAATTTTCTTATAGTTATTACTTATTTCGTAGTTTTAAATATCAATCAATTATTTGAATAAAATCACACTCGTGCGATTAATTTTTAGTATAAAACTTAAAATTTGTGTTAAACAAATTTCCCAGTTACCAATTTCGGTTTGTTTCATGAAGCAACTTTCATGTAGTTACTAATTTTGTTAATAATTTATTTTATTTTATTCGTTAAATAAACATTAAATTAAAAATTGATTCAAATTAACTTGCAAAGTGCAGCCATTTTCGTGTGCCATTATTTAAAATTGCCGTCTCGTCTGCACGTTAGACATCACATTGACACGAGGCTCTGTCTGTCTATTCGAAATAATTGACAATTTCAAATTAGAGCCACTCTAAAGCGGATATCACCATTTTAGTGTGGTTATATAACGAGGTGTAACGAGATTCTGCTCCGGCAAACTCCTAAATTAGGCGAATGACGTTTCACCTGTTGATTTGTGGGGCAATCATCAGGTTATTGGCGTGGATATCAACTTGGATATTGAAAGTGAATAGGGTGATATTCGAATGAAATTGAAAATCAACAACAAAAAATACATATGTATGTATATATATGAAGTGATTTTCAATAATTTTTAATCCACTTACGCATGCTCATTGCACTTGCTGATTACCTTGTACCTGCAAACAAACTTACCTCATGCAATACCATCAACTTATTTTCTTTTTCTTTTTTTAATTTATTAACTTCATTTACAAGTTGATTTGATTTAAATATATTGCGAATACACTTGCGTATTAGCAAGGACAAATTTTCGATGAATAACGAACGATATTTGTTTGATTAGAGTTTGTGAGTAACCTGAAATGTTACCTAAAACAGGTATTTACTGTATTCTACTGTATTTGAACTTAGGACCGCTGGAATATACCGGAAAAATACGACACCTTTGACTATATCTTACTAAGAATTCCTAATTTTATTTTTTTTTAATTTATTCGTAAACAATTTTCGTGTTACCTGTAATTGAAAGTATCATGTGGGAGACGTCATAATTTTATCTTAGAAAAAGAATCTCAATTCATTATGCGACTTGGGTTACCTTGAGACATGACTTGTTTCTTTTTCTGAGTCAATGGTGTTACTGTATTTGTGATATTGAAGCATAGAAATTAGGTTTTTTTGTAGTTGATGCTTGACATTTTGCAGAAACTATGTCAACACAATTATTCAGTAGTGAGTTCCAGGGATAGCTTACATTACTTACTTATATTGAAACAGAAACGTCTTCAAATAACCTCATACAGAAATTTATATTTAATTCTTCATAAGGATTCAGAAGTTTTCTAGTGATTTATATATAAACATAACTGAACACAACGATGTGGAACGGAAAAAACGAGCAGACAAGTTGTCAAATATCGGAACGGGTGAAGAGAAAGAAGAGACAGTTGAACATCTATTAATGAAAATTAATGCCAGGAAGAGAATTTCGCGGGAGATTGTCAGAAAGTCCAAACGCAGAATTACAACGCATAACAAACTTCGCTCTGAGGTGGAAATCTCTAAGAGTAGAACAGAAATTGAGAAAAAGAAGACATAGGAAGAAAACTAAAAGCATGAAAATGTGAATAGCATGTTGCATTATATCCTCATATCACTTGATTCCACTGTACCTATTTCGAAATGAAATTTATTTGATCTAAAAAGGAGAACAATTCAAATAATTTTTATTAAGTACACTGAGCCAAATTGCTATAGTAATTTACTAGAATCATTCTCAACAATATATAGAAAACCGTCATTTTAAAAGTTGAAAAACGATTTTGTGAATAAAATTCAAATTTGTGCTTTTTGTGGAAGAAAATTTTAGGGAACATAATTTAAGGGAAAACTGTTCTTCAAGAATTTTTCAAAAGTAAGTAAAATTTGTATTTTTGTGAACGTGAAAACAGTTGAAAAGTTAATATTTTTAAGAAATTATCACACTACAATCTTGCATCATTCAAGTTGATCCAGAGATCCATATCAAGTCAATAACACGTTACATATTATCTTCAAGAGATATTAAAATAAACATTTTCCTAAAATGGAATTCAGTGTTAATTGTTCGTCTTGAAACCCCATAAACAAACAATTTCAATATTATGCAAATGAATTATAACACACTTAATACAGAGGAGAGAAAAAAAATTATCATTAGCTAATGAAACCATTTGTAATAATTGTAAATGAAACATGCGCCAACAGTAAACAAATTCAATGCAACATCTTGTAAGACTCTTAAGAATGTAATTTAGATCATGTAATTTATAAGATATTATTCGACGTTCTCACATTACAATCGTCATACCTTCATGTTATTACGATCATATTCGAAAATCAACTTAATAAATCAATATAGCTTCACTGTCAAAACGGCAACACGTTCCAATTAATCACAGTACATTGACGAATGCACTTTATTTATTTACATAAAAATGCAATTGCAAACATCATTTTTGACAATGTCGTCAATATCGTTAATGTATATAGATTTAATGAACTGCTACTACATTTAGTGGTCACAAAAAATTTCCTAGTAAGCCCTCAAAACTACATGACATGGTATTCGACTTTTGGTCAAGAGATTTTTGTCATTGAAGACAGCCTAGAGTCCAGACTGTAGCCTAGACTATATTAGATTAGAACTTGTTTTTGTAAAAAAAAGGTAATGCGTATGAAAATGATTTTCTTTTTGGAATAATTAACGATATAATAAAATCAGTGTGTTATTATTGAAAGTATAAGTGAAGTGGAGTGAAGCTTCAAAACCAGTTGAAACGTTGTGCTCCATTTATTTGCGCAACATGTCATCATTTTAATTTGAGAAGATAGAAACAATATTAATATTATTTATATCAACGATTTTCTATACACAACTTAGACAAAATCAACATGTCTTTTATGTAAATCAAGTACAACTACACAAATGTGTTATTGATAAAAAGCTCTATCTACTATACAAATGAAAATAAAACTTGATTTGAATCAGACCGGATAATTATCAGCTGATAGACATGTTGGATAAAATGTAGGCGTACATTGTATACAAATAACAACTTCTGTAAAAACAAAATTATACTATAAATGAAAATTTTATTTGAATCATATTTGAACGATGCCAACTGAGATCCTGGTTTCAAGATGAAAAGCAGATTTACATGAATTTCTTCGATGCTGTCTTATAAATTGTTTTCATTCAACGTTTAGTTAGTTTTATTTAAATCCACTTTAACTAAAACTAAAACATAAACTAAGAGTTTGAGATAGAAAACAACTACAAACCGGAGCAGTACACTGTAACAACCACAACATCGTTTCGAAAAAGTGGAACACTTTTAATTATGGAAATTGCGGAATAAAAACGAGTTATCAAACTAACTATATACGTTTATCTAAGTAATATACATTTGTTTATGACTCTTACAAGTAGCCATTGCACTTGGAAAATATTATATACACTTATAACCACCTCCTCCTCTTCATTTCGTTTTATTTCCAACAAGTTTCCTTTTTCTCACTTCAATCGTATGTCTATGCAATCGTCTTCGATTTTATTTGATTTTTAATTAAGAAAAATAATTGCAAGTGACTTAAAATCCATAAAAATTTAATTAGAAAATTTTTTCAAAATTCTCATTTCATTCAAACACATGAACAACTTCCATATGGAGAAGCTCTGATGGAATTTACTCTGCTCGTCGTAATTATTGCAGTTGCCCTCAAACTGGTAGATGCGCAGTTTCATGTGATTTATGATATTTTATTTATTATTTAAATTATTTGTTAATAATATATTAAACTATTACGAGGAAACTTTCTTTAAAACTAATGTTGAAAAGATCAAAAATTCCTTGTTCATTTCCTTGGCCTACTTTTCGATGCATTTCCTCAATGAAAAATTAAAGTTGGGAAAAACTTCAATATCACGTACGTATTTAATTAAATTTGAAATACCTGCGACAGAAAAAGAAACGTGAAAAATTTGGAAAAAGTGTTTAAATAAAATAATTAAAACAAACAGTTTCTTGCAAATTCGTTACTTTGTACTGTAAGTGAATGAAATTAAATTCAAATTTTATTCAATTTTTCGATTTAACCGACATATTTTTTTGGTTTTTCCGTAAAATAACTGTTGCCATTTGTTTACGAAACACAACTTAATTTGCATAAAAACCAAAAACTTTTTGATCAATGAAAAAGAAAATGAGATTTTGAGCCATCTATGTTAGTATTTACAAATTTCAGGTTTTTTTTTCAGTTTCAAGATAAAGAAAAAAGTGAATAATTGCAAAATAATTGAAGACCAACAAACTGAAAATAAATACAAAAACACAAAAACGATCAACCTCGACGTGATGTCTGTCGAGTGTTGTACACAAATTTCGAAGAAATACCTTTCGACCCTAATAAAATTCGTATTTTAGTGTAAAATGAATTAGTCACAGAACTAATAGGTGTATTTGATTGCAATTTATTTTATCTATTGAGCCAAAATTTTACTTTATTGAGTAACAAAAGAATTTAACAATTACAATTGGGTATGAATGTATTGTAGAAAGCGAAGGAAAAAGTTTTTAAGTAAATAAAAATTTTCAACAACAACACTACGAAATAGATAAAATTCGGTTTCTAAGATTATTCAATTAGATACAGTCTATTATAGAATTAGGATAATGTCTTGGAAGTCAAGTCTTCTTTTCAGTGATTTTGGTTTAACTTGTAACGGTAGCATACCACTTGCTTACGTAATAACATCATGTATTTTTTGATTCATTAATCATTTCGTTTCGACGTTGAATCAATGAATGGCGTTACTTTGAATTTAAGCAGCTTAAGTCATGCACATCGTGTTATTACATAAAATATGTCGTAAGATTTTGGCATGTAGACATGACAAAATTGAAGAATTTGTTAAAATGAATTTCAGTAAATCATATTACAAAATTATTTATCCTTAACAAAATCCAGTTACTGAACCATCTGCCATTGATCTAACATATCTATGTACATATGACAAATCTACATTTCTACACATTCTAGCACAAAAACAAGTTCCATTCAACAATGACAAACATGGTTAATGACTTAATGTGACAATTTTAATCAAGTAATTTGTTATATACCCATATCCTTTCTAATAATGTCACTATGAAAAATGTCATTTACTTAAACTAAATTCATTCAACTGTATTAATTCACTCCTTTATCCATACTTGTAGCTTCACGTCTCCTAGGTGAACTCTCACAACCCGTAGACAGTTCCTAATGTAATTTCATTCCTAATGACTTGCGTGACTTCCTTATTGAAGACATTAATTAATGTTTCTACTTAATCCATTGCGCCTGTGCTGAAGTGTATCGTTTACAAATTTCTCGTCTTATTTTCCACTTTTAGTCTAACTTGAGATTAGTACAAATCAACTGTAAGACATAAAACTCATCGTGACTTTCAAGTTTTTATCCTTAACTCAAGAAGACTAGAGACTGGACCCGTCTCATGATCTTAGTGCAATCTTAAGACACTTCTTGGATTTGGTTTGGATAAAATTTTCGTAATTTTTCAAAATGAATAGTCTAACTATGGAAATTTTCATTTAACACGTACTGCATTTAAACATATGCCCTTGTTTTTTTATATTTTTTACTTTTTCTGTTTCATGTTATCTTAAGTTTAATGCAGAAAAGTGTTGCACAACATATGTTTCCGTAGTTTTTGTAGATTTGGTCTCTAGCACGTTTTTCTTCGACATCGACAAGACATAAATCTTTTTGGAAAGAAGACCAATATATTTTTTTGTATTAAATTTATTTCATATCACATTTCTTAATTCATTACGAATCACTAACATTTTTTTATACTTGTAAATTTAAGACGTTTTGGGCTATAAATAAATTAGTGCTAAGCAACGATGCTTCTCTGGGTAGACTTGTTTAATTATGTGACCCAGTCTCGAGATATGCAAATATCATTTAAGACATATTTGGATTATACAATGAATGTAATAGAAAAATTAAGTCAATCCTTAATTTGGCTGGTTTGTTAATTGGCCAACAAGACCACACACATCCTTGATGCTAGCGCAAATCATTGATATTATCTTAACTTTCCGTTTTTACCATGTACTCAACATGATTGTCTGCTCAATTCAAATTCAGACATGTATTGAATATTAAATAACAAAATTATTTACATAATAAATAAACGAAAATGAAATAATTCATTCGATAAACACAACGTCAAGTAAAAACTTGACACATGATACTCGAAAGCGGACTATTACGAGCCTTCCATTTTGGTGGTACTTGAATTAGTATGATCTCGTAGAGAAGTGTCTAGTGCTCTCGATTTTCGATAAAAAGATAAAAATCTTAATTGATATATCATGTTAGTATTCTTACTATATCACTAGACTATGGTGTAGATGACAAGATGATTTGCGTTGATTTTAATCAATATTACGAAACTAAACTGGCCAATTGAAGCACTCTTGTATTCGAGATATATGTTCATATAACTACATATCGATTCGTTAACTGTATGCTTGTAGAACGACTTGGCTATACTTTACAGTTTTGTAGTGCAAATTGGACACATATATTTTGTATTCATGAACGTTACATAATGTTGACTTTGTTGCAAAATTTTCATTAAATATGATAACATATACAAAATGTACATTGATTGATACCACATCCATGAATCCTTACATGAAGTAGATACTGTTTCTATTTGATTTTAATAAATTTCTTTTATTTTATCTTTTCAGAGTACCATTTGAATGGCAACATTAAGAAAAACTAGCTACTGTCCAAGAAAGAAAATCAAGAAAAAATAGAATCAATTGAAAGTATTTGTAAAATTGTGAAAATCATAATTTTTTCTGATCAATTAATAATGCGAGAAAAGGATCATTCACCTAGAAAAATGTTACCTAGTCCAAAACAAGGGTCTGTCTACCCAATGTTGGGTCAGACCCCAATATCATATGCATCACAAGTTCCCTATGATCTATCACCAGCAGCACGTTCAACATTGGCAACAACAACGAGTCTATTAAATAATCACCAAACAACGAATATAAGTAGTCATAGTACATCGGATCAACCATTAGATTTACGTGTCGATCATAAAAAAATAATGTTTCACAATAACGACGAAAGGATGAAAGATGAGAATAGTAACCTTATTATGTTATATGATAATAATGAGAACTCGCCAAGTCCAGAAATGAAATTTCATAGCAAAATGGACAATGAAAATAGCAACAATAATAACAATAATAATAATAATAATAGCGAGGCTAGCAACAAGAATAATAATAATAATAATAATAAGAATAATAACAATAATAATAATAATAATAATAATAGTAGTATGTATAACAATAACTTGATAAAATTCGATTATAGTGATAAATATCAAAGTGTTAATAACAGTAGCAATAGTAGTAATAGCAGTGGTGGCAACAATCCATTCAATAAGGAAGATATTCGAATATCTAACATTTCTTGCCATCGGTCAGGTTTGTTCCCAACACCGACAATCCACCCTTTGATGCTTGAAGCGATGGCAAAAGCAGCCAGACTACCCTTGTCTTATCGCAATCCTTTTGTACCACCACGTCCACCAAACGCATTTGAGTTGTTGCGTCCAAAACAAGAACTACTATCATCGTTACCACAACTTGCATCTTCAATTGTTAACCACCACCATAGTGGACCAAATAGCAATTTAAATAACTCGACCAGCCACAACAGCAACAATAATAACAACAATGAGGCTATGCAAAACGCTAATTCAGTTACTGGCAATCCAAGCAACAAAAACAAAGATCGGTATTCATGTAAATTTTGCGGTAAAGTTTTTCCGCGTTCAGCTAATTTGACAAGGCATCTGCGAACTCATACTGGAGAGCAGCCCTACAAGTGTAAATACTGTGAACGTTCCTTTAGTATATCAAGTAACTTACAGCGGCATGTCCGGAATATACATAACAAGGAACGACCCTTCAAATGTGCTCTCTGTGAACGGTGCTTTGGACAACAGACCAATCTCGACAGACATCTGAAGAAGCATGAAGCAGATGCTGCATCCTTAGGTCTCGGCTTGGACGAACGGTTACGTGGTATACGAAGAAACAATCGTGGTATACCAGAAGAATCATACTTCGAAGAAATCCGATCGTTTATGGGCAAAGTCACCCAATTACCAATACCACTACGCTCGCAATTAGCAACTGAACTACATTCACCACGAAGTTCCTCATCATCAGAGCCTACATCACCTAAAAGTCTTCAAATAAAAGATGATGATATAATTACAGATAGTAATAGCATGAATTGTAATAGTAGTAACACTGTTATCAATCAAATCAGTAATGATGACAATAACAATAACACCAACAATAACAACAACAATAACAGCAACAATGTTAATAGCAGCAATAACTCTAATGAAGAACGCGTACAAGTTACCTGACCAATTCTAATAAATCAAATTTTTAATCAACCTATCAAAATACTACATGATTCACTAGAACAATTGTTATACAATACAACACAACTAGATGATATTCAGAACTATACTTTCATTAACATCTTCATATTACATGAATAGCTCCTATACTATTAAACAATCTATTTTGTAATTAGAATCGTTATATCGTTAAATGTAATTTTATGTAAATAATTTTAATTTAGATTAATAACTCTTCATATGTATCCTACCGCATCTATTGAATCCATAGAGACATGAGGAACAACTATTATAATTCATGTATTACTATATATGAGAATTCTGTAATTTAAAATTGTATAGTAATTATTGATTATAAATAAAACTAAACTGTATACATCGATTGACCATGAATGTACAACTGCAAAAAATTCCTATAATTATTAATTTTTAAGGATAATTTAGGTGATATATGAAAATATGTCTTTTTAAATGTAAATTCTTGTATAAAAATAAAATTGAAATTAGTTAAATGAATGTTGTAAAATTAATTTATTAAGAAAAATTTGTTCATTGTAGAATTTTGTTGCTAATTAAGTGAATTTTTTTTAATAATTTTATAAATCGAGTATTTTATTTGTGAGTAATTTTGTAAATTTTCTTTTAAAACAAACACTAAAATAAGTGAAGTCTAATTTTTTGGGTGATATTTGCAAGTAAATCGGAACAACTAAACTAAATTCCACAAACATTTCATAATTTCTGCCTTTAGAATTCAATAAAATACATATAACTTCTCTATAACACAAAATTCAGTTCATGATATCATCCGAAAAAGACTGTAACCTACGTAGTTACCATTTTTAAGTTAAACTAAATTAAACTCTTAAAAACATAAAAAAGTTATTTTCACACGTTCATCAGAAAAACTTTCGTACTCTTAAAGTTATTGTTAATGAAGGTGCTAATAAGTCTTAAAGATTGTTTGTTTTTTTTATCAAATTAATTATTGGAAAAATAAACTTTTAAGAATTTCTGAAATTCAATTTCTCAAATTTTTGCTATAAAATAAAAATTTTGAAAAGTTTTTTACAATATAATTTTTGTTACGAAGAAAGTTGTGAAATTTTGTATTCATTACCATAGATTAATTTTAATACTTTATTGAGTAATAAATGTGAGAATTTTTAAGTGATGCGTTTCATTTAAGAAGATTCGACATCTTATTATTTGTGCCTTACGAAAAACGTAAGGACCAGCAGCACAAATTATGCCCGTGATCATCCTCGTACAACCCAATTTTTCTACATTATATATAGATCATCAAAACCCACCATCTGATACATTCTCATCTCCTCAATAGTGAAACCACACCTCTAGTTTGTTTAAAAAATCCTTTTCAAAAAATCATACACAAAGTATGTTATCTCAGTGGATTTTCTGATACATCCGTAATACATCTTCACTTGAAGGAATAATAACAATCATACTTCAAAATGTTAAAGTGTTATCCTACTGATTGTTAGTTTATTTGATAATCATTTGTTTTCTTTGAGGCTTTGCAAAATCAAAAGTGTTACTTTATTTTCTACATTGTATAACCATAAAACACTTTCCGCTAATCTCATTAATTATTCATACGTATTTTGCTTTTTTCTTGAAATTTAGCATAATCATCTCTAGACTAGTGGTCCAACCGTTAAAGGAACTCATGATAGATTGTTTCGTAATTCAGTTGTTATGAAACTGCTACCGGAAACATAGTTTCGATGACAATTTCAAAAGACAACATCCCACACAACAAGCTCAAGAATATTAATCTACAAGTTAAAGATCTAGAACAGATTCGAATGAATTAGATACAAATTGATGCCTGCAAAACAGTTAATAATAGACAAAATTAAAAAATAACGAGAAAAACGCCTACATATAATCTAGCTTGTTTTATAGAATACCAAAGTTCAGGTAAAACTAATAACAGCATGTCCAAAACAATCTCTCGGTACGTAAATCTTAGGAAAATTCAATGCCGCCTCGTTAAAGTACTAAATTTAAAAACTGTCAATCACTAACTGTTTTAAGTTAAACTTAAGGAATCAAGTTTTAGTACAAATAATTACAAATTTGCTTGAGTTTATTGACTGTAATTGGCCTTTCAGTACCTGAGGATCATAAATTGACCACCTACAATGCATAACATGCATGTGCAAGAGATTTTTCATACAAGACACGAAATGAAGAGGTTCGGTTACGACTGGCGCCATGTTCACTCTACGAACGGACATAATTTTGCTTCAAATGAATAATTAACACCACCTTCGATGATTTTCAGGTGATGATTTTATATTCAAATTAGTTGACTTTTCAATGATCCCGCTAAATTCATTTTAAGTACATGAACAATGTAGCAAAGAGGTGTAGTGTACCTCCTTTTGTGACTCGTTGACAGGCGTACAAATTGAAAGTTTTAAGTAATCAATTCTAAATTTCATGAAAATTCCAATGAATTGTATGCAAATTACATAGTTTTCTGATATATTTCGTTTTTATGAGCCGGAACACATAACATCCACCTGAAATAACAAATTGCCGAGCGAGTAACCATGTGGAGATAATCATTCGTTTCAATCCTTTACCTCCCAGAATAGTATTAATAACACCCATGAGGAATTCTAGTTTTGAGGATTCTATTAAGGTTACCCAAGGTATGACCACAAGTTTTGATTGATTCTGTAACAAACACATCAAATTTAGTCCACGGTGAATTATTTATTACACACTTAAACGAAAAATAAATTAGTTAAAAAAATTTTTGTAAATAGATCAAAAAAATGTCAACTTAACCTGAGAATTAAATTTTACAAAATTAATTTCAATTAAATTATGTCTTCCAATCTAATGGAACAAGTGCCCACTTTTGATAGTCTTCTCCAGTGCACGGTGCAACTTGAACTGTTGCGTTGTTTTTCGTAATAATATTTGCAGAAAGGCACAAATTGGATGGATTATGTCGAATTTGTTGCTCCTAATGAAGGATATTATAATGATGAAGATATTTTAAAATGATGAAACACCTACCGCCATATCGTATATCCATAGCTGCCTTGTGGTTTCTGTGCATTCTGTGAGTCTAACTAAAAACGATTTTTGCTCTTTCTCTGAATCGATGTACGCATCCAAGCAAACACCTTCATTTGTCATTATCTGTGATATTATACTTCAGTTAGTTTGCCATCTACTGAAAGAGTTACTAATGTATACCTGTCCTTTTGGCGTTATGACATACATGTCCTGTAAGCGCTGATCTGGATTACAATCACCAACTGTTGCTGACGACAATGAAATACTGTACATTAAATTATCAGGCAGTTTCCTTAAGCACGAGTCTTTGTCCAAATCCAATGCATCAAGCAAATCATTTGAGTATTTTCTGAGATGTTTGAATATAGAACTCCAGGTAAGGTTTCGTATACGACTAGGAATACTGTAAACGATTTTTTCGTAAACACGTGAGAGTTTCGTTTTTTGATTTAAGCTGATAATTTTCCCAAAGAAACGTTCCGAACTTGGGAAGAAGTTATTTGGCCATATTTCATTCAAGTACCATTCGAAAGATTTGCAATTAAGGTTTTTTCGTAGTTGCAACCGTTCCGACACGTTCTAAAAACAATAATATTCAATACCTTCAACAACTAACAATTATTCCATAATCCCTACTAATGCATGTTGCAGAGTTGAGTTGATTGGATTGTACATGAAGAAGAAATCAGCCCATTTGTCCATCCAAACCAAAGCTACCCGCGCTAGATTAGATGAAAGAACTTCTTGAACACCACCGGGGAACGTGTATGGAGATGTTTTCCTGAACAAATGACCCACATGCGAACAAGGGCTAATCTCAATCATTCCACCACATTGCCATATTCGAAATGACATTTCCACGTTTTCGCCACCCCAAATCTAAAAGAAAACAAATTTCTTAATTAAGCCTGAGCCAGTTTAGAGTGGTGAATGTACATCACCTTCATGTTTTCATCGTAGCTGCCCATTTTGAAGAAGTAATCTTTATCTATTGAAAACAACCCACCAGCCATTCCTGGTGTGTAGAAAGGTTGTGTCACGTCTTCGGTTCGTCTCTGAATTTGGGTCGAGTGCAGAACAAACCATCTGCAGAAATTAAAATTAGTTTAAAAGTTTTATTATAATTATTACTGACCTGAATTGAAGCTGCCAATTGAAAGCTCCAGAGTTGAACTCAAAAGTTTTCGTGTAACTAAAGTTATCGTCCGAAATTATATCAATTACTGGACATACAACACTTTTGGGGTTTTCTTTAATGCGAGCGAGAAGAGGTTCAAGCCATCCAGGGGAACATTCGCAGTGTGCATCAAGAAATGTAAGGACCTGAAAATAAGGAATGATATCTTTTCTATGCTCTTAATCACAAATTGTTTACATCTCCAGACGCTTCACGAGCACCTAGTAATCGTGCAGGAACTAAACCTTGTCGATGGGGCATACGAAACATTCTAATTATCACAGGTAATTTTGAAACGTAATCCTCCAAGTCTTTCTTCAAATATTCTATAATCACAAGATTTTTGTTATATTAATTGCAAGTGAGATCTTTCAATCAACACACCTCTTTCACTAGCATCATCAACAAGAATGATTTCTTTAATGAGACCAGCTGGAGACCTGTTGATCACACTCCATAACGTCCGCATCAGCACCGACCAAGCTTCGTTATGAAACACAATGATGATGGACGTGTTTGGTAGATCCTGGGGGTATTCTTTCGCTTTGCACCTAGGATGGAAAGGAAATGAAACGTATTGAACCATAAGCATATTAACAATTTTGTTAGTTACTCTTTTTTCCTATAATCAGATAATGTCCTGTTAAGTGGAATCCGATCACTTGCTAGGATGTTGAAGCTGTTCACTTGAAAGAGTCTCTGCATTCTTAAACTTTCACGAGCTGGAATAATCACAGGTTTTCCATTTTCACCCTCAGACTGAATTGGTGCAAAGTTATTCTGATTCATTTCCTCTGTAACATGAAAGTGTTATGAGATTCCAATCACAGAAAACTTCATAATTGGATATATACCTTTGGTCATGTTTCCAAATATACTTCCAGTCCCGATGTAGTGAGCCACAATGACATTTTTAGGATCTTTCTCTCGTGATCTAGGTCGATATAGTGATCTGTGGGAATAGTAAGTTATTATTGTTACCTAAATGCACTTCAAATATATACTTTTTCCTCAAATCCGTATTGGGCAAGCTTGAGATATACACATTTATGCTAAGTGCAAACATGAAAAACGAGAAAAACAGCAAAAATAGATAAACAAGCCACAATTTCTTGAGTTTCCGAAAAGTCATTCCCATTTTGAGTTAATTTTCTTCGAAAAATTTCACTTTTCCTTACACAATGACTACACTGGGCGGATTTTTCACTTTTCACAGTGAAATGTTTTTGACAGATGAAGACCTTCACATCTTTGTAGGTGGATGAAAAAGTCAATTCGCACTAGAGTTGACTTCTTTGACGCTCCTTGGTATAAACATCCAGGTGAGAGTGACAACAGCTGATTGTCAGCTGGGCTCCGTGGGCCCAGGGTTGTCAAAAGTGAAATGATACAACATGAAGTTGCTCAACATTCGACAATTACCGCGTGATTTAAAATTCAGTAATTCATGTAAATTACTTTTATTTTATAGATTTTCCATTATTTTATTATAAATATTCATGAATATTCATGAATTTCATCAAAAAGAGAGAAATTTACCATATAAATTGGATATCCACTCCGAGGAGATAATGTTTATATTTGCGTTATATACTACATACTACAAATTGTATAAAGCTTTTTCAAAATAATGACGTCAAAAGCTTTCTTTTCCTCCAGAAAGTAGACGAACTCATTTTCTATAGTATGCACCACAAAACTAGTGAATACTAACAATTCGCGGATGAGGAAATCCTTCAGTTGAGGAATTTTGACTTGAAATTTGACCTTTCATTGAGGGATTCTAGGATTTGCCCTTGTTCATACGTCATGGTGAGCTCTTTCGTTGAAAATTAACTCTAGTTGGAGATTAACTCTACCTCCTTTTTACTATCAGGAACTCATTCCAGTCTTCAGATACTATAGAAATCGGGATCAGGAAAGATGCCACTGAAACACGAACGTTACCTGGAAAATGTTGCTGCATGCATTCACCAACTTTGCGTTGTGTTTACGTGACACGAGCTCGGTCGGAAAAGCTCAGAACGTACATACTGAATGAATCTCAACATCGAAATATACTTGTATCTATAGAATTGATTGTTTTCAGGCCGTATCTGTCAGAGATCTTTTGAGCTCTTGGTGGGGTTACTGAGGGAGAAGCTCTACTGCTGCGTTGCGTTGAATATTCATCGTTTGTTTGTAAACTTCCAAAGTTGATTGTTTGGGTTTTAGCTTCTATTCTTGGATGTATTTCATTTTGCAGCTAAAATTATACCAAAGCTTTTGTAAGTATTCATCATGTTTGACCTACACAGCTAAAAAAACATGAACGAATCTACGTCAGAGTAGGTATGATGAAAAAAAGTATATCAAACTAAAATTTACTTCGTGCAAAAGGGACGAATAGGCGCTTTTATAACCAGCTTCCTTTCCGTAGTAGGCTATAGTGGTTTCTCATTTTTTACTTCCAGCACAAGCTGCTTTATATTGCCATTCTGGAGAATTGTTTATTCGCATTAGGTTGTATCTGTCGGCTTGTAGAATCTTGTCTCCCGGCTTCGGTGTTTGTTGTGTTGTTTGTAGCCCAGAACCAAAGCTTCCGAAGTGACTCTTGATAAACGAAGCGGCACACGTTATTAGGCGTCCAATGCTGCTACAGTGCGCCAACAGTGAACATATTACTATAGAATAAAACGCATTTTTGAAACGGCAACGATTAGTGCTACCAAAAACGTATTTAATGCCAAATAAAGCATTATTTGTGATATCTCAATGTGATTTGTGATGAAAAATTGGAAATAATTATGAATTTGTGATTTAACGTTTAATTAACGTTTACCTTCATGTGCGTTTTATTTGGTGTTACTGTTCAAATTGAAAATTTTAAAAACGAAACAAGTTGCCTTGTTTAAGTACAAGTACTAGAAATCGTTTGTACAACGACATAGCCTGCCATCTTATAATCATTCCCCCTTGTCCCCGCGTGTGCCTAAAGTGTCTTTAAATTGAAGAAAAACTTATTTTCTTAAAGCTTTTCTTCATTTGGTCAAAGACGGCATTTTTTGCGGCGTAGATCGTTTTGAAGGTGACGAAAAGTGTTTAACTATTGGAAATATTGTGGGTAATATACATAGTCTGGTAAATATTTAATTAAATAAATTTTATTCAATCTATTCTTAAGATATCTTGAGTGATCCTTCAATTATCTGTGTTTCATTGAGAAAATTTCATTACGATTTCAATGTTTACAATGACACAGCGAAGTTGCTTTCAACAAGACACGCTTTCCATGGAAATGCCCCAAACTCAATTACTCGGAAGGGTTGCCAATGGGTGTCTTGGTTCGTTGGGTTTCCATTTGTGGACACAAAGGATGTGATGTCACTTGTAGCGTCAAGTAGAACAATTTCTCATTGTTTCGAGATGGCCGAGAAGCGACACTCTTCCGGTGTAATCTGATGCTTCGTTTTGTTTGATTAAATTGAAATCAAATTAAAAGAAAAAAGAAATGCAATTTTATTTTGCACTTATTGAGCTTTGTAATTGTTGCTTGCATTGCATAACATTTAATTGAAGGTGCAAACTAGAAACGTTGCTTTGTATGACTTTAATTTATCACTGCCAACCTTGTCGGAAACATGTCATTCATCTGGTGTTTCTGTTCGATCGTCACATGGACAGATGATTTTTCTACTTGCGTAATTCACGTAAATCGCTTTGAGTCTCGATTTATTTACGGAATTTATCCGATCTTGTTTGAATTACAGTCAAAGTCCTATAACTTGAAATCGCTGTTGCCACTGAAAATACTTCGAGTTAGAGGAATTTCGAGTTAAAGGAAGAGCTAATGCATGTATGAAAATTTGAAGGGAGCGCCAGTTTCTTAAGAAAAATTTCAAGATAGAGGACTTCAATTGTATATGAAAAGTCTCAAGCTTGTCATCATGGAAAGACTTGCGTCTCAAAAATACTCGTTCGCATTTGAGCAAATTTTCAAACCATTGAGGTGGTGATCCTCGGGAAAGGTGGATTTCCGAAATACATTTTCCACAGTTCTCTTTGCTCCTTCCGATTTTGATTTCTTGAACTTTTTCTCGCCTTTTAATTTATGCCAACTTATTTTTTAATCTTTGCCAAGTA
Source organism: Chrysops caecutiens (assembly GCA_963971475.1). NCBI lineage: Eukaryota > Metazoa > Arthropoda > Insecta > Diptera > Tabanidae > Chrysops > Chrysops caecutiens. The sequence continues at coordinate 9,391,845 of OZ020570.1, forward strand.
ACATTTGAATTGACATTGAACCAAATTTGACCCAAATATTTTTATCCGTTTATTCATTGTTATATAACACTCGAAATCACCAAGACTCCATCTCGTATTCACAATTTATCAGATTCTCTTGAATAATTTGTCGTCGGGTTTCTCACGTTCAATTGCGCAATATAAAACTCTTTTATAAAGTGTCAGACAAACGTTCTGTTCAGGATTAACCTGAAAGCATGCGGTTCAAGGTAAAAAGATATTGTATGTATTTTCATTATACTTAACGACAGCAAAACACAATTAGAGGTGTTTCTCGACATTCAAGGATAATCCTTTTGAGTGTGAGAAAATAAAATAAAAGGTCCTGAAAAAAGGATGATAAAAGTTATAATGAAATAAAATTTCAAAAGTGTGTAATTGAAAGCAAATATTGAATTTGTATCCTTTGAGATGATCCTTGAATTTATGTAGCTAAGCCCCGCGTTTTAGTGGTGAAATTTTTGCGGGCTTATAACAAAGAAGGTTTTTTAAAAATATCCTTGGGGATGTTGGTGGTTCTTGCGATAAATAAAAGGTAAGGTTCCTCATTAAGTATTCAGGACAAAGCAGACACTCTTACAGCTGTATCCAGACCAACCAACGTGGAGTTCAGGTACATTCCTTAGGGAAATTCAAACTAATGTCTAGGTTAACGTTCAGAAAACCATTCGATAAAGCCATCAAAATGATGAATAATTTTCTGGTGATAATCCATAAATGCTCTTTTAAAATTTATGCAGAATATTTTCCATAATAACTGCCCGAAATCAATTTACTGGAACAATTTATTTCAGGATATTAAATTCATATTTCGTCCTTGAAGGAATCACTCATCGGGTTCAAAAAGTGAAATGTCAAAAAATAAAATTTTTGAAGACACAAAATGACAGGATTTCTGTATGATATGAAAGATGAAATCATTGAAGGATGTCAGATAGGGCAAATTACATAAAAAAAACAGGATATTTCATAAACCGGAAGTGATTTTTCCAGTCGAAATGGGATTTTTATTACAAATATGAAGAACTGTGCGTCATCTGTCAGAAATTTTCGTCTTCAAATTTGTCATGCACTCAAATGTATTCCATGAGTCGTCCTTGATGCAAGGATATTTAGGCGACACGTGCTGGAGGTTCAAAGACTTTTCTTTCGATATGAGGCATCAAATTGACTTAGTCTCATCGAAAGCCACATAAAATATTCCAGTGTGATAGTAATCTGTCATTTTTGGCATTGTTGTCATTAAATTTTATAGCCCATAAATCATTTAATCGAATATGTGTGGCTAAAATCAGCTTACCATGAACGAAATATCGGTCTGCACAAATGTAAATGGGAAGTAAAATTCCAAGACACCACAACGACATACTTCGGTTGAAAAGTTCAAAATGGTTGCAAATGATATTAAAAGATTTACCCATAATAACACACAATAATTATATGCCCCAAGTTTAATAAAAATTGCATACGTAAAGGTCACGGTCAACCATATGCGAGAGGTTACCCAACAAGGTAAAGGGCAGCAGACCTTGGACACGTCGCATTACATTAAGAAGACATTTTCTTTTAAGACAAAAGTTTGCCAGAAATTTACCCCATCATTGACGTCGTCATTCCGTACTATTGTCTCCCCAACTATTAATAAATCTTTGAAATATTTTTGTGAAATTCTATTTTTGTTTTACGCTTTAGTGGTTTTAATAATAAAATCTGAATGTTTACTTTCTGGCTCGGATTCATCGGGACAATACACCAGGACAGACATTTACAATGAAATAATTGTGTCCTTATCCTTGGACTACACTCAAATGGATATTGGCACTATTGTTTCATGGATATAATCCAGATATTCATTGTTGAGGAAAGGGAATTAGCCTGGAAGGGGATTCGCGCAATGTTATCCAGTTTCCCAGTGAACAGGGTGACTTATTTTGAATATTTTCCTTCTAAAATAATTAAATTTAAAGAACAAGATATTAATTAATAAATAAGATAATTAATCACATGAATAATTGTTAACAATAAAATTGTAAATGTGAAAATTTCAAAAACGCGATAGAATAAAATTCAACTTAACGTGAATTTTCGAAAAAAAATCAAGTCTCAGAAACCGTTAATTTTCAAGGTCATTAAAGAACACAAGAGCAAAACAATCGCCGAATGGTATGCAAATTGAAATTCTTCAATTTTCTATCATTTTAGGACTACCCTGTACGTAGAAAGGAAAGTTTTCCACTCAAAACGAGAGTGAGTCCAAGTGCATGCTCAGTTGTGTCCTCCATTTTGTGGAGGTAAAAAAAAAATTCTGGTTCAAGTGTATAGAGATTTTTGGCGCGATTTTAGTTTTCATCTGAATTCCTACTAAAATCGTTTCAATGGCGTGGTGTGATGAACTTTCTACCGAAAATAAGGAAAGTGCTTTTACCAACACGTGGAGACACGTGCGAGCTTATGTAAAGGCGTGTGTGTGTGTGTGTGAGCGAAGGGTATCTACCCGTTTAAAAACGTTGTAGCGTCTGCAAAGAAAAGCGCTAACGTTTGATTGTATTGTGAATATCACAAATGAAAATTCGTTTTCATATCATGTAGAAAATCGAACGGATAGGGGAGAAAAACGAGGGAGTAAAATCAACACTAACACATACAGAACTCACAGTGAACGTGAAAAATCAAATGATTTTCATCAGCTCCAACCACCAGCAGTTCTTAATTGTCTATCGAGCCGATCGGGTTGGGGCCATTTTTAGCGTTTCGAAGTGGATCCAATTCTAAATTTGGATCTTTAATTTGGCGTCTTAACGAATTTTTTTATATAGTTTCTTTTATAAAAAATACGTTTTTAAACACGACAAAGTGCTTAATTTAAAAATTAAAAAAAAGGCGGAAATCCAATTTCCTGGCGTTATTTTGTATTATTTTGGAGTGCATTTTGTGGAGTTTATTTTCGGGGATAAATAGAAATAACAGAAATTAGATCAACATGTCTTGGAGATATGCGGTATGTTTAAGAGAAATTTCTAAATAAGGAAATGAAATTTTGTTCAACTGAAAATTGAAAATGAAAATTTTAAAATTTATTTGCCCTAGTAACCCAATTCCATTTGTCGGGGTATAGTACATAAAAGTGAGATTATATGCGGGGGAGCATCTGCTGCATCATGACTCCATCAAAGTGCACTTATTTGTGTTGTGTTCATAGGACGCAACAGTTTCTACTTTTCATAGCTTCCAAGATACTTCTCAGGGATTTCACCCTTCATAGTGGATACGATTTTCAATTCTTCCTTATTCGAGATTATAGGGTTTTATTTCATTGTGTGAGTTAAAAAGATAATCCCTCAGTGCAGTTTTTATGCAACTGCAATTGTTAATCCTTTTCTGCGTTTGCAGTTTTCGCTTGAAGGGATGCACAATTTCATGTTGTCCCTGGGTCCTATACCCATTCAAAATTGGGTCAAATATATCATTGTGGTTCTACAAATATGAAGCAATACTTTAAGAAATTTCTGTACTAATTTTTATTACACCAATTTATTAGAACAAAATCACAACTAAAAATAAACTTTACGTTCATGGGGAGACAAAAAAGTGCGCCGGAAAAGTATCCCGATAATTTATATGAGACTATATGTGTTCGGGAAATTATTTATAGTCATTGAGAAATCGGCAAAAATATTTTGGGGATATTTGTTCTGTAATTTGGGTAATTAATAATTGAAGTGATCACAGACATCATGTGATGAAGGATTGAGTTATGTCCCTAAAATGTGAAGAAGTTGGACGCGTTCTAATACAAATAAGTCAATTTTCAAAGTTTTCAAGGATTGTCTGCAGATTTCTCTGTCCAATTAAGGGTAATTTCCTTCGGTATTATGTTGCCATTTACCCGCAAGTGAAAAGGATGTTCTGCAAAAGTTCATTTATTCAACACAAACACGAAAATGTCCCTTCTAAGAAGTTTTTAATTACGATAATTAGTTCCAATTAACTGAGGGAGATCTAAATACTTTGATAGGGAAATCATTTGTCTGCTTGTGGTTCTTGGAAATTTTCCACTTTCGAAGGAAAACTTTCTGAAACAGGAGTCATAAATCTTACGAGGATGACGGTGTAACTTCTTAACTTCTACTTCCACACGCCTGCTTTGAGGGATAAAAAACACAACCTCATGTGGGAAAATATCGTTTATCTTTTTAAGGACACATTAACTATGTTGAGGTGGTTTCCAAGAGGTTTGTATTGACTAAACAGAACCGGAAATGACTACGATCCTTTCCAAATTTCGTGCCTTATGTCAAACGAAGTTCTATGACCCGCAGGTTTTTCGTTCAAGGTTAATATTTCATCGTATCATAAATTTATGAATATTAACAAACCTCCCTACCGGAAGTTCTTTCCCAGGACGAAAGATAATGTTTTATTTCGTTTGCTAAGCCTCGCGTTTGATGGATTAGTCTACAGAGAAAGTTATGTCGAGCGTTATTCCTCATAAATTCCTGTGGCAGTTGTGGCTAAAATAGGTCACCTCCAACATTTGCGTTTTATCTAGAATAACACCAAGAACGATTCAGATATCCCTATAAAAAAAATTATTTAAAAAAATATATTTGCTTATTCCCTACTCCACCAGGGTGCGTTTCATGGAAAATTACTTTTAATAATGTGTTTTTCTTAAAGGGAAATTCATGTTTTGAAGGGAAAAATCTTAATCCCAGATGCCAGAAAAGGGCTCCTTAATAGCCTTTCAGAGGAGATTAGGATTTCTTAGTGGAGCTTTAGCAATAAAATTTATTACATCTTCGAAAACATGACTGTGGGGTAGATGAGGATAAAATCAAGGTGAATCACCTAAAGAAAATGATTCGGCAACCTTCGTTTTTATGTTTGGTTAGAAAATTCTATTGTTGCAAGGTTGAAAGGCGTTGAACCCGGATTTTCTGTATAATCGACTGGATACAGATGAAATTGTGAAGGGGAACCTCAAACCATGACCTGACTTCGTTTGGTGATTTGACGTAATTCTGCGTCACAGTTCAAAAAATATCCTGTTCACGATGACTATTTCTAGATAACACTTGATATTGACACTTAAATTGAAAAATTAAATGAGAAAAGTGAATGTTCATGAAATAAATTTAGATTCAGGTAATAAAAATTTATCCCACTGGAATTTCAATCATTTCGAAAACAAGGTCAATATTATGCATCCCGAAATACCCCATCATATGTGGCCGATGACTCAACAAATCACCTCAATTACGAGATTCAGTCCCAAATTATGAGTTTAGTCTCCTCGGGAAACGGAGTTTTGTGGCCGTGAATCGGTTTTTATATTTTTTTTCAAAAATAGTCATTCCAAAAAGAAAACTATTCATTCTTAAAGAATTTCAACCACTTACCAAGTGGGGTTACACCATATAACACAGAGATATACACCACAGAATGTTCTATTTTTAAGCGCTTTTCTGCCGCGTCTATGACTAAACTCAGAGCGTCATTCAAGGCCAGATTTAAGCGTAACTGCGTTTCGTTTTCGTTTTAATCACTTGACGCACACATATAGCAGATGATTCAGTTAATTATAGTATGCAGCATTTCACTCTTTAACCTGTTGTTAGTACTTGTTGGTGGCATTCACATGAGATGTTTTCTGGGTACAATACACTCTGTGGCGTGTAATTTACAATTTTCTATAAATAAAATTTTTTGATAATTAAATATTTCATTTTGCGTGTAATTTCTTTAATTTTGATAATAATAACATGAGCTGATGTCATTTGGTGCGTTTAATGGTTTGTGAAATTACCCAATTTTCACAATTTTGCTTGTCAGTCTTACTTGATAATGCATTCAGTTTCTTTAGAATAGGAGGACCATATGATATAGGTATTTGAAACTAGGTATCTCTTTATAATCTTGTCTAAATTTACACATTATGGTTGTGTTGAAACCATTAAATTGGTTTCTAATGAAAAATAATCTCAGGGAAAGCCTCGAAAACCTATTTACGGCTTCTAATAATTAAAAAATCAAATCATTGATTTCTTATAATATAAGGCAACTTCATTACCGTATGAATTTCATCTAATAAATGAATCAGAATATGCTAAGTTGACAGTCAATGCGACGTAGTCTCGAATTCCACCAGCTTGTTACGAATAAGAAAATGGCAGATACCACGTTGAAATTATGTAATTTCGCTTGTGTGTCTTCTTCAAGAATGCGACAAATACGTTTTCGAAATAAGAAAGAATTGCGCTTTCAATATTTTCTATTTTGTAAAAAGTGTTACTGGATTCTTCATGATCTGTGAAGTTTAATGAGCGTCAAAAATGTCTCTTAATTATCTGATGACGTGACCTTTGTGAAGCTATTTAATCCGCTTGGAATAATACAAAAATTGACATTATTTGGTAATAAAGATTTCCGAAACCCGTCTAGACATGAATCTTGACATTGACATTCTGGTTAATGTAGCGAGTCTCAAAATTACCCCAAAAAGGGAACTAAAAAATAATTTATCAAAATAAACCCGAAATGGACAGATTTTCATTTGGGTACAAAATAATTTTCGGATCCATCAATCAATCTACATCATGCCAGTTCGAATGCCTGCCAATTTTCCGAGAAAGTGTTGAATATTCTAGGGTACTAGGGTAATTCATTAAAATTTATTTGAATTATTGGCGCATTTCTTCTGGAAACAAAAAAACCATTTTCCACGTGAATTTCTTAAAGAATTCCATGGAATATTTGGTGGTGTTGAAAAGTTTAATCGTTTTAATTACAATAAATAATTAATCCCCTGAAAAACACTTCTTTTCAAAGCAATTATGTCATTAAAATTTACTGATTAATTATGAATTATGTTTAACAAGCAAGTGTTGGAAAAGCATTTATCCGAAATTTCTCTTACTCTCGCCATCTTTGTCTCACAATGAAAATGCTTTGAATGAATTCGCATTCGTCAAAGTATGACGCAATTTACAGAAAAATTTACAGTTTTTACGTGTTCTTTGATCAAATGAAGTTTTCTTTACGGACTAGAACACATCGCCATCATCTTGGAATTCGTGTCAGTGCGTTTGTGTGTGTGCGTTTTCGAAAATTTGAAAGAAAAAAATATTTAAAAAGTTATTTTCAGTTTTCCATGGATTTAAATAAATTTTTTTCGCGAGTGCGTCTAAGGCGTTAAATGTTTTTTATCGCCGAAATTTTTTTCATGTTATTTTATGTTTTACATTTTTTTTGTTATTAAAACTTATTTTAAGATGAAGTTAAATTTATTACATTTTGTTAAACTTTATTTCTATGAATAGAAACACGTTTCTATGCGTGCAATTTGCTCGTTATTTGAGAAAAACGCCTTCAGGTGGAACGTCAACTTGTTACCTGACTCTTAACACCCGAAAACAGCTAATTGAATAATTAATGCCGGATTCGGATTAATTATTACCTTAAAACATAAAATTTTAGCCCGAAATAAACCGTTGATTAGCAGCAAACACTTTCAAAAACCCGAGATTAAAGAAATATCCTTACGGAATCTCCTTCATGAGTCCTGGTTTTCGTCCCAGATGACAGATAAACCATGAACCTTTGTTTGTCGGGTCAAGTATTTGCAGGCTTCCTGTTTGACAAATCTTCTGTTACAGATTTGCTGGTTGCTTCCTGTAAACTTTGTAGCACTTCCGGATTGATTATACACAAATGGATTGTCCTGTGGACGTACATCAGGAATGTTTTGTTTAATTAGGTCTTGGATATGTTGCAAGTTTTGCTTCTATATGTTGTTTCTTGAGATCTCTTCAAAGCTCCTTATTAGTCACGGTTCTGTCTCATATAATATCTTTCAGTCTTTCGTGAATGCAATTTGAAAATAGAATTTTATGGATCAAACAAAATGGTGACCTAAATCGCATGGCAGACAGTTTATTTGTTTTCCATTGCAAATAAAATGAGATGCAATGTTGAGACAAAGATTTTCTGACGTAGATAAGTAGATAAAATTCAATAGAAATGAATTGGTTACAACGGAATCATGTTCAAGGAAACGAATCATTCCAAGGCTAATGTTTTATATTGCATGAGTTCAAGTAATTTGCAGAGTCATGGAAGCAGGGGAGTCCCTTGAAACATAAAGATGTCGATAAGTTCAAATCCAAAGGATACAACACCACAGAGAATTCTAACACAGTGAACATTGTGTCCTGAGGATACTTTGATTTTCAACCAAGATTTTTCTAGGGATTCCAAGCAATTGAAAAGGACAACATTTTTAACTGTAGAATTTCTCGAATTGGAAAAAGGTTTTTCAATGAATGAACTTTACATTTGACCAACAGAAGGTGTTGACCAACCTATTAAAGGATATTCGAAATTGAATTCTATAACAAAGTGTTTCACATCTGCGACACACCTCAGGGGACTGTGAAAGAGCGAATGTTGTTTGGATACAGACAGATTGCCTCCATTTGACTCCTGGATTGGGATTCTTTCCTACTTACACGTGTCTCAAGTCCCTTGGCCTCATTTATCTTCGTTACGTTACATCGTTTATAGTTGAAATTCAATTTTCTGTTACTCACTTTCTCTGAAAAATTCGTAGAAAAATCTGGTTTCTCATTACATTTTTTATTTATCGTTTTAATAATTTAATAAAAATTATGGGAAACCCAGACATTAGAGTTTCGTGATAATTATATTTTCCAGAAGTGAACCACAAACAAGCGCCCACACATTGGCATTAAGTTCACGTTCAAGATATTTCACTTTGAACTAATATAATTTACGTAATGTTATTTAGGCAAAATTTAATAATTATTTTTCTCTTATTTTCCAGATAATGGTAATTAAATTAACGAGACCAAGTGCATGATTTCTTTACTAGTTTATTTGGTAAGGTGTTTTAGAAAATTTTTGTCCTAAAACGTTTTAAAACCATTCGAAGATCTTGGAAGATCCACCATAGCAAAGAGAAATTCGAAATTTCAGTTCACACACACACAGTCAGATTTCTTAGATTAAGACAAGCAAAAAATTGAATGCTGTGGCGCGGCGCTAAGATTGTCCGCCAATTTCGTGTCTGTTTGCAAATTTTACTGTCGCCAGTTTGCGTTTCGCTAAATTTTTATTTTTCATAATAGTAATAGATTTGCTACTTAATTTTCTGACTCAACCAAAATTTTTACCTTAAATAGAATTTTCAGTATCTTCAAAATCTTTCAAGAAAGAAAACAAATGTGAGAAGCTATAAAAGTGGCAGCGATTTCCGGTGGGTTTTGGAAGTCATTAAAAATGTGGCGAGTAACTTTAGAAAAGTTTTTCCTTCTTGTTAATTAGTTAAATAACCAAACAAAAACCAAATAAAATAATTTTTAGTGAAATTTTCACTGCGTTTTGCCATTTTCTGCGGAAGTGCGTGTTTGCGAATTGTTCAACTGAAGAGAAATGCCATTTTTGGAAATTGAAATAAATTGTGAAATATGTTAATTGGATTTTTACAAGTTCCAATTAGTATCGAGAAAAAGAACTCGAATCGTAATCGATACTCCTCAGCAATTGAGACGCCTCTTTGCGATATTCAATGTCAATTGAGGGTAATTATTTGATAAACAATTAAGTTTGTTAAGACAACAATAAAATAATGAGTGGCAATAAATATACAAAACCCAGAATGGATACACTCAGCCCACACATTCAATTTGATATTGATTTAGCGAGAAACGTGCCAAATAACTTTGTAAAATCGGATCTGATGCGAGACGCACCTCCTCAATTGTTGGCTTGTGTTGTCTATCATGGTACACCACCTGATAGCACGTGACTGCTGAAAGTGTAACGTTGAAATGTCCGAGAATTTATGATGATATCGTCAAAGTGGCTCCAATTCAAATTGAGCCACAACGCCATAATGAGCTGAACGAGAAAACCCACGAAAATGTAAATGAAAATGGCGACAATGATGGCGGGCGTATGGTTGGCTTGTACAAATTCATTAATAAAACCTCACAGAAATTCGCATTGTGTTTTAGGGACAAGTTAAAGACGATGAATGATAGCTTCAATATTTTTTCCACAAAACATCAAGATACGCTATAAATAACAAGGACAAGGACATTTTCCCGAGATGGTATCAGTATCGCACAGATGTGCGGTAGTGTGGATTTGAAATTTGAATAATATCAAAACCACGAATCTCAAGCTTCACAGAATGTAACGTGGGTATTCTGAAATGTCCTTATCATGTGCAGTTGCTCAGTCTAGTGTAAACTTTTGGAAGTTGTGCCATTGTGGTTTCATTTTGGTTTTGATACACAAACATGCTACATAAACAATAGCTTGAAACTTGCTGTGTCAGTTTTACAGTCAACATGCCTCATTTCCTGTGTATTTTATAAACCCGAATTGATGCGAGGATACAAAGTTCGACAATGAAGCTTCCAAAGCCAGCCACTTCCATCTTTCTAAAATGACTTAACTGATCTGTAGCTCATGCGAAAGTGATCAGAAACTGTTACGAAACTCATGTGAAATGTATGTGAAAATGATAAAAATCTGATGTGGTGGTAATCTTTTCCTGATCTTTAACTGATTACCATCTAATTAGAAATTAATCAGGAACTCGTGCGAAGCCGATCTCTAATTGATCTGCGCCTAATCTGAAAGTGATAGGAAACTGATTGGAAATTGATCTGAATCTGGTCTCAAACCGATCTACAACCAACCTGAAACTCAAACGACACTGAATATCAATTGATACAAAAGTGAAAATTCAGTCTTTTGGCAATGCTTGAAAAATGCAGATTTGCAGATGGATTTATGATGTACATACGAGTATGTCCTAACTACAAATTCCATAGAGAACGAATTGTCATCTGTTTACTTTGGCACATTACATTTCTTCATTTCGATCGATAGATAAATGAAATAGATTTTGGCACAAAACGACAATGGCCCAGATGTTTGGCTCTGAGGTGAACAAGTGGAAATAGTGAGATGACACACCATCGACAGGTTTCAGTTGGATATTGCTTCTCGTTTAAACATTCAAATCTATTTATGTTTGTATTTATAATTGGCATAATCTAACAATTACCCAAACTGATATCACACAACAAGTAAAAGGGAAAATTCTTAATGTTTGCCAAGACACAAGAATGATTTGCGTCGTGTTTTTTAAGTGATTTATGTGATACACGTGCAATGAGTTATTGTTGTAAATTTCGGTATAAATTAAGTCTTTAAATATTTTTGTTTGACAATAAAATTAAATTGTGTAATGAGGAACAAGTTTGTTAAGGCAAAAGTTGCGCTGTAAATGCTTTGTTGATTTATAAATAGAAATTACATTTACGCAAATTATTAATCATACATTAGATAGTTGAATTGCAATTTCGGCTATTTAGAATCGCTAATTCCTTATCTAACCAGGATTCTCCCTTTTGCTGCCTGCCTTATGCCCAACAATTTCATTACTTCGTAGTGGAGCCTCGCGTGACTAGCTCGACTTGTCTGGAGTTCTTTATTGTTTTCGCTTGTAATTACCAGTTTTATTAGGATATTCAATTACAGTTTATATTCCAGAAGTTTTCAAAGTATCTCCATCCCCTTATAGCTTCTTATCATGGCTTCCGAGAAATGTGCTATAACACAAATTCAATTTGCCTTATAGCAGAGTTCATTGAGTTCATCGAATAAAACTTTTCTACCGCAAAAAGTTAAAAATACACCAAACGTGAAAATGATTATAAAAATTGGATAAAATTCTCATTCACTTAGAGTGTCACTTAAAATTGACTAGACAAAAGTTGATCAATTTCCGTCCAAGAAACTGGACGAAAGGTGATCAATTTTCCACTTTACATTAAGGTTAATAGTATATATAGTATTAAGGGAGAGGAGAACACGCACTTTTTACTACTAGCAAAAAATTTGACCGAGTTGAACTCTTACAGTCACTCAAACTTCGTTGAACGTAAGTTGATCAATTTCTCTTAAAGATTGAACGGTCAGCTTTTCTATGATCTTCAAGTCTGGTGATTCTTTAATAATCAAAATGTTTAGACTACCGGAAATCAGTAAAATACTTTAGAAAATTTAAGCCCTCCAAAGATGATTGAACGATAATTGATCAATTTTCTTCTTAAGAATTGAAAGGAGAAGTAATAAGTCCAATAAAATTAATGCATAGCTTGCCTACTAAAGTTTACTGAATTCGTTAAAGAAAGTTGATCAATTTTCTAATTTTAATGCTATAAAAGTAAGGTTATTGACTCATTTGGAGGAAAGTCAAGCTTCAATTTACAAATTGGTAAAAGATTGGGGAAACCCGATTAAAAAAGTTCAAAACAGTCCCTCAAAGTCAGCGTGGTAATGTATAGTAGGTACTTCGCAAAAGGTTCCTTTATAAATAGCGTCTTGTTACTGCAGGGAGGTTACACTGTATATTTATCAAAGGAAACCAGGTCATATTCATACATATCACGCACTTTTTTATCTCACGCGACAATTCGATGTTCAAAAAGTTCTACTTTGCATATAAGAGAATGAATTCATAATCACCCTGTAGTGTGCATTCTTTTAATAAAACTGCTATGAATAACTAATTGAAATTTGTTATGCAATAGAATGTGTAAAGATATTCCACATTTGGATACGTCATGCATATGGAACATACAATATTCAATAGATATAGATCTATAGCTTCTACATAACTTCCTGTTGAATGTTTTCGCTATAATTTGATTAAAATAACTTAATCGGTCTTCGAAAAAGTCGTCATTTCATGGCCGTAAAGCCAATTGAATTCAATGAAACACTTTAACCATTTGCTGTAACACATTGTTGTGGAGTTATGTATGTGAATGGTTTTATTGGTAAATAATTGAAAAATTTAATAAAACTTTAAATTTTCCTTTAAACATTATGTATTTACAATAAAGTTTTCTTTGGAATTTTCTCTTCGAAAGTCAACTTTTCCAGAATGAAAAAAGAACAAAGAAAAATTTTCTGTTGATTTTTCCTGACGCCATTAAAAATTGCTTGAATATTTTCCACACGTGTAAGCACACGTAGTTTATTTGATATTCTGTGATTCATCTTAGCCTTTTTCTTTTGGGCCATATCATGTTCCAGTATTAATGGCTTTACTGCTGCCATCAAAAACGTTTCTTTCTGTTTAAATTGAGCTGTCGGAAAGCTCCCACACGAAAGAGCTTTCTCAATAAATTTATTAATCTCAACTCTAAAGGTCAAATGGGAAAGAGAAAAAAATCACAACCAGTTAAAATGAAATCAGTATTAGAATCTGTGATGGCTGTTTGTTCTGCCATTCGCCACTAGATGGATGGATGGCGTAGCGGTTGTTTCAAAATGAAAAATTTAATTTTTAAATGAAATTCATTTTAATCATGAGTTGTCAAAAATTTTCTGACAACATTCAAGTTTGGATGTGACTGGATGTTTTCGCTTTAAGCTCTTTTCAAGTTATCCACCCACACTGTTGGCTTATTTGAATTCAAATGGAAATCGTCAAAAAAGAAATATCCTTTTTTCAAAATTCTTGTCACGTATACCAACTATACCTACTTACATCCTCACTAGTCACTTAGCTACAAGAAGACTTATAAAAATTTTTTCATCCTAGACACGACACGAGCCATCATCCTGACATTTATTTCCATCAAGCTTTTCAATCTTTTGAAAAGTGAAATCCTTTCAAAGTTTTTCGTTGGAATTCAAAATTTTTTCTTCTAACGATATCATAATACCTACCTGTGCTGGGATTATCATGACTTGCTTTACGTGTTATTAACGTTTCAAGGATCATTATGACGCCGAGTCATATCACCTGCCGATATCTTCTTAAGTATCACATCAACAGGATAATGCTTCATCACTGTTGAAATAATTCCCTGAAATTCTCATGTCCTTTGATGTCACTTTCATTGCTAATTAACGCACAGGTCAAACTATTGCTTTAATTAACTTCTTAAGAGAACAATAACATTTACGAGGACTTGATAACCATTGCATCTGAGATAAGTCCTTTTTTGTTTGTCCACAATTATTTTAGTGCTTTATAACTCTCGTCAGACAAATAGTTGTATGTTTTATTATCTTGTGATTTTGGTAAGGCTTAATTTAATAGCTTTGCTTTTTTCGTGTTATATAAGCGTGATAAAGTCAAATAAAATCCGTATGAAAAAGCTCTGTAAAATGACTCTCGCACAATCAGATTGCTTAAGACTTGCTTCTTTACTCAACAAACTTTCGTGAACTTTTGGCCTGAGGTGGATGAATGGCTTTAATGTCAGTATCCTTCTGAAAAAAGTTTCAAATTACGTTCAAAAATTCCCACTAGGATCTAATCCTTTCACAGAAAATTTGCATTTATTTTGTATTTTTGTCAGAAACACTCAAACACAATTCTATATTTGACTTCATGAATAATAAAAATGTTGTTCTATGAAAAAGCTTTCGACAATATTGGATGTCCTGCAAACGAAGGACATCGTCTAGGGTAGTACGTTGAACTACGATTAAAATGTAAGGATAAACCGAAGAAACAAACAGGATGTCATACTTTGTTGGACACGTTTGATGAAAGTGTAAGTGTACTCAAGTCCTTCTGACTTTGTTTGATTAAACCTCATGATATCCCCAAGACGCCATATATGAAAAGGAGGTTTTAATTTCGTGCATGATATATTACTTGAGTGAAATGTAGAACGTCCTAACTTGATATCGAGTTCAGTAACCCTTTAGATTAAACGCCCCAATTCGATCCAAAGGATGAATGCACTTCTGTACTGCAGTCGTACTAAAAGGATAAAAGTCGGCACAACGTCCTGTCCTCGTTTCAAATGCAACGGAGCTATGCTTCGTTAGGTATCCTGCAAGGACCTGAAGCGCTTTCGTAACGTTAACGTTTTTTTTTCATTTCCTTTCTGTAGGTTATGACGAACCTTTTTGTTTTATGGTAGTTTCGTAAACCTTTTGTTCATGTTTATGAATCACAGTAAACTGATTTAGCTGTGATGTCAGCAACGCAACAGTAACGCTCTCGATGTGACAGTAATTTGACGTTTGTAATAAATTTTTGTGCTTTTGAAATTTTATGAAATTATTCGTGAATCATGAAGAAATTTTTCTGGGTGAGTGTTAGACAAACATTATGCTTAATTTCATTGGAAAAGATTATAAAGTTATCAAAAAATCAATTAAATTTAAATCAAAGTATAACAAAATCTAAGTACTAAAGCTGTTTAAAGTTTTAAACAATAAATAAATATTTAAACAATATTCCAAATACGGTAATGGTCACTAAATTTTCAATTATAAATTTCCGTGACTCAAGACAACAAGTAGTTCAAGGTGATTTTCGAAAATTTCCATTTCCTTTAACGAAATGGATGATTCAAAAGCCAAAACGTCCTTTTAAATTTTAAATGATAGATTATTAAAATCCTGATTTATATCGTAGTTCAATTTCCTTTGGGGATACCAGAAATAATTACAAGTTTCTGATAAGGATACTCACTTATTGAAGCTCCGTAGCATATAAAGGATATACTAATGTTTACCTCAATATGTAGTCAAGGAGATGAGTTTTGGAAGAATGTTGTGGATTGTTCATAGTGGCCACCATACGTTCACATTGAACCAACACAGAACACTAAAAATCCTTTTCGTAGTAATCAAAACATTCCGTGTCAAGTTATTAAGTATTAACCGTTCACGAATTGTAATCACGAAAAGATCATTAACTGGTCATGGCTTCCCACAAAGGGACGAACAAATCGAGCGGAAATTCATGTAGAAAAAAACGAATCCTTTCTTAGAAAAAACTTTTCATTGTATGAGTGCATAATTAGCCTCCATCCTCCTTCATATTTTCCCAACAAATTATATTGTACTTTCTATTCAACGAACATTAGGTTAAGGTCGTTTTGTATAAGGGAGCAAGGATGTGTCTCGAGCAAGCTTGGGCCCATAATATCGATTTTTTGTTGTTAGTCATTTATTGGGATTTGTTGAAAATTTCGTTTCGTTTGAACTTTAGTAAAATATAAAACTAATACAAACAAAGTAAAAATAATTATTGATGAGGTTAACCAAATAACACGACAAATAAATTTTTAGTCGTTCCTTGAATCTCACCAAACTCGGATAGTTCTTGGTTTTGTGAATAATCTTATATAGTTGATATTGATTTATAAAAAGGCATCTCATAATGAAGAATATCCTTGCTATGTTGTTTCAGTATCCAAATCGAACAGAGATGTCCGAGAAAACAACTGGTAGGCAATTACAAAGGATATTGCATTATTCTGCGACACCCTGTCGTCCGATTCCAGGATTAAGCAGGAACTACAAATCGAGAGCTGAATGTGCCATTCATGATGTTGACTGTGATGAAGTTTATCCTGGAATCTTTATTGGTGATGCGTAAGTTTTGAGAAAAAGGACACGTTTTCATTTGATCAATAAAAATTCAAAAAATTTTCCTCTTTTAGTGCTTCAGCAAAAAACAAAGTTTTCCTGCGAATGATGGGAATCACACACATTCTAAATACAGCCGAAGGATCTAGATATGGACAAGTAGATACAGGACACATATACTATCGGGATATGCCCACTATACGGTAAGAAATTCAGGGATTTGTGACACGTGTTTCAAACGGTAATGATATAAACCTTGAAAGCGGAATGGGTCTTATGGTATTAAGTGCGCGAAGCATAATTTAGTGAAAGTTGTTAATGGGGTTATAATATAAAATCGATTTATTGATTCGAAACAACAGTTGAAGGTTTCTTGCGTTTACATTGTGGATGGAGGGTCGCCTCAAATTCCTCAAACAATTAATCATAATCGATCCTATTTTTTCGAAAGTATCTATGAAACATTCTACAACTGGTTGTTATACATATTTCACCACTTATACCTAGGGACTAGTTTCTAAAGTATTCTGAGCTCATTTCCAACAAAACATAAAATATATCTTGGTCAAGACGGCACAAGACACCTCGAGGGTGACAAATCTGTTCCATGCGTGACTTCTGTTATAATTCATGAGCTTTGTTTCACATTTGAAGCGTTAATACTATACAAACATAGTGTTATACGTAAATGTAATAGAATATTTTATATAACAGAAACAAAAATAATCAATAACATTTCATTGAACAATAATTTCCCAAAGTTTAATGTTAATTGCGTTAAGAATCTTCTGGAGCTCTTAAGTTTCAAAGTTTAAAACTTTCCCTTATTCCTTATCAGATGTTTGTGTTTATACCAACATGGAAACAAGGTCAAGTTGAGTGAAACCTCTTGTACCTTTTAATTGTATCATCTTGGAAAAGTGTAAGAGATACCTATTCATGTTGACAACTCAGGGTTTTGTTGTTATCCTGAAAACATTCTACAACTCGTGCTTACACGACAACCATTTTAATGGTGTAAATAATCATTTGTTTTTATGAGGTAAATCCGAATTAAGGGCAAACTCCAGTGCGGAATCACGAAAGGATAAAATTGAATTTATCTCAAATCGTTTCGTAGAAAACGCTCAAGATCTCATTAAAAAGCACGTGCAAATGTTTAAGGATGTTGTATCCATTAATGGAATCAAAATTGTGGAATGATTCATTGTTTAAAAGACGACGAATTAACGAAAATTTAAACAATTTAATTAGAGTAAAGTGTCTCTGAAGTATATCACGTTCAATTTTGTATAATATCTAGGTTCATCTAGGTGATTTGTGTTTTTAATTTAAAACATAGTAGGTGTTTAATTCATGATATTACAGAATATTACTGTGTTAATCGATAATCGTTTGATATAAGTGAAAAAAATAAAATCGATTCCATCTAAACGACGTATAAAGCACGTATCAAAAAGGGATAAGGGGTATCCTGATCCGGTTTGTATAAAAAAATATAACCTCGTTTATAGCATCTTCATATTTTATTTAAACTATTAGTATATCTCCAAGGATATTGCATGCATTAAAAATCTCTTCTATAGAACATTCAGTAGATAAGAAAACTCCAGTGACCTCTAAATTTTTGAATAAAGAGTTTCGTCCTTAAACAAGATAACCACGTGTCTGGAATTCTGTTATTCTCAATATAACATTTTTTTGTGTGTGTGTGTTACTTCTGAATGTGACATCCCAAGGGCATAAGGACGAACAAAATCCAATTTCCTTTTCCTATTTCGAAACGTAGAAAAATGGTGGTTGTGTAGAATAATAAATTCCATGGAAGGCATAACGTGTTGAAAGAATTTTTGCTAAATAACTGAATTTTAGTGTTCATCACAACAGTATTGTGTTGTTATCCTTGTTGAGGTTATATTGGAATTATATCCTCCAGGATATTTATCTTCCACTCATCTGCAGAAGACACTATGATATCGTCTTCTGCACTTGGTCATGATACAGACGCACGGATTATGATACATCGTGACTAACAAGAGAATCCTAATCTGTTTCAGGTACATGGGCTTCCCAATGATGGACCAACCTACAACAGATATCTCAAGGTATTTCTATATCGCATCAAAATTTATTGAAAACGGGATCAACAGTGGAGGTAAAAGTATTTTGAATATCACATGATATTGAAGTGGTAATAATAAATCGTTCTTTCAGGCAAAGTCCTTGTACACTGTCTGGTTGGAATGTCACGATCAGCGACATGCGTATTAGCATATCTGATGATCGCTAGGAAGATGACAGCGACAGAAGCGATCCGAACTGTTAGAATGCGCCGCGACGTGCGCCCCAATGACGGTTTCCTAGAGCAGTTGGCTGATCTAGACAACGAACTGCGGCGAGAAAGGAACTACTCATACTAGGACATGATTAAAATGTTTATATAGTATTAAGGAAACAATTGATATAAAATTTTTACACTGGCCCTGGAAAGATCAGAACAAAATGTTCACAAATGAAATTCACAAATCCAAAGACAAAAATCATTTAAATAACAGATAGTTAAACATATACCAAAACAATGTTATTTAACGAATCTAAGTAAATCATTAACCAAAAATTTAAATCGATTGCGAACAAAATTAAGAGAATTTTTTTAAAATAAAGAAAATTGTAAAAAATTTTATATATAAAAATATACAAAATAAATAAAAAAAAATATTTTTTTTTAACAAAATGAAGTCTATATATACACAATTAATACAAAATTAAAAAACCATTAAAACATGTTTAAAGGAATTTGTTAATTAAATTGAAATTAATAGTTGATTTTATTAGCATAATTTTTTGAAATATTGTTAAGTTTTTATTTTGTTACTTAACACAAATAATTTATGTTTTTATTGAAAACAAACATTTCAAAATCAATTTAAAATAATTTTATTTTTAAAATAAATGAAAAGATATTTACAATTATTTTAAAACATGAAGCGATATTCTATTTAATAAAGTTCAAAATTATAATAAATTAAGATTGTTAATAACTTTAATGCAATGAAATTGATATAAAAAGAAAACTTCTACCGAGTTATTTATATAATATAAATTAAGGATGACAAAAACAATTTATTCATTTACTTTGATCATTTCAAAGTGAAATAAATATATTTAAAAATTTTATTTTTTACTAAAAATTATAACTAGTTGAAAATAAATTATTTAATGAGGACACACAAACAAACTATTTCTTATTTTTGTAATCGTCCTCGAGCCGAATTCGTTGCGTTATCCTTGTTTTGCTATGACTAGGATATCTAAGGAGAAGGATTCAATACCTACCACTTCCTGCCATAGCAACGGTTACTTGGCAACGTCCACATGAAGCATGTACTCGTACTGGATGAGTGAGCAGTGAACGTTGAGTTAAGGGTAACTTCGAACTAAAAACGTCAGTTCGATTCCAATGAATTTAGGTAAATTTCAAAATGCTGACATCCGTCGATTCTAGGCCACATATTCCTTACGAGCCAAATATTAAGATCGTTCATAAACGGAAAGGGAAACGTGAAGAAGATTCACTGGAAACATGTTTTGAAAAGGGTGATCCTGTGACAGGTGATGATGAGGAGTCGTCCACGAAATCATCAAGGAGCGTGTACAGTACACAAATAGAGAATCGTCCGGTTATGGATGTGCCTAATGATGACGAACAAAAGGGTACAAAGGACAGTGATAGTGTAGAGGAAAGTGGTAGTGAAAGTAGTGATGAATCTGAAAGTTCACTGCAAAGTTTGGATAAGAAGTCCAGCCAGAATGTGTCAGATTCCAAAAGTGCCAGTGAGTTTCATAAAGAAGGTTCCATCCAACATTCCAGTAGATCTTCGGAGAAATACAGCAAGAGCTCTAAGAGTTCCTCAACCTCAATGGAAAATGAAGAACAAAAAGGATCAACAGGAGAAGAAAAAGTTTTGAGTGTGAAGCAGAAGAATAGGGTCAAAGATAAAGTTTCTCCGGGGAAGAAAAAGAAATCTCGCACCAAATCACGGACGAAACAAGATGGATACAGCTATGATCTTATCACTGGTAAATGAGATTCGTAAAATAACACCAATTTCCATTAATTCTCTATAGGGATTTGTCTGCACAATACAAGCAAGTTGAAGTTTGATCCGTCGATTAGGAGACCGAGGATTAAGGTGTCTTGGTACGACGACAGGAAAGGACAACTTGTTGAGAAGAGTGAAAAGAAACGAAATGTGATATTGAACTATGAACCTGACAACCTCGACTGTATTCAGCCAATTATCAGCAAACATGGACGAATCCTTAATGAGGATGAGTAGGTTTTCAAGGTGGCGTAACGTTAAATTGTCCGTCTTCAATTTCATTCGCAGATTTACCTTCACATGGGAGGAGACGCTTATCCTGAATGAGGATTTTGAATTCCTGAAAGATACACACTATGTCCTGTTTTTCGAGGTTATTGACATGAAGATTCAACAGTCGAGGAGTCTAGGAAGTCTGTTCTCCAGCTGCATCGTGCCGAGTTACAAATCAGGTGGATGGTATCGAATATGTTGGGCATTCTTGCGTCCATTTACGGACAAATCGTCAAGCTTTGATCATAGATGCAAGTTGCAGTTGTATAAGTATAAGAAAATTCCTAAAAAGTATTCGATCTATGATCAGTGGAGTGTCAAGAAGAAAAGTAAGTATCCAGGAACGCTGGACGTCACCATCACATCGGTGAAGCCTACGACTCAAGATGTGGGATTTGTGAGGCCACATACTGCGTTACAAGAGGATAAACGAAGGAGTCCTTCGATTTCTTCATTTAGTAGCGAAGAAAATGGTTACGAGAAGAAGGATTTGCTACTTCCATTGAAGGATTCCCGAAATCCATTGTCACATCGCCCGATTGAGTCCAAGTGGTCTCACACATGGAACTTTTTGAAGGGTGGATCCTACAAGACTCCGGACTCTATGAAGAATAGTAGAATTTCTGAAAAAGGAAGTACTGCCTGCCAATTCAGTTTCGATGGGAAGCTTGTGGCTTTCTCCGACCACTCAGACATTCTTGTTGCTTCTGTGCCTGACCTCAAAATTGTCCATTCGTTGAAAGCCCATTCAGGGGTTGTTCATAGTCTGCAGTGGCAACCAGGGGTGATTGGCGATATTCTTCCAAAAAACATTTTATCTGCATCCGAGGATCGTACATGCATCCTTTGGACTTTGGAGAAAGAGCGTCAAACGCTGCAGGTGAGCTACAATATATTGAACATCTAAGGTTGAATCATTATCTTCTGTTCAGGTCTTCCCACATCCATCGTTCGTGTACTGTGCAATATTCGTCAGCAGCTCTGAGCAGGATATAAGAATAGCCACTGCCGGAAGGGACTCTGTCCTTCGGATATGGCGAGTTGATAAGAAACAGGTTTGATTGGTTAGAGAATCCATTTTCTTTTCATCACGACGACCAATATCCTTATAGAGTGCGGTCAGGTTGCTTCAGGAATTGAATGGACATGACTGCTTTATAGTTGGACTCTGCTTCAGCTCATCCTGCGAGGCTATATACAGTTGCGATGTTGATGGGAGCATAGGCGAGTGGAAACTAAATGACAAAAGGAGCTGGTTTTTTGCGAGGTAGAACCCTATCGTTACATTCTTTTATTGACCTCATTTTCATGGTTTCAGAAAAGTTGCGAAAATTCCCGAAGTGGTGCAACAGATCCATCTCCATCCTAAGATCAACCGACTCTATACACTAACAAACCTATCTTTGTACAGCATCGACATAGGCACAGGATTGCCTCGAAGGACGCTCATTGAATTGGTGCCAAGGAAGACGGCAGCTGTAAATCGATTTGTGATATCTAAATGTGGAACCTATCTGTTCGTCTCGACGAGAGATAATGTCGTGACAGCATGCAATCTCATACAAGAGACTGTTGTTGACCATATTTTCATAAGACTTCCTTTTAACTGCTTCATAGATGCCGTAGACTGGTACCCGCCCGAAAACTGTCTGGCTGTCAGTGTTTTCGGGAAACAGAGAGGAGGGTTTTTCCTCTACTCGCCACCGAAGCTTGAAGAAGCACATATAGTGACTACTGATCCAACGGACCACCTGCACGACAAGTATATTCCAAAGAAGCCTGAAAGAATTCTGCCAAAATCCTGGAAACACAAGAAAGTCACAGAAAAACCAAACTGGGACCTAATTCTCGAAAGATTTGACGAACTATTCCGAGCCAACACCAGAAAATCGCAAAACGACACTGATGACAAAAAGGCTAACACCAAAATTGATGAAGTTGATGTCTCCGATGCATCCTTGGAGACTCTTTCCAATGCCTCGAATCGTACCTTCACCGTGTCTGTCCATAACGAAGTTGGAAACACTTTCAAAGTCAATGGGAATCAAGGCGACAACACCTTCACTATTGAGCCACCCAGGAACTCTGATGACACTGACATTTCTGAGTCCATGGACAGCTCCGATGAGGAATAAGTTCTACCAGACAAAAACAAAAGATACGAATTAGTTTATAAGCTATTAAAATCAAGATGCCCGTAGAGACTACTACACATTCTACAAAGATGTTTACTTCACGTGATCATGTGGTCAACTAGAAACCTAACAATCAACATAATCTTGCGCAATCCAGTGGTTTCTTATATAAACTACAATTTTCCAATAAACAAGAATGCATCACATAAAATCTCAAACAATCATATAAGACACTGTAGACATACTGTATTGTACGTGATTGTCAGACATAGATCTATGGACTTCGGTTCTACATGACAATTTCTGTTGCGATTGTTGAAGGGGTTATCAGCTGAACTACGATAAAATCATTCTTTGTACAATAAAAATTATTTTTAAATAATTAATATATGTCATTTCCATGTTTCTCTAATGAGACGAGATATTGATGTGGCCAAAATGTCAAATAATTTCAATAAAACGTATAAGAAAATAAAATTCGGGTTTGTCGCTAAAACTTGTAAACCTATTAAACAATAACCTATAGGCTTCAGTTACTGAGTCGTAAATTACTTCAATACAACCAGAGACACGAACATCCTTCGCAGAGGATAACGTCATAAGAATAATATTCTCGGTTCTCTGTTCTCAGTTCTTGGCTCTCGTTTCCGGTGCTCAGTAATAAAGTTTTTCGTAGCTGGTACGGCACGTTCTAAGCGTAAGATTTGCGAGAATCAACCAATCGACATTGAGTCACCTTTTATAGTGCATGTTGGTTATCCTTAACTTACAATTGATTATAAAACAGGAAATCATGATTGTTTCGAAAGGGCAAAATTTGTATTTCAGCTTTAAAAAGGAAAATGTTGATAATTTTTACTAAATTTTATAAAATTTACTGAGTTTTAGAATTTGCATTCACTTTAACACGAGTTTTATATAAGATGTTTGTTGATACTACCGTGGTAGTGGGTATGAATTATAAATCACATCACTCCACAAATAATAAGAAATTACTTTATATCTGTTATTTTTTGAAAACTTGATTCGTTGGCAAGTGCTAATGAATAATGATAAGATGAATGTAGTCGTACAAGTCTCAGGTAAATAATATTGTAAGTTGTTGACAAAATAGAAATTCACTTTATGGTTTCAATTATAAAATCAAAAATTTGTATTACCGATCCTTGTCAGACCATCCAGTTGAGTGCCTTAATATCAACAACCCTATTTGTCAACAGTTTCTGCTTGTTTTCACTCAAGAAAAGTTCGCACTTCAAGTCTGTGACACAATTTACAACAGGAAATGGTTAAGGAGGGACTGAAGAGTTGAGTGCCCAATTTCTAAATGAATCGAAAGTTAGTTGCAATTCAATAAATGTATTTTTTGTATCAAAACATTTTGTTTATAAAATAAATTAACAATCAAAGTCAATCAAACAAGCACCAGCCTAGTGACACGCGTTGTCTCCAGTAACATGGAAGACATCAAGACTCGTTCACACCTCTCAGCGAATTTTAATTGAAATTCAAAAGTTTCCATAAGTAATTGTGACAAGTGCGTCTCGCCATTTAGCATAGCGGCAATATAATAACGCTTTATTAGCTTAAATAGCGTAATGATGGTGCTACAAAGTCTCGATAATCATGAATCATTCATACAAAAAAATTCTTTCCGAAAAAATTATTTAACTCAAATCGAAGCAAACAAAATCAACAGCGGAAAATTTCCAATTTTCATTCCCGAATTAATGAAGATCAACGTTTGTTTGAAAATAAACCAATTTCAAAAATCGTGTTGCATTTAACCGAAAATTCTGAACGGGATATCAGAACAAAACCGATCGTTTCGTTGTAATGGAATTTGAAAAACATGTGTTTCACGTGAAAAGTACATAATAAGTGCTTTCTTAGTCATAAATGTTAAGAAACGTACGAGTAGTACGTACTTGTCTATAACAATTGCATAACATTATTTTGTGTGTTGCAAAATGCACTGCATGCACTCGTCTCGTGTACGGCTGCACTATGGAAATATCTCGAATAATTACTGCAAATACACTAAAGCTCGTGATTAGAATGATGTGATTTAATTAACTTGAGATATGATAAAAAATAAATAAATTTATGGTAAATCTGAGAATTTGTTAAATTCGGAAATATTTGATTTGAGTGCTGCCTCTTAACCCCGTGACACAGTGATTATTGAAGGTGGTATAAATATCAATAAACGATCACGTTCAACAAGCTATTGATAACACTTCGACTTTTGTGTGTTAGTGAGCCCAGACTTGGCTTCCACCGTTTTCCGGACTATCATGTCTCTCTCGTAAATCATGAAACTTTATCATTTTATTGTTAACGTGCTTAGACTGGATTAAAGCAACAAAAATATAAAAATAAAAAATTTTCAGTGCAGTAAAAAATTTGTGTTTACTAGATTTTCTACGTATATTGTAGCAACCCTCGTGTTAGTTTTCTATCTCTGTTCAAGCTTGAAATTCTTCTCTCTCTTCTGTTGAGTTCGACGAGGCTAAACGGAGATGTCCTTTGGAGTTCAATTTAAGATTCGATCAGTTTTTAACGGGTCGTGAAACTTGCAGCATCTTCTTGGGAAATCTAAAAATTCATTAGCAAGTGCTTTCAATCGAATAGTAGTGCAATTAAATATTTTACTGTGATTCATTGACTACCATAGATCTACTTTAAATTATGAGAAAATTTTTGTTGTGTGGAAAATAGTGTTAACATATTTTTAAAATAAACTTAAAATTTATCAAGTGAATTTCAATCTCAATTGTCGTCATGATTAAGGCCAGTGTTAAAAATATGGTTGAACCTGAAATCAAGGTAACCAATTCAGAACCTACCGTCAAGAGTAGCCTTATTGTCGTCTCAAATCGATTACCGTTTATTTTGAGAAGAAATGCCGAAACTCAAGAGCTTGAAAGAAAGGCTAGGTGAGTTGAATGGAAAATTTCTAGATTCTACTATGACTTAGTTTTTGTCCTTACAAAATGAATGATTTGTTAGGCTTTTAAAGTGCATTTTTATAACAAACACGTTCTGCGGAAATGAATTTAGAGGACAGTTTCAACTGTTTGTTGTTTGGAATGTTTTGCTCAATAATTTGTCGCAAATTCATGAAATACTTTTGAAGTTGAATATTTTGATCACGTGATATTTGGACAGAAACAAGTCACAGATCAGGTGATAACTCTGGGGAGTATGTCGATGAGTACTATACCTAGAGACGTGTTAATTAACGATAATCCTCATACATCAATTCACTTTCATTAAACGTAGAAAATGCCAAAATTCTCTGAATTCAAATGAATTCTCATGTAAACGTTTAAGGCAAATACAGTAAATTAATAACCTTATTCTTATATGACATCAACTCTGGAATACATTTTGGTATCATGCATTGCACAGCAGGAATTTTTTTCCGCAAAATATTGTTATCTTATCTTCTAGTATTCTTATTCGAGTGAATGGAATGTTTTGATTCTATTTTAATATAATTAAAAAAGTACACAATTAAACTTAACATAACAATAAATTAACTACGAAGATTTTGTTCTATTATTAAAATTAGGTTATCAATGATTTTTTAATAGGATTAATTTGTAGTGATATAACTTTAAAATTTTCAAAGTCAAAGTCAAATCTAAATCTGAAGAAATTCCGGACGAAAGTTACCAAAATCCGGGTTAATAGATTTTTATTTGATTAATTATGAACAGCAGACACAACAAGTATTGGTTGGAGTTTATTTGTCAGTATAAAATACAACAAATTTGTGAATTATTCTATTATTCGACAAGATGTGTTTAATAAATTTATTTGTTTACTTGCTGCCTTATGTTGTAGTTGTTGTCATGAACACTGGAAATTGAAAATGAAAAAATTAAAAATGAGATAAATGTTTTCTCAGCCCGAATATTTTTAGGCCTACCACATGATTTTCATATTGCCTTGGGTCAAGATTTTCAACACATGTGAAAATGTTTCCAGTTCTTTGTAATCCACGACGTAACCTAAAACACAAAAGCGACAAGAGAATATTTCGTCGAATCGTGAAAACAGAATGTAGCTATCTCTCTCTTTCTGTCAAACACATGCTTACATTTTTATTTCTTAATGAAGTTACTCCATGTGACAAACACGCACAAACGTTTATGTTGACAGCAGACTTGTTTCAAGTTAATTAGAACAAAAAATTTTAAAAATGAATATTGAATATAAAAAAATGCTATAGCTCATTATCTTGTTTACACATTGAGACGCATTTTGTAGTTATCAGTTAACCAACCATGAACTTACATATGTGTTGCATAACTGAGTTAATGCATTTCTTGTACTTTATTATATTCCAAAGGCTTGCAAATTTATCATACTAAAAAGAAGTTGATTTTCTTAAGAGCCCTGAGTCAACGAAAGCATGATTGCCGATATCTGTAACACCTTATTGATGTGATTTACAAGAAACAAAGTTCTAAGTTACAAATATAGAACATTTTCTTATCATTTAATCCTAAAAACAAAGTATAGTCAATTAGGATTTTGTTTATTAAAGACTATTAATTGTATTCATTATTTAAAAACCACAATGACGACAATCATTGGGTTAAACTATAAACAAAACTTCAAAACTGATAAGCCTTGCTACAGTTTTTGCTAGCAAAATTGCATACGTCTTACATAAGGTGTGTTTGATAAGGTTATCATTGGCATCATGCAAGGTTCCGGTGTTTGTAATGTAAAAAATTAAAAAGAATATAATATATGACATGATGTTTATGTGTGTTTTGTCTATTTTATTTACATTATGATATAAAACTGTCCTCTATTTTGACCTTTAGGAATCATATAAGATGATTTCAAAACCACCAACAGTACGACCTATTGTAAATATTTATTACAGTTCTAGTTTATATGACGTCGGTTATAGCAGTGCAAAATCTATAAATAACATTTCCGTTTTGTTTATTACAGCGCTGGTGGTCTTGTAACTGCTGTTTGTCCAGTTGTTATCAAAGGAAATGGACTGTGGGTAGGATGGTCTGGAATGCATTTGGAAAATCCTGGTGAACCAATACCAGAATCCAATCCTGGTGATCAAACACCAACTGCAGGATTGAAATCAGATCAAGTAAAATACGACAACGAATCTTTGTAGTCATATGTTAACATAACAGTTGTCCGTTTTCAGGTTATACCTATTAATATCAATCCAGAAGTATTCGACAGCTACTACAATGGTTGTTGCAATGGAACCTTCTGGCCATTATTCCACTCAATGCCGGGAAGAACAACATTTAGTGGTGAGCATTGGCGGAACTATGTTGAAGTGAATAAACACTTTGCAGAGAAAACTGTCCAAGCTCTTGAAAAGTGTTTGAAGAAAAGCACAAGTGCAGGAACTTCGCCAATAGTGTGGATTCACGATTATCACCTAATGTTGGCAGCGAACTGGGTTAGAGAAGTAGCCGAAGCCAAGAAACTTCCGTTTGTTTTGGCTTTCTTCCTCCACATTCCGTTTCCCCCATGGGATATCTTCCGGCTTCTTCCATGGTCAGACGAGATTCTTCAAGGAATGCTTGGCTGTGACATGGTCGGCTTTCACATTCGGGACTACTGTTTGAACTTCATCGATTGTTGTCAAAGGTATTTGGGATGTCGCGTTGATCGCGTAAATTTACTGGTCGAACACAACGGACGATCAGTTAAAATCCGTCCACTGCCTATTGGAATACCTTTTGAAAGGTTCGTGGACTTAGCAAAATGTGCTAAAAGAGTCATTAAGACCAATCAGAAGATTATTCTGGGTGTGGACAGATTAGACTACACAAAAGGTTTAGTACACCGTTTAAAGGCTTTTGAAGTGCTTCTGGAGAAACACCCTGAACATCGTGAAAAAGTTAGTTTGTTACAAGTTTCTGTACCGTCTAGAACAGATGTAAGAGAATACAGGGAATTGAAAGAAGAAATGGATCAAGTTGTTGGAAGAATAAATGGACGTTTCACTACCGCTAATTGGGCACCAATTCGCTACATTTACGACTATGTTGCACAGGACGAACTCGCAGCTCTTTATCGCGATGCAGATGTTTGTCTAGTGACTCCACTTCGTGATGGAATGAACTTAGTAGCTAAAGAATTTGTTGCCTGTCAAATAAATGAACCTCCAGGTGTCCTGGTCATTTCACCATTCGCTGGCGCTGGAGAAATGATGCATGAAGCTCTTATTTGTAATCCGTATGAAATTGATCAAACAGCTGAAGTCATCCATCGAGCCCTCACAATGCCGGAAGATGAAAGAATTCTTAGAATGAGTCGACTCAGAGGTCGAGAAATGGAGAATGATGTAAATCAGTGGATGAGAAGTTTCCTCAAAGCAGTAGGAACATTCGACATTGATGATGTTGGTACGACTACCATGCAACCTGTCAGTGTTGATGACTTCGATGATTACTTACTAAGGTAGAATATGCTTAAGCAACCTTTAATTCAAAAAATCAAAAATTTTATAACTTTTCAGCTACATTGGTTACAATCATAAACTCGCCCTACTATTAGACTACGATGGAACTCTAGCTCCAATCGCACCTCATCCTGATCTGGCTGTACTTCCTCCAGAAACTCGAAATGTACTCATGAGATTATCAAACCATTCAGATGTTTACGTTGCTATTATATCTGGAAGGAACGTCGAGAATGTTAAGAAAATGGTAGGAATCGAAGGCATCACATATGCTGGGAATCATGGATTAGAAATTCTACACCCTGATGGTAGTAAATTCGTTCATCCCATGCCCATTCAGTTTGAGGAAAAAGTCAGTCAATTGTTACAGGCACTACAAGACTCTGTAAGACTTAAAATTTTAATGGTTCTCTTGGAGATATCTCATGCTCAAAATTTGTTACAGGTCTGCCATGATGGAGCTTGGGTTGAAAACAAAGGAGCTCTTCTAACTTTCCATTACCGCGAAACACCTAATGAAATGCGACCAAGTTTGATCGAGCAAGCGACAATTTTAATTGAGAAACATGGATTCAGGCCAACAAAGGCACATTGTGCAATTGAAGCACGTCCACCAGTTCAATGGAACAAAGGTCGAGCATCGATTTATATCCTCCGAACCGCATTCGGCGTTGATTGGAATGAAAGAATCAAAATTATTTATGCTGG
This sequence comes from Chrysops caecutiens, assembly GCA_963971475.1. Taxonomy (NCBI): domain Eukaryota; kingdom Metazoa; phylum Arthropoda; class Insecta; order Diptera; family Tabanidae; genus Chrysops; species Chrysops caecutiens. Next base: position 9,421,997 of record OZ020570.1, read on the forward strand.
AGATGATTTAACAGATGAAGACGCTATGGTGGTATGTTTAACATCATTATTCCTTTAACGCGAAAATTTTAAAAATAAAAATTAAACATTTTCAGGCTCTCAAAGGAATGGCTCGAACATTCCGTGTTACAACTTCCGACATAATTAAAACAGCTGCTGATCATCGTTTACCATCAACTGATTCTGTCCTTACGATGCTGAAATGGGTCGAAAGACACTTCATGGGAAGGAAGGCTCGTGCAAATTCTTTAACTTATAGAAACCGCAAACAAGATGGCATACAAATGCACATGTCTCTTGATTTAGTATCAAACAATTTAAAAAATACCGAAGTAATTTAGCAGCCTCACTCAACATATCGAACTGAGCTATCTTAGATTACATAATTTTATATTTGATTTAACTTATAAGACATTTTAACATATGGACTATAAATTTTTTGTATCAGATACGTTTTTTAAAAAACAAACAATTATTAAACTAAGCAATTTTACTTTTGGACCAAAGAAAAGGCTAATGAATCTTAAATGAAGACTAACGATGTTAAGAAAATTATACAAATATGAGGTGCTATAGAATTCGAATAAAATCAAATTTTATACTTAAGAAATTGTAAAACCAACTCAAACTAGCGAATTTAAGTTTTTCTGAGTGTATTGTTTGCAAGTAAATGAATAAACCAATGTTTTGGACAAAGTTTATGAGTGATTTCAAGATGCAGCATGAATCCACTGGAAACCAAAAACTCAAGTTAAGATGAAGTTGAAGTTTACTTCTTAAAACCACGAAGCATACTCCAACATAATTTAATTATGTTTAACATTTACGGTCTATCCCTGATTTGATTAGACCCTTAAATAGGTATACTTTCTTACTTACTTCAAGCCCCAAATAAGTGTCTTCAGACACTCTCAGTCCTTCAACTATTTCATTTTAATCGAACATTACCTACAAAGCACTTCACAATTTTTACATACAGTAAATAAACATTTATTTCGTATTTTATACAAAAGACTAATTGACTTATTAAAGATTCCTTTGTTAAGGGCGTGCAGAGATAATTCCGTGATATTTGGTAGTTTACATACGGATATAATCAAAGAAAATGACAGCCACACACACAATCGTTCATAATTATAATAATAAATTTACATTAAATAAAATTACATAATTATACGAGTAATATTTAGTATTAAGTATGCGATATAACTAACCATGAGACAATAAAGTAAAACAGAGATATTGGATACACGGCAAGAGCTTTTCTATTCGGTGGCTGGCTTTCTCCGAGGAAGATAAAGGATGCTGAAGTAAAGACGTGAATGAGCAGTTTGTGTAGAAAATGTAGTGAATATACTTACCATAAGTCGCCCAAAGGAATCCCAATAATGTCGTAAGAAGCCTTAGAATAAACAGAAGTAAAGTTTGATTTGCTAAAAGGATTACTCTGCAAACAGCTAACGCTATTGTAACTGGAGTAAGGCAATAGCCTAGGACGCAAACAGACTGAAAGAACGATCTGTAAAACAACAATTAATGGTTTTACATTATAGTAGTAGTAAATTTATTTGTTCTCACATGTTCCCTCCAAGTAATTTCGAATTCAGTGTCACAACAGCAGCACCAATCCAAACAATTACAAAAACTTGTGCAAATTCTGGACCACCATCGCTCATATCATCGTACGTTGAACCTTGAAGAATAGTCGCTAGGAATGTGCAAAGAACCAAAGGGCCCCACAAGTCCCCTGGAAAAACAAGAAAAATTGATTACGTTGATAAAAACACGAAATGCAAATTATACACACAATCTTTGAGTAAACTTGATTTTTCTACTGGGTATAAAACATGATAAAATTTCACACCCACTGCTTTGACATCTCGTAACTGAAAAATAAACTTACTAAGAACAAAATTTTATAAAAATTTATACGAAATAACATACAAAAGTCTCTTTAATTGGCTCATCTAATGTGTAAAAGTCTGGTGCACCGGGTTGTGACGTGTTTCGCGCTTTTGATGGCACTGTCATATCACCTTCCAGTTTATCACCAGGAAGATCATCGAACATCTAAATGACATGGAATTGTTGAACACAAATGATAGTTTCACATTTTATGATTAACATTTACCTCAAGTCTCGTATCCATGATTATTTATTAAATAATTAACTCAAAAATTTGTTCTTATGACACTAAACAATATTTGACACTTGTTCGGCTGTCATTGTACGAGGGTGTGCCACATCACAGCAAATCTGCTGAATTCACCTTCGACTGCTGTATTGCCATCGTACGGAGGACTTCGAAGGTATAACCTCACAAATGCTAGAAACAATTTCACGATGACACAGTTTATAAAACAAACAATCAATCAATTATATTTTCAAAAATGAGATTCATTATATTTTACTTAGTTCAAAAGCTTAAAAATTAAAGAAGTAATTTCTTAACGTAAAAATTGGATTTACAACTCACATTCAAGTCTAGGTTTGTGTCTTCATTGTCACATCCGGCAGTTCCCGGACTTGGCGCTCAGAATGTTTCCATCGCGATTACGTGGTGATATAACCACATATAACATTTAGTTCGTTAATTTGGAATTAAAACATATCTTACAAAATAATGCAGATATTTATGCTTAAAATCTGTTCTCTAATATGTTACAAGTAAATTAAACATTTGGAAAACAAGTGAAGTTCACTTTTGCGAGTAGAAGTGCAAATTTAAAGATCCGTTGCGATCCATTCTGGGAGTTGGAGAGCAGACGAATTAATATAAAACTGGAAAATTGATTGATCTGATAAGTATTCTTGTCGTAAAAAATACAATAATAAAATATAATAATTCAGAACACCCAAAGTGCTTCCGTTAGTTAAAGGATTCCAAAAATGTTGAGGTTATGTTAACCTTTTAACAAGAACTATTGTACTCGAAAAGTTTTAAAATTTAGGAATATGAAGAAGCAACATAAATTATTACTTAAAGGAGCAGTGTTGTTTGGTGTCGTTCAAGGAACAGTTCAATTTTCGTAAGGAAATGAAGGTAGGATTAAAAAATACATAATTATTGTTATATAAAATAACCTCGTTTATTTATTTAAGGTACATTGTAAAGCAATTATAACCCACTAGATATAACCCACTTATGTAGTAGGCAGCTATAAAAAGGGTTTATGTTTGAATTTGCTCATAAGCTTTATTGAACTGCATAAAGAATAGATCTGTGTCAAATCTCGTCCTCAAATTTATGACTGCCAACCAAGACTTCTTCGAGATAAGGTCGTATATCTGTTAAAAGCTAGAAAAAAGTAATAATTTATTAGAAAAGTGTGTATTGCAAATTGTAGTTACTTGGGTACTTGATCCGAGTCCATTCGTCGTTCAATGCTCCTGCAATATCCACGATCCTATCCTTAAATAATTATTAGTTATAAAGAAACCTTTAGGGTGCCCAAGTATAACAGAGTTCCACAGAGTTTTGTGATTCCTTAGATATGGAATCTAACGTGCAGAAGTTCTAGGGATCCTTTGTGATTTTGGACCACTAGATAGAAACATGTCAGGGAATCTTTGGTTTTATTGTACAAAAATGTACAAAAATGATTTGATGATTGAATATGGATTGAAAACCTTTTGAAAACTTAACAAATTTTAATTTTAAAATTCATTGAAATCAAAAAATACTTGAATATTGAAAACTTTACACACATAAACAAAAGCAATAAGAGTTTAATACATTTTGATGATTTTGTTTTTTCTTTTTGGAAATTGAATTAATTAAAAAATTTTAAAATTGCATAAATGCATAAAATAATTGAAAGGAAAAATTAAATAAGTTTTCTTAAATAAAAACAAATTCTCGGTTCAGTATACTAGTAGCAATCAAATCTTGATGAAGGTGATTCTGCCATCATCATAACTTGATTTATCATGTGTTGTTGTATTGAGTAGATTTGTTGGATATGTTATACGGTTCATACTATTCTTAACGTTTGTTTTGTAATTATATAGATTGTGTCGATAGAACTAACTTATTCTTCACTGCGAGGACAGACAATAAAATGAAATTAATTGTATAATTTATTTTATTGTTAAAGAAGTAATTTTATTTACTTCTTGTCCTTCTTGACTGGGTAATAGTGAAGGATCCATTGGAGGACACGGGCAACTTCTTCGGGTTTCTTTATCTGATAGTCGGCGAATGTTTTAAGGTTTGGTTGTTCGGATACTCTGAATGTTTTACCAACTCCATGTAATGCCTATTAACAAATTTTATGATTCAATGTGATATAAGGTGTTAATGTTCTTTTTTATCTTACCTTCATTACATCTTCATCAGTAATATCATCACCTGCATAAACAACCTTAACATTCTTTGCCCAATCCTCACCGAATTTCTTTTCAAGGATCATTTTTACACCTTCACCTGTAATAATTGTTGAGGAAAAGAGAAAACAAGGAAATTAATTTTATTGTATTTTTAATCGCGTTCAAAATTGAATTATAAGTTTCACACGTTTTTTAATATCACGTGGAGTGGTTTTTCTAGTAGATATTACCTCAAAAATAACAAATTGCTACAAAAAGTGTATTATCAATTCCAGTGAATTTAGTTCGGAAATTGTTAATTATGGAAGTGATATTAAGCAAGTTTAAGGTTTTCTTTTTTTTTTTTTTTTTTTTTGGGAAAAGTTGTTGGGTTTAACAAGAAATCAATCTGTTGTGGGAAGTAATTTGTTTTGTGTTAATAGACTTCTAAGAATTCGATGGATTTTAAATCAGGTAATTAAAGCTTCAAGATACAAGGACACAAGTTTTCTAAAAGGGAAATGCCCTTGATGAAGTAATTATTATAAAAATAAATTTTATTAAAATTAAATGTTTTTTTATTATGATACCAAAAATAATTTTGAAAATATTGTTTCAAATGCATCGCAAATATATTAAAAGAAAAATCGGAGAAATTTTTGATTCCAAAACAAAAATAGAAAAAGGAATTCACCGATTGGTCTGCTCTTGTGTATAACAGTTTTATCTCTCATCAAAAAACAAAAAACCTGTTCGCTTGTGGTTAGAAAGAGAAGAAATAGACTGGAAAATGGATTGAATTCATGATGAATGATTCTCAATTTGGCATGCAAGAATTCAATAAATTTGAAGTTTTGCAGGGTAAGAAATGTTTGAAATGTTTAAAAGGGGGAAATAATCGAAGGCTTAAAGGTTTAAATTCAAGCAAAGACAGCATTGCTGGGGTAGAAATATCAATCAGTATAAATAAGGAAAGATAAAGTTAAGGATCGAGTCTTTTAAGTTTGAAAATGCTAAGATTAAATGAATTAAAGCGAAAAATAGGCAGAGGAAGGTTCGAAAACAACCAATTCATATTTTAAAAAAGGTAGATACAGATTTATTTTTGAAACAATTTTGTGCATTTTGTCCAAATTATTCGCCGAAATTCTAAACTTACTGTATCCACCTGAGAAATTTTTGTATTACTTATCCTTGTTGATGTGTGAATTTTAGGGAAGCTTTGAAAACATGTCGTTAAAAAATTGTTTTTTTCTTGTCACTGTTTTAAAACTTACCAGAAAGAAGGATATTGTCATGGAAATTGTAATATTATACAAAATGTTCTTTAAAATTTTTAGTCCTTATTTATGTGGACCATTGTCTTATGAAATAAAGTCTTTAATTGATAGAGTGTATTGTGGCGTATTTTGTGTAAAGTGTTTTAAGTGTTTTCTCGAGATGTAAATGTAAATTAAGAAGTAATATAAATTCTTCACTGTTTATAGGGTTTCCAAAATTTAAACTAATATTATAACGAAATCAAGCATCTACGTTGGAACAGGATATGAATACCTTCTATTCACACAAACGTCATCCCACCGGTTTCGCTTTTATGACGAATTGGAGAATCGGATGGAGAGCGGATATCAAGAACAGGACTATAGTGTGGATGGGGCCTAAATGATGACATCACCTTTCCGAAGGTGCTGATGTGTAACAAAAGAATTGTGATTCGTAACTCAGAGAACCGTGATTTATAAAACTTTAGATGTGACAGACGACAACAATTTGTTACAGAAATAACGTATGAGTTCTATTTTAGCGTTGCAAATCTTAAAAAGTCATCTCAGCTATGGATTTTTTCCTTCACAAAACAAAGCGTAGGAGTACGAATTTTATCCAAAGCATTTTTGTATTATATCAAATTACCTACAGCAAGAAAAATATATTTTATAGCTACATAAAGTTTATTGATTCCACACTGGAATATATTATGTGTACATATGTCCAAACTGATGGTTATAAAAACGTTCAAAGAGTCAATTTGCGTTGATGTAATTTCACGTTAAAGTTAATAATATCACTTTAAAATGACTTTTATTTTCCACAATTTTTATATTTTCTCCAAACCAGTGTTTTGTTTTTATTATTTTCAAATTTAGAAAATTTTGGATTATTGCCAAAATTTTTTCGGCGTGCGGCATTAATTAATTCACTCAGCGTTATTTTTGTCATAAATATGACATATTCATTTCGTGCTTTATTTACTTCAATTATTAGTTCTATAACATGTCAATGACAAAATTAACAAAATTTATATCATCTGCAAATGTGGTCTACTCTAAAATTTTAAAATATCCTTCCCTTGCAATTGTTTCTAATTTAGTTTAAATTTCTTGACTGTATTAGGAATTTGTGAAGTTGTGATATAAACATTTATACACCTGTGATTCTGATTCGTGTTTGAGAAGAACACTTTGAAATCTAGATCAGATTTGCCATGACGCAGACTTTGATTAATTGAGTGTACGCAATTCTATAAATATCCTCCAAAACCAAATACAAGTGATGGGGAGTTTAATTGGAGCATTCCTGGCGGATAATTTACATGAGGCAGGAATTGAAATTTTCCAAAAGTTTTGATTTGACTTGAAAAAATGTTGTTTTCATGTTTTATTTATTTCAACTTGAATTACTGCCTCAACACCTGCTCCACCACCATTTATTGGATAACCACAGTTGGTGGGAAAGAGTTAATGTTTCATCTAATTATTTCTTTTGGTGATTTTTGAAGCAATATCAAACACTAAAATTCTACAAAATAAACAGTAAAATCAACTTTAGTTATTTATAAGATGAACTCAATACTATAAACAATTTTCTTTAATAAAGCATAAATTTTTCTTAAGTGGCAAAATGAGATGTTCAATATTTACAAATTCTTCTTTAATTTTATTTTATTTTTAAAACGTATCAATTTGTTTCGATGATAGTTTTATTTATATTTCATTTCAGATTTTATTTTATTTGAATTTTACAAAATTTGCTGAAAACTTTATTTCGCAGAAATCACAAAAAGGCAGATGTTTAATCTCATAATAAACGTTAAAAGGAAACTTCCAAACTTCCGTTGAGACGATGAAAATTATAGCCCCATTTTCTCTTGGACACTTGGGAATAGCGATAGTCAATAGAAATCTTATGTTAAAAGAAAAACGAAAAATCTCTCAAATGCATTCACTCACAAGACTCATAGCTTGCGTGTAGTTGAATGTATGTATGGGTTGGGTGAGTTCTTAAAACTGTCAATGCTTGTATGAATGCATTCATATTTCATGCTATATCAATTTGAATTTTAACAACAGATAAATTTTATAGTGCTAACTTCCAGATTTTATCTAGATGATAAAAATTTTGTAATAAGTGTAAATGAGGTTAGTTTGATTGTGGTAGTTTCCATCTTATAAGATATATAAATTGCATTAGAGTATTTGAAAGCAAATTGCAATGCAATTCACAGCACTTAGAAACGGGTGTCCAAATGGTCGTGGATATAAATAACAAATCCAATTTAAGTGCATCTGTATGTGATATCTGTAGCTCATAAAATGTTTGTGATTATTAGAAGCAGATTTCAAGTGAATGCAAACGCATTGCACTATATCAACCCACGCTGTGTTCGTCACGGTTTAGCAGTATACTTTGAATAAAACTTTTATCCTCATAAAATACGTTCTCTACAGAAAACAAAAACTCTCTACAAAATTTTTGTAGTGTAAAAATAAAACGAACGTCGAGCATGAAAACGAATTTTCTCAAGAGGTCCATCGGGTGAATAAAAATATTTTTAATTTTAATTTGATAAATTCAACAGAAAAAAAAGATTTATTAAATATTTTGGAAACCCTAAAACGTTTGCTGTTTTTTTTGTGTGTGAATTTTGTGTTTATTTTTGTCGATTCGTGTTTCTGTATGTTTGTGTGAACATTTTTAAGAAATTATTTACAAAAATAATTTAAAAATAAAATAAGTCGAGTTAAAAATAAAACTTTCTACTTTACCTTTATCCCAGTTTAGTGGTGGTTTAGCTTCAATTGCATGATAACCATCAATGATTTGGAAACCATAGGATTTGATAATGGCCTTGGCATCAGTCTTGAATTTCTCCTTGAGTTTTTCATTAACACCTTTGTAGTGATAAGTCAAGGAGATTTTCTTATCTTCAACCCATGCTGGTGAAACAACGACCTGTACGTGAAAATGAAAGATTTCTAATATTAATATTATAATGAAAAATAATTCAATTATATTACCTTCTCTTTGAGTTCAGCTAAAAGTTTTCCGTATTTTTCCAAAAGTGCTTCAGGCATTTCAATCGTGAATTTAGCCTTATCGGGTAATTCAACTTCTAACCCATTGTTGGCACCATAAATGATATTTTCTAATTTTAAGTGTTTCTTGATATCATCAAGCGGACGACCAGACATAATAGTAAGGCAAATATTTGGATGTTGAACAACTTTCTTGATATTCAACTCATTATCCTTTGGCATAGCAGCAAGGTCTTGGGTTAAAGGAGCAAGAGTTCCCTCAAAATCCAAAATGAGGGCAAGAGTTTTATCTGGTTCCAAGTATCTACCATAAACACTCTCTTATTTCAATACCAGTGACTTTAATTTTAACAATCACTTACCCATCTAAATTCTTGACAAGTTCTTCATGAGACTTCAATAGTGGTGCCTTCTTTGGTTCAGCCATTTTTCTTGACTTTCACTTAATTATCACTTAAGAACAAATTGAATTTTTTAAATAACTAAATATTCCCAACCACAGAAAAGTGTATATACCGCCCGAACGACACAACACTAATGAGCAAACGAAACTTTGTTCTGGACGGTGGCCATTTTTACAAATGGCGGAATTACTAACACTAGTTCAAAAATACTTTTTCGAATTTTTCAAAAACAAAATATCGATTCTAATATAACTTCCAACTTACACAAATAGCCAGCAAATTTTCGATGCTAAATTTAATACAAAATACACAAAAATGTTCGTGAGAAAATTTTTCAAAAATAAAATTTTTCGAAAAAAAACTAAAAAAGTTTTAAACAAAAATTTTTTTTTAACAAGTGGAAATCAATGAGAATTTCATTTTTATGTTTTGTCACATTTGAACATAAAGCATCTTTTGGGAAATTTGAAAATTATTTAATTTTCTTTCGCTCAAAACTATAATTTTAATTTTTTTGAGTTTTGTAAAAAATATGTGGAACTTATAGTTTTTGCAAATTGCTCAGAATCAAGGGAAGGAAGCTTTCTATCATGATAAAAATAAGATAATGTGGATATTCTTAAGACTCTTAAAATTGTCCCTGAATTCGATTCTAGCCGCAATTAATCAAATACTCGGACATTTTGGATTTGCGAAAGAAAAATTTATTTTTAGAAATTTTTATTTTCAATTGTTTGTTGTCGTGTCGTGCCGATTGAGTATGTCTCATAATTTTGAGCCATCTTCGTTTTTGAATTGCTTGATTTTCTTATCCGTAATTAATTTTCTAAAATATCAGGCGAATTTTGAATTTACCTTATGGTCTCTGTTCTACATTTCATCGATCGTGAATCAAGGATCATGAACCTCTTGGATCCTTTTATAAATCTTCATTTATGAGCTTGGAAATAAGGCTGCATCTGTATTTCGTCTTACCAATTCTCAAAGACAGTTTGAAGTTTTATAGACTCTTTCTTAAAGGACTGATGATGGAAAGTTCTACCATTCAGTCTTTGATGATCGACACATGCCAGAGACAGACACTGACCCCATCATAACTGGTTTGAAATCTAATTTGCATCTGCAATCTTTCATGTTTTAGTATTTTCAGAAGTCTCACGCTTAAGACAAATTTTTGACAATGATAGAACTGATGTTATCTCTTAAGATTCTTGATAGTATTTTGAGGATTATATTCATGATGACGTTACAGTGAAAGCGCTATCCGATAGTCCGGTACTTTTAGTCATCCGGCGTTTTTCTTGGCAAGTGTTACAAGAACTATGCATTCGCCATGCAACGTCCCCTCACCGGTGGTCATAACACTGCATGTGACGTGACCGACTGAAGGCGATAAAAATTATTTTTCGTTTCTTCGTTTAAAGTTTGCGTTTAAAATTCTTTAAGATTGGTTGAGCTCTGTTTATTGTTTAATGCACAGTTTTCTTTTCCTCCCGGTAATTCGGTGTTATCGACAGTTCGGGCTTCTACTGTAATATGTTTTAGTCAATTTTATTTAAGATCAACATTATCTGCCACCTGGACCATTTTTGAATCTCGGCGCATTTAAAAATCATGATGTATTCTTTATTTATACCAGATACCGCAGTGTATGACATAAAATTATTTTCCTGTTTCTCTGGGGCTATGAACTCTAAATTTCCGAATTACATAATAAGTGAAAATTTCAACTTGATTTTATTTTCTGTAACAAATAATAATATTAAAAAAAATTAAAATTTCGTAACCATTCATGTCACAGTTTAATAGATTTGGCAAATATCCAACTTGTTCAGATCGTTAACAATGTCAATATCACATTTGTTTTATCACTGGGTTTATATTTAGATACTTTCCATTAATATACGCGTGGGATTAGTTGAAATATATTGGAAATGAAAGTGATATTGAAGTGATTATCGTCTCAAAAAAAATCTCGATAATGATTTCCTTCTTATCATGATTGCAATTTTTGACGTGATTTCATGAAGGTGAACGTTTCGTCGGTGACATTGACAAAACTGAGGGCTGAAAGTTCGTAGACACTGGTCAAATTGTTGCCACAAAAATTCACAGCATGATTGCCTCAAATTGAGGTGATCCAATTGTGCAGTCAGTGACATCAAGTCTGAGGGAAGAAGTCAATCAAGCCAAATGTGCAATTGCTAGGTCACAACTTTGATGTGTGACCTTCCATTAACATGCTGATAAACCCTCTGGATTCGAATTGAAGATATGAGGAAACTCAGAATAGTCGCCCCAGAAAGTTGACGTGAAAAATTTGAAATTTTTATTTTTATGAAATGCAAACATATTTTAAGCTAAATAAAAATCAAAACAAAAATTTAACTTGAATTTGATAAAAAAATAGACTTCCTCCATTTCGAATTTGCACAGGCAAGTTTCATTGGTTTTTATTTAGAAATAATAAATTTACCCCTTAAAATTTGATGTGATATGACGATAAATATGTCAGGACATGAAAGTGATTTTATATTTTTTTCTAATACACAAGATATTAGCAGATGTGTGTTTGTGTGTGTAGAACAAATTTTTTTTTTTAAGTTATTAAAAATCAAAATTAATAATAACTTTGATGAAAGAACAAAAACAATATGGTGTCTGCAAATCTTCAGATGTTTTTCGGATTTGTTTCGGATATTAGGAAGTATAAATCTTGGAAAGTATTTCTGATGAGTTATAAAAATCCACTAAAGTGGTTTGAAGATATGCGCAATGGAACTAGAAATTCCTTCCTAAAACTTGTCTCTCATCACAGCAGCTTATGTGATATGCAAATAACACAAACTTTGATTTGTGTTAATGTCGTAAATTAGAAGGAATATCTACAAAAATTGTCCCGAATTTGTCAAAATCTTTACAAAAACTTTCACTTGATTCTCATGTTCATTTGAAATTCTTCAAATCACTAAACAAATCCTCAGACTTAGAATTGTGCCAAAACAAAAATAGAGATTCATTGTCAAAAAGTTGATTTTATGTTTTTTCACAGAAAATATATATTTTGTATTTAAATCTGGCAATGTATGTCAGGTAATAGTCAAGTGCAAGGTGGGTAATTGATGTGGAAAAAATTAACAAATTGTAGTAACATCCACTGCTAATTATTCATGCCTGACAGAAGAGTCTTTTGGGGACTTCTTCATTTTTGTGAAAGCTGCCAACAACAGGACATGACGCCATATTCAAAAATTGACAGTAGATTCAATGTGAATTTGTTGATCTACATTTTCGTGTTTGATCTGAAAACTTGAACACTGTGTCATGGAAATTGGCAAAAGAACTGTGACAAGGCTTAGGACTTTCCTAGAAAGACGTCTTGCTTCCTCGCTTCATAAATCGTTTATCATCAATGAAAGTCGACTTTCAATTGAATACGTTCAATTAAAATTGAAAACGAATTGACTGCTTCAAATTATGGTTATTGGTTCATGGTTTCGATAACTAAAATTGTCTGGGACTTGAATCACAAACAAGTAATCAGATGGCGCATTCCCATACAACGAGTTGGCACCCGATTTTGAAAGCACTTTTCAGGAGCTTTTGCCAAATCGTTGTTGGGAATGTGAAACTTTGAAGAGCTTGCTCTCTTCAAAGTTTCATTTGTTTTTAGGGTGAAAACCGGTTTTGAATTTATTTCATAGATCGCAATGTTCTATGAAATAAATTCAAAACCGGTTATATATTTACGTAGCTACACACACCACCAAAGGGATTGTTGGCAGTGTGTTGGTACATAAATTCTGGTAGCGAATTTTTCGAAAATTCTAATTGAATTTTGTTTCCCAACAACAACAACAATCCCTTTGGTCGAGTTGAATGACCTTTGGTTCATTCAACCCGTAGCAGGTGAATTTTTAAGGATTATGTAAAATGGTAAGTTTATTTACGAATTACAGATTAGAGAACATTATGGTTTCCGGGAACCATAAATTAATCAATTTTATTCCGGTTTTGAGTGGTCTTTTCCGGTAAAAATTTGAATTTTCAACGGTTTTTTGCCCGTAGCAGCTAAACAAAGCGTCCTAGAGGGTACATATGTATGACTGACTCCCATTATTTTTTTATTTGCTTCCTTTTTTTCATACATTATTTTGCTCTAAATTGAGTTTTTAAAAATGTACAGATAAAAGTTAGGGAATATGATAGAATTCAGATTTTGAATTTTTAACAGATTTTTCCCCCATAACTGCTAAACTAAGTATCTTAGGAGGTTCATATGTATGACCAACCCCAACTATTTTTCTATTTCCTATCTTTTTGGCATGCATAATTTTTCTCTAGATTGCTTTTTTGAAAATGCATACAAAAGTTAAGATATATTAAAAAATTCAGATTTTGAATTTTTAACAACTTTTTGCTTGTAGCGGCTTAACTAAGTGTCCTAGAGGGCCCATATCTATGACCGACCCCCATTATTTTTCTATTTTTCACATTTTCTTTCTGCACTTTTGTACTATAAATTGAGTTTTTAAAGGTGTACAGACAAAAGTTAGGAAATGATAAAATTCAAATTTTGCTCGTAGCGGCGAAACTAAGGATTTTAGGGGGCTCATATATATGACTGACCCCCAGTATTATGATATTTTCTATCTTTCTTTTACACATTATTTTTCCCTACCATGAGTCTTTAAAGGTGTGTCCATACAAAATTCTAATTTAGAATTTTTAACACTCTTCTACTCTAGCGGCTTAACTATCCTAGAGGGCTCATAGAGGGCTCATATGTCAATCACTCTTTGAAAAACTCAAAACCTAATTGAATTGCATCATATGATTGTCTCCGACCGTATTGAGAATTGCATAGTTTATAAAGTTTATAGGTACCTAGTATGTAGTTGTAATTTAATTGTATAGTTTAAAATTTAATTAAAAAACCAAATAAAATTTTAAAGATATTTAAAATAATTTTCTTACTCAAAGTAAGTTTAGTTTACATTCATTTCATATTCTATATTTGTTAAAATTGAATCCAAAATTTTCCGCTAAGATACCTAGTTTAACGCAATTCATATTCGTATATTTTTCTTATTTTTAACAAATAAGAAATTATATTGTATGTATATAAATAAACTTAGATTTAATGATGACGTTTATTTTAAGGTTACGAAAAATTGGTTTTTTATCCTGAAAACGGTTATAGTTATAGTTTTTTTCTTAACTTATAGAATACGGAAAACTTTTCAATAAATTTAATGAAGAGAAGACCATCCTGAGATGATAATTTTTGATAAACTCCTTATTAAAGCAACATAAGCTAAATCTATTTAACATTCAATTATTGAAGTCAATTTTCAGTAATTTTCGGAAAATAAGTAAAATAAAATTTCGGAAAAAATTATATCAATATATCCTTCAATTATTGTATATTAATATATGTAAATATTTGTGAAATTTGATTCATTTTAGAGGTAGGGTACACTTAAACTAATTTTGCATTACTGATTTTTTTTAAATTTTTTTTTTTTATTCAGTTCATTTCAAGGGGTGGAAAATATTTTGACCCCCCTCCCCTACCACCGGGCCTTATGTAAAAGGCAGATGTGTATGATTTGCATCAGAGTTCTGCTTTAATTCAAAGTTCTTGTGTTCGAAGTTCAAAATGTGCAATATATGTACTTCCTTATTTTCGAAAAATGGCGAAAAGTGTCAAAATTTTCTTATGAGCTCTTCGCGGAATAAAATTGAAAATTTAGTGTTTTGGAACGGAAAAACCAATTTTTCCCCCATTTAAAATGAAGATAACTTAAAAAAAAAAATCACTAATAAAAAATTAGCTTATGTGCACCATACCCCATCATTTTTGTCTCCCATAAAATTTAGATGTTTGATTATTTTTTCGGTTAATTGATACTTTTCAAGAAAATTCGTCAAAATATTATTTTTTTTAATTTTTTTATATTTAATTTACATATTTTTTCCCGAATTAATAAAAACAACCAATACATACAAAAATTTCCATTTTCAACACGGCAAACAGAAATTTTTGTGTGTATTTCCCTGTACGTGAGTAAACTGTACTCACGAATGTACACACCCAAATGATTTCTGCTGGTGTGAGCGAACCGAAAATTTCTGAAAATGAATATTTTGTTCCATCCACCGAATTTTACTTCCCCCCCTTTCTTCTTATTGCGATGTTCCCTTCCCGCAACCCACAAACTAGTCGACACAAACTAGCAGACAAATTTCGCTCTCAGAGCGCATAAAACATGCGCTCATCAAAAGCTTTATGTCCGCTAGTAGCTGTCCGCTAGTAGACAAATTTTGTGCCAACACGATGTATGGCAATAGGACATCTGAATAGTTGTCTGTGCTTGAATATTTTCCAAAGTTACGAAAATTTTAAATTTACAGAAATTGAAAATCTCTTAGTTTTTGCATAAACGGAGGCGTTATGTAAAATCAATTTTGGCAACACAAGAAAATATTTTGCTCTTGGCTTGAGCTGGTGCCCTAGCACCTTTGTTCATTAATAAGAGAGAGCCTCTTGACACAGTTCAGCCTTTGATTTGACCACAGACAATAACTATCCAGATATCGCGATCCCATACATGACTTCGGAATCAATTTTTTCCAACAACAGACACGTAACAGCAGACAAATGTCGCATGGAGCGTATGTGCTTTGGAACGACTGCGACATCTGAAGCACAGTCAATGCGCTTGAAACGGAGTCAAATATCCAATATTCGATTTCAAATTTGGATTTCAAATATTCAATATTGGATTTCAAATTTGAATTTGAAGAGAAAACAGCACAAAGCAATAAACTTGGAATTTATCTATTCTGTAACCATACTACTCTACATGACCATTGTATTAAAGAGATTGATTAATATACATACTAACAAAAAACACTTATTATAATTTTATCCCGTTTTCACGGAAAATCTTTGGCGCGAACCTTGACTACGCCTTTCGGTATTTTGTTATTTGGTAGAATGCGCCATGGCATTGACTAGGTACTAAACTTGGGCTTATGATTTGTTTACATATGAGCGGTTTGTCTTAAATGTTTATGTTTCGCTGTTAATGAGTGGTCATAGTTTCTGTGAGCATCAATTTTGAGTTATGTACCCAAACAAATTGTATTCATTTAAGAACTGGAGGTAGAGTTCAATATCCTTTTTTACAAAAAGAACCGCTTTTAAAAAGTACTTCTGAAATTAGTTCTACACAAAAATTAATTCAGTACAAAAAGTAAATCAACTTAAGACGATTGCATCAATAAAAACCGAAGTTTATATCTCTATCTCAAATTGCTAAATAAGGACAACCGCAAATCCCGAATTTATTATACCTAATACGTCAAGTAAATCACTTTGAAGCAGGATACTTCTACTTTAAGAAGTAGATAATTTATCTACTTGAGAAAACTCCATAGAATAAAGTGAAATAAAAAATTAAATTGTTTTATTGAAGTTGACTGTATTTAATGCATTCTTAACTAAAATTATTCTTATATATTTTACAATAATCTACAGGTGATATTAGTTAAATCATGTATCACCCTATATCACTATGACTAAATAACAATAAAAGCTCGAATATATTTTTAATTAAAGTATTCGCAATGAAAAAATTTCCATTCAAAGTTTTATAGCTTTAAAGTTTAAAGGAATTACCCATCAAAACTGATACAGTTTTGGGGATATTCGTATAAATTGTTCGTAGTGGGCGTTTAGAAAACCCACCATATCGAAATATAACATTAAGTAAACTTTGGACATCCTGTTGAAGTATCAGGTAGCTTTACTATGCTGATTGAGTTAAAGTTTCGCTTAAAGTATTTTTGGAATCACGTCTAGTTGTAGCTGCTATCATATAGCATATATTGTATCGGTTTTACTTCTGTGAGACCTGATTCTCTACCCATTTCAGCAACAAGCGAACTTCATCAGGTGATGAAAGCCTGTAGTCAGCGTAGGTCTTGATGTCTGGATTCTGTGAAACCCTGAAGGTTTTCCCTGATCCCTTCAACACTCTCATGGCATCTTCATCAGTAACATCATCTCCAGCAAAAATAACTTTAATATTGTTGCTCCAATTTTCGCCAAAATTCGTTTTTAGAATTTTCAATGCAGCTTCACCTGAAATTAAGTGGAGAATTTGTTGAAAATTTACTTCAAAAAAAGTGGAATTAATTTCCATAGAAACTTTTACACTCAAAATGAACTTTGTTTCTTCAATATACTGCGCGCATTTTAAAGAATCAAATAGATAATAAGTATTACTAATTAATAAACATAATATTTGCGTCAGAGAAATCAATGAACCGAATTTAATGTATAAAATCCTTATCAGCTTGACAGGGAAATCTCATTTTGATAAGACAAAATAGTCGCCATTTATTTAAGAAAATTCGTTTTCTTATTCGCGAAAGCTAGAAACCAACACCTGCTCATTCGCATCAAGAAGTTCCATTGAAAATTTTTTATAAATTTTACTACGAAATTTTTAGCTATAGAATTTTCTATACTACGAAAAATTTATATATAGAAAATGTATGAGTAAACATCGGCTTTTTTTACTTGTAAACTTTTTAAGCTTTCTGACGAATTAGAGACATTGCCAAATTAAGTTTTATGTAGATCTATGTTTTCCATGTTAAGCGATCCGATGCTTTGTTGTTCTTAAATGTCCCTGAGTTGGAGCTTTCGCACGTTTTCATTTTATGATCTTTTGAAAAAAATTATTTTTTTAATTTTAGAAATCGTCAAACGGATATTTTACTTAGATGGTAAAAGTTCAATTCGTTAAAATTTCGTTGCTTTCGGATAGGTCAGTTGCTTGGAGAGCCGAAGAAACCGAAAACTCGTTGTTCGAGAGAAGAATATTGTTTTAACTCAGGTCAGTTAGCTTTTGTAAGCGTGCCAAACTCAGCTTGAATATTTTGAAATTCTTGTGGCGTGCTTGGCAGAACTCGGTTCCGGGAATTCCAAATCATTTTTCAAAATTTTTTTGAATTTATTTCTGAATCGTAGTTGATAAAAAGCAGAAGCATATTTTCCGACCACGCTTTTAGATAATGCGATAAAAGAGTGAAAGCTTTTTTTGATATTGCGCATGATTTTTTTATCAAAATTTTTTGTGATTTTTCGCGAATTTTTTTTAAGCCTAATCAGAAATCAGGTCAATTCCTGAAAGTTTTATGCTTTCTATGAGGCGCAAATGACACGCATTTGGCACGCAGTCAGCCCACGGTTGAGTCCTTTCCAAAATGAGTCATTTTCATGTTTAACAAACAGTAGCACACGGACAGTATTGAGTTTTCCCGAATTCGTTTAATCTATTTTTAACATATTTTTATAATTTAATTTAATTGTCCATTAAATCAGACTTTGTTTGTAGCTTTCTTTCTTCGTTGTTTAAAAGAATATCATCTTGAAGTTTTTACAACAAATTTTCACGCGTTCGACAAATGATTTTTTCAAGAACGAAGCTTTTCTTTACGAGGAATTTTTCCTACAGTACGCTTTTCTTTGTATGAATACTTTGTAATTTATTTAGTTTTTATTTTTCATATTATTTTTAACATGATCACGTTTACAAAAGCTGAGTGTTTCCCTTTATCATGGAGGCGCACTTTTCATTTTTCCGAAAGAAAGTTCATTTCATGTAGGATGCATTTTTGAATTTTATGAGTAATATCTACTTTCGGTACATACCTTTGTTCCAGTTAACTGGGGGTTTTCCATCAACTGCGAAATGAGCCTGACCAGCACGGAATCCGTGTTTGCGGATGATTTCGAAAGCTTTCTGTTTTTGTTCGTCTGTGAATTCGGGAATTTCCCGATAATGATAGCAGATGGAGAAACCTTTATCTTCAACCCAAGCCTCATTGATAGCGATCTGATTATGATTTGATAAGAATATCACTTCACTATATCACTATTTTCATGAATTAAAAACTCACCTCGTCTAATTCTTCGAGGATCAGATGGTGGTTATCCTTGACTTCTTGAGGCAAAGGATAGATCCAACGAGTTCCATCAGCGTGTTCGATTTCCAAGCCGTGGTTTCCGGCATATGTGATATGATCGATGGCGACCTTCTTCTTGACATCAGCAATGCAACGTCCGGATATGATGGCCAGGAAGATGTTCGGATTGACTGCCAAACGTCTGAGGACCGTTTCCGTTTCCTTCGACATGACAGTCAACTCGGGCTCGTCTAGAATCGGAGCCAATGTGCCGTCGAAGTCGAGCAAGAGAGCGACTTTCTGTGGTTTGTCGGCATAACTGAAAATTGAAATTTTAATTTATTTCTTTATCAAATTGAATTTAAATTAATTTAATTTACCCATTCAAATTTGTAATGAATTCATCACTTGATGAAATAAGTTTAACAATTTGTTGTTCAGGCATTTTTATTTTATTTAACTTTAAACTTTTTGTACAAAAATGATTTTGAAGATTTTCAAAATTTCCCTTAAACACTTTCTTTGCAAATGCAAATGTAAATGAGTTCAATTTGAACAGTTTTTGTAAAATTTTTGAAAATTCACTTATTTTTTCAATTTCACAAAATAACAAATATTTTATTAATAATAGTTTTTTGAAAAATATATTTTCAGTTTATTTAGAACTTTTCACTTTGTTCTGTAACACTTCAGATGTGTAAGACACTTTTGAGACTAATGCTGGCCAAATATTGATAACCCAACTGTTATATAGGCTCGGGGATGGTATGAAAAAAGTTCTGATTCGGAAAATAAACAAAAATTCGTAAACAGAAAAAAAAATTGTTATTCTCCACCGGAATTTCTGTGTATGTGTGTGGGGCTGAATTCGCCCGAAGCTCTTTCTTTTCGAATTCAAATTCGCCGTGATTTATTCGTTTGTCTCTTTGGATGTATGATCAATGTGGTCTTGTGTTCTTGATTTTGATAGTGTTGTGGATGTACGCATATCACGACTGGTCGTAATCTCGGGAGAAGAGCAGAGCGACCACCAGATCAATCAGCTGATCGCAACGTGCTTTTTTGTTTAGTGCGGGTGGACACTCTCCGCCTCTCTTCCATGATGTCTCCCTTTGTGCGTGCAGCTCCAAAAGACAATAGTGGATCTGATGGGGGTTTTATTTGCATATTGCTCCATGGATTGGAATGGATTGTCCACTAGTGCAGGTGAGTTCACGTGGTTATCATGTGTCCGGGGGAGTATTTGCCGCCACATGCTACGATACTGTTTTTGTTTACATTTTCATGGATACCATGGCATTGGAGCATTTGGGGGGGTCTTGAATTCTCATCGATTTTATATTTATCTCATACGCATACATGTTTGAATCCATCAAACGCCGCAAAAAGCGTGCCTCATGTCGGAGAAGCGCTTGATTGGCGCTTAGTCGCTGGGAGAAAAAAATTTCGTCAATGATTTTCTGTTTCAGTATATTTCTTTTTGTGATGGAGTAAATAATTTTGTTTTTTTGGAAATCCGCATATTTTAACTAATTTTATACGCAAATACTTAACATTTGCTTAGCGTTTGAACATTTCTCGAGCGCGCTCTGCTTCAAAAAGTTTGCATGTGTCCAACTCATGATAGCGTTTTCGCAGCAGAAAATGTTTTTTATTTTTATATATTTCTTTGCGGATTTAATGATGCTACAATTTTATGAATTCAATGTATTTTGCTTTTATTGAATATTTATCACAACATTATCTCCTAAGACGTCAACGTTGACGTTTTACTTTTTGAATTTGAATGTGTTAAGTGTCAGAGCGGTTTCGAAATGCGGACAATTGTACCACGTAGGAGTAACATGCACTTCTCTCGTGATTTTCCGGCTTGTGGATCATCAAACATTTTGTACACGTCCTTTAAAGGATTGCCAATAGGATTAATCAATCATTAAGGATTTTTTAAAGATTTGTAGCCCAACGAATCCGTCTTGAAATGAACATGACTTGGATATCTAATCATTTCTGAAAAGTTCTTCAACAGAAGTTGATAAGTTTTTAAGAAGTTCCTTATTCAAAAAGGTGCCAAACTGCTGAGGAACCGTCCTTAGAGGAATCCTCATCTAGCCTCATGAGGATATTTATCTTTTTAAGGACAGCTGCTTGTTATTTGCAGAAAAATTTTCGCCTGCAGATAACTTGAAAAGGAAAATGTTTATCAACATTTAAAAGATTCCCAGTCATGTTTGGGTTGTTCTGGAAAAGTTTGAATATAAGCTACACTGAATTATCATGAAGGAAAGCATATTAATCATGCTTTAAACAATTGACAACAAATCCTGATCAATTATTATACACTTCTGAAGGATCTTGTCGACGATCGTCTGGTGGAATCAGGACAATAAGTCAAGTCATCATGATTTGGAATGTTTTGCAAATTTAATAAAGGACTGATTAAGAACGAGAAGCTGGAGGACGTTTAAAGGAATCATCCTGAATGTCCCTGAGCATTTAGTTAAAGTGTGGCTCTTACAATGTGATTTCAAAATATCTGATATTCTGTTTATTATTACTGAAAGTATTGATAATAATGTTCTTAGATTCAAGTACAAGTGTCCGAAGGAAATTACATTATTTTATGAGAAAAGCCTCCAACTACGCTTCTTAAATTATTAGAGCAATAAAAACAAAATTAAAAATAAATTTTTTAAAAAAATTATATTGTTTCAACACGTTTTTTACTAATTGCTCGGCTTGTGGCAAACAAAGTTCATGTATGTAGTGCCTTTGAAAACGTGTAGAACATTTCTTGAACGAAAATAAAGTAAAATTTGATGAAATCATGCGATGGATGGCTGTTCAGTGTTCTGTCCAAGATGTGTTCATCCGAAAGATGTTCTTGTCAAGTGACACAATTGTATCATTTTTAGCATCATGTCCTTGGATCCTTTTTCCTCTCAGTATTTTGACTTCCATTTATAAACAGTTCCTTCCGGAAACCTTCCTGGAAGTTGTTCAAATCAATTTAGAGCAAAGAAATTTGATAGAAATTTCCCATCAATTGCCATTTAAGAAAGTTCGCTGTCAAATTGGTTTCCCATACTTTCGTACGTGGAATGAATTTCGATTGAGCCTTTTATTTTTTTGTAAAGGGATACATACATCAACGGAAGTCACTATACAATCCAGTTAAAAACCAAATCAATATCAAGTTCAAGGGCAAGGGCAAGGAATGGAAAATATTATCAAGATTTTGGATTGTTGAAAATTTGTCCAATTCTTATTTTAGTTTTCCGTGTAATTTTCGTGCCAAAAAACCCCAAAAATTTTTACATAACTCACGACGTCTAGTCTGTGGTCAAGTTTGAGTTTTCATCGTACGAAATGATTTGTGGGAAAATCGATGGGAAAAAATAAAAAATTTTCTTGGATGAGAAATTTTTGTATTTTGGGAAAAATCTTGAACTCGAGAATGAGTTCGAATTAAGTTCATCTGCATCTTGCTGATACTTATTAATAACAGGACAAAGAATAGTCACAGATAAATTTGCGAAACTTTTCCAAATCTCTTGTGTCATCTTCAAGATATCTCGGACTTTGTTCCGTCTGTAGCAGGAGTTCAAGGAATGATTTTCCAAAAAGAAAACAGAAAAAAAACGTAAACAAATTTTCCTCGCTTCGAAAAATTTTCATTTTATTTTCACTTGAGAAAATTTTTTTATTTGCGTTTGAAAGGTGCTAAACACGCGTCTGGCAGGTGATAAAATAGTGAGAGCTTGGTGATTTGTCCCACATTTTTCAGCAACATGCTCTTGTTTATCAAACTTGCATGTTATTATGTTGGAAAATACACATTGTTTTTTCTTTATTTATTTATAATAACTTGGTCACGTTATTGAAATTGTTGATTCACTAAAAACTTGTAAATATTTACTCCTCATCCGCACCTTGTTTACACCTCATGGATAAGGACATCTCTAGGTCTATATCAGGAAATGTGCATCACATAAATACGCTTTAGCTTTTTGCTTTGTAACGCATTGCCTTGTTTTTGCCTGGATTTATTGATTTGATTTCAATCATCCTGTTTACCAGGATAGTTCTAATACGTATACGATTTAGAATCAATTAGTATTACTGACGCATCTCTCATTATCTTATTAAGGACATGCGCGGAAAATTTTCAACGCTTTTGTAATAAACAAAATTCTTATCGCTACAACAAGCAATGAATAAAGGTCAGCGTATTGGATTCGCCTGGTCTTGAGTTATCTTAAAAGAGCATTAATGTGGGATTGTACTGGTGATGGACCTTAATCTGTTAAATTGTGCAAAAAGAACAGTCTGTGACGCTTGGTCGTGCGTCAGAGAATATTTTTCTGGTTATCAAGTTGACATTTTTCACTTCCTACAGATACCAGAGTCCAGAATGGTTTGTTAATCGCATGAACTTGGGGTCAGTTTGGAGAAGGTTTGAAATCCCTCGAAGATTTTGAAATCGGTTGAACGAAAAATACTATAGACATTCTGTTTTTTCGTGCTTTTTTAATTTACGGTTACTAGCGGCACGAGTAGACTTCTTTATTGTGCCAAAAACTGAATTACTCTTAGAAGTTCCTTCAGGTTTATAATGAACATAAAAATTATTAGTGTCGCAGGCTATTTTCGGTTACAATCGGAATAAAAACACTTAAAGCCGGACGATTTGGCGATACAAAATTCAACAATAAATTTTGGAAAATTGCGTTCCTTAAATTTTTTCTCAAAAAAATTTTTTTTTTTTATCTTGTAGTGAAAGTGATTGGGTCAGGGTTCTAGACACGCCAAATGTCCGTGATTTGATGATGAGGTTTTCTTTTTTTTTGATAAAATTTCGACTGTCAATTTCAAAGCGCTTATCTGTTGCTCGAGCTTTCGCTATACGCAAAATAAGAGCGATAAAACTTATTGAAATTTGTGTCGAAGACTTTTATGTGACACACTTGCGGGTGACAAGTAAAATAAAAATGAAAAAAAAATTATTATAAGTGATATACAAATACGCTTGAAACTGCTCTGTTTACCAGCGTTTTGAATTGACGTAAGCGAAATGTCACAGAGCTCAAGAGTCTATTCGAAAATTCCCTATCTATCGAAAATTATGGTGAGGGTCAAGGCCCTTGCATACGTGAACAGATTTCGTGACATTCCAGAATGACAGACGATTAGCAAAGAGTCAAAACGGTCTGCACGTTTTGATAACTGAGGCGGCTGTCACAGACTTTTCACACACACACAGGTTCCGTAAAACGTTTGAAACTTAAGAACTGCATATGTTTGCAAAGAAGCTTGCAATCAAGATTCTGTAAGCGGTTTCACATTTAAAAATGACATCTGTCGGAGAAAGATTTTACATCTGCTTCGAAAAAGCATTCACACTTCGATGTGCTAATGACAGATGAAGTGCTGGTGCAGGTTCAATGTCAACTAACAAATCGAATATCTTTATTTACAATAAAACGTCGATGAACTTGCGTCAATCCATTGTTCTCCAATTTCAACAAAAGAGCTCAAATATTTAAGCTTTACCCATGCGCAAGTTACCAAAATTCGCAGCTATTTACAACAGATAAAATCTACTTTACCAACCTTGAGATTTCTCTAGTTGCAAAGTCTAAAAATATAAATAATGCTAATTGGGAATATTTCACATATCTTACATGACAATATCATCAAAGGTATCTTATCAAAAGTTTTGAGATTGAAATAAAAGCCAACTTTTTAGTGAATGGTATTTATCAGAATATACTCTTTAAATGGCACACTTCAAGTTTATCTTCAATGTACATATTTTTGTATGTATATCTTCTTCAATTTCAATTTCATATCACTAACTCCATCAAAATCGAATTGTGACAAAAATACTTTGCGTGAGATATTGAAAAGTTGTAAAATTAAATAATTTTGTCAACATGTTTTTGTTGACGTTGAGATAAAAACGTTAATGAAAGAAAATTTTTTAAAATAAGAAACTTCCACAACAAGGATTTTACGCCTGTAGTTAGTCTAGACGCCTTGTAATTTCAAGGGAATTCTTGTGACTTAACATTCGAGTAACTTTGAAGCTATCATGTCTACAAAAATAAATATCCGTTAAACAAGCTATAAGCCAAATGAAGTATAAATTGTTCATCATAATTATTAGAAATTGTATTGGAATTTTCACTATTGCAATTCTATTGGAATTTCCCCTCATCCTGACGCATACTGTCATAAAATCACTAACCCATTTTTAGAACCTGTTTTGTAACAGAGGAAAGAAATTTTCCCTTCGAAAAGAAAAATTTTACAAAAAGATTTCTGAAGGTAATTGAAATTGGCAGTTAGGAAAACAGAAGCCTGCCAATTCTTCCAACACATATAAACAATATGTTCAATCGAATTCAACCAGTTGTCACAAAAATAACTTATTTTCTTTAATTAATTTTTATCAGTTAAATATTGAAATTAGGCCAAATATTGAATTAGGTTTGTTTGAAGTAGAGCAGATTTATCAATTGAATTTGACAAACAGAATTTCTTTGACATCCACAACAGAACGTGCAGTCAATCGTGTAATTCGTATAAATCATCTAAATGATGTAAATGATGTTAATCACGTAAATGATGTAAAATTTGTTTGAACCCAAAAGTTTGGTAAAATATTTTGTTTCAGACTTTTGTACTTTTCCGTGGTGGTCTTATCACTTCCTTGGTGTCATTCAATATCCACAGTTATTGGGGGTGTCAAACAATTGATTCAATCAAATAAGGTTACACCAACATTTTGTCAACATATTTGTTATTGTCGCAAGAAAGTGTCACATGTGTCACTGGTCACAAACATGATTAAACTAAAAATGTCAAGATTCAGGGAAAGTTGATACTTATATTATGATTCCACGAACTCAATTAAGGATCAACGAATCCTTTTTGGAGCAGGACACATTTTAAGGATATTGCCCCTGTGGCTTTTTTCACCAAAATCAAAAAATCACCTTTGTCAGGAGACGTTGTTCCATTTATCATACTTGTCGTAGGAGTCATGTTTCTATGCAAAACTGAATTTTATTATACTTGTAGCACCTGAAAATAACTTTTAGCAGCTGTTGGCATACCAACGAGACGAATGTGCTATAGGTTTACGTAAAAAGGGATGAAACCATTCAAGCAAAAATATGCTAATAACCGTGACATTTTCATGTGTGGTGTGGTATGCAAATGAGGCAACTCTTTGGCTCAAAACTTGTCTCAAGGATAAATAGGGAAAATTGTCACCACACTTACTTAATACTTAATGCAATTATTAAAATGCGCTCAATTGGAAATACTCGCAAGATATACTCGCCAACTCGCGTGTTACAGAACACAGCCTGACATAAATCTATATTAAACACAATGTTTTGCGTAAATAAGCAACAGGATATATATTGTCAGTCGAATGTTGTTGACAAGGTGTCAAGGACACGTTTGCCTTAGCATTTGAGGCATGTGTAGTTTTGTCTTTACATCTTCATCCTTCACGAAGTGTTATATAACTTGTTTAATTAAGTCGTATATCCTGAATAAATGTTCATTTATTCCATAGACATCAACATCACTTGCACGTTCTTAATTTATTCCCACGCCACTCTATCAAGTGGTTTGCTTTGATTAACTTTTTAACCAAAAATTAATCGACGTGATAACGAATTCCTTATCAGTATCTGTTCGTTTATCATAAAACCTTCAAAAAACGGGTTTAAATGATAAAAACGTGAACGTTGAAACTTTAGCCACATACATATAAGGACATTGATCTAAGTTCATATTAAGGTACAATGATACCCTTATTAAGCCAGACAGAGAACTCATGTTACCTTTCGAAAAAACGAAGGTGTTAAGGATAAAAATATATTTTCTATTTTTAGCTTTGTATCCTTCACAATACGATACTTTATTTTGGTGAACTGATAAGAAAGCGATTTCAATGGATTGTTGAACCTCAAAATAGATACAAGAAGAACGTTCTAGGAATACATTTCAGAAATTGTTATGACGTAAAGTGAGTAGATTATCTCGAACTATAAACAATGTCTCTACCTGACACTTTGAAAGCTGAAAGAAATGCCTATATTCCCGATTATTAACTATTTTTGAAACTGAATTATTTATTCTCCAACATGTATGCAAAATTTAAGACTACCTACAGGCGCTTGAAGACTCGATACTTTTGGAAAATGTGTTGCCAGTGTTTTCATAGTTGATAAAATACAGTGTAACCTTAATATAACGAGCCTCAAAATAACGATTACCTCGATTTAACAATTTTTTCGAAATTCTCTAGAACTGCCCGTAAGAGCTTATGCAAAATATGCCATTATATTACAAATTCATTTGCAGAATAAATAGAAAGTATTATTTACCTCTGTTAGCGGAACAATGTAACGTCTTATTGCGTTGCGAAAGGAGGCTCGAGGTTTAGATTTAGTGGCAATGTAAGTTCAAGGTTGAGGGACTGCGTCGATCAGGATCGAGAAACATCATAGAAAAAACCTACACAAAGAAAATGTAGAGAACAGGCAATTGTAGACCATACCGAAGAACGAAGCCCATTAGAGATACCGAAAGAAAAATCAAATACAAATTAAGACTGTGTGCTAATCGACGGCATAACCTTTCGAACGACATTTTGAATTGAAGTTCGAAATTTTTTGACATTTGATACCTTCGCTTGTTACTAAAACTGAAAAAAAACTATTAACTTATATAACTTCAAGAATATATTAAAATACTTACGTTTTTTCCTGAACGGAACAATAAAGTGCCAATATAAAGTTGGCATTTTCGGAGACAAGAACCTTTCGGAAATGTGACTTTGATATAATGCCAATCAAAATGTCAGATGTATGAAAGTGACGTCGATTAGCACACAGTCTAAGACGTGGGAGTGAGTTTCAATTGATTCAGAGTCAGACAAGTCAAATTTTTCGTAAGACAATTATTATTGTTTGATGCTAAGTAATGTAAACAGTGCTGTTTGCCACAGTTGCTAGTTTGTAAATTGCAAAAACAAAAAGGTGTTCCTTAACCGTCGCAAAGGAACGAGAAATCACCAAGTATGTAAACGAGAATCCTGTTATAATAAATTGTAGACCAAGCTTACCTTTATATAACAAACCTCACTGTAACAAATTACTTGGTATAACGAATATTTTCTTCTTCCCTTCAGTTTTGTTATATCGAGGTTGCACTGTATATAATTTCTGCGATCACAAACTCTAACAAATATCCACAGTGATTCAATGCAAACAAATATAGTTTCACCAATCAAAACATTCCGTTTGACAGTTTGATAACTGGTTTAGCTTTAGAATTTAAAGTACCCTAGAGGTATGATCCATTACATTCTCTTCTGTTGTTGCTCACTGAGATAGATTTTCACGTAATTTCGCACCTCAATAACGAATACAACTGAAGTGATTATAAGGTCTGTGACTAGTGTCTCTTGTGGCAGTTAGAATAGTCATTGATCCTGAAAACGGAATCTCCATAGAATCATGGATTCTGTCACTTCAACCTAAATGAAAACACAAAGAAAACACGTATTAATCTCGTTGTCGTTGAATAGTAAATCTGCTGTTCACTTTCCTGTAGAGACTTCTGGAACCTTGTTCATTATATACGTGGTACGTCTCATTCTATACGTACAACGTATGACATAATTATTTTGAAAAGACGCTTTCACCAAATAATAAAGGTATGAAATTGAAACTCATAAAAGAATTTGTTTATCCATGAGGATATACCTTCAACAAAACGTTGTCAAGGTGATTTATTAATTCAAACGCAAATAAAGCTCATTCAGTTACGAAATTATTGTTCACTTGCTACGCATTAAATTTTCAACAATAACCTTGTCATATAGGAAAACTGAGACCGGAAGCATACAATTCCTTGTACTCCTTCCGGTCGAATGAATGAAATTCCCACCATTTTTTCCATGATTTTATGTTGCTCCTTTGTGTGTTTGACCATTTACCATGAAGAAACACAAAACATATCCAAAACCAAGATTCTCGTCCTGGAACCAATTAGGATATCCTTTTTGGTATACAAACTCTTCGAGAAGATACTACTTGGAATAAACGTGTGTTCGTTATACTGAAAGCACGTATCTCATATATGATTTAGGACCTATCCTAAAGGATTCAACCTACATTTAAAACATCCGCATTCACCTGTTGATTCTGAGCGCTGCAGCTTGGTGTAAAGCACATGCTAAAGTTTGCGATGTTTCTGCGATATTTTACTGCATCAAAACAGAGAAAATGCGAAAAGCTTTTCATGATTTTGAGTTTGCGCAAAACACAGAAAATTGTTCACATTCTACTGTTGTTGTATAGAAAATAGAACTGATTGAAAGCTTTTCCACTTATAATGGGATTCAAGCTAAGATTTTTCCAGTTAAAGAACTTCCTTCAATATCTTCAGATCGAAAAATATAAATTGAGCAACAAGTCAAAGTTGACGATCAATTTTCCTCAACAGTTGGTTGCCGTGAAAACGCGTTGTTTTGGTGGAAAACCAGAAAAATCTAAAATTTTTAGTGTATTTTATCGTCATTTTTAAAGTGTTATTCATACAAAATGATATTTGTTAAATAAGTGATATAAAATTTGCTCTCAAAATCACATCAAAGTGACAGAAATTTCGTTAAAATTTTCGAACAAATACCAGTACCTAGTGTTAGTGTCAATTTTAATTGCTTTGGATATTCCTCACACGTTTAAAACATTACTTACTCAATTCTCTTAAATAAATTGTAAGTAACACCGCAATTTTATATCTCATCCACCTGAAATCTTAATTACCTTGAAATTAGGTGTAAATATATTTTTCAAAAACAAACAAATTAACACGTGTGGGAGAAGATGTTGTTTTCAAATTCAAAAATCAAACTTAGATCAATGGAGTGACTTGGAAATTCTCAAAGATCCAAAGTGAAAATGCTGTAAATATCACAAAAAATTATTTTTCAAAATCATTCCAACACCTTTCCTTTTTTTCTTAATTAATCAAAAAACTTTTTTACCTTGGAATTGTCTTGTTAATTTGAAAAATTTGGAAAATTCCAAAATTGAATTCCTAAATAATTCATTAATTTATTCGGACAGTCGTAAATTTTTTGTTCTCATAACTTTATCATCACTTTGAGAAATTTTTGTTTCCTTCATTTTGTTTTTATCATCCTCCATTTTCTTGGGGACTCATTAAAGTTTATCTCTAGAAGAAAAAAATTTTTAATTGCTCAAAACGGTGTAATTTGAATATTTTGTCCCCAAACGGATAGAAAGGATGCCAGAAACACAAAAAAGGATATCTTGTCAATTATTATTTTTTGTTCTGGAAGATATCCTTAAATCACTTTACCGAACTTTCCGGAATAAAGGAAGCAACGTAAACTCCAAGAACTCAAGTTATACCTTTTTGTCCTCAAATCCTCTTCTAGTTGTTCAATGAATTGTCGAGCTGGAGTCCTGGTTAGTTGTCTATAAGTCCTTTTCTACAGTTTATTTGCAAAAATTCTGTGAATTGCTCTGTGAGCTTTATATTTCCTAGACTACCAATCATTTACCTTCCACACGAGTTCATGTTTGCGGTCAAAAGCTGACCGCTTCTCGCAAGATCAAAACCGTCAAATCCTTGTGGGCGAGCAATGTATACAATATATTCTGAAAATCCTTTTACCTTAAACCACACAAGGCCATGACGCACGACATTGTCATAACAAAATATATTTTTGGAAGAGCTATACCTAAGTGCGGAAATACCTCAGGAATGCATTGACCCAAACCGGATGTATGTAATGTGTCTTTTGAATTCGTCAAAGTTTCTGCCAAAAATCTCTAAAAATAGATTCGTTCTGTATTGCTTACATTTCCGGAATTCGTTTAAAAAGAATTTCCTATTAGTTTACATATTTCCCTTAAATGTGGAATACATCATAAATTTGTTTCATTTAATAAAATTTTTAATTTTTTAACAAAGTAGCTATTTGGCCGTTCTCAAAATTTGAATTCATTTTCTTATTTCAAAAATGAAGATGTCTGGAGGATCATAATTTACGTGCGAGCATAAATTATCTTAAAAGGAAAATTTATTTGATGTTTTCCAGGGATTCCCCTTAACCATTAAGAGGATTAAAGGCTAATAATTAGTATCAAAAATTGAGAAAATGTTTGACTTTGTAAACTTCAAGTTAAGCCGCACATCAGCAAACTGCTGTCCCTTTTATGCACTGAAATGAATCATGGTGAAAGGAAAAAAGGAATCTTCTTGTTTATGTTGTACAATCAATATATAAATTTCGGATTTATCCTTGCGGCTTACATTAAGAGTTTTCTTCGGAACTTAGGCACTCAATCAGATGAATCGAAAGACAACTTGATAAGAAGTTTGAAAGGAAAATTAGGATCACTAAAAGGACATTTTGTGTGTCTCGAAACGTAAAAAAGGACTTATCGTTGTGCCACATAAATCTGTTTAACAGTAGGCGCAAGTAGCTGTCATGGATAAAATAAATTTCATTGCATTCCAAAAGGATTTATCGAAGACATCAGGTGGATACTTTCTGGAAAATAACTTTTACGAGGTTGCTACAGAAAAAGGATTAATGCGGACAATTTAAGGTTGCAATTCATCATAGCTTGTGACCTATTTTGACTTAATAGCTCGACCATGCTGAATCCTGGAAAATGTGTCCTTTGAGAGTGACTCCGCAAATTAGATGCACGATTTAAAGATTTCTAATAAAAGTCTTTATGTGCAATTTTCGTACACGTGTAACCGAAATTCGATACGTGTAGGTAACTGAAGAAAACACAAATATTCAAATCGATTGAGGTTATGTAAACACTGACGCTAGGTGGATGCCATAATTATGCGAGGTATTGACAAGGGACTCGAAGAAATATCATCAGATTCGAAGGATATTGCTGAAGTTTATTTTCATTTTTGTTCTTTAAACGAAAATTACAATTGAAAAACTCAATTGCATTTACTCGGATGTGTATAAATATCATTGACACCAGTGTATTTCAAGCGTTTCTGCCTGAAAAAGCAAATGCATCAATCCAACTGTGAAATTGAAAATTAATCAATTTTCGTTCAATTCCTGTAGGATAGCAGCAGGTTATGTTCTCTGTTTTGTTTAAAAATGCTGATCGACAATCGTATTGTTGAGTGAAAATTTATTCAATTTTCATTCAGTTACTGCGTGGGAAATTTAAGCTACTTCTAAAAAGTTTCTAGAAAAAATCGTAGTCAGTATCGCCCTGATGTCTTCGATCAACATTTGTTCAATTTCTAATACGTTATTCAACTTTAGCTCAATTGGGGCATTTCCATGATTTTTGTTCAGTGATTTGCTGTGTTCCATTTACAGTGGCAAAGTACTTGCTTGGTGGCAATCTACCCTTGCTCTTCTTCTCGATTAAATTGCCCGTGGTAGTTACGCGTCAATTTTCCGACACTTTATCGAAATGTGCGTTCCATTTTCCAGTATTCCCAAGTAAGTACTAACACAATTTTTAGGTAAATGAATTATGAGTATAAGTTTAGGTAAATGAATTATGAGTAGGTACAACAAATTTCGTATGTTGCTTGTTGATAAATTTTTGTTCAATTTATCTTGAGAGACTTTTAAGAGTAAGTTTCAATTCAGGTTCCACGTTTAGGAAATTGCATCAACTTTGGGCTTCAGTTGTAAATTTGTCAACTTCCATTCAATTTATAAGTAAAAACTGAGAAATTTTCACCCAGTCGACTTTTATGAAATGTACTGCATTTGGATCTAATTTTCGTCATTCATTGTTTGTTAACAATTTCACATTTCGGGAAATCAACAAATTCCAATGAATCAGTGAGGCAAAAATATGGGAAAATGATGTTTTTGTGTCATATGTGTCCACTAGGTTTTATCTCCGAAATATTATTTAAATTTCTATTTTTCATTTTACGCTACAACACTTGACCGTCAAATAAATTTCCCTAATGGCTTTGTTTTATATGAAATATAGAAACGATTTAACATAATATTTGGCGCGTTTCAAAGATATATATAGACACATTTCCTGTTGGAATGTTTCAAATGATTATCCCAAAAATATCACAAAATATTTTCCGCGTTAACATTCTCAGAATTCATCAGATATTGATGACCAAAGAGGTTGATGATCAAGCGGCTGGAACAAAATTTTTTCCCTCTGATTCGTTTGTCAAAAAACTAATTTTCCCGGAAGTGCTCCAGAATTTCGGGCAAATTAATAACTAATTCGAATAATTGATTTGTATGATTAGAAAGTGTAAACACTTTCAATGAATTAAATATTTGATGTGTCCGATACAAATTTGCGACGTTCTCAAAGACGAAACGTTTTTGTGATTTGAAACACATGTTAAAGTGTATAAATAAACAAGAGATTGTTAGAATTGCTTAAATTCAATTGCTAGTGTAATAAATTTAATTTTTTATTGCATTCAACAAGATTTTCGAAAATGTTAAACGAATGCAATCTGCTTTATTTGATGTGATTTTAATTCTTCTAACACAACAAACATTCTACCAACAACTTTTCCTACAAACGACTTTTCTCCCTTTAGATAGTTTTTAAAAAGATGGCGGTGGGGTGCGTGTGTAGAATTCTCTTATTCGTTTTCCTTCTTCAATTTCTTCGTCGCTAGCGCGTGACAAGGTTTTCATATCTTCACACGCATGCAAAGCTTGTGCTTAAAATTTTATCTCGAATAATTTGTCGATACACAAATTTTAATCACGTCCGGTCAGATACATTCACACTCTTACAAAACTTTTTGAATTCCAAAGGACATACAAGAAATATCTAAAAGAAAACTTTTATGCCAACGAAGCGGGGCGATAAACTTTAAGGAAATATTTATCACAAACTTGTAAGGGTTACATTTTGTTGCGTATCACCAACTGTCGACATCCTTAAATTGATGTGATTTGGATGCGTGTTGACAAATTCAACAGCAAGTTAATGATTTTGTGGGCAAACTCCTTTAAAAAAAACAGAAAATCTCATTATGGAATTTCAAAATTTCCACTTTTCTTTGATTATTATCCTAAAAAAATTCTTCCAAGGATCCTGAAAAAATTCTTCATTTTACGTTATTATGTTGCGTTATCTGCTGGTTTTGTGTACGTAAGGAGAGACAAGTTCAATTAAGGAAAAGAAACTCAAACAGGAAAATACATTTTAAAGCAGAAAACAGACTTTATTAAAAACATCCCTTTAAGGATATTTATTTTTCCAATAATCTTATTAAAAAAACTACCCTGCCCTTCCCTCACTCACAGGCCATCATGCTGTTCTTGTTAACTTTTTTCGCAGTTTTACATTTCCGCTTCTTTTAGCACAACTTTGCTCCCTACTTTCATTTGTTCAAAGAAACCACTTAGTTGTAATAAAGTTTCTTTTTAAAAGAAAAAATTAAAAAGGTTTACATAACTTGAAGTTTTTATTTTTTTAACTAGTTCTTTAAAGTCAAGAAAAGGTATTGTTGGTTTAAAACCTTTTCCAAGTGCGACACAGTTATCCTCAACTTTAAGACGCTTATCTCGGTAAGGAATGATTTGATAGAACCGTAAAAATTGGGACATCTAGGCCAGATACCATTAACCTCATTTCATGGGATTTTTATCTGACCAAATTTAACGTTGTGTCTTACAAAATGTCGCGTCATTCAGTTTTATAGCGCCGCCATTTTATAAGGATATTATTGGAAACTTCCTTACAGCATCGATTATGATTTGAAAAACTTCCAAGGCAACAGCTGTCACTTATTTGATATTCCACTTGCGTTGATTTTCCATTCACCTTTTCCTCGATATTCACGATAATCTGCCATGGATAGATGGCATAGATGCGACTTAGACTCTAAATTTCGTGTATCTTCTTCTCTTCAACCTGAATTTCTTGAAGCCCTTCTGAGAGTCCAACTAAATTCAAGGTAATCCCGGATTTCTTGGCAACAGATTCAAGTTCATTTCCTTTCCAATTCACTGAATCTGCTCAAGTAAATTTCATAAGAATAGAAAGGTGAAGAGTCCTTTTAATAATTTCAAGGAATTAAATACAAGTTGAACCAGATTTACATCCGATGACCCTTTTGAAACATTCCAAATCTACACGGGTCGCTGACGATGAACCATTTAATAAAATAGGATGAAGTCCTGTGGACACAAATGACATCATGCAAGAAAATCAAAAATACATTTATTGAATTATTATATGTGTGATGAGGATGGACGTGTGAAAGGATACGAAGTCCAAATATGCAGGGATGCGTGTGTCACAAAAAATTTCCCGATTTGATGAGGGATCTCTTGATGCATGATTTAAATTTTTGCGTATAGTACAACCTGAAAACGTAGGAAGGATTGGCGCATTTCATATTCAAATCCAAAACGTACATCAAATTTTCGTCGAATTATTTCCTCATGTTGTGTATTTCCCAAATATTTATGTCTCAAATCACATCACGAGGTGTTCATAAAAAGTTTCGTCCAGACAAAGTTTGCGCTTATGTTGTTCCACATTTTCTCATGTGGAGATAAATGAAGACATTCCTTTTGTGTGCGTTGAAACGTGTTCGTGTGTTTAGGATTTCAAGGAAATTGTCAAGAAACTTTTCAGGGATAAAACTGTACATCAACTTTTTTGTACCACAAATTTTGTTTTGATGAAGCGAATGGAAATGGTGATTCTCGTCCTTGAATATCAGATGTGTTGGGTGTATGCTATAATTGATATCATGGCAAACACATCTCAAGTGATTTTCCACAAAAAACCAAAAAAATGTTTTCCCAGAATCACGACGATATTGGATATGTACCGAAAAAAAATTCACATCCACGTCCAAACTAATAAGCAAACAAAACAAACCTAATTTGTGGAAAGACAAAAAACCTTTTTAATAAGCAGCAATTTATGATTGTCGCTTAAAAGTTAGCTGATAATTTAATAGGGACATTCAGCTTTAATTATACCACTGAGTCCATGTTGATATCAGATGACACTATAAAAAAGGACATTATCCTTTTGTTGAAACATGCCTCAAATTTCACATTTGGAAGGCTCATCCTGATGTCAAGTGCATGTCATTTTGTACAGCCTACTGATTTCAAGGATCTTGTTGAAATATCTTTTTAAATAAATTAAGACACATGTTAGCCTGTTGTAAATCTTCTCCTTCCCACAGGATGTTCTTCTTTCGCAAAAACTTTCAAGTTTCTCTAAGAAAAACTGACTTGAATCTGGTTGTTCCAAAAATAACCTCAATTTCAACAAAGATGCTGCTTTGTTTTGTGTAATTTATAAATGAAATTTTTATTTTTAAGTTGTCTGCCTTTGGGCGAAAATTTAACATAATAATTTTATTTTTAAAAATACTCAGGCTTTGTCCGGGAATAACTTCATTTGCCTGTAACAAAGTTAAGAATTTCATTCATTGACGTTTCGTTTTGGTTCATGTCTGCCAACGTTCAAAATTGAAATATGAATCAACAAGTTTCATTGAGAAAACTTTTTACGACTCACATCAAAATATCGGATTGTTTCCATCACTTCTACTGCACCTACAGTTTAACTATAGCGATTCAATATGATCGAGGAACATCAAGATTAATGCAATCGTTAAGGGTTGCAGTGGATAGATCATTTGTCCGTCAAAGTGGAAACCTACTGTGACGCACATTCTTCCTCATGTCTTCTATAACAAATCGATGCGAATATTTTCGTGTCTCTCATTTGCTCTGTCTGAACAACTGCGTGATAGATGTCGCATCAATCAGATGTGACTATAATTAATTCTTTACTTTCTCGAATAAAGTGCTACCGAAATTCGTGGTGCGTAACACGAATAAAAACTATTTTTGTTGAAATAATCCTTTTTAAATAAACATGGCACCGCGCAGTTAACGTTTATAGAATCGATGAAATTTAGATATTGCCTGTTTTCAAATAAATTTAAGAATGAAGTCTAAAAATAATTTTAATTTATTTTTTCAATCGTGTATTGTGTGAATTAATTGATAACTTTTCAATTACTTAAGAGGAAAAGAAGCGTTTCGTTTAGTTAAATTTTCATTTGCTAAATTTAACCTTTATCAGAATTGCAAAAAAACCTCACAAAACATGGCACATTCAAGTCATAAATTCATGATTTAGTGGACATGTTAAAGACATTCTTTATGACATTATCGCCTCATGATACGTAGTCTCGGTGGAAGAGATAATGAAGAGCTAAATTTTTCTGGGAAAATCTCCTTTTGGCATCGTAAATTCATTCTGTCATAACAATATTCTTACCATTTGCCTTTGCTCTCTTAATCATGATTTTTGGGAACATTTCATGACTTGGTTCTGTTTTGTTTTTGTGGAAATTTCTTTAAATTTATTGGAGAAACCTGTTCAAAAACGCATAGATAACCTAATTCCGCTGCAAATTTGAACTTACTATGTTGACACTATGAATGATGATAACATCCCACACAGAACCATTTTCGATTATTTGCAACAGGTGGTGTCCTTGTTCATAATCATGAAAACAAGATCCTTCGCAATCCCTCATTCATTTAAGAATGTGATGTCAAGGACAACCTGCTAAAGATATCAAATTTTAATGGAGTTTTATCAATATCCTCCTCAAAATTTTCCTGCCAATAAAATGATGATGGATAATAATTCCACAAGATATAAAAAATTTAAGTGGATACATGCACGCACAAATGTAAGTAAATTATCTTCAATCCTGCATTACCGACACTTCAAGGGTTTTTACTGTAACGAATAATTTCGAAAAACTTATGGAAGGGCTTTCGCCATAAATCCACTCGTGTATGGAAAATATTTTTTCCCATATATACGTGATATACTCAAAAATTGTTTATAAACCAGGCACGAGGTATAAGACTAAAAACTTCCTTATTGCGTCCCATCAAAATGTTAGACATTTGCCATGAACTTGGGTTAGGTTAGGTTAGGCAGGGTGGAGTACGACGTCCTATTGGCATTTTCCATTGTTTTTGCTTTTGCCTTATGTATTTCTACCTTTTATTTCTTATATCTACGTCTTCTATCTCTCCTTATTAAACTTATTTGGATAAAATTCGTCTCTTAAGAGCAACTAAAAATTATTTAAAATATTTTTAAATTTCTTAAAGTGGCGGTATTATAAAGAATTCGCGGAACTAGGGAGGGGGAGCGGTTAAAATTTTGCGACTTTGCATTGATTTCCGTTATAGAAATTTATACCACAAGGAATATGAGCTAAATTCAATTTAACTTTCTAGAGGCGCGTAACACAAATCCCTTGTTGCTAAAATTAAATTTTTATATAAGAAAATATATTCTTCTTATTTCAACGATTTGTTGAAAATTCAAATCCAGATGTCATAGGTATTTCGCTGACATGGAAAAAATATATTATTACGTTTAGCAATTTCGATGATAGACAGCTTTGGAGCGTTGAAAGTGAGTCGAATTGTATTTTTAGATTTAATTCTAGAGTAATTATTTTCCTGAAGTCGAAGTGTTTTTCAAACACACATGCATAATGAAAAATATAAATTTTTCGCGAGTATTTTTCAGGGAAAATATTGTTTTAAACCAAGAATCATCATATAATGAGTAATGTGTGCCCCTGTAAACAAAGCTACATTCAAAGGTTAAGAATTTAAATGTATGTATTGAATTTAATGTATTTAACCTTTCCGATTGGAGGAAGGAAGTCCCCATCACTCTAAATTTGATTGAAATTCGAAGGAGACTTCCTAGAATACTCTTTGTGTTGTCAGATGGAAATAATGTTTGGCACAAGATTCATTTAAATCCATGACGAAAAGCGTCTGTTTGCAAGTCATGAGTAATGACTCAAATTTTGTGAATTTATACAAAATAATCCCTAAGCCTATTCCACAAATGCCGATGTAAAGGTCGTCGTTTTGTGAAGAAGTTACCGTTTTTCCTGGAAAACCTTAATATCCTTGAAGCGAGTACTCAAGAAAGTGAACATGCCCTTAAAAATGGCAATAAATGTGAAATTTCGAAAAGGGTAACCTCGACTAGGCCCGAATTAAGAGCAAATCTGTGTTAGAAGATATTAAAAGAGTTAAGGGTTTGAGAAATTTCGTTTTTCCTTGTTGGCAGGCACAAAACCAAATCAAGGATCACGAGCTCTCTTATTTTTTTAAAAAGGAATCTCAAGGACTTTTGGGGCATAAAAGTGGATGTCATTTTAAGAAAGTGTTCTTAATTTGTGCCACACGTTCCAAATAAAATAAATTTCCATTCTACAAAAGGACATTCAAGGACGAGTGAAAGAGTAGAGGAAACAGGCTTTAATTTTAAGTTGAGCACGTAACAACTCGATTACAGACGATTTTCTTGTCCCGATTCAAGACACAATTTTGTAGATATCATTTGAACTGGAAAAGGATGTGCTTCCTTATATTTTATCAAATAAATCAAAGTTTATTGCATTGTTATCTGTGAGTTCTAGTAACAGCCGTTCCAATGAAGAGAACAGTTTGATAACGAGAACAGCAAGGACATATTTGTCGTTTAGTAGTTTGCTAAATAACTGCCGTCTAATGGCGTGCAAATCTACAAAACTTCATCATGACAAATTTACAATATTTCATATTATGTTAGACATTTTTTATTACCATCAAAATTATGGAGTGTCTATACTGATTGTAAAGACTGTCTATAACGAATTCTTTAGTCACTGTAGGACACCAACACGCAAATTCTGAATAGCACACGATGTTGTGTTACGTGAAACGTTTTAAAAAGGATAATGTCTCACGTGGTTATAATGTTACGTGTTTGTACAAAATAAAGAAACAAAACAGGGAAGATATTTCGTAAATATATATTAAAATACCCCACATTTGAGAGAAGCTTCTTATTGTATCCTGGAAAACATTCCAATAACAGCCAGAAAAAATATATCCGTTTTTGTTATTAAAAATTTCTCAAAGTTTAATCCAAAAATCTGCATGTGACAGGTTACACAACGCTCGTTGCAGGTTTAAAAACGTTTCTAACACGTCAGGGCCTTTTGAAAAATAATAAATTTAACTTGCGGTATGCTCTAATAAATATTGTTTAGGTATTTCCTAGGCCTTTGAAGTGTGTTTTTATCAAAATTTTTGGCACATTTCATTAAAAACGAAATTCTGGTTTTGATTTTGATAACTCGTAATCTCTCGAATAGGAAAATCAACGGCAATATTGAATATTTAATTGTATTCAACTTTATCCACCATGTGCGTGTTACAACTACATTGAATTCCACCAATCAAATACTACGAACATGAAGACGCAAGCAAATGTGAAAGATCGCCAATCAAAACAATTTATTTTGACAGTCAAGACCAGCGATATGCAACAAAATTTGTGATTGAAAGTGATGCAATTCAGGCACAGAGCCGAATTGTCATTTTAGATTTTTGAATATTCAGCAGTTACTTCTTCGTTGGTTTAATGGACAAAACTTGATTAGGAATTAATTAAGCATGGTTTAATTGCTAGGATTCGCCGCCGTTAATTTGAATTGTAAATTTTCGGAAAAATTCCATGACAAATAACGATATGAATTACACAAAAATTTCATAGCCATAAATCGCCTGTTATTTATTTTAATCACAAAAACAGTGAAGTCTTATAGATTCAATCCAACTAAGTCAGTTTCAATTAAATTGCACAAAACTTTATGAACACTTTAACGACTTTAAGTTTTAATTTCATAAAATTTTCCAAATTGTTTTTATAATTACAAAAAACTAATTGACAATTACTTGGAAGACCTAAAGATAATTCGATTTCTTAAGAAATTAATGATAAACTGTCGAAATTCCTGCTTTCGTCTATATCCTTGTAAATCCTGAAAATCTTCAAGTTGACTAACACCGGGTAACAATTTTAATAAAATTTTCCTGTTGTTCAGATTTTCCATAAGACGCAAATTTTCCATAGAAAATTTTCATCTAGCCTTCAATACAAGTTTAGATTTCCTTTTATAATATAATAACCTAAGCTCTAAGGATATCATCCCTATTATTTTGAATTTTTTTTCATTTCCAGATAGTATTTACTTCAAATTCATCGGCAGCAAAACCGATTCGAAGGAAGTATCGCACAACCTACAGTGGTGGACGTTCTATAAACAAGGATAATTGATTCTCTGGAATGTCCTTCACTCACCATTGATCGGATTATATGGAAAAAAGAAAACAAATTTCTACGAAATTTTAATGTGCATTAGTGAAACATATTTTATTCCGCATTCAATTAAGTGAAAAGTTTTTAATATTTTCGAGAACCATTTAATTAAAAACAAATTTATTTCTCATGATTTGTTTTTATAAAATCAAGTGAATTCAATTGAATTGGTTACAAAATGAACACTACATCACCAAAGTCCTCGTTAGCTAAATTGGGACTACATTCGAAGCAGAAACCCTTAAAAGTTATGGTGATTGGTCAAAGTGGAGTTGGTAAAACAGGTTCGTACCTACTATTTTAAGCTGTAATTTTAAATATTCTGTATTGATTTCCTTAATAGCAATATGCAAATTACAATTCATAGAATTCATTAGCCCACTTCCGGATGCCTACACTTTCTCGTTATTGAATTATGAACATCAAAGCTTGCTTTCACGACACTTCGGTTGGTAAAATTCCTTAAATTATCATTATAAAAGGGAAAAAATGTAGAAGATCTTTCAGAAAATTGATTTCTTAATTATGGAATGAACGTCAACAGAATACTGCTCGTGGTGAACACGTAGAAAGCATATTTGTGTCTTAAAACACTTAGTGACACAATTGAGGAATTTATGAATCTGAAGAAATCTGTGCCTATCTATGAGCATACTATAAATATCAAGTGAACTTTAGCACTGAGCCCTATACTTCTCCATGATTGGATTACCAATTATTGGTTCATATTGAATACCCATATTCATTGCGAAATGTGTTATGTGTACAGAAATTCATAACCCAATATGAGAAATGATAAAATTATATATCACATGATGATTTGATAAGATGTACTTATATCACGAAGCAATTCCCTGGAAACCTTGAACTTTTCCCTTAAAGATATTCTGTCAAAAATGTCAAGCATGGTGTGAATTATATGTCGCCAAGATAATTTCAAACATACGTATCTTCCTCAACGCCACCCTGAATTTGATTTATTGGAACGAATCAATTTCCACAGACATGACACATTTGACATGAAAATTTCACGTTCATCAAAGAAAAATTTTCATTTTCCTTCAAGTCAAATGTGAAAATATCTTATAAAGATTCTATTAAGAAACGGCCCGAGACCTCGTAAAGTGTGAATTTTTGTGTCATAAATCGTTCGTCGTAATTTTCCGGAAAATTGAAGAAAATTTCTCTTGGATATTTTCAAAAATTTGAAATGTTTATTTTGATTTTCCAGACCAAACATACATGAACTAACAAAATTAACACCAAACACGAGTTAATTTGTGGATAGTATCAAAGTTTACATGGAAAACCTCTACATTTTCCAAACATCTTAACTTCAGCAATCCAAATAAATCGGTTTGAAATGTTGTGGCTTAAGACGACACACAATGACATGACACGTGCAAGACACTGAATGGATTTTGTGTTTACTTACTTCCACGAGTTCTATGATATATTCCGCATTGCAGTTATTGATATCTGTAATGGGATAGATAATTCCTAATACTACTCTAACCATTACTCCATTAGGAGCTATTCCTGAAACGTGTACATAGCACATTCCTTAAGGAGATAAACGTTTCGTCTCAGAAATGACGACACAAAGCATTGACAGCAAACGTGGTTTAGATGAAACTTAAATTCTGTAACACATGCTAAAAGTGATTCGTTGAAACCGTTAAACACGATAACCTAACGAAGAAAATCTTTCATCTTCTGATGGTAAAAAGTTAATTTCCGGTATATCACAACAAAACCTTCATCACAAGGATATTAGCTGAAGAAAGTAAATGGATCAACTTGATGGCACGTTGATGTCAAGTCTTAAACGCAAATTACCTCATTTGTGGATGTTAATAACACCATCTGCTTGAGACATCAAAAGGATTCGTCTTCCTTATTATGTCTTAAACCCAATTTTGTACAAAAGCTCATGAGTAATATTTTCCAATTAAAAATTCGTTAGTTCCAAGTGAGTGTTTTTAATTCAATGAATATAATTAGTGAGTGTTAAGACTTTTAATTAAATTCAAATAATTTAATGAACGAAACACGAAAAAGGGTTCATTTTCAAGCTTGAAGTGATTTTACCCGGGTCAAATTAGATGGGTTTCAATAGCCGGTAGCACAAAACTTTGTGAAATTATTTCCTTAAGAAAACAAAATCAGGTGAAGGTCAACAAAATCTTATCTTAAGGCGAGGATTACTGTGCACGCGAAATGGTACGGAAGTTTGTTCTGACGAGTTCTGATGAGTTCTGTTCAACTCGTGCGAAGAAACAAACGCCTGCTTTGCGATGCGAGCCGTTACACAGGCAGTGAAGAAAACGTCAGAAAATGCAAGAACTCGTCAGAACAAATTGGACTTTCAAATCGGTTTGATTTTTGACGTACTCCTCAGAACAATTTTTCGCACCAATTCGCCTGCATAGTAACCCTAGCTTAAGAAAACCTTTTTACGATTGTGAAAAGATGTTGTTTTATAAAATACTCAATACCACAAGAACGATTTTTCATCCTGTTTTCACTTGAAAAGGATTAAAGGTTCACCCTAGTATTGACCTTTCACGCAATCTGCTAGACAAGAAAGCATGCCTTGTAATTTCAAATCGATTTCCGCCGAACGCAGATTTGATTGCTCAATTAAGGCTCAATGATTTCCTTGGTAATTCCATGCTATATTTTTTCGTCTCCATAAAATATTGATTCTATTCAATACGGCATATTTGCGTATCTCATCTGGTAAATTAACCTCATTACACAAATGAAATTTACCCTTGAAGGGATTCAAAAAGACTTTGGATAAAAGTGAAAGGAGGAGAATCGACAGGACGAAATTGTGACTCTACGTAGTGCTGTGTCTTGTAATTGACAGGACATTTTCAGTAAATGTCAAGGAAGTATCTACAATTCATGAGGAAGGTCACGAGTCTGTGTTAAGGCTATCAAACAGTGTGGTATATCTCCTTCAAGGTTGACTGTCGATGGCGATGTCGACCCTTCTCTCATTCCTTTTAAGATGCCACGTCAAGGACATCGTCCAGTGGACTGATATTTGACTGTTGAAAATATGAAGACGAACAGGCTTTTTGCGTGATTCAATTTGTATTGCTGATAGGTTGAACCTTTTCACTTTCATAGACATTTTGTTATGCTGATTACACACACTCCCACAAATTAGGTTGAGAAACTCAACGTTATACTCGTACTATCGAATGAAATTCCTGAAATACCACGTTATCATAGCCCATAATCAGATGATAGCCTCTCAAGTGGCCTGTTAGTAAGAGAATGTACAATTAAGTTGTTATGATAGTTGGATAACGAATCTATGGGAGGGTATTTGCTTTCATGTGATTAAGTGATTTGGCAGAAAATTTTGAGCGTCCTTAACGTCGTGAATCTGGATTTTGTAAAGGTCACGACAATTTGCTTTCGTAGTCGATTGCCTCTTGATGTAATATGTGATGTGATACTTGATGTCTCTGAAGATTGTTCTTCCTGGATGACATGATGTATCCTCAGAGAAATTGATAAAATTTTGTCTTACCACATGAAGATGAAATGTGTGTTGTGTGAAAAGCTCAACAACTTTCGTAAATTATTATATTAAACTTGAGGCCTAAGATTCACGTCAGGTAAAAGAACTTTTTGATTTGGCACAATTTTCAATTCCGAAAAGAACT
Source organism: Chrysops caecutiens (assembly GCA_963971475.1). Classification (NCBI taxonomy): domain Eukaryota; kingdom Metazoa; phylum Arthropoda; class Insecta; order Diptera; family Tabanidae; genus Chrysops; species Chrysops caecutiens. Next base: position 9,466,984 of record OZ020570.1, read on the forward strand.
GTTTGTACTGCAAACACTGAGTAAAACACTTGCGTGTTTATATTCTTATAAAATGTATGACATTTCCCTCACTGCTCCCCAAGGCATACTTTCATTCCAGAATTGACTTTTTTAATACAGAATAAAAACCACTTCGAGAAAATTGTTTCTTGTCTCTTTTAAGATTTTTCTTCAGCCTACCACCTGCTCCACCTCATATCAGATCCTTAATTCAGGAAGTGAGTTTCCTGAGGACTTGCGTCTGATTTTATTTGTGTCACGGAAACATAATTAAAAGTGGTACACCAAAATGAAATTTTTATCGTTTTAAAAATGACTGAGCCAGTTTATTATGTCGTTTCAAAAATGGTGAAAACCATATTGTGAAACATATGAAACATATGAAAGATTTGTATTAAAAGTTGATTTCTTTTGTCGGTTGGATACTTGAAATTCAGTTGGCATCACACTCCGATACTTTTACATTCCAAACAATATTTTATCAAAGCGAGATCGGACGTCTGTGGAAAAATTGAAGTTCATTGACATTGACTGAATCGCGATCGAAACCTAAATGGTGAGTATCAAGAGATTTATATCGGACCGTGAGCAAAGCGGGAGTGTTTGAGACCAGTGACCAAAAGTCTTATGCGAAAATAATACTTTTGTCGAACGAGTGCCCAATTTTTAAATTGATTGTAAACCAGATTTTGCACTGACTCGCTCATTAATTTTACACCAGATGGAGTTAATGTCGCCAGTGACCGGAAGATAATTTCAGTGGAAATTGGATTAAATTAAGAATTTAAATGTTTTCATGGAAAATTTTTAATACCTGACACAGGGTAAGGGTTAAAGTTAAAATCAATATCACATCGAGGTAGAATGGGATATTGTGTTGTGATGAAACTGTCGTCAACAGGTGCAATTTATCGCGAAACATTACAAATTTTCTGTTTCCTGGAAATTCTGCACTACAATATCTGCATTTATAAGAGCTCCATGCCCATTAGACGCAAGTGTTTTCCAATTTACAACGATAAACGATAGGGAAGACTGGTTAGGTTTCTGTATATTCTGTTTGGATATTGTTTAATTTTCCTCTTGTTACTAACAAAACATGTTAAACTGTAAATATGCACCAATGATGGATGGTTTTGTTATATACACATTTAGTACATTGTAATGATTGTGTGGCTGCTAAATTGACTGTAAATGTTCACATTTGTATTTAATGGCAAGTGACATTTGCGAGAACTTTATCACCATTCCATTGTATTATAATAAATAACTCGCAGAGGATTAGTATCGTATGTGGTTTTGTTGTTATTTGAGATGATATAATATATGTTATATGATTTTTCAGTCTACTTAACGTGACAATTTTGTCCTAAATGCTTCGGGAGACAATATTTTAAACAAGCCTTGAATAGCAATAAATATCAATGATATCCTTAACACACTATAGAAGACTCCATAAGTTTCCAGTTCTTCCCCCGCATTACAAGTACAGATATCGTCAAAATGTAATTTAACTTTACATAGTGATATGTCGAATCCCTGTGCTTGATGATATTATACCTACTTCTTCTCAGCACTAACCGGAAACCATCGACAGATTCGGGGTAAAAAATTCTTCGGGAGACTGGTCGAAACACGGAACGTAGACATGCAACTGTTAAAGCGAACTCTGATCTGTCAAGGCTATTAAAGAAGTTTGCTTTAAGGAGAAAATGCCTTTGAGTGCGATACGCAAGTATCATGTAACACTCCACCGTGGTTAACCTCTTAGAACCCACCATAAACTACATGACCGACATTTCTGTTTGTATAATAATTGTTTAGTCGCAAATCCGTATATTCGACATAAAACACAATCGACAAAACATCCGTTTTCAATGCACAAATCACATTGTCTTAGAAAAACATATTTTCGTAGGTATACTCTTATATCTCCTAATTGACAGGTTCAGGTTAACTCGTATGGAAAGACCTTAAAGCATCATTAGATGTATCATTCAAGTTGATTTATTTGTTCATTTCGTTTTTGCGCATTCAACAAGAAGAATTGTTATTGAAAGACTAAACACATTTCTGAAGTGTAACAGATACATGAAAAAACATACGTTTCTATATATTATAACATCGTACAGTAGTGTCAAAGTCAATAAGAGGTTGGAATGGATGATACATTTCTCAGAAAGGAAGCAGAAAAATTCAATATAGAGAATTTTATCCAGCCATAAAAAGACAAAACTAAAAATCTATACTTTGATAAGTAGTACTAATCGCTGAACAATAAAACTAATATCTGATGTCTTGCAAAGTATACTTTACGGCATTTTTATGGTTTGCCAGAATCTGTTAAGTATCAGGTCAAGGACTTGAGGTTTTTCGGTGTTGATAACTTAAAAGGAATAGATGTTGATACTTGTAAGAGGTAATAACCTTCACATTTGTTAATGTCACGGCATACGCAATAGCTGGAATTATAGATTGACGTTTTATATGTTTTAATGAAGATATCATATATTACCATCGTTAGTATATTATGATTACGATATAGAACTTGAGTTGGTTTCATGGTCACGGTCATTACATATGCATGTATGTATGACAACACGAGGGTTAATTGCACACTGTGGACACATTCCAATTTGGGATACACAATGTACCCGAAATTACTTTAACACTTCCAGTAACACCTGTTCGTAATATATGATAAACTTTTACCAAACATCATAAACCTTGAGCCGATGAACTTTTACTTATCGCTATGTTATCATTAACCAAACGAAGAGATTATCTGCTGTTCAAATAGAATTTGCGATGCTATTCAAATGTGATAATCGATTCATAAATCATTAACTGATGCAAAGAGCTTTGAAGCTGATAAAATGTTGCAAATCCATTAAAAGCTGCACATAGCATATGCAAATGTTTACATTAAAATTTTGACGAAGGTTTGTTGATTTATTTGGCGCTATAGCAACCTAAATATGGTTCCCAAAACCATATCTCCAAAAGTCCTTTATATTGCATACACGTGCTTTGGTATAAATCAACTTATCCCAAAGAAACCATTTTTTGTCCCTTTTATAACTCTTGAATTGTATTTCATCCAGAAAAAAGGACTTTTTCCAGAAACCTTGTTGAGAGATACACACAACAAAAATGAATTTATTGAGTTTCATTCAATTTTTGCTTTTCCTTTTTTCACTTGACCATACCAAAGCATTCCGCCCTTTTATCCTGGCAAACTTGTACAAACATTGATCCCTAAAATGTTCCTATTTTTGGGATATTCTTGTTAGTTTATCTGAAACGATTGAACAAATTTAACAAAACGAAATTGATGAAGAAAATTTTGTAGCGCCTTCACATCATAAAATATTTAAGAGTTATTCTCCGAGTTATCCTTTAAGTTATCCTTCATATCTGTCAACAAGTTAAATGTCATTTCAGGATAAAAAGTCGATTTTGGAAATCAAATCAAAGCAAATCGACTGAAACCTGTTTATTGTAGACTCGTATACCCTCGTAGACTCAACAGATCAAATATGATTATCCTATTGTAAATTGACATGACCTTTAAGAAGGTTTTAAATCATATGCTTTATCTAATACTCCCCAGATGCATCCTTCTGTGCTACTCAGTTATGCAAATTGGATACTTGTGGGAATATAAAATGGTAAAGTGAAGCGACTTATCTGCATGAGAATAGACTTCATAAAACGTTGAGTATCCTTGTGAACTTGACACTTCTAAAATTGGTGAATGGGATAACACACGACATAAGCTTGCTTTTACGAATAATTTCTTAAGGATGCATCTTAATTTAAAACAGAGATCTGAATGCCTACTAGGCTTAAGTTATGTGGCTTGTCATAAAAAGAATTTCGTAGAATCTCTATTCCTGTGGCTGCAATATTCAGAAATATTAAAACCCACACATTCAATGAATTATCCTTAATGTCGAGTTATATGCTATTTATACTATATGAGAGTTCGATAATCGATGTTCTAGAGAAGGTTCTAAGAGTCGGCTCATAAGTATTTTATAGAATTTCTTCGAATTCTACCATTTTAAATTAGGTACTTGTATATTGTTGTAAATTTAGGACATAGAATTCTGTAACATTGGGTGTCACTCTTGAGTCATAAATTTCACCAAACAATTGAAAAACTTTTATCTGCTATTCAAGTGATATCTGTCTCCTTTACATGCATAAAAACGCCTCCAAATGGCGTAATACAAATCGTAAACCCTATAAGCAAATCGAAATAAAATTCCGCCATTTGTAGATAATGGTATGAGTGAACAGAGAAAAATGTTCCACTTAAAAATCAAAATGCCTCAACGTATAACCTCCAGCATGCCACTTCCTTGTTTACTACGGAATTTTTCAATAAAACGTTAAATTGTAGAACTGACCTCACCGAAGAAAACGTTCAGAATGTGGGTGGATTATAAGAAGAGAAAGGATCTATTTATTGCATTTCAGTATACAGACAGACAAAGAAAATTCCAATACACGCTAACATTCCTTTTATCCTTTTTTCAATTTAAGCAATGGTTGTGAGATTTATAACGAAACGTTTCATTGGAGAATACGACCCTAATTTGGAGAAAATCTATACATACAGCACTGTTATCGACAATGAAATTGTATCCTTTGAGATATTGGATGCTGCTGGACAACCTAATGTAAATATCTACAAAAAGAACTTACTAAAGTATATCCTTTCTATTTGAATTCATTCAATTGTTTTCACAGGAACAGGAATGCGTGGGACTAGAAGCCAACATCCGGTGGGCAGATGCATTCATTCTCATGTATTCTGTAACTGATAAATGCAGTTTCGATGAATGTAATCGACTGAAATTTTTGATTAATTACAATAAACGAAGACGTAAACTTGGTTCCAATAGCAAGGTAAATATTGAATATAAATAATTCATAACATCTTGTTGAAATTCGATAGCCTACTGATTAAACATGATCTCCTGATGGAACATTCTTCTGATATTTGCGTTACAAGCTAAAAGGTCAGGAGCTAATGCTATTCTGACTGAAGGACTAAGATTCGAATCCATTAACTGTTGATTTTCACAAAATCAATAAGCTACATCACATACATACACCTACTCTACACTATACTTTTGTTTATTCCTAATGGAATATTCCTTGTGTGGGAGTTTTGTTCCTTCGACTAATTTAAATGATTTTGTGTTGAAACACTGAAGGTAGCACGTAGCTTATGAAATAGTATCTGAAATATTTCCTGGAAAATTCCATCTAGAAACAAAAATTCATATCATATTAAAAATTATCCTCATCCCCAGATTGTGTTTTAAAAAGCTTCAATTTCAACCAATTTAAAATGGCAATTTCTACAGGGATGATGTTTTTCTTGTATGAACGACATATGCAAAGCGATGAGGGTTTCCCGTAGGACGAATAAAATACCTTCTATGATGATACCATTTCATGAATCTTAATAAGGATTTCGGTCCTACTGACCTAGAAAAACGTAAAATCTTTCAGATAGAATATATTGTAATGTTTTCTCCTGCCCTAAAGTATTCTACAGAAAATCTATATCGTGTCCTTGTATTTTGTATAACGAAAATTCCTTGGATAACATTTTAGAATTTTGTATATTACATGACCTCTTTAAATATTTAGATGTTTGCCAATTAATCTGCTTTGCCTGTCACAGAGCAATTTACACAAATCTTTGGAATTTATTAAACTGTCACAAAATTTGACATATTTTGTAAAATTGAAAATAGAAATTAGTTTTTGTGAGTAGGGAAAATTTTATTTGTAACTTACAAATACAAAAACAATACCCGCATTCTTTTGTGAATGAACAGATCACAAGAGAACTGCTCGGACTTCTAGTTCAAGTATTTATCGAGTTGTGCAACTTTAAACCGGTTATTATCGAATGCAAATTTGCAAATATATGATATTTAAGAGCTGTATACCACTGTTGTATTTCTAATAATACAAATTGATTTTCAGCTCAATTTTGGTCAGAATCCTTTACCAACATTCGGTGGCATGAAAAATGATTCCCTTGTCCTGCTCATGATTATATCGCTACGAAACCTAACAAGCCGCATAGAATAACCATTTTCAAAGCTAAACGTAATGGAAGCTTTTCAATGGTTAACCACAACCTTGAAGGTATTTAATTGAAACATTCTTCTTCTCCGTACCTTGCATCCATAATATCAACTCCAGATTCATTGAAATTCAATTTGTAATTTACTTGAACTTTGCTAAATCTTACAGCATCCTAAAAATACATTTTAACATCCTTGAAAATTATTGGCTTTTCTTTCCGCTCACGTATCCCTTGTCCGTGTACAGAAAATGAACAAAATCTGAAGTTCTAAACAAGTCAGGAAGAAACGTAGACATTGAATTCCCTGTAGATTGTGGGATTTTATGGTGCTTTTGATTCAAGAAATGTTAAAGTTAAATAAAATTGTAAATAAATGAAATTCAATTCTAAAATTAACTTCATCAGAATATCCTTGAAGATCCTAGGGCAATGACAAGAATCTTAACCACTTAATCACGCTAATTGAAAAGTGAAAATTTTGAGATTTTGATTAATTAACTTATCAACCATCAAAATCTCAGTAATGTCCTTTTTAAGAACTACAAACAAGACTCAACAGTGACTGTAATATAGGATATTTTCATTTATTTAATTGATTCAACATAAACGAATGAATGTAAAGCTGCGATGAATGTGATATGGGATACGATGATGTTATGGGTTAGTCCTGTTTCATCCTTAATGAACATTTCAACATAACAAACTTTTTTGTGATTAAAAAAACATATTGTGTGAGGTCAGAACCATGACAATTTTCGAAACAAATTAGTCCCTTTTCATACCCTACGGCATACGTTGATGTCAGTATCAGTAAAACGTATTAGAAGGACATTTTCAATATTCATACAAATGGCTATCCTTTAGTAGATATCAGCAAAGTTTTCATATCCTTTTCAATTTTCCAGGATGGTGTTACTGATGTTCCTGTTGTTTTGGTTGGGAATAAAACGGATCAATGGGGGGATCGGATGATATCATTGGAAGAGGGTCAAAAACGATTTAAGGAGATATCCTGCGCTTGTTTCCATGAAATATCCGTTCGGGAAAGTGTGGAACAAGTTAGTATATACAATTTATTGATTTTAAATAATTTCCATATATTTTCCTTTGAAACGTAAAAATTGTGTGGCTGTTAACAGGACTTACAAGTGATTTGTAGGACATCAGAGAAACCGATAAATTTCAATTGTCACGCACACCGAAAACTTAATTTCTTTGAGCTGTTATCGTTATTAACTTTATTTTACGAGCTATTAATTAAAGTGAAAAATAATTTATCGGATTTCATCAGATTTAAGACGTGTGTCCTTGTATAAATGGTGTGAATAAACTCAAGGGTAGCTTTTTAATAACACTGTATACACATTTAAATTACTAAGTGGTCTCTGTGATCCTGAACATTTTCAAGAATCTTTGAAACTGAAGAGGAAGCAATTTCGTCATTAATTAATGGTTTCCTTATTATCTTGCAGGTTTTGAACGTTTTCCGTGACGTTTGCCGGTTCTGGAGAGTTTTCAGTAAATTTCCAAAACTAAAACGGTCGACGAGTGATGTACAAAATGGTGGAACAGCTGAATTTGCAATAAGTCCTGATTCAGGATGTTTGTGTCATGAATCCTCGAATATGGAGAACGGCATGAATGAGAAGCGACGATCGTTTTTGATTATTGGTGAGTAATTGTTGATAATAAGAAAAAATGTATCATTAACTTTTTGAATTTCTGAAACAGATAACGCATCACAAGGACAACCATGGATAGAAGAGCACTACATAAGTGAATCGAACGATGAAATGGGATCAAGTAGTTCGTGCAGTTCAAAGAGTGAAATTGACCAGCCATTCCGAAGTCGAGCGTCCACAGATGGGACACTTTTGTCACGTCCTCGTAGATGGCGTTACTTACCTCCAGGATGTGTTGTGTCACATTCCAGTAGAGTAGAACGTCGGATGAGTATATCAACACGTGGAAGTAATGCTAGCTATTGACCAGAGGAGAAAGAAGAGGACACAATTAACTCTTCTTCGATTTTTGAAACTTTTAAATTAACAACATTCTTAGTAACAGCGATAACTCCATTTCAATCTGATTTTGGCTGCATAACCCAACCAGTTATAGCACTTTACGATTGTGATAAACCAAACCACGTCTATGAAATGAAAAGACCCAGTAAACAACCTGATACAACGATTAATGCTTATTTAAAACAAACGCATTTTAAATTAGTGGATCTCATTTATTTTGTAACAAAGAAAATTATATAAGAATCCAAAATCATATTTATGTAATTAGCTAGAACTAATTAATAACTTATAACCGACCACAAAATTGTATAAGATAAAGTTAAGAAAATTTGACAAAACTTTTTCATTATAAATGTTCAAGAATCCAGACATATTATGTATAACTATTGTGTAAATGCTTTTATGAATGGTAATTATATGAAAATGATCAGCTTCTTCTGACTATTTATGTGTAAGGCTTGAAGTAGATAAGACGTTATTTAAATTAATACATTTAAATATTTTTAAATGTCTTTCATACGACAACATTCATTTAGGATTTAAGCGCTGACAAATAAATGAAACATAATTTGTGATAATGTAAATTGTTTTGTACGACATATAGGTAATGGATATCGGTTGTTTGCTTTATAATTTACAAATTGTTAGTTATATATTCATATATTTAAAATTGTTATAAATCACATTTTTTGTAAGGAGTTTTATAGCAGCTTGTGCTGATTTTTTATATGGCTCTTTGTGGAGGACATGAACCTGTTTCTTCTATTATAAAAATTTTATAAAAATCTGAACCACATCAATATAGAATTGCATATATACTTGAACTAACATGTAAATGAATTAACCTTTTGTTATTCAGAGTTATTAAGCCTTTTGCCTTCAAGTGAAAATTGAAAATATTTCAATTAATTGTTTCGAACAAAATTAACAATAACTGCATTCCATTTGGAAGTTTAAAACAATTGTCATATTCGCGGATATTCCAGTGTTCAAATCGCGCTGGAGTAGATTACAGTCTGGAAGGTGTCTTCGACGAATAATGAGTGATATTTACATTTTGTTACAAAATGTTTTTGAGTTATAATTTTCTAACATTTTCCAGATAAATTAATTGCAACCTGTGTACTGATGTATTTAGCTGATAATCTCATCACTTCAGCATTAAATAATACTTGCCTAATCACACCTAATGCGCAAATCACAGTCAAAGTTTCTTCCGACGACCGATTTTTAAATGTTATTGGGGAGCTGATAAAGTACCTGGCTGAATGCGGACGAGGATACTCAGGGAATCTTGAGAAAATAGCCAAGAACTGTGTTAACAAAGGTCGGTTAGCTAAAGTTTTCCGCAAAATTATTTCATCGGATGTTACACATTGTGCTTTTCGGAAACCTACAAATCCTCTTCGTGTGTCAAAACCTCAGAAACCAGACTATGTGCCGCCACCAATTATGGAAGAAAATGAATCTGCCAGTGATGATTCTCATTATACAGATTCTGGTAATAATCCACACGTCAACATTACAATCATTGTGATGGTTGATACATATAATGAAGTGACTAGTTCATTCTATAATGATGAAAATATAACAACTACAACTCATCACCCGATGTTACACCCAAGGATTCGTGCTATTCGCATTTAATGTTTGACATAATTTGTTTATCTGTTTGCTACAGAATTATAAACTTTCCGAAAGTTATATGTTTCTCCTGGTCTTATGCCATTAAATTCAAAAAGGTTCCGGCTTAAAAACTTTTACTTCAAAGATTTTGATAATCATAATTATTATCAAAACATGGTTTCATTAAGTTTAAAGCCCGAATCTTTAACCATCAGCACTTCACATGAAATCTAGTCTTTTGTCTTGTTCCACATGACTTCCAAACAGACAAACGTCTATGATTTCGATTTAAAAGTGTGTAGATGGTACAAAACCTACACGTAGATATAACAACAAATTGGGAAATTAATGGCACGCGATACAAAGTGATATTGATGTGGTTCAACGATCCAAAAAAGAATATTTCAATTTAAAGTCTATATTGTTAAGGGGTCGATATCCTGTGTTTCCTTCAAAACTTTATTCCGAACTAGATAGTTATATGAAAGTTGAAAGAGTATATATTTTAACGAATTTATTGCAGTTATTAAAATCGTTAGTATTAAGACAAAAATGTTAAATCATTTACGCCGTAATTGTATATCGTTTACAAACTGAAGTTAAACTTCATAAATATTTAAATTTAATATCATAAGTAACAAGGGAAAAGGATTCGCTTAAATAGTTTTCAAAATTATTAAAATATGTTTAAGGGAATTTAGCATACGGCGAAAGGTGTGTATGAAATAAATTAAATGGATATTAAGAATGATTGAAAAAGAAATATGTAGAATGGTGGGGAATGTTTAAAAAATATATAAAATAAATTCAATGGCCTAATTCATGTGAAATTCTGTTTTATTTTTGAGTGAACGAAAAGTTTAACTTCTAGGATATTGAAGATTCGAATGAAGTTGTTGGGAACATTTTTAGAAAGGGAAACAATAACCGTTTTTCTCACAAATAAAATGAAATTCAATACTTAATCTCACAACTTCTTAAATGGCACTGAGTGTTAATGAAATAATATAGATATGTAACACAGTAATTCGAAGCAAGTCACATCACGTTGATAGAACCACATAGTTCACGGTTAAAGTTTCAAAAAATTTTATCATCTCAAATTTGAATGTAATAACTCAAAAGTAAGTTATGAATAAAATTGAAGGCTGTGGTTAGTTCGAGTAAAATGTAATCGATCAATAAACCACATAAATTAAAGTGTATTCCTGTAACATATGATATTTTTGAAGTTGAAGTGCAAAACTGATTTTAAACGTGCTACTGGATTTTCATTTGCAAACTTATATGATATAACGATTGTGGTTTACGCGAACCAAGATTTTTAAATCTTACGATGCAGATTCTTTTCGATTCGTGCGAATTTTATTGATCTGAAGCTAAGTGTTGATAAAACTGAATGAGGTGGTAACATAAGGACTGCAGATATCTAAAGGCCGAAAGTGTTCTTATAGCTAAAACCCAAAGAAATCCCAAACGTATTGTTTGATGAAACCTGCCCATTGTGCATAATATAGAATGCACCGTGCACTACAGAAACATATCTCTTCAAGGCTCTTCAAGTACATGTATATAAGAAATTTTCGGAAATTTCAAGTATCTATTTGCAAATTGAAAATTTCAACAAAATACTGCTTCATTCAACTAACAGGAACGCAGAACCTGATCTGAGCAAAGGGAAGTATAATACAGCTTTTTATATACAGTAACAGACAATATCTGTCGTACAGTGACTGTATGAAATTCGTAGAAGAGAGCTTAGAAATTTTGGATTTATCAGTGATACCAACCTAACCGATTGTGTTAAAGCGAAAGACATTACCACAGGTGCCACAGATTCTGAAATTCTCAAGAGTTTTCTCAACAAGCACAAACAAGTAATCAGATGTCTCATTGCCACTGTAAAGTGTTAGCAGAATATTTTCCTATCAGCGGACATGAAGCTTTCGTTGAATGTACGTTTTGCTTTTACGCTCTTTGAGAATGCAAAAGCTTTAACGCGCTCTGAGAGTAATATTGTCTGCTAATTGATATCATTTTCGAGAGGGATCATACAAATAAGGGAAAGTGGGGTTTTCATGTCATTCTCGAATGGGACTGGACTTTTCATTCTTTGACTCACACCGAATAAAATTAATTTGAATGTGTGTCATTCATGAACAAAAATTTCACATTACCATACACACAAGCGGGACAATTCCGGTTTTCTCTGTAGAAAAAGAAAATTTTCATATGTGTTGGTGATTTTAATTAATTTGATACGAATATGTGCAAATTTAATTAGACAAAATATGAAAAAAAAACATTTTCCTCTCGTTAAGTATGTATGCACATTGATAGCCAGTAAAACATTCTTGTGTTACAAAATACCGTCACATTTCAATCGCTAATAACTACTAGACTAATAATGCGATAACAACGATTGAGGTCACAGTGGATAGAGAATATTTGTACGTATTTCTTGTGCAGCGATTGTCTTTCCCGTGTCGTCATCCGCCTAGTGCAAGCACCGACGCGTGATTGTTGTTAATTAGCGTCAAGTAAAACTATAAATTAGTATAGCGTGAGAACGCGTTTAGCTAGGACGATAGAATATTTTGATCTATGAAATGGACTCAAAACCGGTTTTGAGTTCAGAAAAACATGTATGGGTCAGCTTGTCATTCATATGGATTCAAAAGCTCTCAAGAACTCTCTCTAATTTGCTGAGAATGCTCTTGAACATCCAACAACGAGTTGGCAAAGCTTCCGAAAAGAGCTTTCAAAAACGTTTGCCAATTCCTTGTAAGAAGACGAGAAATCTAATTACCTGTCTGTGCTACAAGTGAGATAATAAGCATGTAATAGGTGGCACAGGCAATATTGTATAGCTTTTCTGAAGAAATGTAGGTATCCAAAAAGAGCTTTATTTGCCTATCTGTCCTAGAGGCATGAAAAACCAACTGCAATAACTTCTGTTGTTTTCAGGATTGAGCTGCATATGAATAAATTTATTTAAAATGCTATTTCTTTCAAAAGATTTTCAGTTGCAACAAAATATTGAATACTGCATAACGTCTTTTGTGATTGCTGTGAGTTCGGTCAAATTGTTTCGCACAATCAAGCTTCAGCTGATTTACCATTGAAACGCATTCGTTAAACATGTGGTCGATTTCTTCCATTTCCCTTTTGTGTTTATCGAAACTTCGAAATATATGTTTGATTTTTTCCAAATTAGCTTCAGACCATTCCGAAGTATTAGCACCATTCTTGGTTAAGAGCTTAGAAACACGTGTACTACTGAAAAATTTTGCAACTTGGATTGGTGAAAAAGTCGTATTTAGGCCCACGTTGATGTTAGCCGTTCCCTTTTCAATAATAATTTTTACAATTTCCTGATAGTCTAAAACGGCCGCCAAATGCAATGCAGAAAAATTAAATTGTCCAAGTAGAGTGCTTCTGTTCTGAACGTTGTCAACAACACTACTAACAATACCTTGGAACGTCTGAACGACTGTTCGAAAACGAAGAAATTTATCAAGTTAATCGAAAATGATAAGGAAAATCAGAATTGCTGTCAATCAAATCAGAAATAAGTTATTGAAATTCTAAAGTAGATTTGGAAGAAATAATTCGTCTACATATGATACAGTGAATGACCAAAATTGATCTAACATTTATTGAATCCTTAGTATTGCATATTGGTGAATGATCTTAGAAGTCCTGTCTAAGTGAATATTCTTCAGCTCGCAGAGCTAATTCACGAATGTTTTGCAAACAGCCAGCAGACGCAACTTGAAGGTCTTTGTCGGGTGATCCGACAGTTTCCAATAGAAATGGAACAACACCACTCTGGTGCATAGTGATGCAGTTTTGTGGGTCTTCTGAAAGCTTTTGAAGAGCCATTGCAGTTGTACGATGAACCTTTGGATTATTGCTGACCATGTATCCGACAATCGGAGTGACTGTCCGCAAGCGTCCCAATTCTTGAGTATTGTTTCCATACGAAGCACAACTGGCAATTGCTGCTGCCAAGTTCTCCCTTAACAAATCGTCAGTTGTGTGTACTGCACGCAATATGCAATAAGGGAATCAAAAGAAATTGTGAAGAAAGTATTATCCTTTACCTAAGTCCGCTAGCATGTATATCACCTTGTGATCAGATAAAACAGCGAGATTATCTTTATCCTTGGCTATTGTAGCTATAGCTGCACAAACAGCGGACAGTACAAGTATATCTTTTGACTTGAGCAAGCCCACTACCAAATCCAATGCACCAACAAAGCTTCGTACAAGTTCACCAGAATCCTGAAATTGTACTATGAGACGAAGGATAGTAACAAGAACTTCTTCTTACATGAGCATGTTCAATGCAAGGACATAATGCCCACGCAGCGTAGGCTTGTACCCGTGGGTTGGAGTTCTTCAGGAGAGACCATATCAAGCGGATGGCGTCGAGTTCCTCCATTATTTTCATACTATCCGGATCGTAGGCACACTCTTTCAGGCATTTTGATATGTTCTCCAGCAGTGGAGCGTAACTTCCATTCAAGAGATTTACGAGTAGTGGAAGACCACCAGATGTTCGTAACACATCCCGATTGTTCTGAAATTTCACACATTCCGCCAGTGCTCCAACAACATTTGTCAGGACTTCATCGTTCTCATCGTTAAGGAGTTGAACCAGAACAACTACTGTTCTTAGCTGTTTAAGAGAAATGTTTCAAAAATAACTTTTACTTTGAATTCTAGATAATACTTGATCCAGTTTCTTGACGTTTGCTTCAGTAGCAGCACATTTCCACATAGCCCCTGTGGCGGCAGCCAATAATGCTTTATTATCACGTGCTGTTTTATCTTTTGCAATCAAAACTAGAGGTTCCAATCCGCCTGCTTCTCGGACCATGTCACGAGTAGTCTTGTCACTGGCACACTTGAAGATCGCCGAACTGCATTGCATTTTTAAATCTAAGTTGCTCGAATTGAGGTGATAAACGATATCGGCTATCATTCCTTCTGTAGTTATAGCCAACTGATAGTTTGTCTAAAATAACACAGTTAGCAAGCAGTTCATTTACCCGAAGAAATCTTTACCTGAGATGCACATTGCTGGACAGTACCCATGATTGGAACCACAACATCAATGTGAATTGACTGCAACAAACGAGCCATCAAAGGGACAATTCCACTTTTCCTCATTAACTCTTTGTTATGTTTTGACTCCGACAGTGACCAAAGTGCTTTGGCTCCTGCTCGAGCCATACCAAGAAGGTCCTTTTCATCGACAGTGAGATTGTC
Organism: Chrysops caecutiens; assembly: GCA_963971475.1. Lineage (NCBI taxonomy): Eukaryota > Metazoa > Arthropoda > Insecta > Diptera > Tabanidae > Chrysops > Chrysops caecutiens. The sequence goes on from OZ020570.1 coordinate 9,482,029, forward strand.
TCTAGAGGTTTTCAAACAGCTAAAAAGGAAATAAGTTTTAGTGGTTGAATAATTTATAGAGCTAACTCACTGAGCATCAACATCTAGTAGATCCACCAGCTTTGGAATTCCATAACATTTACGCACCAATTTCCTGGCAAGTCGCACTTTTGCCACATTTGCAATAGTCTCAGCTGCCATTGTCTTAAGATCTCGTGCCGATGAGTTGAGTATATCCACTAGGAGAGGTATTCCACCCAAGTCCACGATGGTTCTCCTTATGTCAATGTTCAGAGATATTTCTGATAAAACAGTCAGCGCTCCAAGACGACACTTGCTGTCGTTACACTCTAAGAGATTCACAAGCACCTCTAACCCTCCGATATCCTGAATAGCCAACTGATTGATTTGAGTTGTCAAGTCGTAATCCTTAAGACAGCACAGAGCCACGATAGTTGCAGTTTGATTTCCAGCCTTAATGTACTTCACCAACTTCTGTATATTCCAGTAATCCGAAGGGACATCCGATGTTCGAACTGTGTCCTTCCATCTTTCCTCGTCGTCTGTTGACGAGAGCACCTCAGTCGAGTCAGATTCCTCACTTTCAACTTTCTTCGGAACGTGTTTTCTTTCATTGCCACTTCCAACTGACCGATGAGTTCTAACCGTTCGAGCACTTCTTGTTGATGCCTTAGACGACTTCTTTGATAAACGTGATGACATCCTTAATACTTCCGGAAAAAATATATTCTCACAGTAAATTCCACAATATTTTCTGTGTGAAAGAATTTTCACTTTCTGTTAAACAATTTTCCGCCAACTTTGTTTATTTTGTTTCGATTTTTCGTCATGGAATTATTTTCAAAATTCAAGACATGCGCGGAAATCTTCATACCTGTAGAGTTTTCTGTAACATATTCTCCTGGTCATGGTTTATTATAGCCGGAAACACTTGTTGCTCTTCCGTCTGTTGGGGAAATATTTCGACTTTAAAAACAATTTTCCGGAACTAAGGAGAATGTACTGTTGTGTAAACAAAAACTGATGTTGGGAAAACAGAGTTGTTGAAATACTGGATAAAAATGCAAAGAAAACATTAAGTATATGAAAAACAGATAGTTACTAACAAACTGCTATATGGCATTCGCTATTCCAATACCTCCTTAGATATACAACCAAATATCCTGTGTATAGTATTAGCAATACATTTCTCAAATCTCCATCCGAGAGACATAATAATTCCCACGAGCTACGAAATAAATCACTTGCCGTTTGAACGAGCATAACCAGTTAATTTAACTACCCGTTTTCGACTTCTCCCCGAGACTAAGAGTGGCGTCGAACCTCACATATTCATCACAGTGATTTATAAACATTGAAAGTCCCACAATTTCTAATGTTTCGAGTTCAATGAGGTATGAAATCGAATAAACGACAAAATATAAAACGACGTGCTTTGTAAACTTTTCAATCCTTGGTTTATCGTCTAAATTGACTTCTATTACCCATTTCTCTAGCTCGTATTCAAATTCACTCTTTACAAATATTTCAATAAATATTGCTATTTATCCATAAAAGTCATTGACAACACCATAAAATGGTTTTATGGTTCCTTCAGCTTACATTTGCCTAATAAAGTTAACATTACCCATGTCAATATCACGTACTAAATCACAAAGTCAACAAAATCACCTGAAGCTTTCAAATAAGTTATACTTCGTTATATTAACGTTAAAAATTTGAATCGACGTGCAAACACTTGTCCGATAATAGCGTCTTAAGAGATAAGGTGTTGAGTCATAGCAATGAAGAGTTAAATGATACTAGTAGCTATCGTTCTGAAGGTATTACCTTAGAATTTTCACTTTTTTCGAACATCTGGACATTTGATTTCGATCTCAAGTCCGTACTGTGCCCTCTGAGGCCTGTACTTCTACGATCTCAGGTCCAGTTTAGGTGCGATCTCTGCCTCTATCCCAAATGTGGCTCGAGTTGACACAGGGACCACACACAACATATATGTACATTCATGATCTCATCCACGCGTTCAATGCGTTCCCGATAAAATTCTGCAATGATACATTCATAGTACTGTGTGTCACCATTTTCACAGTCTTACACAAAAATGAAATTTACTGAATAAACGAACGTTCACATTCAAACGTGAACGTGAAAGTGATTTTTTGTCCCTCCCTCACATATGTAGTGATGCATCACTCTTGCTCTTTTCGTAGTTCGAGGCTACAATGACACGGAGACTGGCTCTGACTCATTCGGAAGATGGATATCGACTGACCGAGAGCCCCTTTATAGCGGAGGCAGACTACAGAACTGAAACCGGTTTATCTCGATATCATGTAACTGGAGAAAATAAAACCAGCTTACCGACATATTAACCGGATTTACTTAAGTCGGTTTTACTTATACTTCAAGATTACCTGGTTGTAACCGGCTTATGCCCAACATCAGTCTATATTTTGTTTGAGTTTTTCACAGATAAACCGGATTTACTCTGTTAATCGAAGTTCGTCAAACCGACTAAACTTAATGTTGATTTAAAGCGGTTTAACTACAGTCTGTCTAGGCTACCCACTAACCATGGATGCCGGTAGTCAGACAACTTCTTACAATCCAGACAGGTGATATCCAATTACATATTTCCACAGTTCAAATGCTTCAAACCTTTTCAATATCATTTTATGCAATTTTGTTTGGTTAAATTTACAACCTGTTATTGTCAAAATTATATTCAAATTCATACGTTTTAACAAAACAATTATTCTGACTTGATTGGAGTGGCCAGTTAAAGCTTTGCGCAAAAATACACAATTCGAGAACTCTGCAATTTTAGTTGAAACAAAAAAATTATAGTAGTATGTTTAAATTAAACGCTTTCAAAATCACAAACAATCAGCACTGAAGTTAAATTTATAGTAAATCGATTTAAAACACAAACGAACATATAAAACCGATAACTGCCACTAAGCTCTGGTCGGTTAAAGATATCGTTGAGGGTATTCAATTTGCTGGTTTCAAAAGCTCTGCATTGGCACTTTAAAAAAACAATTTACATTTAATGGAACAGAAATGTTTGTTGTATATTCGAAAACTATTCTGTGACTGAAATTGCCTGTAAAATGGACGGCTATCATGAATTTATGTGAAAGGTTTTTGTGTTTTTATTTTAACAATATTCTGAATCGAATAATAATGAAAAACTTTTAAATCGTTGAACTAAAATCCGGGTAGAGTTATTGTAAATAACAGCTTTAGATTGAAAATTCATCAAAAAGTTTAAAAGATCAACACTACGCTGGATCTTTGCTTTTTCCAAAAAATTTCTTCTTTCAAGTAGTTTTGTTGCTTTAAAATAAAAGCTTTAAAAATATTATTATGAAATTGGCTGTCATTTATACCTATGCTATCCTGAAGCAGAATCTGCAAACATTTGTAGGCAAATTTTTTAGTTGATCTGGATTCACGTGTCTATCATGGAAATCACAAAACTTGCACGCGAAATGAAAATTCAATCCTTCTCCCATTTTTAACACAGAGTTGTCCATTGACCAAGCCCTATCCTTATCCAGGGAGATCCGTTTATAAATAAGTCCCAACGGTTTGGCTCCAAACAGATCCAGTTTCATTAATCTATTACAAAGGGATTCAAATTTTTCGTAGACAAACTTTTTTGTGTTATCCCAAAATTGATATCAGTTTCTATGCATGAGGGAATCCTATCTGAAAGCAACAGCAAGCTGAATGTATGTAGATCTACAAAATTTTTGTGTAAAATGTAAAGGCACTAATACAAACTGAAAGTTAACAAAAAAATTAAAACTTAAAATTGAATTTCAAATTTTCCAGGATGAGTCTCCGGGATAAATTTACAGTAAAATGGTTTTTCTAGTTTCTATCCAAGTCGTCTCTGTGAACCTTTTACCCGAAAATGAATGGATGAATAAATAACCCGGCACAGTTTCATTTCATATTCATTTAGAAGTTTTACCAAAAATTTATTCGGCACAAATTAATTGACCTCTCCTTCAAGTGCCTGTACTACATTACGAAGAATAAGTAGATAACCCTTTCTTAATGTCACAATTGAGAATTCAAATTATATTCAGGATTTTATCTAAAGATTGATTTTAATGAATAATCCTTGAATCACTGAACAATTCACAAAATAAAATTATTCAACAATCGAAATAATTTATTTAATAACAACAAGCAAATATCACAAAATCGGTGTAGCCAATTTTCTACAATTTTCCACTGTTAACACATCACAATGTGAACATCATTTGTTACAGGATATGGGTATCCACCTGAATACGTTTCCATTTTACCAACAAAATATCTTTACATCCGTTGTATTCGGGTTTTCAATGTAAAACGACTTATAAGCACCTAATTTTCCACCTGGATACCTCCACTTTTTAACATTAGAAAATCCCAAAATCCCATGCCGCATATTTGTTAGGCTTTTTAACGCATTCAAACTTATATGTAAACCTTCTACGCATACTTTCACTTTCAATGACATCCCATTCACGATCATAACTTTCTCACGAAAGTGTTATGTTCGCAGTCAACAAACTGGTTGCGTACGTGTGCCTGATTTCATGTGATAATATACCTTTGCTGTCACGTACCATGAAAAGGACGTTGAATCGTTATTAAATATGAAAATCCTTATTGTCGACGAGGAAGGTATTATCAACGGCATAAGGATATTATTTTCTTTCTTCTTACACAGTCTGTTCGTGAGATATGTAGACAGGGAATACTGGTGGATCTATTATAATGATTTTATTGTCTTCATTCGCATTCGCAGGATAAGGGACTTATTTCTATGAGATATTTATTTGCTGGACTATAATTTCTCTTCTATAAATTCTCTAAAATCATGATAATTGAAAGTATTAACCCAAACCATTATAATTACAACTTTAATAAACTGGTAAACTTTGCTCCTCATATCTGCATAAAATATTCAAATTGAAAGCAGACATTTTGAAATTGATTTGCAAAGTTTGTTGAAGAGAAAATAAAAGAATTTTCTAAAACACAAAAACAGCAGAATGTTATAAGTAAAAATAAAATTAAAATTTCCTAATTTATTCAATTTTGTTTTGAGTAATAATCAATATCTCCTCAACAACTCACCAATGTAGAATGGAAATTGAAATTTGTTGAGAATTTTCAAAAAGAAGTTTCAAGTGATTTGCATTAATACAAAAATGTATGCATCAGTCAAAAACTAACAGCGTCAGAAGTGAAACTTTTTTCGGCGTCTCCGCTTTGTGCGGAACTTCGTATACTTTTGCCGCATCCCTCACTCTGCTTAAGTAAATGGTAATAAGAGAAAGACAAGGAGCTTAACAAATTTGTTAGCTCTATGAGTTAACTCTCATGCCAAAACTCCTACAGTGTCCCATAAAGAGTTTCACTTCAAAAATGTTTTATAAATATATTCTTAAAATAATACAAGTTTTACTATATATATTATACTCTTGCATGAATAGCCTTAATCAGATTCATGTTGTTGTTACTTCAACTGCCCACTCTGTTGCAAAAGTATTTTTACTCGAAAACCTGTTTCCATTAATAACAAATAAAGTTTAAAAGTGAAGGTATGTTAAATAGAAGAACTGTCTCAATTGAGTACAGATATCTTCAAAAAACTGCAACTTTTCCAGAACGACACTTCGAACAAAGTGCGAAGTAGCACACTTACTTACACAGTTTAACATCTTTCAATCCAGCATCAAGCTTCACTAAGCATTATCCTTGACTAAAAAACGAATCCCTTTAAAGGATACATATCTTTAAGAGCATTCAAACAATATCAACACTCATAGCCGGGTTTTGTAGCTTATAGAGCTTGCCATTGCACTTTACATGAATGCCGAATGAATTTTAATGTTGAATATAGATCGAAATGTGAAAGGAATTGAAGTTTCAACGGAACCGGAAGTTTCAACAAACACTTGATATTGAATTGATGCCACATAGAAGGAATTTTGAAGTTTTAGTCTTTTTTTTTATTTTGATAAAGAATGCATTCAAGAATGCAACGGAAACGTTCTTTTGTCAACAGAATTCAGTTTAAGATTTGTTGTCTCAATGCTTTCAAAGAGAAAGTAGGTATCTGCTTCTGATCTACAGTATCGATTGTAAAAGTAATCATACTAAAGAGAATTTTGAATGTTACACAAAAAGGATTTTCCAACTTTAATATGGTGCCCTTCCTCAAGATACAGAGCGCAGAATTGAGATACAGAGCTCATGTGACTGAATCGACAACTATTGACGAAGATTCTATTCTAGTTCAAGTGGTTCTTCTCATCAGTCAAAGAAATAGTATGAAAATATAAATCACTTAAAACGAAGAAATTTTACCAAACAACTGTAAGCTATCATAGATACAAGAAAGTCTGCACATAGTAAGAATTTAATTAAATTAAAAAGTCAATAAGTCACATACTCGAGTTATTTGTTGACGTTCAAAGAACTTAAAAGGGTTTGGAAGGAACAAAAAGGATTTTAAACAAAACTGAACTAGATAAGGATCCACCAGACAAATGGAATATCCCTCAAGTTGAAATAAATTCGATGAAACTATTTTATTTCCATTGCAATAGAATATCCTTTGAGTCCTTGTTCAAGTTTCTGGTATTTCCTTTAGGAAACTAAGATGAAATAAAAATTTATTTGGTTTTTCATGCTCTAGGTTCATATTAGGCATCAGTAGGTCCAATCTATGACATCTGACAAGTTTCGTATAAATTGTCCTTTGAGATTTCCGCACGAAACATGATACATTTAAGCATCCTTTCAGAATGAGCATCAGACTACTTCCGTTCGTGGCATATTTCGATACTCAACTGGCTCACAGGCAAATCCACGCATCACAACCTTATAACCTTTTGAATCGTGATTGCATTGCTACTGCCACAAGGTATCCATTTCATTAAAAACGTCATGGCATTATGAGAGGATGAAGGTTATGCCTATTCAACCTCAGGCGACAATACAGTTATGAGTCCATGGAAACAGATGGTTCTTACTGATATGTCCTAGAGTGTTCTTTAAGTTATCATCATCATCTAACCCGCGATTGGAGAAAACTATTCAAAACCCCGTCATGGTAAAATATGAAACTATGAATTTGTTTAATCGAAAAATGATCCCCGAACGTGCTAAAGGGTTATCCCGGTATTTGGTTATTTCCCAACAAAAGAAATGGATTTTCCTTGCTAACTTTTTCACCACGTTTTTCTGAAATTTGTCTGCATCATTTATCACTTATCGTTTCGTTCATGTTCACCCGAGGTGCTGACTAGCTTCTCTAGCTTTTGATCTAAAATCCGTAGCTATTTCGAAACTTGTGATTTATTGACAAAACCTTTAAGCTATATACTAGCTGGTGGAAAAAAAACTGCCACCAAAATGTTATCGACAGTCAATTGCCTTTCGAATGCTGCATTTTTCATAGTCTGCGAACCGTTTTGGTCGCATCAATAACGATTATGTTGACTTTAAAGTCATGGCAACTGGTGTGACATTTTTTAGTCAAACTTTTACTTAGGTTTATTTCATGATACGAGTATACCAGTATGATACATACCCTTTGGTAAGTGACCTTAGCGTTTATTGTATTTAATTCTGCTAATGCGATGATAGTTTGATACCTAAATTATCTTATAAGCAAATGATGTCATGAAACATTTGTCCTGTGTCTCAGATGCGTAAAGTGGAAAATATCTAAGATTACAAACAAGCTGAATAAAAGTGTAGGTTTATTTATCCTGAAAAACAATGTTGACGTGACACCTAACCTTTCACCTTCCATGGAAATTACATTTCAAGGTGTAAGTCCTTGAAGAAAAATGACACTTTCAATGAAGGACGAGTACGTTCCTGTGACAGATGGTTTGGACTGGAGGTGATAAGATGGTATCATGTGATACTGTTGTGTTTTGGATAATTCCCTTGCAAATAGATTTTCGACAAACATGTAACATATTCCATAGGTCATGTGTCTCAGATGTGTCATATGAATACGTGAATAATGTTTGGACGTTGATGGATTGTCACAACTCACTTGGCGCATACAAAATGATGTACACTCTTAGCATCCTCGCGGTAATTTGCGAGTGATGGACGGACAGTGTGCCGTCTGAATGTTACTATAACTGGAAAACAAAATTGAAAAGTCAAAGTTCAAAGTAACAAATTCAAATAAAATACTTACCATAGATTAGAGGCAAGTATTTCATTAAATTCGCATCACATTCTTGACTGAATTCCTTTGCCATTTATTGCCGTATCACATGTCACAGATGAATGACATTATCTACTTTCATTATCCATGAGCCACAAAACAAATTTCATTTGTGTGGCTAACCACGATCCGAAATTTCCAACTTCAAGTACACTATAGACAACCGGGTAAAGGATATTTGTTACCCGGTATTCATATCACCATCAAAACAAACATGTATAATAAGCGAACGTGTTCTTTTGTTATAATATCATTTAGAAACTGTGGAATAGAAAACCCTTACGGCAATGTAATATATCTATATCCACAATCCCTTCTCAAAGGATATATAGCACCAGTACCACGGGTTTCACCCATATGTTTGCCTTCAAAGTTTGGATTGTTCTAATCCAATTAAAATCGTGTTGGCTAATTGATAGACTACTTGGTGTTTCATTAATCAAACTGCCTAGGCATATCCATCTCTGGAGAATTTTGTTCCCAGATGGAATGCGATATATATGGATTGCGAGGATATATGTATTCCTCCTTTTTGGATGTAATTATAAATCCACATATTTGTCGTTGACATGATTGAATACGGTTTTCTTTCATGTTGAAGGAATTTTATTTGATTCCTGGTTAATTCCAATTCCAGTTTTCAACGATACCTTAAATAAAAACTTTTGAATCTTAAAATTTGATTTAATAAAATTTTTAACATACAGAAATCTCTAGTGATGAACATTTTTCGAGTGTATCCATCGCACACAACCGCTGAGTTACCGTGAACGTTTGTATTCCTCCTCATGTCTCACGTCGATATGTGCATTGCGTCATCACAGGAAATGTAACACCGCTTGCCGGGCAGATGCTTTAACCACTGAGCTACCGCAAACACTTGCATTGATCCTCCTATTGAACGATCATATTAGCCGTGTTCTTTTGGTCACTCTAACAGAACAGAACTGTCAAATCCCATACATTTAACAGAACAAGTTTAGTTCTCGATAATACCTGGAACTAATTTGCTGTTCTGAACAGAATAGTTGAGCTAGAAATGTCCAGATGGCGACATGGATCATTTTCCTTGACGCGAACCCAAATTTTTCCTTAAATTCCACAAAGTTACAATTTCTTCAAAACTTTCGTTTGATTTCATCTGAAAATTTAAATTCAAGTAATATGTGAGGAATTTATGCAATCAAGGGCTCACAAAATGGAAAAAAATCGAAGTAAGTTCATATAAATGGTAAGTGAAGTTGATAAAAGTTTGTAATTTATCGAGAACAAGTCCGATGCGTTCTTTTGCTACTCTAGTTTTGTACTCGATAGCGATGACCAAAAGAACGCGGCTATTGAGTTTCTAGAATATATGACAAATTATTAAAGACCTTATTTGGAAACAATAAGAATTCAAGCTTACTCATGTGACTTTGCATGTATCCATGCTGTGAAAACGATTTTCTCAAATGATTCCGTCCATGTTTCGATGTCACCAAAAAATATCTCCTGACTGCCGCATCGTTATTCTCTGAAAATTTAATAAAATTCAAGTGTTTATTCAAGGATCCAAAAAATCGAATTAATTTTATATTTCAGGATCAAGCAAGGAATTTTTATGTATTATCCTTCACCAGTTTCGCCATTGACAATGATACCCAAGTCGTTTTCCGCCATTTATCTGTTGTTTCTATTTCTGTCACGTACCTTGAGGATGTTTTATTTTTTATTCTAATAAAGGAAGACATAACGTTTTAAGTTTGAGTGTCCGATAACATATTTATGTGTGAAGATGAACGTTTATATTTTAGCTGCCTCAAGACAGAGCTGTGTAAAATTGTATAGAATAAAATTCCATGTCCTCTCGGAATATTCACAGATTGTTGTGTATTCTTGTCATGTCCTTAGGATAAATGTAAATCATTTGAAGTGTTTATTTTTGTTTTTCCACGTGCGAAAAATCGAGTTATGTCGACTAGAAAATCGATCAGGAAATTTTTTCTTTGTGAATACTTGATACCTTGACACGTCAATTGATCAACCATTTATCCTAGAAGCTATTTTGAAGTTTGTAGCCAAAACAGGTGTTATCGGGATCAACTAAATTATTGTTTTATTCAAACCTTTAAGCTAACCTTTTCCGAGTTTTGCCCACAACGTTCAGTTAAATAACATGGAAATCAAATGACAATTATTCTTATATCGCAAACATATTATACGTGTCAGAGCGATATGTGATAATATAACTACAACAGTTATATGTGTATCCAAATAAACGTTCCTATTTATTGGGAATTGCTAATCAGAGTTCTGATTAATTTCGGTCATATTTTCCAAAATCAGTTTGGGCTGCTGAAAATGAATCAATAGTCGAATGAGTTGTGATATATGTGTTGTGGATATAAATAAAATGGTATGTTTGCTTCGTATACGGTTTTGGTAATTCTTCATCACAGTAATTAATGGAATAGGAATTTCGTATAAAATTTATTCAACCATTTTCAATGTGACGTGGTTTCTGTCATTTAAGGATTAACAGGAATTCAGGAATCTATTAGGATTTTATGGAGACACAAAAACTTTCATGATTATTTTGTGATTTCACAAGGATCTTTAAGGGATATCATCAAGTTTGATTTGTATTGCGAGAGAACAAATAATTTACTGTGCTAATATCCTGTTCTGTTCTACACGTTCATACTGAAAGGACATTGGAAACTCTTCTTAATTCATAGCACTTGATTAAATATTAAATCATCGCCTACATTGCCTTCTTTTGTATGTCAAACATAGAGTCATGACTTTGAACACAAGATTTATGTCTCATCTCCGTAAGGAAAACGATTTATTATCTGTTTTTCTTTTATTTTTTCGTTACTAGAAAAGTAACTGAAATCTGATAGACATTCAAGTCACGTAATTCAATTATCGTACTTCGTTAAATTCCCGTAAAAACAAACCATTCCAAAGATGGAAAAAATACTTCACGATTCTTACGTTTCTTTTTTCCTTCTTCCAACTCATTTCCAAATGATTAAAAATGGTTTTTGAAGTTGTTATTCAAGACATCAAGTTTAGTGTTATCTCATATTAAAGACGATATATCCATGCAACGAAGAAGGATATGTACATATGACAAATCATGATTGAAACGATATCGATGGAATTTCTGAAAAGAGAACGACCAGAAGTCAAAAAGGATAATGATGCTATGAAGAAATATCAATAACTAATCCAACAACTATATAAAAGACACAAACATCATATAAATGTGTGTGCATCCTTTGAATACGTTTCCAACAGGATATCATGTTATCCTTGAGAAATCCAGAAAATATTCGTTTTCCATCCTAAAGGAACGTTAACAGTATTTCCATCTATGTCAATATGGAATGCATATATTATGGAAATGTCTTGTGTGATTCACAATATACCTCCTTTGGGTCTTATATACCCGAAATAATTCAAGGAAAATCTCGTCTCAATCTTAAAGTGTATATTTTTCTTACTTCTTTTGAAGATAATAAATTTAAGCAAGTTTTGTGGCAAATTTCCATTTCAACATAATGCAAAAATAAAAGAAAATATTACAAGGATAACCATCGTTGATCCTTGAATCTACCAATTCCCAAAGCTACAATCTCATTACGCTAATATCTTCACTACTATCGTATCCTGATTTTAACTTTTCTTGGCAGCCTGTTAAGACAATCTTGTGAAACAAGAAAATTGTGTTGTTATCCACTAATAGCACATTATCCTAATTAGTTATATATATCTTCAAGTATCTTTTGCCTTGTGTTGTCCTTAAATGACCAGCTAAACATCTTGTTTCAAGAGATTCCTGCTAACTGTGTTGTAATTAATTTTTATTATATTTTCTTTTGCTGTGGTTTTTCCTTTAACCTTTTAAATCTTTTCACTTAAAGCTGAAGCCTTTGCTCAATGTAAAACTTTTGTATAATGGTTATGAGGCATTTGTGGGTTTCAACTGGTGAAATGAAAAATCATTAAGCGTCATAAGTATAATACAATTAATTGAAAAAGATTCAAAGAGTTAATCATCCTTTTAGAGACACTTTTAAAAAAAATCTTTTTAAGCAAAACTTTTTGGTTAAACCCAAATAATGTCCTGAAATTAACAGCAATTACAGAACAACCCTTTTATATCATTTACAATAACTAAAGTTTATCCAGTAATTGGAGTTTTGAGTGGTATAAAGATGTAATCACTTGGCAGTAGATTATTGTGTTTGTGAAAGGAGAATTTCTCTGTAGCAAGGATTCCCTAGAACTTACTGTGAAGTTTTGTCTATAGCACACCAGTGAAAAGGATAATTGAATTAACTACCATAAGCTGGTCATTCTAAATGTGTACTAGGCACAATCTTTAGGACATTTATGTCCTTACAATAGAATATCTTGTTTATGGCATAAGCTTAGGTCTTAATTATCAGGGCAATTACGAAACTTCAAGTGGCCTGGATTAAGATAAGAGCTAAAGTTTTGTACCACAGACACTCTAGGACGATTTAATAATTTTGGGATTTTGGAGATTATGAAAAGTTTCTCAATCCTGGCACGTCCTTGAGGCTGGGTTTTGTGTCACTCTTTTAAATTAACTGTTGATTTCAGGACTTCATTTGTGGGGATCCATATTCAACTTCATCATTATTTACAGTCATAGATCTAAGGTTATAATAGCACTGATCATCCACTAGGGAAAGTTATCTTATTATCAAACAATCCATTGATTTCTGTATCAAAAATTCATGATCCGATGCTCCTTAAAGTTCATTTTGCTGGACAAAATTCTACCAATATACATGGAATCAAAGTTCATAGTCCGAGACGTCGTCAAATTCACTTGACAGAATTCCATGCAGAGGTCCATCAGTCAGTAGTACCAGTAGTCCTCTGGACCGGAACATTGGCCGATTACATTTTGCTGGACGGGATTACGTCCAGGGATCTTGCAAGTTCTTCTAGCGGATCCTGTAAACTCTCTTTGGACATCCTAACAATTTCCTATTGAGTCGTATGCAGTTATCACTCCATGGAAAGGACAAGGATTTTCAGAGGTCCTGGGATTTCTTCTTAGAGGTTAAATGCGTTTTCGCCAGAAATTCTGTGATACCTGTCTGTAAGTCACCATAAGTGTATTCGGGCAGCGACAGGACTCCACTTCGAGAACTCACGAATTCCCAGTATCCAAGAAACTTATGTAGTATATCCCTATACTTAAAGGTGTAAATGATGGATGTACTTGATTTACAAGATAACAGAAAACTTTAGTAGTTACTTCCAAAATGAGCGCAAATTCCTCAATTTAATGCCTTCGCTAACAGAAACTTTATTTTGAGGATTTTCACCAAATTACTAATTAATAAACTAGCAAGCAAATTAACTCCCTAATTTAGCCACATTCCCTGTAGTTAAAAGTACATGCCAACCATAAGAGAAACTTTTAATTTTGAAAATTTAATTCTAGCGGCCATTAAGGACGAAGCTCTTGTGAAGCTGCTAACATTTGTACAAGCTCTCACTTCACGGTTTTTATGATACAATTTAAGCTGTTATATAAATAAAATGGAGTTGCTTTAACTAACTCCAGAAAATATTTTAGTTTTATTTAAATTCCTTCTGTGATGCAATGTTTTTTAGGGTTTGGAATTTTGGAGTTTCCCATCGAGGTGCTCATTCGCAAAAGGACCGAATGCCGGTTTCAAGGATAACAATTTAAAGTTTTTGGCAGTTTTTATTTAACTTTAAAGTTTTTGTCTCCCCGTTGAATTGCTTGCATTAACAATTATCCTGCGGCTCGACGGATAATGTTTCGTGTTTCTGGGAAAAAATTAAGTACTCATACTAACATTATGAAAATGTGATACTTTCGACACGAATTTAAGGATAATTCCACGCCCGAGTGGATGTCGAACAGATTTCGGTGTTTACATTTCCTGCTTTTGAATTAATTAAAACAATTTCAAGACAAACTTCTTATCCTGAAACTCTTATGAGACTGTAGACAGATGTTGATTCACAAACGATACATCTTTCTTAAGCTCAAGCAAACTGTAGATTCTGTCACACTTCTTGGAAAATGCATTTTAAGACGATAGTGTTTTGTGGAAATTCATGAGACCCTAGGTCACACAGGGGTCACGACGCAATGTCAAATTGTAATGAATGTTTATATATGCTATCCAAGAGTTCTTGAAACAAAAAAGGAACGATTTGAATAAGCACTTGGAATGATTTATATGTATCTCAAGGACATGTGCAGAATATGAAATGAGGTGATTTCGTGGGATATCACTTGGAAATATGCCTTAAAGATAATCATCCTTTAAAGTGTTTTTTCTGTTATCCTCTGTTACAGGAATATATTTTACGCTCAAGCACGTATATTATGTCCTTTTTGGAATTTATTGAAATTCATTTAGAATTCCGTCGAATCTTAAGCTTGTGATTAAATTAAAAGTTTCCATTCACAGACAATGCAGCTAAATCAGACGAGTCCTTAATATGCAGGACTATCCTTTCACGAAAGAAAAAGTAAAGTTTGCTTCTCACATTGATTGGGTGACAATGTCCTAGTTCGTCATGAATGCTAAATTGCAGGTCATCATGTGTCACGTTTATGTTTAAGAGAAAATTTAACTGAAAGTTTTTATTCTTAAAGTTAAAAAATAAAAGTTTTCCCACAAGAAAGAGCTGAGAAAATTTCAATAAGTCACCACCAAATCAGTGACTGAAAGTTTGCAAAACTCATGATGTGAATATTAAAGACCTGATTCTACAAATAAGAAAAAATCATTCCTGTTAAAAAAGGACATTCCTCAGAGTTGAATCCCTGTTGCTCGTATTATCCTGAATCGACCACATTTCCGGTTTTCAATTTTCTGGCAATTAGATCCTGTGAAACGTTTTTCCTTTTCGATTTTATATTTACAGAAGGTTAAAAGGATCTGCAACCTGCAAACGAATGCAATCACATTAAAGTGAATGTTGGCTCAAAATCAATGCTCAAGAAGGTGCAATTTATCTGCACCATTAGGTGGAAAATGACATCAATGTCGATAGCTATATACAAGTGAAATGACTTTTCTTCGTTCAATATATCCTTGATCCCAAATGGGGTTTTAAACTATTCCCTATCGTAAGGACCAAAAAGTTTTATAGTAGTCGCGGTTGAATGCTTCACAGAGTTGTGTGTCATCAACAGCCATTAATCAAAAAAATGACTGTGAAAGGGAAGTCCTTTAATTTTATTAATTTTTCTGTCAGAAAAATTTCACAACACGACAAACTTTTTAGTAAGTTTGATTATACTGTGGTTTTGGAACACATGGTGTCAAAAATATTGATTAATACACTATCGTTGAAGTTTTTATCAACTTTAAAAGCTGTCACTAGTTTTTTCGAAAAACTTTATGAAGATTTAAAAGTTTCCACTGCAGTGTGAAGTCAAGGACTTCATGATAAACTTCTAGGATGTGTTGGAAAACTGTTAATATGTCGCTTTTCTGAAGGAAATATGACTTCAAGTTGTTAATCGTTCGTTAATTTAAAAGTTTGACTTGAAACAGATTCAATGCATTCTGATACTAATATGCATCCGAATACTGTATACGTTGCCAGGAGTTCATTCCTCATTCTCTTGTATCCTGGAGAATTAAAAATATCATTTCCTTGAGACATATTCTCCATGTTTACGTCTGTTAGAAGCAACAGGTACCATAACACATGCTGTACCCCTTTCAGGATTCAGCTTCGCAATGCGCAGGACTTCGAAATGTTGCGAGACATTCAGGAGAAATGTTCGCTTCATGATGTCCTGCTAATATTTATTCTTGTTTCAGTACCTTCTGTGACTTCTTCACCGACACAGCTTCAGAGTTTTGAAGAAATTCATTGTGCTGGACTCATTGATTCCCTCAAAGTCGAACTACAATTTCAAGGATCGTAATTTTAATTCAATTCACCTTCTCAATAACTACTTGTGATTAATAATCAAATAACGAATTTATTGATTTTGAACTTTTTGTGGTTTGAAAATTGTCCTTTACTCAGTCCCTTTAGTCTTCGTCCTTGCCGACCTTTTCATCATCCCAAACAGAAAAGGTCAAATAGAACCCGGAAGCCAAAAATTAAGTTTTTCGGTTTCCTTTCTGTGATTTTTCCTTCCTTTCCAAATTGTTGAATACATCCTTTTTGGGAATAACAAAAATTGAAGGAAAAGCCAAATTGTTTTGTATTCCTTTTATCTAAACTTGAGCTTCTTTTGTCCTTAATTGAAAAATTTCTCATTCTTAAGGAATCACAATGAACTGCCAATTATTTTTGGGTATTTATTAAATAAAAAGGATTTTTTTTCGATTACTGAATATCAAAACTTGGTAATAAAGGAACTGTTGATTTTGATATTGACATCCTTCCAAACTTGACAAATGTGTTATATGCCAGTCACGAAATCCTTACCAGACAGACAGTCTAAACCGAAGATGCCTCCCATAAATTGGGATTAAATTAAAGGAAATCGTGTTAATATTCGATGAAATTCGATTCCAACATATGCCACATAAATATTTACAAACTTGTCCAAATTGTATGGCATGTTTGTTCCCAAGGAAAGTAATCTGTCAGTTTTGTGGGGATGAGATGTTATCAGGACATGTAACGAAGTAATATTGTAAGTTTAGTAATTCTAGAATCTAGAAAGGATCGAAAGGACTTGTAACATTTCTTTAACAGGATAAATTAAACATCTCAGAAGCAGGAATTTTCAATTTGCTACTTGTTCTTTTACTTCGTTTTATTTTGTAAATTTGGCATTCCTTAATTTTACGAAGCAAATCTCTTTCTTTCCTGTCCTGACTTTGATTTATTGTCATTTTTGATTCTTCCTTTTCTCAGGACTTGCTCAATATTCTGGATTGCTTCAAAAGTTAATTTTTTTTCTTCCTTCTAAATCTTATTGCCTTTTGGATTAGGGACTTTTATTGATTAATTTGTGAAGGATAAAATATACGAAATTACAGTTTAAATTGAATTTGAAGCTTATCACAAATCTGTGAGGAGGGATTCTCGAAAAAAACTTTCCTTTTGAAAATATCCTTTTGTGTCTCAAATTAAATATGAGACACGATTTGTCATGTCCTGTCGAAATTTCGAAACTTCCTTGACAAATTTTATTTTTCATTCTTGTTTTCCATTTTCGATGCTTGGAATAACGCAGAAGTCTTCCACAAATTTTGAATTTTTATGGTTTTCCAATCACTTTTCTGCTCCTGAAGTAGAGATGTCGCTAGAGAGATATTGATTTGGCAATACGATCCATATACACATGATCAGCGATTTCTGTGATGCGTCACTGTATATAAATGCGTGCCCGGACTCGATACGCTTGCAGTCCGATACAGATTTACTCATATAAATTCGGTATGAGACCGAAACCGTTTCGATGACTTTGGTCTTATAGTTGCTCTTGTAAAAATTTTATCGAACCTACAGCGAATCGCAACCGGTGAACCGAACCAAGTCTCAACGATACCTCCTTCAATCCCTGCCGATGCATGAAAACCCGCGGATCGCACGTAACGGGTTAGTACAGTGTCTCACAAAAAAATGCGACGACCTGAAGCTAGGGGTTTCCAGTGAGACCTCAAACCCTCAATAGAAGAAGTGTTCCGATGTAACAATATGTAGTTAAGTGAAACAGTAGTAATAAATATACATATGTACAAATAGGATGAGTATACTGTGTTCAATTATTACTCCTCCACGTTGAAGGCTTAAACCACTTTGAATCGAAATCACTTATTATTCTCTTATCTCAAGGAAACGATTTAGGGGATTAAATTGAAGCGGTTTTCTTGCAAGAGATATTGTAATAACAATGTAATATACATAATAACTTTGTTGAAAATTATCTAGATAACTATTAATTGAAAATACTTTATAGAAAGAAAATTTCCTTGCGGTGGTTTTCCTACGAATAAATTTTCTATAGTTAAATAACTTTAAAAAATAAAACTATTGAAAATTTAGTTTTCGCAGAAAATACTTTGGAAAAGTGTTTCAATCCCTCAAATTTTCACCTCAAACTTGTTATTATAGAAAACAATTGAAAGTGTTAAATTGAAATTTTATCGATCCTCTATGTAAAGCTCTATTTCTCTACTTCAACTCAAAACTTTTCACAGCTTCAGGGAATACGTTTAATTACGTTACGATGGAGTTAGGTTGAGTAATACTCTGAAATTGTTGAAGTGCTTTAATTGGAAATTTATTTTATACCGAACTTGATGCACTTCCGTATTATTCCATGTTGGGTTTCTTAAGTTTTTAAGGTTGTAATGGAATAGAATTTACAAGAGACATGCCCTTAAGGAATGAGTTCTTAATGCGTTTTCATCATTTGAATATGTTACCAAGAAAATTATTTTGCTTAAGGATTAATTTCAAATTGTTTTCTTATATGTTTGTTCAAACTGTAGTAGATTTTCTTGCCAATCAAATCAATTTGATGTTTTTGTGGAAATTTACAAGTTTTCCTTAAGTGAACCACTCACAAATAACAAAAACTAAAACTAAATTACGATGCTTTGAATTCATCGAATTCCATTTATCCTTGTTCATGGCAAATATTTTATATACCAATACAAACGAATCTAATAAGCAAACCGGGATACGAGGATATTCTTGAACATGATTCCTTAGAGGATTTTTCAATGGATTTATGGTTATTTCCTGCACTTGAATTATATCACAAGAAGTCCTTTTCATTACACATCTTAGGAAAAAACTTATTTGAAGGACATTTTGTCAAGACACAACAACAACAATGACAAAATGATACTAAGGAGGGAAAGTCTTATATTGACAAGGACATGTGGAAAAAGTAGAGGAAAATTTATTGCCTTGCTTCTTGTAATCATTTTCATGATGACATGGGTTATCTGAGACTAGCAAACAATGCATGATCGACACATGAAGAATAGGACACCAGATTGCATAGGTCTTGGTGTTCAATTATTTACTTTTAATTTATGGGACATTGCACTAAAGGCATCTGGATTGAGAATTAACTCGTCGACCTAACAAAACATTAACCATATTTTGTTCTTCTCTATTTGCATTTTGACTAAACGTCCAGGAACAGGAGAAATCTACGAAGATCCGCACAAAGGAGAGATAATGAGAATAGTTACCGAGCACTGTTTGATGTCCAGCTGACAGTTTCATTTTTCTATAAAGCGTTTCACTTCTAATGCTTTTTAGTGACGCAGTTCTTGTTAACATTTCTATAAAATCATGAATCAAGCAAGATACCCACACACAGCATGAAAGGATCAACTCACCCACAGAATTGCAATTATTTTGTTAAAAATTTCTAATAAACAAAAATGTCTGATGCAGATTGGCAATCATTTTTGGGATCACATGATTTGGGTTAGTAACATTAGCAATTAAGAACCTTTTCAGAACAAGGTTTGCCTTCAGGATTTAACCAGAAAACATTAGAGTGTCTAGTTAAATGAGAAGTCATTTGTATATCTGACCAAACCATGCTAAATCTACCTACTTGAATTTAGTTAATATTGTATATTAGTAAAGTTCAACTAGTTTAACCAGAATCACTCTTGAAACGTTTATGTTCTCTTGTATATATTTTGATGGTTCTTTTGTTGTCAAGGATATAAGGATCATGAACATAAACTTGACTTTAACATCAACATGCTATAACCACTTTTGTGTGGTCTATAACTGACATAGTGATTTGTTTCTTCTGGACACTACATCAAAAGTGACCAGTAAATACTTAGAACTGGATTTCGTTCTTATGAGATTTTAGGTAAAAGGACTCAAGGAGGTGTCCGTGTGGTAGACATGAAGTGGATTTAACACACGTTTGAACTCTCCTATTTTCTTATCTCAAGACATTCATTCTTTTTCCGAATTTACACAAAGGTCTGACATTGGACAACATTCATTCCCGGATATGACTCTTTGTTAAAGACACAAGGGAGACATTATCTGTGTCCTGAAATTTTTATTTGGATCAATTGTTGCATTTTCTTAAAGACCGAGCAACTCCGCTTCATGCTGGGGTTTTAGATGAACTTCAAAAATATTCGATATATGTAACTTGTAATAATGGACTTTGTAGGTTTGTTAAAATTTAATAATTCTCTTTAACTTAATATTCCATCCTGATGAGCACACATGTCCAAAAATTCAAACTCTTTCATATTTTGATCAAATTTTTTGGTCAAAAAGTTGCAAACATGACGTAAAAACTTTTGTTCAATAAATCCACGTGGAGTTTACATACATACTGTGGTATATTTGATTCAGTGGACATGGACGGTATTTCAGGAATCATTGATGCCCACCCTGAACTCCATCTATGAAATCTATTCAGACAAACAGATTTACATAGGAAAAATGTTTTTGATGAGATAGAATTTGATAGTTCAACATTTTTCGCTGAAGTTGAATTTTAGAATTTAATTGAAACCTGGATGTATGCTTTGACAGGTTTTAATAATGAAAGCAGGTTACACCGAAAAACGTTGTCAGTGTTTTGCTTTTTCTAATCCCCACGAGCACATCTTCAAGTTTAAAATCCTTCTACTTGACTTAAATGCTTCTGCATGACAGGCAAATATTTTTAACGACAGGCTTATCCCCTTAAGACATGTATGTATTTTATATAGTTTCGTCTACCCACACTTATTTCGTCTACCAGCTTCTTTGAGAATCAATTATTTTCTTGCACCCCCAACTTCTTTGACTTTACCACATCTTAAAAATCACAACCGCAATCATCACTTTGATTTTATTATAGCACGTCATATGAGTCTTATCTTGTTTCCAGGTTCAAACATACATTTTAAATGACACAGTTCTAGTAATGAAGGCACTGAGATGCAACTTTATAAATTTTTCAAGTAGTTCACTAGTTCCCACAAGGTGGCTTTATCGTCCAGTATGAGAGGGACTGTCCTAAATCGTGCAATAGGATGAAAATAAACGTTACGTACCGTATTGAGTGGGATATCACTGAAAAGCTCTTTCAAAACCTAGGTGATGTTATATAATCCATTTAAACCTTTGTAGTTCGCTTTCAACGCAGTTGGGTATGTTGAATTTTTGAATAAAATTTTTCAAAAATTTAAACGAAAATCATACACGACACAATCATCAAATTTGATGACAAACTAACGACCAAAGGATCTAAGGGTAAAATGTTGAAGAAAACTTCATGTTCATGAATTGAGTAAGGAAAAATAAATTAAACTTGCCAAGAAAACTTTCACAAATCCCTGTAAAGGAACTAACTCCTGTTCCAGTTTCTGTTCCTATTTCTGTGATTTATTTACAAGAAAAAAAACTACTTTTGTATTCAATTGAGTAATTCAATTTTTCCAGAAGTTTTTCTTCAAGAAGTTTGTCTTTTCTTCAATAAGAAGGAAGTCTGCCATTTTGAACATAACCAGTACAGTCTCTATATGAGTGTTACAAAAATTTTCATTTTCTACGCCAATTTCTGGATGTTTAGAAAATTTTTCTATTCAAAAAGTTGTACCTTTAGAATTTACCTTGAAAAATCCTTTTTTCAAACTTTCACATCCGTTTTAAATTCAGTCATTTGTTGCTGGTGCATTCAAAATACAATTAAAACTTACTTGAACAATGTCCTCCAAAGGATTCAAGAGAAACATATCAAACAAATTAAAGTCAGAAAATATATTCAAGTTCTTGTGGTATTTATTAAAGTTCAAAAGATTTCAACAAATAAAAGATACTCGGAATATAAGGATTCCTTGTACAAGGATACATTCGAACTATTAAACACAAAGGGGGAATTCCTTTTAAGAAATTCCTGAGTACAGGATTCGATTCCATTTTGTTAGAAAATCCTTTTGAGTTTTCGTTTTTATATCCTTTGAAATGTTCTTTTGTGCGAATGTATTGTGAGTGTTTGGGTTGGCTTAACCCAGCCATTTTGATTTGGTTAACATTCTTCAAGTTGATAATGAAAGTATTTAAATAAAATTTTAAATTTCTATAAAGATCAATGTCCTAATCCTTCAGTTTGAATTGTGTCTTAAATTAGTCAACTACACTTGTAGAATATCCTTTTAAGAAACATTTCTCAAATTATCAAGTAATTTCATATTGTTGACGATTATCTAAATTTTGTGATGTTCCACCAACTGTTTCGGAATAAAATTTAAAATTTGCATTCATCGTCTTCCATCTGTTCATGGAAACTTACGACAAGGTAAAGGAATAAGTCTGCAAGGACATTTTCAATATGGATGACGACAAAATTTTTTTCCAATTTCCAATTTTTATTGATCAACGTTCAACGTGAACGTGGATAAATCATCAGAAGTCCTTCTCATTCACGTTTATCCTTCGTTTAAAAGGTAAAAAGTTTTTCTATGCTTTCTGAATCCTTAAGTACCGTTTCTTATCCTTAGGTTCTTATCAACTTTTACACAATTTAAATTAACTGAAACTTGTCGAGGGAAAGTTTAAGATGTCATCATGATTTAAGGGATGAGTTTTTGTCAAATTGTCTATCCGGTTGGAAGGGAAGTTTTGTTGAAACATGCCGAAAAGGAAGTGATTTTCGTGTAATTCTGAGAAAGTTTAGTAAATTTCAAGACAACTGGACAATCTCTAATTAGCATTAATATTAATCACGTATACTTTTGTATCTTCAAATTACTTCAAATCCTCTCGTACTGTTTCAAAGGAAACAATCACATTAGTAGATTCTATTAATTATTAGAAATAACTTTGTGCACAAATAGAACACAAATAGAGCATTATCACATAAAGGATATAATCTGCATGAAAGTACCATTAATCCCTTAATGGAAAACTCTTTGACGATGAAAGTTTTGAACGGAAGTAATTAATAAGTAAATACTATAAGTATGTGATGTGATTCCATTATGCCACCATTGTTAGCAGATAAATGCTGTGATCCTTAAAAGAGAAAATTAAAAACATATCCTTTTGAAATGAACAAACTTTCTTCGAGTTATTCTTGAATTACTTGAAATGAGTTTAATTATGTGCATGTTGTTTTCACCATCATATCTCTTATAAAACTTCTTCTATAATATAGGAAACAATGTATCCTTAAAGGCAAACACGGTATCTTGTATAGATACAGGATAACATTTTGTATAATGTAACCAAGGATAAGTTTCGATGTACGAAATTTAGGATAATTAAGGTACATGAAAAGTTCTACCGAAGAAATTCTACAGGTGGTCCTAAAATCTCTCCAAAGTTTTCAGAATAAAGAAGGGGGGAATGGATAAGTTCCTTAATTGAGGAACAAGGTTTGTTGCCACTTATGACTTTGATTAAGAATTGAATTCATTCGAGATTAGGTTAGGTTTCCTGTCCACCTTATTTCAAAACAAAATTTCTACAAAACTAAAATCAACTTCGAATATATACTACTAATAAAGTATTAGATAACCGCTTCAAGCTAATACAATTTTGTAGCTTATATTACGTGGTATTCAAGTAAACAAGTTAATTGAATTAAAGAAGCGTTTATTAGCGTTTTATGAACAGATTGTATAACCTGTGGCAGCTTTATCTCATTGCCATGGAGTTATACGTTTAGTTATTGATGTTAACTTTTTGCTAACAGGTTAAACTTTTCATCTGATGTTTACTAGAGCTCTCGCTTGAGGTTATACGAAATGATCCACACTCAAATGTGAGGATTTCAATTTTGAATTTTGCTGTATTATTAAGGGATTTAAATTTAACATGATATTTACACCAGTAGCACTTAAAAATTTGTTGCTTAAAAAGCTATCGAACAGAGTTCTTTGAAACCTATTCAATATCCTAGCAGGATATCCTTTCATCATTCAAACATTTCTAGCTTTACGTTAACAAAATCATCGACTTTCTGTTAACTCATGAGTTAAGCAGTTGTTGGTGACACTCTTCTGCAAGGATATCACTTTACGAAAATTTGAAGTGTACATATTTTAATATCCTTGAAAAAGAGGACGATGCTTTCAGTCAGTTTATTTTACGCGATCTAGAAAACCATCAAAATGTGTTCGTTTAAGCCTTCTTACCTGTATTTACGATATCCTTGATATTATCCTTTTTCGCTTTCTAAGCACTTACAACAAATTTTTGGAATATTGTAAAAAGCATATTCATGTCTGCCAATGAAGGGTTGAAAATGAATGTTTACCCTTGAAAGAAGGTTTTTCTGTAAAAGTGTACACCAAGAATTCAACGTTTTTGAGACGGCTCTGCTTTGGTTTCAAGGATATAAACTTGTGAATGAGGCTTCTGCAAGCTGTTTTTTTGATTTTTCTATTTTGTTTTCAAATTGATCGCAAAGTGATATCGGATAAAAGGTTTTTCTGATGAAAGCCATTTTATGGATAAACTATCAAAGCTTGTAATGCGTTTCATTTTCGGAGTAGCTTTGATTAACGATCCTGCAAACCTGGTGTTTCTTCGAATTATAAAATATGTTATACAACAATTAGTAAAAGATTAAATATTCTACTAAAAGTGCATTAATAATTTGTTAATTGATTTTTATTTTCAAAGCGCGATTTAATACTTGTATTCGTTTTAATATTTATAACTAATGAAAGATACTTTTAATTTTAACAAAATTAACAGCATTCGAAGAACAATTGAAATTATTATTGAAAATGATAGCAATTTTTAACTTTTATTGTTTAATTTTTGAGATATCTGCGAGCAAATGTCAATTTCGTGAAGCATTAGTTCTTCTGTTTTGAACGTTATAATAACTCGTGAATGCCTCTATATATTTTTAAATCAATATCTTTGTTGAATGAAACTTTCTAATTTAAACGTAAAAATATTTAATTGATTAATCATTTCGATGGCATATCCATGAACTTGACCAACTTCAACACAATAGTTGTTCTGGTTTTCTTATCATAACCTTTTAAAATGAATTATAAATTTTGAATAACTCACATTTTAAAGTAGATAGTTAAATTTGCTATTTAAGATGTATCGCACCTTTATTTCAATGTTAATAGTTTAAGAGGTATTGAAGACGAAGTATAACAAATTTTAGACTAACGAACGAAGAGAACCTGCATTAATCTGTGAATTTCAATGAGGATCCCTTGTCATCTCGTAAAACATGAACTTGTCGTTAAAAATGTTTCACATTAAAAAACATTTTTAAAATAAACACATTTAATGACTTTGTGACCTTTTTTCGAGTCTCCTCTGAGTGCTGTTAATTAAAATTCCATTTATAAATCAAACACAGACTTTATTCGAGGAAAACTTTAGTCCCATTCCTCATAGCTTTTTCCTGTGAAAAAGCCTTAAAAAATTATCTCTTATGCATTTATGAATATTCATCACAACCTTTTAGACTGCGTCCTGTCACTTTACCTCGTCTCATTTTTATTCGTCATATCATGCAATTTGCTTAATTAATTTCTACTCAACTTTTCTTACAGACAAATGCGAAAATGGTGGGAAAAAATTATTAATTAAGGATAACTTCAAGCTTGTGGAAGTTTAAGACGGCATAACTAGTTAAGATTCGGGGAAGTGTATTAAAAAATAAAACACTAGGGTGAATCAATCCTTTTCAACTCCTCTAATATCCTTGAAATCGACAAATGGTATTTCTCAAATACATCTCTCATATTTCACTAATGAATATCACAACAAGCATACGCTTCCTTAGGTCAGATACAGAAGTTGGAAAACTCTTCGCTTTTCGCTCTTCGGTACAAGGAGAACGTGAGAGTGATTTTTTATCCCTTCCTCACATATGGAGTGAAGCATCAACAATCAACAAAATGGAAACGGACAAAGTGGAAGTTTTCCCCCTTTCACTTTCAACGAAAAGAGAAGAGACAAAACCTAACTTTCTCGTTGACGTTGGCATTGGAACGTTCCCTAATTGTCGTGAAAGAATGATGTAATTGACATTTGAACATAAATTAAATAGTCCTGATTCTGAAAACTTCTTTGCATTATTTAGTCAGATATTTACAAACGGACGTCGAACATAATACAAGGAACTATCACAACCGTAAGTTGTCCTTATCACTTAAAAAGTCTAATAAAAAAATTCCAGGAGAATAGAATCACTTCAGGATTCAAAAAGATAAAAAGGAATTCTTCAGAAGAAGACCATCAATCAAATCCTTTTTTTCCTTGAACTTGATGTCAACAAAAAAAGTGAGAATATCCTTGTAACGCAAAGAAAGGAATTTGTAGAAGTATCCTCGAACCAGTAAGTTGACACTAATTATGTATATTACAAATTCCAACTAGACTTCTCTACGTCCCTTACGTTTTTGTATGTTTTATTGGGGTTTATGAGCGTGAAACGCCGAATAACTTTCTTGCCCTCTCTTGTCCTCTGACCCCTGGTAGCTCCTAGTCTTCTGCCAAATGGAAACTTTTGCTTGTCATCCTTGACAGGATCTGTAGCCAGTTTGTGCTAAGAATTTTGTTTACGTATCATTTCTCTGACTAAATTTGATTGTTCGCTTTAATAGACGTGGATGGTAAACATTTTAGACGTTGTTTGCTGTAGATGCACTATGGAATATTTTAAAATATTTTAAATTTGACAATGAAGATATTTTCTATGGTATGTTACCATAATTGACTTTCAGATGGATACCACTTTATAAATAACCGACTCTTTGTTTCCTGTGAAAGAAAACATTATTTGAACGAACTCCATTCGAATGAGGAATAGTTTCTTCAATTAACCCGGAAAAAACTTCTTCTTTGTGTATAAAACTGGAATTTCTCGGTACTTAATCCTTTCAAATAAACTTCATCCAATACAAAACTTTTGAAAAAGGAATTTTAACCCCGAAAAATTGAAGGAAAACTTTTAATCGAATTTCAAGTTTTTCTTTCAATAACAATTCACAAGTCCATTTCTATGTGATGACCTGCATTTTTAACTAAATCAGGAATTTCAAATAATGGCATATCATTTTGGAAATATTTTCCATTTTACTGAACAGCCGAAAACATAATTTCAGTTTAATACTTTTTCATACGCGATCACACATTTCGTTGAGGCGTTTGCAGAGAGTTTACTTCATCTATTGCTTTTGGAAATCGTTCGGTACGATGCTTGACAAACAGTATTTTGTCGATGCGAGGTTGAACATCAACTCACGAAAAGAGATTAAAGCACGATCGAAGCCTGAACATTAATGTGAATATGCGAAGATGTCTATTGGTTCGAGAGCGAACCATGAAATACCACTGTACATTAACCCGATTGTTTCATACATCTCTGTCCTCTTCGATAATTGATAAGTTCCTTAAATCGAACTGCACCATTTGTCATTTGAAACTTTAAAACGAATATAAAATATAAAGGACAAAAATAAGAACACAATCCAAAGAAAGGTTCTTATTTTTGGCTGTTTTGATCTGTGGATTCCTTCGAAATCAGAGTGTCTACTGGTTATAAGCTGAGGATCAAGCGTCCTTAGAAACCCACTCATGCCTTATGTTAAACACAACTTTCAAGTCTTCAGGACGTAAAATATAAGACACAGCTCAATTTCGGAAAATCTTTCAAAGAAAGTCCTTTTTCCCGATAAGAAACAGGACAAAAATGTTGTCTTTAAGTACGTCAGACTTTTCGTGGAATATTATCCACTTGAATACCAAATACTCCTACAGGACAAATCCTTCGCACGATAAAAATGGATTATCAAGATAATTTTTTTTCTTAAGGGTTGGAGGTTTTGTGCGAAGGATAAAAGAAACCTTTCATTTAATTATGTGGGCTTATTCAAGTTAATCTGATATTTTCTGACAGATTTATGCCCATTTTTCACGAAATTAGTAGAATATGAAATTTTATCTGAATTTTTGAGTCTTTAAAGGGTTTAGTTCTTAGATATAAGACAATATGGCGACAAAATGACAAAATTGTGAAATTCAAAACCTACATTTTGTCATGGAAACCTAGAACCTTGTATGGACTTATTGAAATACTTGAAAGACTATTTGTTTGGTTCACAAGATATGCTTAAAATATTATAATAAAATATGATATAATAATCCGTGACCAATTTCCATGCAACTATTTTCGTTGCTATAAGAAAAATTTTATTCTGAAAAGCTTTTCAAAAAATCTTGACATTTTCCAAATTTCTTCGATAACTACATTTTTCTACTGGTTAAACTAAACTTAGAAGTTGTTATTGGTTAATACCACAAAGGAAAGTTATAAAAGGAACTTCTGAAGTAGGAAACGGAAGTTATATATTACCCACTCAAGTGATATTAAAAAATCTTGAAGTTATAGAAGTTGAAGAAATCGAGTAGAAGTTGTAAGAAGATTTTTCTACATGGCTTGAGGAACATGAACATACCTAGGGCTGCCACGTCTAAGTTTTGAAATCTAGAATTTTAAGGTTGGAAAACCAGAAAATTTACAATGTGAAAATAGTATTAGGAAACACTTCAGTTTTGATTGTGTTCTATTTAGTTATGCAGCAAACATCTCACTCACAAGTTAACTAGTAACTAATATAATCACCAAGCTCGCTGTGTATGTTTACTTCTTTGCTAGATACAAAGAGTTCTAGCGCACTCAATATATGTAGTATTGCGAAGGAGACATGAAACTGGATGCATTTTGATTGTTTTACAAAATATCAGTGGCCTACAGTAGCCAGGCGCGGTGCAGTTGTGAATCGAATGGTTATAGTGGTGGCACGCATATTATAAAACGCAAAAATTTTAATGGAATGTTAATAAAAAACTATCGAGAACACTCCACAAAATTTAGGACATTTTCTCTATAGTTAAGCTTATAAATGCTTCAAGCTTTGTGGCCAATTATCAAAATCATGTGGATATTATCATTATCTTTTGGGTGTAAAAAAAACTTTTTCCGCTTTTTTAAGAAGCTTTCACGCTCAATTTAATTAAGAATAATCTTTTTTCCATTTAATCTCATTAAAATAATTAAAAAGGTTCAATCAACAAGTAGATCGGTTCGCTTAGAATTTTTAATCTAAAGACAAATTTCAAACATAGACATTTGGAATTTAATTAAAAATGCCACAGAAGAAAATATGCCTACAGGAAAAGGATCTGAAAATTTTCAACATTTCTGGAATTTGCCTTAAGACTTTGTTATTTTTTCAAGTTCGAAAAAAGGACTAAAGACAAAAGACAAGGACCATTAATTCAATTTGAACGAAATTGGCTGAGAACCCATAAAAACCAAAGCAGACAATGAAATTTAGATAGCTTTACATCAAAAATTCTTTTATCCTTTTTCCTTTTTCCTCCTTATACTTTTCGTATTTTTCAAATTTCCTCTCAGGGCCGAAAATATATGAAACATAAAATAAAATTTTTCCTTTCATCTTCTATTCACTCTCCTTCTCTCTGTTTGCGTCTCGTATCTTTGTCTTAAAGGACTTTAATTGAAAGGATTTGCAGAGGCTACATTTCAAAACTGAAAACTCTGCCTTGCCTATCTCAAGATTCCCTTGCAGGCAAACCACAACAAAATTGTTTGTTGGATCCTGACCTCGAAAAATCCTTT
Source organism: Chrysops caecutiens (assembly GCA_963971475.1). Lineage (NCBI taxonomy): Eukaryota > Metazoa > Arthropoda > Insecta > Diptera > Tabanidae > Chrysops > Chrysops caecutiens. The sequence goes on from OZ020570.1 coordinate 9,511,902, forward strand.
TCATATTTCTCTTGTTGCTTACCTTAAATGTTTGATTCGCATCAATATCCCTCATCGCATTTATTCACCTTGAAGCGCAACATGCCAGAAGGTTTCATGTGATTGCATAGTTTTAGGCATTTAGTATTTACCAGCCTTTGTGTCAATCAAGTTTTAGAAGTGAAACTTTTTATGGAACGATTAAACTGTCACCGACTATTCTTTGTGCGGATCTTCTTATTCTTTTTCTGTTTGCCTCTTCGTCTGCGTTTGACTTACGATAATGAAAAGAGAAAAAAAAACTAAATAGTTCAAATGATTTTGTTAACTCGACCACCTAAATCTCAATTTAAAAGTTAACAGTCCCATAAAATGTTTCACTGCAATATATGTGATAAATTTACTTTAAAAATGTTGTTATATAAATTAAATTAATTCAGGAAAAAAATTTGTTGGTGGGGTTCCAAAGCAAACATGCGGAATTTAATCCACTTAAAAGGAATTCCAATTACGCTAAATTAACTTTGGCTTTATAAGGTTAATAGAATTTCCAATGATTTGGTGTACGTCTTTAAATTCTTTAAAATGACCTTTAATGTGAAATTGGCTTCTGTACGTATTTGTTATGGTTAAAGGTTATCTTATTGGCTTAGATTCCATTAGAAAATTAATTTTCCGCATATCACTGGTATCAAATGGAATCGAAATTTTGGAATTCTTGAATTCTTCGAAATACCCGGTAGATGGTTCTTACCCTTTGTGGAAATTTGTCAGAATTGTAGCGATTCAGTAAATCTCCGCTACATTTTATTTAGCTATTCAACTCGTATAGTAGCAATATCTTTAGCTAATTGAAATGGATGTAGAAACGAGGGATAGCTTTCAAACAGGAAGATGATATATGTACATCTTCACTATAAACTCACAATGTTTCCTTTAATGGATTTGGCCCAGTGAGAAAAGCACGTGCAGATATATCCTTTTGTTTTTGTTTTGATTCCCATTTTACACCTTGAACCGGGTTTGTTTACCTAAAATACGAAAGGGAATGCGCAGAATCCACTCCAAAGAGGAGGACTCTCTGTTCTCCCTAGCGACATGTTTCGAAACAGGAAAACTCGGAATTCCATTCAAAATGTAGCTAGACAATTCCCGGAACAAATTTTATTACAAACTCCTCCGAAATTTTTCGGAATCCCCTTACAGATGGATCCCATCCGATGGATGGAACATTTCAACATTCAGTTTGGTAGCAGAAGCCGTAGCAAGTGGTTGATTCGCTTGTAACCAGCATGAGCTGTCTGTTGTTTGAAATTCTTTTCGGAATTCGGAGATTTTGAATTTTCAGGATGTTCGATTCTTAAACAAGCTAAATCGCATTTGTGTGAAATATTGATTTTATTGATAAAATGTTTCATAAGTGAGTGATGTGCACTTGAAGAATGTGCAGTGAAGAAGTTTATAAAACGGAAGTAAATTAAACGACAACAACAAGATATAGAATAATAATAACAGCAAAACTTGTAGATATCAATTATGGATATCCTTACAACAAGAACATTGACCAGGATATTTTGGATTATAATAAATCTTTCATGTAAGTTAACTGAAAACATAAAACATAATTTAACAACAATTGTAATTCGATTCATCATGTCCATTGGATGTCATCTATGTTGTCTATTAAGGGATGCAAAATGTGGTTTGGTTAAATTTTGATTCAGTCTCTCACCTTATGTGGCTTAAGTGCGGTTCCTGGTTCTAACTGATTTGTGTTTAACCTATCTTGTAGCATGTACTATCAGCAACATGGTATTTGCTTTGGAGACATCCACTTTAAATCCCTGTGGTCTAGGTTGTTTTGAATACTTGATGCTGTTCATTCGGTTGTGGTTATTAGAAATGAATTCGATCAAATCGATTTATCGTATATTCATTTAAATTATATATTTATTAAGTCATTCTAGAGAGGATGTACATAGTTCTTGTAGCATTCACAAAATTGAAATTCTTCTCATGTTTTGATACACTTTGTAACACTTTCATTTCAATATGATCAATGACAACAAGAAAACTTTCAGAATTACTAGTTTTTATGCACCTTTATGATCAAATTTTGAAGAGGATTAAAGTTGAATCACATTGACAAGGATCACAGAAGGCTTCTCTAATAAAACTCACATAAATCAGTAGATTCTCCACCATTAAATAACACTATACAACAGCACATAATTTATTCGTTTGCTTTATTATTACAAAAAGATTTATGATTGCAACACAACACAAATATTTCAAAAGAATTCCATTTTTCACTGTTTACACTTAATCGTTGACAAAAATTTATTTAAACAATATGATGAAAACAACAACAAAAATTTTATTTAAAATTTTCTCAATATCAACTATCCAATATGATGGGGATTTCCTGTCAGCGATTAATTACCACAGAATGTTTTTCAAAAAAATTCTCATTTTACAAGTATTCGATATAATGAACCGAAAGTTTCATTAAACAACCGAATCAACTTGAATTTTGCCCAATATTTTAACCGAATTCATACATATAATATAATATGTTTTTGTGCTGTGGAATTTCAGGATATTTAATGAAAATTCTAGGTACACCGACATTTCTTTTTGTAATACAATTCGATTTATTATTAAAGTGTTTAATTTTGCATTTTTCATTTATATTTTTATATTAATGCTGTATGGACAAATATTGAATATCAGACTCCAAATTTCTACATGAAATTAATACAATGAAGCTAACCTTAGCAATCAAGATGATCCTGAAATCTAGATAACTTTCTTATTGATTTCTGGAACCACCTTTAGAATATCATGTTTATGCAATGAAGATATCGATAACAGTTCGTTTATTTTTTTAACTTCGCCCTCAAGCTCAAACCCACTGATATAACGCGGAAATAGGATATACAAAAAATTTGAATAAATCTTTATTCCTCACTTTTATCCTGTTTGATTTTTTCGGAACCATTTATACTTTGTATCCTTGAGAATATCTTGAATTGAAGAAAGGAAGAAGAAAAAATAACATTCTGCAATAAATTTATGGAAGTCAACTTCCGCTTCAGTTTTCCACTTCATAACAGCTATTTATAAAATTTCTTTACTTTAACATCAGCGTCACACACTCAAATGGTTTATATATACAATCATATTTATATATCATAACCAATTTAGAAAGTTACTAAACTTCCTGTGATAGCCATCCTTGGCTCAACATAACTCAAATTTTATCTAAGTGTCTTGAAAATTCCCAAAGCGATTTACGCTAGTACGTGACTTAATAAAATATTTTATAAACGTGCATGTATTGGGGTATGTGTCAGTTTTTATCGTGTCCTTTAAAAGTTGTTGTCGACATGATGGTTCCTTATATGGAAATCACTTAGAAATTGTTGAGAAATTTAACGCGTCAAACGATAGTATTCTTAGAATTAATCTTAACCATCAAAAAGGATATTTTTCTTCTTTCCTCTAAACACTCTTTGGGTCAATGGTAGAGGGTATTATCCTTTTCAGTGAGTTGAAAAATGTTCTTATTGTAAAAAATAAGGATTCACGACATTGTTGAGCTTGAATAGATCAAAGCGCAAATCTGATAAATTTGATAATACAAACAAATTCTGTTGGAAAAAGGGATGATGTACAGGGACAGGAAGGAATCAACCATTTTCGTTAACCTTAAGGCTTCTATTCAGGAGATCTCACTTGGAAGTAAATCCTTCCGAATGGTGGACGTGTCCTATTTTGTTTATTTATCATTTCCAGGACTGAAATTGATGGAATGGCTTAGGAAAAACTGGTTAATTGCAGCTTAGCTAGTGAAAATCCCTTTTTGGACAAGGATTTAATAGCAATCCCACAAAACACCCAATAAGCTTGTAATGAAAGCCTATTATAGGATTTAAGCTAATGAGGATAATGTGCAATTGGTGGTAATGAAATATGTTTGTTATTTTATTCGGGGAAAATTTAAATTCTTCAACACTTTCAAAGTTTATACTGACTTGAATACACCAAGGAGTCATATTCTTACATCCTTAAAAAGTTCGTAACGTATTGAACCCTCAGTGTATCCTCACACGAAGGATAAACGTAAAATATTGAGAATCTTCTTTTCAATATTGACACTCCATGATACACTTTCACCTGGCTCACACAGGATATGTGGTAGGAATATATTGAAGGATTTTAAAGGATAACGTAAAATACGTTAGTATATAGACTTGTAAAAGGAGGCTTTTCTTGAAATTTCATCTCAACGTAGATACATGTGTGTGTGCTTGTGGCTATGTATGTCATGTCATTCCTTTCAATGTACATACGTAAGATTTTATTCTACCCAAAAGGGAAGTGTTCATGTGACAACATTTCTTTCGGATATCATTAAAATATTTATCCTTTACTTTTCTTGAAAATGTCTTTTAAAAAGTAAAAAATTTATACATTTTCAATGAATCAAGCTTATAAACTGAAGAAGAAAAATGTGATAGCATTGATAACATTTAATGGAATGTTATAAAAACCATATCAAGATGTGTATGACAAGTAAATTGGATTATCCTTATAAAATACAGTGAATAAATTTTCTCGTACATATTATTTACACCATTCTGGGGAAAATGTCATTTGTATATTATTAAATTTTTAATGTCAAATTTCACGTTATGTATTCATTACAAAAATTTCTTCCGAAAAATCTTGGAGTTAGTGAAACCAATTGAGGTATCTGTTGACATATCGCATGTATGCTTTTGGGAATCGTAATCGAGTGCAAATTCGAATTCCCCAGGAGACGTTGGCATCCCTTGCAATTGTTCACCTAATTGAGTCTTTAGCTGAATTTCTTTCGTTTCCTGAAACCTTTGATGGAACAATATACGAAGATCCACACAAAGAGAAGATGACGAGAATAGCCGCCAGACATTGTTTGCTTCCTCATTCACAATTTTTTCAATCCATGAAAAGTTTAACTTCACACTCCATTAGCTTCTGACTGATGGATAGTCTGTTTTATTTCTTCTTCTGACTCACTGAAATAAGCACAAAATTGCTGTTTATCGAGTGATGCAACTTTAAACCAGTTACAATGGATTACGACGGTTACTAAATCCCTTATCTCTTTCAAAGAATCTTTTAAGAACATTAGGAAAGAATTTCCAGAACAAGGTTCACACAACATTTTCCTCATTTCCTCATAAAAATTAGTTACATTTTCCTTTATGAAAGAATGACTTCATAACCTTAGTAAGTTTTCCCCATAAATTTTTGGTTGTTACAAGATGCACACGATCTCAAAGGAAACCATTTGGAATAGTGGATTCATGTTGAAAACATTTTGGTACAGAACTGTTCAGCGAAACAGTTTCGAGTCAAATGACTTTTTCGGGAGAAAAGTTAGAGTTCTGACTCGTGTATAGTATGTGGAAAAATCAAGTCACACATCAATGTGAATTCATGGAAGAAATGAAAACGAAATGTACTGAAGTACTCGAAATGAATGAGTTCAAGTGTTTTAATTAATGAGACAGGAAGGAGTCTATCAATTAGCCAACATGATTTTAATTGGACAACAACAATCCGAACTTTCCATAGAATGAAATTTTTATATCGTATATCATGGTGCAGTTCCAAGTTTTTGTTGACTTATGTTCCGCACAATTCTTCCACATCCCAATTGATGGGATCCTTGATTAAGTGGTAGCACAATATCCTTGTAGGACAGCACAAATACAATTGTATCAAACTATTTTCGAAGAACTATATTTGTATTCGTACATTGTGTTAGAGAGGAATTCGAAAATTTTCGGAGGCTGTGGCTACCCACTTTTGGGAGTAAAACTTCCGTATTTGGCGGGTATCATACCTAAAACAAACGTACATATCCTTGCTAAGGAGCGGGTATCATTTGCCTGTCATGTGAAATGGTAATAAATGTGCAAGGAATTCCGTATAGAATGTGGAGGATGGTGGTGATGGTGGTAGTGTGAATTTAATGAAATATCGCTATACGTGTTAAGTATTGTTTCGAAACTTTCAAATGATTTATAACATACAGAACTATGTACGTAATATCGTAATTCAAACACTATATCTTACGCCATTTTGAAATTCCTAAACCTTAAACATTACGAAAAGGTTTAACAGTTTTATGGTTTAATTTTCGAATTATAACCAACTTAATGCCATTTCTATTGCAATATATCAATTCAATAAATTACAAAATATTTCTTTTGTCATTCATCATAAAGTGTCGGTTTTTATGAGAACAAATTTTTCAACTTTTAGTGAAATTTATTTTTTAATAAAAACTTCAACATCTCTCAAGCTCGAATTGTCCGAAGCTGGTTTGGTTTCTGGGTTTTCTACTTGATTTATTTCTTAGGTTTCAAGAACCCAAGCAGCAGAGCTCCCAATAACGTCATTTTCTATCTCCGCAACCAGATCAATTACCATCAGAGAAAACTATCTAGTGATGTCAGCTGTGTATCATATCTTTATAAAATGTTATTTCTTCCAAAAGTAATTGTAGCTTTTGTGACAGGTAAAATTAATTGAAAATTAACCCCAACGGCTATGTTGTCACCAACACCTACCAAAACAACTTTTCTTTTGTTACGCATTTATTTAAGGATCAACACCTAAAATTAGCTCAAAACAAACCTCAAATTATCCTGCCCCCAGCAGAAATTTGTCCTCTTATTCTTCAACCAAAAATAAACTGAAGTCAAGAATGAGGGAAAAAGGACTTCATCAATGCACAAAAAATATCCTTTTTTCTAAGGAATTCAATTCTTTACAAGAGAAACTTTGTTCATTGAAACTTTTCGCCTCGAGTATTTCATTAAAATAAATAATTTTACAGATTTGTGAAGGTTGTTATATCTGAATGTTAAAATTTTCAAAGGAGTTTTCACCAAAAAAATATTTTTGAAACTTCATTTCAATCCTGCCAAAGTTCGCATGAAACCGAAATTAAACAATTTTTCGAAAATTTAAAAGTTAAAAAATTTCATTCTCCTTTCATTTTTATTTCTTCCCTTCAACTCATGTTGAAGAAGGTTCATGTTTATAGGGATGGTTGGGTTAAAAGTTTTACAAAATCCTTTACAGAAAACTTCTGCAAGGGAAAACTGTAGAACCTTCAATTCTTCAGAGAGTTTTCTTAACTTTCTTTTTCCAAACGGATGCTTTTGCCGCCTGCAACTTTTTTTTCCACAAAACTCAAAACCAAATCAAAATATTTTCTTGTACGTTTTTGAAGTGGTTGAGATTCGAAAACAAAATTTCCTTTTATTTTTAACACGCTCATTTTTCATTTTTGGTGATCAGATCATACCTATTGTTGGAAAGCAGAAATTGGGTTTGAGATCGACCTAGGCTTCGATTTGAGACCGATACTTCCAAATTCAGGAAAAGTTCATCCTCCAAACCATTATCCTTGCATCAAAATTATATCCGCAACTAGTGAGTGTTCCCTGTTATCCTTTAATGATATGTGTAGCCTCGAGACAATAACATCCACAACCCGAAATCCGAAAATTCACTTCCAAAAACATTCTTGTATGTGTACTGCTGGATAAATCCGTTTTCGTATTTCCACATATACATAAGGATACATATACTATATGAGAGGGAGTTCATGAAGAATCCATTTTAATATCACAAATTCAATTTGCATATAAATATGAATCCTTGTGCATCCTTCTCCACACTGTTCAAATTCATAAAGGATATTCTGATCGTTAACCCCAACAATTCTAATGGTTAAACAAAATGAATATCCGTTATATGAAATTTTTGTTTAAAATTTTTTGAATCAATCACTGATTATCCTGGACAAGGATATTTCAATTGTCATTTCATTCTAATGAATGATGTGTGAACTAATGTCCAGTTTACTCAACGTTCTTCCTTATCGACATCTTCATTAAGTTCTTTAAGGAGTCCATTTCATCGAAACCCACTTAATCCCAGTAACACATGGTTCGAATTCTTAATTATTGGAAAACATGTTAACCAATCCTTGAAAGGTATTCACCTCACATCCTTTTTACGGATTTTCATCGCGTATTTACCCCCTTTTTTGCTCGTAAATGGTTTTTGGAAGTGTATCATCATTCGAAGGTTTACCTTCATATCGTTAACCTTCATCTGTCGGAAACAGCAATATTACCTTCGTGGGTTTCATAGAATATTTGATTGAGTTGGAGCGATGAGTTGAAAGGATACGAAATATCTTGTTCTTTCAAAATGTTAAAGCATACTTCATTGAAAAATTATTTATTCCTCGTCTGAAAACAGGATTAAGATGATAAATCCGTTAAAGCATTTTGATTATTTTAAGTGACGTATTCGCCTCGCGGCCATTTTGTATTCCTTCGGCATGTAATTCCCTCGCTGTCAATGAATTGTGAAAAATTTTCTGTTGGCATGCACTTTTCCTCAAAGAGAGTGAGATTTGCTTTTTGAGGATAAAGATTTTTGAAACTTTTCAAGAAATGGTGAACTTGCCAAGAAGGAAAAAGACAGTTTCTTGTAATTATGGTCGGCATCTCCTCTTTGTGCGGATTTTCGTATATTTTTCTGTCTCTCTCTCTCTCTCGCTACGCTTGAGCAGACGAGAATTCGAAATCAACAGTAAAATAGTTGAACAGATTTTGTTTGGTCGACGATTTATTCGTTACACCTAATAAATCTGGTATTCAGCAAAACACTTTGACTTGATATTTCCAGTTCTGAAATTTTAAAATATTAAAAAAAATTTTGAATAATCATGTTAATGTTATTGAATTTTTTATTTCATTTCCGTAATTTTATTGAATCTATTTCAGTTCTCCTTCGAGTATCCGTTAAAAATACTGAAAATAAATATTCGTAGAATCATAACAAAGGGTTATAGAAAAAGATACTTTGTAGACATCAGATATTTCCGTCTCCAAATATTTCAATGCCTCTTTGAACCTTTTGCCTATTCAATGAACTGAAATGGATTGATTTGATTCAGAGAAATTACATTGAAACTTGGTTTCTTTTTTTTATTGTATTAGAGGTCCTATTGTCTTCCGCATGGAAGAGTAATAGTTGCATATACTCAGAATTTCATAATTAGTTGAGAATCCTTAATTTCTCTAAATGTTAGTAGCTAACTAAATGGTGCAGACTTTTGTCTTGAATTTCAAAACATAAATTAAAGAAGCTTCTTTTCCTCTTCTTTCTTTTTTTTCCGTTATCAACAGAAATAAAACCATCAAGTTGGGAAGAACATAGTGAGAAAGGAAATTTCGTTGTCAGAATGTTTTACGAGTGTGAGTGTGCAGACTTTCTTCCAACCCCATGTGATATATTGCTCTGAGTATTAAAAACGATAATTCCAACTGATCCTACCTCGAAAACAAAATGAAACTAAATTATTTATTTCCACATTATTGGGCAACATTTGCCAGTCTATTAAATTTTGTGTTAAACTTTTGACCATTATTTTGAATTCTTCATTCCTAATTGAATGTTTTATTTGAACATTTTTATTTGCTTTTAGTAATAAATATCCAACTTTTCTGATATAAAAATTCAATTATCAACGTTTATTGCATTCCCAATGGTATGAAATAGACTACGTACCTGTAAAAAAATATAAACAAAATTCCATTCACGTACATTTTATGAAGCCCTTATTTTAACCTAAATGCATAATAAATCCTGAAAAGTGAATACCAGAAATATTTTCCCTATTTTCGTTTATCCCAAAATTATGCTCCTTTTTTTGGATTGTAATTTTAAAGTTTTATTTTTTGCTGTTTACAAAATATTTGCATTCAATTCTACATGAAAAAAACACCAGCTAATTATGCTCTGACTTTGTAACAATTTTTTTTCGTGTTTGAACTATTCAACATTATCTGGCTGTAATCATTAACTCAATTTAGCTTATGGCATTTACATACAAAAAGTTAGCTTTTAAATTTAAAATTTTTCCACTTTTGATCTGAAAATAAAAATTCCATTTCAAATTCAAAATGAATTCAGAATTTAAGCCAAAAACAAAGGTGTGACTGAAATTTTGATTGGTTAAAATCTATTAAGCTACTAGTTGTCTTCTCATTAACATGACAAGAGAGAGAGTAAGAGAAAGTATACGAAGATTCACATAAAGGGAAATCGCCGTTAACAATTTTCATCAGTTGTTATCCAATTTCGATTGTTATTGCGAATTCAGTTTCTCCAATATGTTTGTCTACACATAATTTCAAAGCTATGTACACAGAAATCCGAAATCAGCTGAATTGTAGATTTTCTTCATTGTTTCTCCAATTCTTTGTGAAATTTTCCTCAACTTACGAAATTTTACTGCCGTATAACTTTAAATTTGAAATTATTAAATAATTTTTATTATTTTCTCTTTCAGATCCAACAAATGCCCTACGAGACGTTTATGCAACAATACCACCATCAGTTAGACGTGGAGATAATGCCCTCCTGACATGCCACTACGATTTAGAACAAGAGAATCTCTACTCAGTTAAGTGGTACAAGGGCAACCGAGAATTCTATCGTTATACACCACGTGAGGTACCACCAGTGAACTTTTTTCCAGGTCATGGAATTCTGATTGAGGTAAATATAAGTAAATTTTTTCATTCTTTTACCATACAACAATGTTATTACTGCCATTGCATTTATTGTTATTTTTATTACAATGTTTTCTGAATTTCTAAATTGCCAACAGTTGCATAAAGACAGGAGAAAGAGAAAAATGCTTATCTTGTACGAACTTGTTAGTGGTAACATGTCCTTTTGAAATACATTTACCTCATGCTAATCAACGAAAAGGATTTTCCCTGCCCACAAAACCTGTTCGAAAATTTAACCTTTTCACGACCTTTCACCGACAAACTTTTCGGAAATTGGTCTGACTAAAGTGCATTCGTGTTCGTGAATAATCGCCGTAGTGTATGCAAATAATTGCAATTCATGATTCAATTGCGCTCGAGTTTATGCAAATTGAGTCTTTTAAACATGAACATACTAAATTTTTTTTCCCTTTTTTTATGTATTTAAATACAACTTGTACGAGTAATTAAAAGATATTCGACTTGAGAATTACACCATTTAACACTGCAGGTTGCGTGTCACATCCGGCTAGTGAGTGCATTTAATTTGACGTTGATTGAGTTGAACTCAAACCACAAAATCCGCAATAATATCACTTCAAAAGCTTAGTTACATTTTCTCATTTTTAATTATTCTCAAGCGATAGCTACTTATTTCTTGAGGATTATCTGGGAATTATAAATTCTAAGAAACTGTCTGGAACCATTAAATTTGATAGAAATCGAAAAGAAAAGAAATGATTTTTTATAGCTCCAAGATAATGAACTCGAGAAATTTTCCTTAAACAATAATTAGAAAAACGTTATCGACCATAGCTGTATCATCTCAAAACATTTCGAACGTGAAAATTCCCTTCTACTTCTTTCTAATCACAGTTCGATTACTTGGTTCAATAAATCGAGTTCATTTAAAATCAATACCATTCACGTTTCGAATGAAATTAAAACAGAGAGAAGTACGACGACCATTCAAGATGGAGAAACAACAAATCAAAAAAAGACTCCACAATTCTACAATCTCCAACTGAAATCCGTAGAATCTACAGCAGAAGTAGTAGCGTCTGAAAAATCACTAGAGAATAACAAATATTGGCAGAAACTTCATTCACAGACATTTTGGTGGTGGTGCTGTACTGTTGGGATGGAATTGGGCAGTGTCTACTCAATATCATTTTGAACTGTGAAAATGAGTACAGACGAATCGGGAAAAAATATTGTAGTACTGGAAAACTGAGATGACTGAGATTTTCCAAAGAAATTCTAGAGTGTCTAGTGAGACTAATTGATGTGACTCCTGTTCACTTTTGTACAGTCATCTTAACTTATCTGAATCTTTTATTGGTTAAGATTTCAAAAGGATTCAAATTCAAGTGTTGTGTCATACGAGTGTGTCCTTAGTCGACTTTATCTTTTTCCAATAAAGTGGGAAAATATTCGTTATTGAATAAATCAAATCCGCAAGAGATAACAGAACTAAAAAGAAATTCAATATTTTCCTAAAAATGTATATGGAAATATGAATGAAACGAAGGACAGTGTCCTGGCAAATTTTCAGGTCATGTCACACAACACTACAACGGCATACCACATATATTCCAGTATGATACATTAAATCCACATGACTATAGTATAATGTATAATATCTCAAATATACTACATACGAGTACTACATACAAAGATATATACTAAAATAAAATTTCTTTTTATCCTTTCTGGCTCGCCTTGGACCTGGATCTGGTGTACCTCATACTTTTCCCTTCGGTCTATCCTGCAGAAGTCCAAGTCAAACTTAAGCAATGTCATGCTAGCAACGGTGGAGCCTCAAATGTCCGGCAGATACAGTTGTGAGGTTTCAGCTGACGCCCCGTGGTTCCACACAAGCATCACCTCTGGTGACTTAGAAGTTGTGGGTAAGTTTTGTCCTTTTTTATTTTTCTTAGACTCAATTCTAGAAGTATCCTGTTTCGTATTTTCCTTCTTTTTTAACGAAACGATATCGGTTTTCGCCATAGAAAACCAAACTTTTATTGTTTTTATTCATTTCAACTTCAATATTGACTCACGTCTCTTTATATAATCCCAGGAAATTGTTCCCAGTGGTGTTTGTGTTGTTCTGTATTTGCTTATGGATGTATTTTTGTGGTGAAAACGAAATTACATGTTTATTATTCTACATTGCGACACTTGAAAGTCGTTGAAGTTAGTGTGAATTGAAGGTGTTTAAAGAAACTTCGACGAATCGAAAAGGAGTTAGTTAATCAATAAAGATTTGAAGGAAACGGTTTGACAGATTTTTACAAAATTTTGTTTTGTGTGAAAACGGCGTTGCAATTTTCAGTTATAACAATGACGCCAATAACCGGTTTAAAGTTGCACTACTCGATAAACACTTGAACCAGAAGTTTTGAAATAGCGTTGTGGTTTATTTTCTTGTTTTGAATGTTTCCCAACTTGAAAATTTGATCTACCTTCCATTTTTCCGCAAGTTGAATTTGTTGACAATTTTGTTTTAATTTGAGTTAGAACATTAAAAGTGGTTCATGATTTTCGAATCCTTAGTGAAAGATGGCGCAAGGGTCTGCACCTTCAAATAACTCGATCAAGTATATACTTTAACATTTTAACTTTTTCATCGATTTCCCACAAAACGTCCCTAATTAGTGATATCCTTTGCCTTAAAAATTTACCATGTTACAATATCCGCTCCGATGGTTCCCTCAATTTCGACTGATTACAATACCCGGCTGTGGATAGACGATTAACTAATTTTGCTATTTCTGTGCCTAATTTAGGCGTGATTTTTAACTTATTTTGTCCATGCTCCCTCAACAAAAACTTTCGCTCAAAAATTGAACGCTGAAATTGACTTGTGTATGCCCTGAAGAGGGGACATTGATTAATCGTTGGTAAAAATAATTAGCTTTCTGACCCTTCACCATTTACCATTTAAGGATCATCAAGGAGGACAACTAGAAATTGCCTATTCGAAGGAAGGTTTTCGTATATTTTTTTGAAGGTGGCTGTTAAAATTGAAGTGGGTCGACATCTTGTAACGGAAATATCCTGAAAAATGAATTTTCAACCATGACATGAACAATAAATTTTTTTAAAATTTTTATTTTAAAATACACAAAAGGATAGACGAAATCAGGAAATCACGTTATCCCTCATCGCATTAAAAAGGGATGTTTTTCCAAAGTTTGAACGATTGGATGACTTTCAAGTTAACAAAAGTTTACGGAAGATAACCCAATAATTAAAGTGTACTGTTTCATATCTTAAAGGGCATTGAATGAAGGAACTTATGAAGGATGTTTGTTGAACCTTTTTTGTCTTAATATCAAAACCTGCTGTTATCCCAAACCCTTCAAACAGATTTCTTTTGGTAAAACGTTTTTGTTTGCTAACATCACTTCAGCATTTCTTTTGGCAGCTTTTTGCCATTTTTGTTTCCTGACCATAAGGAAATGTTTCTTTTTTTCAATACAAGGTTTTTCCACGTCTTTAACTATCGAAACTGCCTGCCATTAGTATTATTGATAAAACACTTTGCAGTAATCCAAACATTTAAAGCGACAACAGTGCCAGGCTACGCCGTCAAAAACCAGTGGGAAAATTTAAACAGCAATAAATAACGAATAAGAAATCATAGATCTCTTTGGCCTTATTCCTTTGGCCACTCCAGTGGTGCAGAACTGTCAAATCCCATCCCATACATTTATCGAGTGTAAATTTGCATTCAACAATTTCGTTCATTTGATCTTAAACATTTAAAATATAAAATACGTTAGTGAACTTATTTGCTCAAACAAAATTCGTGTCAACTGAAATTAGTAAGCTGTTGCCAGAGGTGTCAACTTCTACAATTTATCGAGTGCAAGTTTGAACTGTCAATGTTGAATGCTTCGTGATCGGGAATCGAATCAGCAACCTTCCGCGTTCCGGGTAGATGCTCTGAACACTGAGTTGTCATTAGCACATTTTCTTTTCCTTCCATGTTCCCACATATATTGATCGCCACAAATTCTAATTACAAACAACATCTCTGCGTCATTAGTTGAAAACATCGATCTGTCACGAATCACGAGCAGCTTCTCCTGCATACGACACATGATAAGTCAAAAAATTTTGAATTTAAACGAAATTAAAATTCAAAATAAATCCCAGTCACGATGAAAAAGGATTTTCCTTAAGGAAGCATGCATCCTTAAAAATTGGATAAAGTCCTTTTTGGTATGATGCCAGATGGAGAATAAAGGAGCAAGGAAGAAAAAATTACGAAATAAATAAATTGAAAATTCCTCAGGATGAAAAGTTTGTCATGATACTCTCATGACGTTGGGAAAAATGTTTAATTTTTTTAACTTATTTTCTTAACATTTAAGTTTTGTCACTTGAAAACGATTTTTAACACTTCCGTTTCATTTTCTCATCTTTTTGTCAACTTTTCCTTCCGGATGAGAGGGAAATTCCGTCACGTTTACAAGCACAAGTTGATGTACATTGACGGATTACTGTTAACGCTTACTTTTTTTCGGAAAGACAAACGTTCTCGATTACAAAATAAATATTTATGTAGCGAACGTAAATAGAAAATTAAATTTGTAATCGAATTCCATTGAATATTAGAATGATATCCGTTTCCGTTTTTGTGTAGGTTAGTGAATTGAAATAGACTATTGTAGAACGGATACAGATTTGATTAAGTCACTTCCGTACTTAGGGAAGATTTGAAGTGAATTCTAGTTAAAGGATACAATTCGCATTATATCCATGGAAGTGATGACGAGCAAAGGATAATAAACGAATTTTAATTAAATTTTATAATGGTTCTTCTATGTAAATTCTCCCTAAATGTTTGCTCGTTTTTTAAATAGCTTCTTACAATTCCCATTTCAGTACTGATACAAATTCTCCATCAATTTCAGTCGGTAACTGCTTGATTACAACCTCTCAGACAAGATTAAGCTTTAAATAGGGATATTTCTCATAAAAAGGATAAAAGACATCATTGAATTTTCGTCAGACAGATAGAACATGTCATAAATTAATAGGTTAATGTCATGAACATTTCAGCAAATTCACATTATCCTCAAGAGTCCTTATTTTTTGAGAAGACGAATAGAACAATTGGATATTTGAAATTAATTCGAATTTATATTGATTGGATTTGGCTTAGAGAAAGTAATTCTTATTGAGAGGGACGCAAGTTTCCCTTCATACCCGTATCATATCACATATCACAAAATGTCATCCTCATTTTCGTAATGAAATCGACGTAAGCACAAAATATATGATGATGTAAAAGGATATTCATACATTGTTTTATGAAAATCCTCTAATGCTCTTATCACAATTTGTGAAACGACGTTATTTTCAAGGGTTTTCCATTTAATTCATTACAAAATTGAGCTGAAGTCATTCGTTCTCATGGTAGGACTTAATACTTTCATATGAATTTAAATGTTTTAGTGTGTCGTAACTGGCAGGACGACCCTCTTAGTTTGCCCGTAAATATATGGCGATAATAAATCAGATTCAACTAACTTATAGTTGCCATCTTGTACAAGACAAGTCCTTGCTACTAAAACATACGCACATGCAGACTATCTTCAATGGAAAATTCTAATCAAACTTAATACCTAGAGATGCATGGTGTAGGCTATAAATGTCAACAAAAAGCCAACGTCTCCATGGTTCATATTCAAATATCCTTTCTGGAGTCACTAAATCACATAAAGCTCCAACACGTTATGAAGCAACATGAACACAATGTTGTGTTTATTTTTATCTTTCGTTTATTCCACGGCACACATGTCTGCGACATCAAAATCTGGTTTGAAAGCCTTCTTAAAAATTTTGCAAATTCCACAGGAGAATCTCTGTGAAGAAAGTTTAACATTAAAAATGAAAATCAAGACGCTACACGGTTTCATCGTTTATACTTTCTTCAAGGAATGCATTATCAACACTGAGATATTTCAACAATTTCTTCTTAAATTATGAACAGATTAACAACGTCGTGAAGGTTCTTAAGGCCTTTTTCTGGCTGGCTTTAAGGAAAAAGGATTTGTTTGTTTGTTTTTGGGGAAATTTTATTTTCAAGTCGCTCAGAAATTCACACATGAATCCCTCCAGACGATGCAAATCCTTAAATTTCGGCTAAATTTAATTTTAATTTAAAGAAACTGTCTACAAACGAAAATCAAAATGACGGTATTACAGCACGAGATGTCAAAATTACACACACACAAGCATTTAAGTGAGGCTTGATTCTGCACTATGAATAATGCGAAACATGTAATTTAGCGAATGGTTCAAGGATATCTGTGAGTAGAGTGGAGAATTATTTACCCCTCGATCCAAATAGAAATACTATCGTTTATTCTCTTTGTGCGGATCTTCGTACACTTTTCCTACCTACATATCTGTGTCTTAAAATTGTACTTTTAAGATGTTGATCAATGTAATCTATCCATCCAAATAATTCACTTAAGAAAATGTTGTCGGTAAATTAAATTTATCACAGCTACACGTTCCCACGCCAAACGTTAATGGTGCAGAACAAAAGTGAAGTGATACTTCATTATAAAGTTTGCATGATCAAACAAAGTTTGACAGAAGGCCGAATTTTCTGTCACTTGAAATTGAGTGGACAGGGGGAAGATAATTTTTTGAAATGTAATTTTATTATCAAAAAATGTAGAAAGTTCAAAAACTCGTGGCAGACATAGCTTGTGGTCTTACAAAAATGAAATTTTTTATAACAAAAAATTAAATATTTGAAAACTTCAACATCTTCTTTGAATCCTGAAGGATCCCTAAGGATGGCCCACTTATCACTTATCACTGTCAGGTGAACAAGGGGAATGTGTTAATTTTTGTTTTTCAAACTTGCTAATACTTCAAAAAAAATTTCATCAAAACCACTAAAACACTTCGCAATAAAATTTTGTTGAAACTTTTGAAATTATCTGCCTTAAGGACGATGTCCTTATGGGCGTTTTCTCAAGAATTTCATTTAATTCAAAGTTGTTGCCAGTTTGATATCAAGTACACTTCAGTCTGCTCATCATTAAACTCGACGAGGTGGACTTGCTGTTTAAGGAATCCCTAAATGTTAAGCTATTTGAATTTTCCTCTAAAATCTTCTGATCCTTATCAAGTGTTTATGAGAAAGAAAAGTTCCTTTTTAATTGGATGAACAATAAAATTCGTGGAAATTGAAAAGTCTTTCGAATCGATTAAGAAATTTATTAGACAACTTTATGAATTTCCGGTGAAATGATATTTTGAGAAAGGGAAGAATCACAACATTCCCCCATTTCCTGTTCAAGTATCAAAACTTCAAATAAACGAAAATTCAGGATAAATGCAGTACTAAAAATAATTGGGATGTTTTTCAATTTTCCAAGATTCTTATTTCATTCAATTTCCTTCTTTGTATCACAAAGGATACCCCGAAAGCATCATCTTACCGATTTCTGAAGAACCTTTTCCCTTACATAATTTGTGTGAACATATTTTCTAAGTAACTATAATTCCAGGAAAACATAAGAAAATAGTCCCCACCGGGAGAATAACCAATAACGAAATTTTGGAACCCTCTGGGGCGGCGTTGATAATAATCACTGAAGATGAATTGTCAAATTATTGATTTATTGATTTTGGTTTTTATTATTTTCACTTTTCATTTTAAATCATTTCAATCTCCTTCTTCATCTTCTTCTTCATCATCTTCTTTGAAGGATATAATGGCAGGATATTCTTTCTGACGAGATCAGATGATAAAATGAAATCATTTGAAAGCCTTAAAATCAACTTTTCAGATATTTTTTCTCTGGTTTTCTTTTTTGTCAAAACGTTAAAACTTTCTTAATCCTTAGAAATCAAGAATAAGGACATAAATCTGCCAAAAAATATCAGATTTAACCACGTAATCCAACATAATTAAAATGAAAGGCTCCTCTCGTCCTTTCAGTTTTGTTGACTTTACCCTCAAGATGGAGACAATCATGATAAGTCATCCTTACCCTATTTTGCATGAGAAAAATCAGAGTTTGAAACACTTCATCCCCTACTTTCTTCATCCCTTATCAAACGCAATCAGTCACTATCTCCTTGATTTATGGCGTCCATTCGGTTTTTATCAGTAGACATTTTTGATGTCTCCATCACCCCTTTGACGTTTGATTCACTGGTTTTACAAATGGTGGATTGGTTAAGGACGACATGAAAATTGCTTTATCGAATATTTTTATTGATTTATGCGCAAATCTTGAATTTTAAAAGAGTTGAATGCATTCGCAAAAGGATACTACAATATTTTCACCTACTCAATATTCGTATTTGTATGTAACAAAATCAATTTCTATTCATTTCATTCAGTAATCTTGTAGTGAAAGTTTTCATAATAAATGCTTTTTATATTATATAAATATATCATGCTTCAGGGTAAAAGGACTATATCCACAGATTCAGTTTGGACAAATAAAACATTTTAATGTTTTGAAAATAACCTAAGGAAATGTATAAAAAATATTTTCCAGTTAGTGTATCAAAATTAAATTAAATTCATAACCCTCAAGGTATGGGATATTATTATTTTCATTTGAAACGAACTAGATACATTCTACTAAATGAAGTAGTATTCACTACTGCAGTATACTTTATTTCATGATTTATCATCACTGCCTTCAGTTGTCTAATAATATTCACATTCATATTATATTAAAATTTTCTGAATGAACATTTCATTACATTGCTGCAGATGTACAAAAAGGCGGACCAGTAATTGAAGGACTGACTAAAATTTATGAAATGGGACAAAATTTGACTTTAAATTGCAGCATAAGCAGCACTAGTTCCACTCCAGCTAATTTAACGTGGTTAGTTAATAATAAAACGGTAAGTTTATTTTATTGAACACAAATCAAGGAAAAACAAAATTTCAAAAAATTCAAACTGAATTTCAACTAGTCCAACTAAATTGTCTAATCATCACATACAACTAAACCATGCATTTGTGCTTTTTTTCTCTCGAAAATATTAAAGCTTCAAAGCTTTAAAGCTCTAATCAGAAATAGAAAATTGATTCCAATTAGGGAATTTCGTATTACAAGCGTTTCAAGAATTTTGCGTTTAAGTAGATTCGACGAATATCTCCTATAGGTTATTGTTTATTTTATGTTATGATATGACTAATTCAAACCTGTTCAGAACAATGTTAAAAATAATGGCGTACAAGCACAATGACGTCATGCGTGCACATATTGAGTTCGAGCTAATTAAATTGTTTTAGTGAAATTGTAGTGGGTTTAAGGCATTGTTATATGATATTTTTGGTATCATAACACAAATTGGCTACTTGATTAGGGTCATTATAAACTTCACTAATTAACTTTAACACATCAACGTCGATATGTTTTCTATTCCATTTTGTATACAAGCTTTCATAGCACACTAACCTACTTTTCCCCCTAAAACCAATCAATGGAATGTTGAATAAATTTTTAATTATTTTCACATATTGTTTTTTGGTTATATTTTTTATTTTTAATGGAATTTACCAATTTTAATTAGGTTGCCCCATCAAACATTGTACAATATAGACTTCCTGTTAAACACAATGGATCGATAAAATTGGCAACAGCTGTTTTGGGGCTAAGGCTGCTATTAGCACCGGAGCAGTTCGACAACAGAAAATTGACGGTAAGTTATGAATTGATTTTGAATTTAAAATTACACATGTAATATTTACAAACATGTACGTATACATATCTATATATTCATGTGTTTGGAGTGCAAATGAAAATTGCAAATTGAAAGCAAAGTGAATTAATATTTGTTTGAAAACCACCCCAAGCACACCCTGTAGATGATATTCTCCTACAGTTCAAAGGTTCGAACATACACTAGGCTTTCACTTTGTAATTGCCATTGGAAATCATTTATATTCAAAAAGTAATTGATTGAATATTGATTGCAAGTAATACCAGCGGTTTATGTAGTTCAAATGAAATCTTTTGTGTACTAGGATGGTACCACGTTTACTATTTTTTGTACTAAGAGTTCAAAGGGCATACACATGAACATTGGATATTTGTTCCTGTTTTTCCATCAAGTTTTTCATACTTTTCGCTTATTGAAAGTCGTTAGACCATGCAGAGATGGATATGGTTTAACGAAGATTGCAGATATTCTTGTTTTTAAAACATCCGCATGCTACTATTAAAGTTTTTTTCATGAACAATGCGTTGTATTCCATCGGTTAGGACTTATTTTAGGCATAACAATAGAATCCATTTGGCTTTATAGCTAGAAACCATATGGAAGTTTGACATTTTAATGGCGAACAAATTGACAATTGTCAGCAGTGGTTCATACTTAAATTCCTGATGCAGTACTATTCGTAAATCCTATGACATGCATTTCTGCAACAGATTCTTCCATTAGCAAGCAAGTCATGCGGAACTAAATTTAGTTGCTTGGATAAGTTCAAAATGATATTTTGACGTTTTAAGTTTATTGATACTTTCAATGAATGTGAAGTAAGAACTATCAGGAAATACATAAACAAAACAAGCAATTGTCAAAATTTCCTCAATGACATTTTATCTTCTCAAACGATGACTCATTCGCTGAATTACACGTTATTGTCCAAATTCCACATACAGGCGCGTTCCATTCACTTGTGCTTCTTCTTTGAACGCTGCACAATCAACATTTTAGTGTCGTTTTCACGAATGTGTTTTGAAGATTTCACTCTCATAATTTTGTCATTGAAAGACAGATGCAAGTAAAAGTCTGAATTGAATATTTTGTAATTTAATTCATTTTACTTGTAATCTCTCAGATTGTCATGAACAATTTTTAAATTTGACGTCTGTCAGTTAGAGATGTCATTGAAATGTCTTATTAATCTCTCCATGAAATCAATATATATCTAATTATACTCCAATCTCGCAAACAACATTTCAAATGTTACTCTATCTATAAACGTATATTTAAATAACTTCTAAATTTTCAATAAGGGATAATGATTTAACAATTTATTCATAACAAACTGGTCCTGGGTGGATAATTTAGATTAGTTCACTGTTGAAAAAAGGGACAAAATGAATAATGTCCTGACAAGTTGACATTTTTCTTGTGCTTGAAATTAAATTCCAGTTTATTGTCGGAACAAATTACAATTGAAACATGATCTACAGAAGTCTATGCCGTAAGAAAAGGACTTTTCACAACATATCCATTTACATTTATATAACTTTATGTATATCAAGAATAGACATTTTGTAGAAGAGTCCAGAAATGAAGGATTTAAACTAGTCTATCTTTGCATTTCTTTTTAAAATATCATTAATTATTTTGACAAGCACTTCTGGCAACGATAATGTTGAACTTTTTTTTCATTCTGTCTTTTTTAACAATTTAATCTGATAAATCCGCTAGATGGCATTTTACATGAATCATTTATCAAATCATTTAATTTGCTTTACCACCATTGCCTTGTTACTGATTAATTGGAAAATGCTTCATTACGATGTTGTCTTGTCATGATTACTAGCTACAATATCTAGAATCTAAGTTAAATTTCTGTATATAATCCCTAAAGTAACATGAGTATAAGGAAGATTCTCTGCGTAACTGGAGAATTTGGATCCTATTTCGTTTTGAGGACTTTCTATTATAAGAATCGTAAAAATAATTCTTCGTTGACATTTGAAACGTGAATAAATAATATTTTTAAAAATAAAATCCAATTTTCTAATATGCCAAGTGATCTTGAAGTTAATTAACATATTATTTTCATATTTCAGTTGGCATGTGCAGCAAGAATTTACAATTTATTCAATCATACAACAGAAAGGGAAATTGAGCTTGATGCAACAGATACACCAGTCCTAGTAGAGGATCACATAAGTACCACAGAACAGAGCAATCAAATGTTCCTTAATGAGCATTCGAAAGTCGTGACATACAATTACAATCATATATACAAGTCATCAAATCGTGGTGGTAATGATATTGATTTAACAACGGATGATTTCCAAATCCACCATGCAGCTGGTAAGTAAAATGTTAATTAAATGAGACATCCTTTTTGCATTTGATTTGATTTGAACAAAATCACAGTATGAATTCTAGCAGAAGTTATTTATTAATCTAGTTTCAATATGAATCTCTGCAGGATATTTCCGATATGGTTTGACAGGATTTAACAATTCGCTGAGTATATCAAGCTTAGATGTCGTAGTAAATTTAATAAAGCCCAACTGCAACAAACCGAAATTTCCAAAAAGTAAATTTTTAATCCTTCAAAAAGGACTCCATACTGATTTTAGGCTACTCTCCATTTATGCCACTGTCAGTTTGTATTTGTGTTTGTCTGCATTTCGGTTGTACTATAGGCATGAAAGTTTTCCATGAAGTCCTGTGGCCCATAAAAACCACAACAGCTGTGCCAGTTCTCTGAATTCATTTTGTATTTACTCGGGGTAAGGAAATCCTTGGTTATCCTTATTTATTTATGTTAACAGTTCGATGGAGTTTTGTATTCTACTTGTTTTAGATTCACATACCCTCGTGTCTGTTATTTGACACTTGGTTCATTGGCTAGAAAACTTGTTCAATAGAAGTTCAGAGTTTTCAAGATGATGAACTTCGAATTGCTATTTTTTGACAAAGATCACATTCAAGGATCTGTTCAGTCTTAAATGGAACATGAACAAAATCAATTTAAAGGGCTCAATATTGTCTTAGAGATTTGTCACACAAAATTTTATTAACTGGTAGCTTAGATTCTTTGGACAAAGAATGAAAGTAAATTTTATTAATAAAATAAACAAAAACTTATTAAAATTATTACAAACAATGAACAAGCAACATTACCCGAACAAATAAGCAACACTTAAGCACCTGTTGGCACACCAAACTCAAAGGGGAAATATCCTTAAGTTTGTACAATCTTAATTTTAGAAAAATATCCTAGAACTGTTGGTGTACATAAATACGTTTTCATGTCCTGGAACTTTTCCACCAATGAAAATTTCATTAAGGATTCCTTTTGATTTACAAAAAGCAAGCGTTCGTTATAATCAAATTACGGATAGTAAAACGTGTTTCAACAGTAACTTTAGCGTTCAAACGCCATTTGTCATAATATCCCTCAACTTGTACTAATTGCCATGACGGATATATCCTTATGCTCTTCTTTACCCGATTGTAGAGTTCACTTTGTTATACAAGAGATATTTTGAAGGAAGCAAAAAGAAAGAGATTGACTCCATCTCCATCTTGTGTTTTTCAGAACTGTTCTTCTTGAAAAGGGATCTTCCGATTCTTTCCTATTTGCATTCCTTTGAACTTTCATCGCGAAAAGACAAAGAATAAGAATAAGGATATAAAAAATCCCTCAATCCTCTTAGAAGTTTCAATTCGAAGTGGAGCGCTTTTTTCGAAGCCGAGTCGAAGTGGATATCCCTAACAAGGATATCTGCTACAGACACTACAGAATACGAATATTACGTAATTTGGAATAATGCAATCTCGTTATATTCGTTGGCAGATGTTAAAACACAGGCCAAACTTCTACAAAAAATATATATTTATAATTTGATTCTCTAATTAAATTCTTTAAGAAAATTGAAATTGCTTCATTCCATACCAAGTTATTATATTCAGAAACAACATTTTTGTTGAACGTTATAAAACGCATCGTCAAGTTTTCATATGCACTGAGTTGCAAGAAATTAAATAAAATTATTAAAAACATTTTTTTCTATATTAGACTTTGTGCCATTATCCAGTTTTATGAAAAATAAAATTGAAAATTTTTGTGAGGAAAAATTCCTTGTTACTTTATACTTGTCGAAAGTTCAACGTAACGAAGTCAGTTACGTTCATAAAATTAGATATAAATAACTACAAATAAGCAGCAAGAGCGAGAAGGAGAAAGAATGCGAAGATCTGCATAAAGAGAAGAATTCGCTGAGTACCTACAGTTTTGCCGCTTCATAAAAAGTTTCATTTCTAACGACGTTAGATTTTGACTGACGCATTGTTTTTTTATAATGGAATAATGTGATTATAGCACATTCAATGATGTGATAACTTCATACCACATAAACACGTTTCGGAATTATAATCGAAATATTCTTAAATTTAACATTTACCCTCATAACATCAAAGAAGAAAGTGGCTTTATCATCAAGTTTATCACCTACTCATATTCTTACTATTACTGATACATCAACATAATTTACATTCTTCAAAATCACGCAAAAAGGACATACTCATGACACGTAATTTTTTGCTTCACTGAATGTCTCCCTTCTAAGTTCTCTATCGACTTCCAGGGAACAGCAAAGCTACTTTATAGCACCCGTCAAATTATGCGACCATATTTTAAAAATGTCACCCTGACATATAAGCGCATAAGCCACATGAGTGTAAAGTGCTATACAATATGGTAGTATCATTATCCTCGTTATTTTTTATATAACCAAAATATTCATTCAACGAGACAAGGATTCTGCGGAAACCTCAGTGCGGTGACAAAAACAAAAATTTTACGAAACTCAAGTAAATACACTTACACATGTTAGTACAATATAAGCTCATATGATACACATACACATTCTTAATTGAAAGGACCTCCAGGAGGTGAAAATTTGTTTGTGAAAAAAAAATGTTTTTGATGGATGATGTTGTTGTTAACAGAATCACTCCGTGGGGATCATAAAAGTGGAGGCTTCTGTATTTTAACGGATCGTAAAGTTTAGTTTTGAACATTTTAACGTTGATGTTAGTACGGGAATAAGTCCTCTTACTTTATTATATAAAAATATTTTCCATCCATATTTTAATGGTGTCTTCAATTTAAGAAATTCTTAAATTTGTTAATTAATTTCTTCAAATCAAAACTCAAACGTCAAATAAAACGATTCTCTTCCGTTAATATGTATAACAGTTCCACTTGTATACGTATATTGAATTAAATTCAAAATTTTAACAATTTTATCAAAGTTGAATAGGTTAAGCAGATGATTTGAGACACTTAGGGTCAACTACTCAAATTCAAGACGGAATAAAATGAAATTCTTTTGAAGGAATTCCGAGTGATTACAGCGAGACAAACCATTTGTCTTTAGATGACATCTGCTGAATTGAAACGGAGATTCATGCACATTCCACAGCGTTAGCTCTTCAAGCAAGTGAAATCTGTATGCCCAAACGCCCAAACGTAGAAAGAGAGAAACAGAAAAATTGTACGAAGATCCGAACAAAGAGAAGATGTCGAGAATAGTTGAACTGATTTCATTTATTTTCATTTTTCATTACAAAGAAAGTTTAACCACTTACGCCTTGAGCTTTTGACTGATTTCAAAGTTATAGGTTCGAATATTCGACAAACAAAGCGATTTTGAATTTTAGTTGTTATAACGATCTTGAACAATAACTACGTCTTGTCTAAAATTCTATGCTTAAGACCACAGAATTGGTCCTTTATTATCCAAAAACAAAGATATCCTAGATTATGTAAAGCTGCAATTCATATGGATTCTATAAATATTTGTAATCCCTTTTCGAATGGTGTCTGAATTGGTCGTTTACCTATCCCTGGTCAATTGGCTTCATGAGATTCATGTGCTTACGCATGTGATCCTATTCTCTAGAAATTTAACAGCCTATAAATCTCTTTTACTATCGAATGCAGATTGTAGAAAACAAACAGGCAGGCCACTCTTGGTGTAGCCGAAAACCTTAAAGGAAATTTCATTAATTCACAAAGTTTCCTCATTTAAACGAGGGATGGATTCATATTCAAATTCCGATTCGGAAATTATTTTGCTTTGAATTTTGAATAAGATTCTTGTCTGCGAACGAATACAAATAAGTTTACACGCAACAACAGGGTTATCCTGTTTCAATTCAACAGTGCATACGACAACACGTCTAGTAGAGACTTGAGGCTATTAGCTTAGACTACAGAATGGCATAACAGCACTCAGGATCAGAATCCTACTATGTTGGTCCTGCTGATGACTAACTGACTGCCTGACTCGTCTGTGCACGTCTACATGTAGTAGGCTGTAAAAGGAAAATGGTAACAGGAAGTTTCACTAGCTCCAAATGGGTTGTTGTTTTATTTAGCTTAACTTATTGTGGAGGATATGAAATTAATTCCAACGTTTTGAATATTTCATAACAAAGCCTTCTGTTTTCCTCTCAACTTTAGGGCTTGTATGTAACAAAGTTACAAAATACTGAAACTACAAAACTTTCATTGCATACTCAACATTATCCTGTTGGAATGTCAGGATATAGAGTTTGTGTTCGAAATTGTGTTCATTTGCAATAACACGAAAAAAGATACAACTATTCCCACGTAAAATGGATCAGTTTTTACACGAAAAGTTGGAGTGGAACTCTTCCACTGATACGAGGAATCCTTGTCAGTTACAAAAGTCTCTTGGTTTTTTCCTTCTCAAGACTGACTTAAGTTTTTCATAATTTTAAAGGGCCACTTTACAAACTCATCCCTTAAACGATGAACTTAAAGCATTTACAAATGGATTTTATATATTTATATCCTTTTCGAGGTTTTCCGTACAATTGTAGAGTTTTACCTTTTTCTAGTATGTGTACTGGTAATAACCTTTAATAGATTTTTCTGTTTTTTTCTGAACTTTTTTTCTGTTTTGTAATGGAATATCTTATAAGATATTTATAATTTTTTAATACCACTTATATTTTTGTATTCTATACGTTTTTGTTTGACTTTTCAAAGTCAGGACATGTTTCTAGGTATAACATCTTCTACTCGATTACTTAAATTTCCTGGAACATCTCAATCCAAGATATTCAACCTTATCCGCCACACATTCAATACTAAATTATTTACGTAGATAATGTTTTCCTATTTTGCGCATTAACTTTTAATTCCGAGGATTTGATAACTCGAACTCCACATAAAACAGTCAAATCCATATCATTAAAAACTCGTATGATGTTACAAAACTGTAAGCATGCAACCACTGACAGGATACACCAAAACACCACGAGTGATAGAAAATAATTTGGCTACACCTCAGGTAGAAAGTTTTTGAAATAAACTTTCTGTAAGATACTACAGTAGTCGAGCAAACAAAACCCCTTGAGCTAACTGTTTTAATTACCGCCTGTTCTACCACAAAGAAGAATAGAGACAGAAAAAATAGACGAATGTTCGCACAAAGAGAAAATACCGAGAATAGTTGCCGAGAGCTATTTCTTTCCTAACAGAGAGCTTCCACGGATCATTGTTATGTGTCAAGTGGATCGAGCGTCATACGTCGATAGACATGGGAATTTAGAAAAAAATACTCCTGGTTTTTTCATTTTATTATTTCTCTTATTTTCACATTGTCTTTCTGTTACGGTCCTTTGTGAATAAATCATAACAATGTGATATTAAACCTTGTAACACCTCACTCTCATAATTCATTGAGATATCTCTGAAACTAAAAAATAGTTTCATGTCTTTTTTTGTGCAGAACAAAATGAACAAATTGTCAGTCATGTTCATGAAAACTTAGTGATAACTTTTAGGAATCTAATAGTCCGACACTGAGTTATATGTATGACAGAAAGAGTATGTTAAAAACTTTAACATGTTATACAAGTATTCTGACATTGTCACATTCATAAAATTTTATTTTTCACTGTAGCATGCATTTTTTGGAAAACTTAAAATAAAAAAATAAAATGAAATGTTTTCAACTTTCTCAAAAAATTTTGATGAACAACCAACGTTGGAACGTGGAACGTGGAACATGATCAAAAGTTTGCCAAACATAGACGAATGGTTGAATATTTAAGGTACATTTCGTATGTAAATTCATACAATCCATTCTAAAGTGTCACTGTTGTGATATGATACACAGAAACATGTGCTATTGTAAGGATGAATATCCTTTCAAACATATATATGAATGTAAATACAATTTCTAGTTTGTTATACATATATGTATGTTTTGCATATGGCGACATTTCATAGTGTTATACAACTCGAGTTATTCTATTCCCAAGATTCTGTTTTGTTTGCCAGTTAGACACGTTCCAGGATATCCCTTTTTTTGGAGTTTACCATACGGTTACTTGTAAATGTGTGTGTTGGAAGTTTGTTAGACATAAAGTTAAAGTAAAAGCTTCAACTTTTACACTGATTTCAAAGATGCTGTACATTACTCACCTTTCCAACCAAGAAAGAATTCGGTGTGTTCCCGAATTGCCCTCAAGTGGGACATATTTCGAGTGCAGATAATTCATTGAGTTACATTGTCACAGTAGACTATTGACACTCTTACTTACCCAAACATAAATCCTTTGGGTTAACCCAGCCAAAAAAAAAATATATCCTTTTTGTCGTTTCCATTCAAAATCACCACATGAATATATATTGATCTATAGAAAATAGTAAATTTGCTAATAAATTGATTCCTGTGCATAAGGACTGAATCCTTGAAAATATGATTTGTTCTATCCTGGTCCCATGAGATACTAGTCTACTAGGGACACCATTTTGCCTTACTATTCCACTCAGCATTCGATTTATGGATAGTCTTTTTATTAGCCTGAATACACATTCAATATTCCAATCCACAGGGACTGTTCCTTTATTTTTTTTTTTTAAAGAAAAAAATACAAAAAAAATATATCCTTATGTCCTTAAATCCATCCTGTGGGGTATTCAATTTTACAGCACGCGCTGACATGTGGAACATACGATGTAGAGCAAGTGTTATTGTTGTATGCAAGTGTATAAGGATTCAGGACTATAAAAGACACTCGTGCTAGGAAAGTTCAACTCTCGACTAACCTTTCAACAGGATTTTATGATTTTCAACACAACTTCAAACCGCAAATCTATGTAGCAGGACTTTTTATCTGCATTTTGCTTTTATTATTATCCTTTTTTCTCTCTTTTTCATTTTTCCTGCATCCGTTCTTTCCCCATATTAACCTCCCTCACTTGAACTATTCGTGTTCAAGTGATTTTATAGCTAACCAATAGAAATAAGGTTTTAAATAAATTCTTCAACATGTCGATAAAATAATATGATCCTGTTTTTCCTTCCACTCATACATGAATTCATGAATTTTTATTAATAAATTTATTATTTTTAAAAATTCACATTTTCACACATCCAAGCGTCAGTTGATCTATTCAAATTTTTTCCATCAACATCTCTTGCAGCCGGTATATCTGCATACGTCAACTTTTACAAGAGCAGGATCGAATACGGTATCATCATTAGATAAAAGAGTACCTTAGGTAGAAGGCACGTCACTGTGTACGCACGTTTAAGAATACTAAGGGCTACGCCCGACAATTTGTTCATGATTTCAAAATCGCTTCAACCCGTTTTAACTGATTCAATTTTGGGTTTTCATATAAAAATTTGAGCTTGTTGCTCATAATGACGTCATGAACCAGTTCAAACTGTGTGGTCTATCCAGGTGAAATTAACTAAAAGTTTTGAATGAAATGTAATTTTTTGAAATTTCAAGCAAACTTTAAATTCGCGGCCAGGAAAATGAACCATCTCCAATTTCTCCAATCCTAAAATAAACTTGTTACTTTCTTTGTAATTGGTTTATTTTTTGGTTATAGTGTAATGTCAGTAGAAGAATTAGAAAGAAAATTTTCTTAGAAATTATCCTTAAATTAAGCTGAAATAATTATTTTAGAAAATTTCAATAATTTCAGCAATTTCTAGGCATTCAAAATGATTCCAAACACAAGACACCATGAAGACCATGAACCCGTTTTTATAATAAATTTATTATATTTTCGGGTAATCGATTAAATTAGTCCCCCAATAAATAAAAGGGCAACATTGTGAGGGTGATAAAACCAACAGAGTTCAACTCATTATATTGAACATTTTATGAACAAAAAACGTGACTGACTGCTAATAAAATTCACTAACAGACCCAACTCGATAACAGCACCTCATTATCATGGGTAAAGAAAATTTTGAAAATTTTCAACTAAATTCATGTAACTGTATCGAATAATACTCAAGGGAGGGGTATTCGTGTAAAATGTTAAATATTATTACCCTTGAAAGAGGGTATTACCTTCTGAAATCCCTAAACCTTTTGACTTTAGTACATTTACTTCAACAAAATGAAGCCATTCGATAAATTAACGTAACTTATTGTACATTCAAGGGATTCATACTTAGTAAAAGGATATCCATAAAGTAAAAGGACTTTAACTGGTGATTCCGGGCTTTTACGCTAATGAGCATCCATGATTAAGGTCAAATCTGTGTTACAACGTTTGTGTAATAAAACTTACTTTATGGTGCAATTACATGAGCTATTGCATTACATTCAAATAAATCTCTTACTTCGTTATTGAGAGAAAATTTCAATGGAACATCAAATTGAAGTCCATCAATGTTATTATGTTGTTAGTGTTTGATAAAATTCGATTGCATGTGAAAATTTAAGGTGACTGGCAATCCATTAAAATGTTTGTTCATGTAATTCACTTGCAAAAGTGCTGCACGCCATTTTAGTTTGTCATCAAGTTAAATGGCGATTAACCTCATACTAACATTTTACGGAACACTAAACAAGTTTTCAAATTGAGAGTACTGCTACTACGGCATAAATAGTATACGAACATCCGCACAAAAAGAACATGCCGAGAATGGTCGCCATGCAAGTTTTATTTCTTCTTTGATAGTCTTGCAATTCCATAAAAAGTTTCACTTCTAACGTTGTTAACTTTTGACAGACATCATCAATTAATATGAAAACCGTGTTATTGTCGACTGAATTGAATTACATGTTAATGATTACCTCCTCAAAGATCTTCGATAACACATTGTCTCAAGCAACAATGTGATACGTGTCCCTCAACTCTTTCATGAACACAATCAAGTGAATGTCATATTAGTATATGCAACATCATGATTAAGAATCACATTCCAATGCGTTTCGTCCTTATTTCCTTGAAATAGCTCAATCAAATCTATGTTTTTATGTACATACCAAAAATTCAACCCAACTTTATTTTCTAGCCGAGTTGTTGTAAGTGGGTACTAATAATGTTTAAGTCTGTCATAAACACAGTCATATTTTCCGCCATTAAATCCACCCCACAAAAGTATACGCGTTATTTCGACATAAATCAGCGCATGTATATATGAAAATTTGCATACACGTACGGTTTGCCTAGGAGTAAATGCTTACGTATGCAAATAATTCAGCTTATTTGCAAGATTTACTCTAATATCTTTTGTCATACACGATAACGATAACAATACTGCCGAGATAGAGGTAGGTGGTACTGTTATAGCTTCAAAATTGAGCTGCCACTTACACGATACAAAATGTTATACTCACACCATTACGAAAATAATGTAAATTATTTGTCTTTCCTAAAGCATTAACATCTACTTGTCAGCGGTTTGAATATCGCAAAATTACGTACTAAATTAAGTCAATTTTTAGCTTATATAGAAACAATAACATTTCAAGCGTTTAAAATCACATAAATATTAAAAAATTTTCAAGTAAAATTCGTTTTGAAGCAACAACATCACCATAACCAAAAATTCTAATGTTTTCTCTACATATTTGCATTGGTGCGTATGTTTTGTGGGAAAACGAAATTCTGGATTACCAGTCCCCTCTATAAATACAATACATAAATAGATATATAAATGTGTATTCAAACAAACCGACTCGACGCAACGCAGCGCAACAGTCAACAAAAGTTCAAAAAGCTAACAATAAGGACGAAAGTCAAATACCACAATATCCCGCGGCCAAATTACCTTCAAGCTATTAAACTCATAGTGATAAAATTGCTCTCTGCTGTATAGTACACTATCCCAGGAAATGGTGCTGGTGCTAGAAAATGTTCCAGTTCGGTAGGTTCAAATGATTCTCATCAGAATGGAAATATTCCCGATTTTATTCCCACCATTTGTACAATTACGACTTTTGCAGATTGAATTTGAAAAATCCACATGATAACATAATAAAACATTTCTTTTCTCTTTCCAGCTGATACATCTCCAACATCTTCACCTTCAACATCATCAAGTTCAACCCTTAAATTTCGGTCAATAGCTTTTCCAAAAAGCCAAATCCTCAGTATTATATGTCATCTTGGAATTCATCTAACATTTACCCTTTCCGTTCTACAAGTCATCGCAACCAGCCCCAGTAGATTCAGTTCCACCCGAAACAGCATAAGCGGAGTATTCAACATTATCGACAGCATTTTATAAGGGCACGTACCCTTAAACAGAGACCACAAAATAATAACAACAACAAAAGACAACTTCAACCACAAAATATAGGATATGCATCAACAACAACAAGGAGTCGACAAACAGAACAGGATAATCCTTTAGCGTGTGAATGTAGTTGTATGAAGGATTTAACAAATAATACGATAATAAAGTCCTGTACGTACGAATATACAAGAAGTTTTAGATAAAGTGAGTGTAAAACGAAATCCTGGATTTGAAATAATTTTTTTTTTCCTATTTTATTTCTTAAATAATATACACAATAAAACACTCCTTGTACTCTTTTAAATCATCTACAAACAAAATGGAAAGAAATAAAATGTATATTTGTCTGTGTACATGTTCCAATTACATATAAAAACCAAATCCTAGATAATAATGTAACGATAAAATGGACGACAGGATAAAATTTCAATTTTAAAATGGCGATTGTGAACGTAGAACGTTCTGTAATTTTAAGACGTTACCATTAAATGAATACAATAATAAATAGCTAAAGTCATGTACGTATATACTTTTAAGGATAAAGGATAATAATTGTAATAACTATAATGAAATAAAAAAATATTTATTTTAAGGAATACCTACTGTTAATTGTATTAGTGAATAAACTTATTATAATTATAATTGATAAAATACCGATGATAATAATTAATGAAATATCGATCGAAACAATAATTGTAATAATCAATTTGAGAAATGTTTAATAGATTTGTGAAATATTAAAAATTGAATTTCAAAATTCAAAATGTTTTATTTCAATTTATTTTCAAATTCTGTCAAAAATTTTCGTTTTTCTTGAAATGAAAATGCTATTTTTTATTTGTATTTATTGACACTATACAAATTTGTTTCAACAACTGTATGTTGTCTTCCTCAGTAGCTATTTACTAACTTTGTCCAGTGCAATTCTCAGACGAGTAAATGGAATGCAATGTTGAAAACAAGTGTGAAGAAGAAATAAAAGAAACGAAAGAAATTTAAGTGAACAGTGAACGTCATGTTGTTCTTTAGCTTCCATTCGATAGCGATTGCAAAAGAAGAACATTTAAAATGTAGAGGACGCTTAGTAATTTGAATTTGATAACTTCGTCCGAAGTTCATGAGGTCGTATCAAAAATTCAATTACTGCATTCACTTTGTGACCAAGCATGGCATCACAAAATTAACGACAACAGTTTTCTTGACAATAAAAACCCATTAATAGCTGCGTTGAGGAACTTGTTTACCGCAAATTATCTTCCCTAATGACGAAACTTTAATAAAAAAAGAAAAACCTGGTGACTGTTTAATTACCCGAGAAATTGAAATATAGTTTTTAATGTAGATTGTAGTCTAGACTCCAGTTCCACTTAAATGTAGTGGAATTTAAATTCAAAACTTGAAACGTGTCCTTTCCGTGACTCTCAAAGCACATAGCTCATAGCTCATTCCAGGATAACTTCATGTCCAAATGTAATTACAGTAAATTATCTTGAAGATCATAGAAAAACACGAATTTACGAGAAGATTTTTTTAATTACACCTTTCTAATATGCTACCAGAACGTTTTAATTCTGCAATCCTTCTATGTTCTTGTCGGAGTCTGTCATCAGCATAGACTTGTGGCAGGATATACAGAAAAGTTTAATAAAGTTTTCATTGGGAGTGGTAAGTGGCATTAAAAGAAATTAGGAAAATAATATTATTCAGAAAAACAGACAATTATTGAAATCTGCAGACGAAATATTACAAGATCGAAAATATGAAGTTCATAGTCCACCCCAAGTTGAATAACTCAAGTCAGAAATTTGTAATTTTCATCATCATCTCCATTATCATCATTTTATGTCATTAATATCGTCCTGAATCCACTCCATCCCATAAAATCTTGTTCAAACTTATCCTTATCCGTGTTCAAGGATAGAAGACATTCTGGATAAACCATAGATTCCACACCAGAGGACAGGATAGTGTAGCAATAGAAAAACAATTTAGAGCAATTATTTGTCACTCCTAAAGCAGTTCCCGGAGAAGTTTTTATTGTCGTCGAATTAGTTTTATGGCAGACAACGAGAATTTTAATTACACACAAGAACAAGTGAAGTGGGCACGTATTATCCGTTTAATTCCCTCTACGACATTCTATATTGTAATTGTCTATATTTGTGTTTGTGTATAGATACTGGAAATTGTCCTTAATATATATGTATGTATACCACAGAGGGTTACAAGAAAAACTTTGTAAGGAAAATCCTTTTAAGCTTATTCCTAGTGTAAGAAGACGACGTGGGTTAAGATTTGTATTGTCTTTGGGGGTTTTTAGTATTCACTGCGTTTTTCGTAGAGAATTCACTTTGAACTCGAAGTCGGCAAGGGATTTTCCTTCTGTAAATTCAAACTACTAAACTTAAATACACTTAATACTACACCAAAATGAAACCAAACAATGCAGTGGTTGTTGTAATGCACACAATTTTATAAGTATTTTGCCAAAAATATGTTCATTGTCCTGTTTTTATTGATACAACATAGTGTAACTTCATTTCTATTTCCAGATCTACTTCTAGTTAAATATAAACTCATGGATGTTTGTAAATTACATTTGGGAATTACAATTCTTAAGTTTATTTGTTGAAGCTTTGATTGTTTGAAGAGCATTTGTCAATATATTGTGTAGTTCATACTTTAATTGCGTTTTATCTCTTCAAAATCAGTATCATATCAAATAAAATTCTTTGGAAAACTTTCATTAAATTTCTCCGGAAAATTGAAAATAACTAATTATTAATGAAAATGTTTATTTCAAACGCCAAATTCGACTTCACATATCCAAGTCGATATTGCACTTCTATCTCATTTGATAAATTGACATTTAATGAATTTTATGCTGAATCAGGTCATTTAGTTCATGATTAAATATTCACCGAATTGTACTCTATGATGGCTATGATGAATTCGGAAATTTGGAATAACCATGTCAAGTGTCAATATTTCATAAATTTTGAACAATTTTAATTTTTATTGAAACTTCAAATGAATACAAAGTTGACTTGAGCTTTGTATTACGACTCCAGTCAGTAATGCCACATCACGACCCAATCAGATGAGAGCTGGTTACATCATTCCATACCCATGATGCGACGCGTCTTAGTTTATGTGGATGGCGAAAAACATCATATTTGAAAACGACTGAAATTATTCTCGACAGATGAATGTGATTAGTTCGGAAATTCGAAATCGAAAAAACTTTTCATTTAGCTATACGAATTATTAACAAAGACTTTTTGTTACTATTAGTTCCTAATAAAGTTTAATAACATTTGTACAATCATCACCAATCATTTATTAGAAATTAAACAACAAAAAATTTTATTATCAAACTTACATTAGTTAACTCCAAAAAGGAAAACAATGAATATTATATATGCTTTCGTTGAATTCTTCAATACAATAGTTTGCACATAAATTGAAATTTACACAAAACACAAAATAATGAAAGCAACAAAACTTTATCATAACCATAGAAATAGGAAGGGTTGTTTTCACTAAGCTATCACTTATATAAAATACCTTCAGAAGGGTCATACAAAAACTTTAAACGTAACAGTTTAGAAATTTTGTTGGCTATCAGAAATTTCTGGTAGTTTTTTGTAGCAACAGCTTACCATCACCAGATATTCAGGTATTATGTGGTATCCTTAGAAATTCATAAGGAACCTGCAACGAAAACTTCCTGTGGTATTAGATAATTTACCTGTAATACATCACCGATTAAAATATGACCTGATAATGTTCATGTAAATGTATAAGAAATGAGGAATATTTGAACATGAAAGGGAATCTGGTCAGTATAGACCACCAATTAGCAAATAATTGATTTTCTCGAGGGTGTACTTGTACGAGCAATACTAAATAAGACGTTTCAAGTGAATCCTATCGTCGTTCTGAGTTGTACTATGTTGCCTGAAGTTTAGTTCTGGTCGATCTAGAAACTTGAGGGGCTCACTAGACCATAGAATACAATATACTATTTTCGTTTTATGAATAAACATAGAAACCAAGACAGGATGTACATATCTTCCTTTTGTTGCAATATCTCTATAACGAATCCCCAATACAACTCTATCAATTATAAATTCTATTCCTTCAAATGCAGTCAAGCTGTTGTTATATGATCTGCTAATGAAACACTGTAGGGTTCGTTAGAGCTGTCGAGGCCAGTCAACAATTTTGGATTCATGAGTTTCAACAAATTGAATATGTTCCGTTCTACTCAATCACTTCAAGTTAAATCAAGTTTTTATTACAACCATGAGAAGAGACGAGTGATTTAGAGTTATAATCATTCATCAATGTCTTGCCGACATCTTTTGAGTTACTGAATTATCCTACTAAACAACGGTAAGATGAAATAGAGATTGAAGTTGAATCAAAATGACAAATTTATATCATCATGTGATTTTGAGAAAAGCACTATAATCTAGTGTGGTCCTACATCAAATGGGCGGTCAATGGTAAATGGAATAGCTCGTAGATGACGAACAGATATTAGGATTTACGTGTTCATTGAAAATACCTTCACTACAGAAAACGTACTTAAAATAATTGTTTAATCATTTACATGGAAGAACTCATCGTCCTGTCTACTAATGGTATTTACGTTACATTCAATGTGTACACAAACAAAGAAACAAACAAACAAACAAGCAGCAAGAGTTTACTAGGATTTGTTATGCACCAGTACCAGTACCAATACCAATTGTAGAAGGATAGTTTCGACTGGGATGAGCATCTAAAAATATATATATAAATTTCAAGACAATAAACCTAAAAAGGACTTACTGAAATACAATTTGATGCTAAGAACAATCGCATGAAGTTGGTAAGAGGGATTTTGGACAAACCACATGTAAGGATAACGTAATACAAGAAAATTCATAGGGCAAGTAAATTGGACTACATTCGAGAATCCGGGGATTGTTGGTAAAATAGAATTACATGAGAACATAGAAAACAGAGAAAAGCAAGAGTTTGATAAAGTTATAAGGACTTTTATTACATATACAGTGTTCTAGCTGTGGTTGCAAAATGAACTGATATCATTTGAAAACTACTAGAACTCCATGAGTTTGAGCATTCTGTGTAAGGTAAAACGGAGGTTATAAGATGTATAAGAAACAGTGCAAGGTGTAAGTACAAGTACGATTATTTTCTTCTTTTTTTCAATTTTATTGATTTTTACGTCTCAGTTCATAAGATACTCTGTTACAGTAGCAACATTCTTTCCACCGATATCTCTTATCTTTAAGACATTCACAAACTACTTTGACATCTTGAAAAGTTTTATTGACTCAG
Organism: Chrysops caecutiens; assembly: GCA_963971475.1. NCBI lineage: Eukaryota > Metazoa > Arthropoda > Insecta > Diptera > Tabanidae > Chrysops > Chrysops caecutiens. Next base: position 9,550,183 of record OZ020570.1, read on the forward strand.
AAGATTCCCAAGTTCTTTCTAAAGTGAATAATTTTAATTTTGCTTCGTGTACAATAAATAACGAATTAAAAGTTTTCCTAAGAAAAAAAAAAAAAACCTCGTTCCTTGCGGAATTCCCTTTAAAATTTTCCCTAACATTTCATTATCCTTAGCAATATCCTGTTTTATCCTGTTTCATTCTTCCCTCAACTTATACTTCAACTTACTTCGATTCAAAGCAATTTTACGAAAATTTCTCAATTACTTCCAAAAATTGCGTATCACAATTTTAGTTAGTGCGATGATTATATTTAATCGTTAAAATGCTCCAAAGACATTAACGCTTTTCGAAAACTTTTCGAATTTATAATAAAGTGCCTCAACTTGTCTTTTATAATACCAAAAACTTTACCAAACACAACAAGGATAAATTAATTGACGACATTCCATTTGTTTCGTCTTGTTTCTGTTGTGTTATTGTTTTTGTTAATTTGAAATTTTATTCAATCTTTCATTACATTGCTAATAATAATGTTGTTTTGTATGGTCATAATTATTATGACCAAATCTTCATTGACAATCTTCTCACAGTACACATCATCTTCAAGTATTTTTACTCAACAAATTTATCTCGTTTAAAACAAAATCCTTCTTGTATGCATTAAATTAAAATTTCCACATCAACTACGAAAACTCGTTAATTCTATGACTAAAACTTGTACAACCAACAAAGTGTAGGTTCTTGCAAAAGGAGTTAATTTATTTTAAGCAATTTTCAGTTAAGCTCCACTAGAAAGTTTGCTTTTGATTTTTGTTCATTTCACTTACTTCTGCTGTGAATCAATCAATGGATGAGCTCATTAAAGACTCTCTTGTGTTCACGATTTGTTGAACATTTAACCATACTTCTGTTGTTCTTGCTTGATTAAAACTCATTTGAGTGTAACATTCTTAGTTCCACAAAAACATCATTCAAACTGTATTCAGTAATCAGTTACAATTTCATTTAAGATGTTTTTGACTCTAAGAAATAACAGAAACAAGAAGCTACAGTACTATACTATCTACTGGATAGTAATGATTTTGTATAAAACCAAATCATGCAAAAGATTCTTATATGTCCAAGGTATCGAAAATAGGCATCACACTGAAAAAGGCATGTGACTGAAATCGTAAACTTCTCGAAACTTTCTAAGAATTGTTTATTCAAATGAGGATAATATGCAAATCTACCCTAATAACCTACTGGACCCAAAATACATTTACACATTCTATCTTTCCGCCTACAACGTCACTCAAAAAAGGACACATCAAAATCCCGATGAGCTAGAAGGATATCAAGTCTATGTTTGTCCTATAAAACCACTTTGTCCAAAGTTAATAGTGTGTTGTCCAACACGAGATTCATAAACCCCTAATCGGTTTAGGCTTGAATTTTGATTGTTCCTGTGAATAACAATATTTAGTTTTAATCCTTTTTGCTTTTCCATATTTAAGTTTGACGTTAGCCATACATCATTATGTAAAATTTAATTTAACTAAAACATTTTCCTTCCAAAGTGATTAATCCTGATAGGAATTTTGAATATCAACATGATTTTCATTTACAGTGTCTGTGGTCCAGTCAAATTTTATTTTCTTATAGTTTATTTTGGATATACACAAACAAATTTTTATGAAAATCTATTAAGAAACTCCATAAATTTTGGAAAACTTATTTCGCTTTTATTAAATTCTAGTTTGTTGTTGAGATAAGCTACTTTGAAAGGGAAGATTAAAATTATGTGAAAAATAAATTTTCATATCTTATGAGACGGACAAATTTTCGATGCTAAACTTTCAAGGTTGCCACTATATCTCTTCAGAAGGTTATGCAGAAATTTAGTGATATACATAAAACGGTAAGCAATTTCACTTGAGGCGGCTTTTTTAATAAAGTCCAAACACCTTCAGTGTTTGAGTTACGCATTACTTTGCATATAATAAACGTAATAAATACTTACAGAATAAATTATGATGTACAAAATACAGTCAAAGTCCTTCAACTTTAAATCGCTGTTGCCACTGAAATTACTTCGAGTTAGAGAAATTTCGAGTTATAGAAGAAACCAAGTTAACGTGTGAAATTCAGTAAATAATATTTATGTACATATTTGTATTTGGTAAAGTTTACTCAGTTTTTCTAAAATAATCAGTGATTTTCAATTGTTCCTTCGTGTTCTAATAAACTGAACTTTCACCCCACGCCGTACACAGATTGCACGAGAGGCACATATAGCGGAGTGCGTGGGTGCGAAACGAGAGAAACATGTAAGCCAATCCACTCCACTCCAAGCTGGCATTGGAAACGCGCCTTTATACTGCATTTATCTGCTGCATTCTTTTTTTTTTAATAGTAAGGAACCATGAAAAAAAAATCCTTGGATTTCAACAATTCCATATCCAAAATGGAATTCCAAACCCAAAATCAGTGTGTACAGTAAAAGTCGCTTTGTCATATTTTTACATCATATTTTTCGTCATATTTTCAAGAACGTGTGTGTACAGTTCATCATATTATATATCATAGATATGATATGATACAAATATGTCATATAATATTTGTCATATAATATGTCTCTCTTATTGTCGATATTCTTTGATTTGATGGTCGGGTAAATGTAGTGCAGGATTTTGGTGCATGAGAGCCGTACCTAGGGTTAGGTCGAGACTAGTAGGTTTCCTTGAGACAAGTATAACTTGTGTTTTTTCTGACTTTACTTTGATTTTCGACTTATCAAGGTGTTTTTGCTGATTGATGGTAATGTACTTACAATAATAATAATTATTATTATAACTTAAATTGGTCATAATTGAATTACATCATAAATTATAATTAGTGTAATTCAATGAAAATGTTGTAAGTCTAGGTGGAAAATTAAATTTTATAATTTAGTTGGTTCTGACGCGGACATCGTCTAACTGAGCGAAATCTAATGTTTTGCTTTCAGTTTTACATATGGTTGTCGAAACAAATTTGTATAGCTATAATTAATGTATCAAATACAAATAGCGTAAAAAAGGAACCGTTTTTATTTTATTTAAAACTAAAACCAAAATATTAAATTTTATAACTTTTCTTTTAAAACACTTTTGTACTAAACATTTTAATTGACTGCAAGAACCGAAACAATTCCGTACAAGAACCATTTCAATTCGCTGCACTAATTTACGCAGCCCTGCGAAATTGAATTTCTCGCGTTGGTCACAGTGCTTCAAGTGTCAAAAGAAGTTTGGCATTTGCATTTCACCAACAGTCTAGTGTTTTCTGAAGTGATTTTCTAGTTGTATGAGGAAGTTATCCAAAGAATGCATGAATTTAAATAGTTAATAATATAATACGTAAAGTGAAATAAGTGCAATATTGTAATGGAAAATATTTAATGAAACTAAGAAAGGACTTGTGTTGCAAGTGAAGAATGTAAAGATGAAATTCCAAGTAACCTTGACGGCGATAGTTGAAAAGTAAAAGAAATGACATACAGGCACAAGAAACGCAATAATTTATCTTATTCATCAATGATAATTGGTTTATGCTAATTAATTAGTTAATAACAATAAAAAATTTCTTTGCTAACAAGTGTAATCAATGATTTAGAATTTCCACATTTTTATATCGCTCAATGTTCTGCGGTCTGTTTTGATAAGCCAGCTGCAATAAACCACAAAATATAAATACAACAAAATGCACACGAAAATCATAGAAACCACATTTGTATTCGCTTTATTTGGAATATATCAATACGGCCTGAGTCTAGAAACTTCAACAAGTGTAGGCGAACTTTGTCCGCAAATTTTATACCACGTTTTTGAACAATATGCCCCAGCAGGTTATTTAACTTTGTTTCGAAGATAAATATATATGATTTTCATAATCTTATCTTTATTTAAGGTGGTCGACAGTCGGGAAATTTTACAGAGCATTCAAAGAGTATTCAACTAAATGTATGTGTCAAAGATTGCTGCTTGCTTAAAACTGAATGCAATGTTGCTTTTATATTCAATGGAAATTGTTATCATGTTAAATGTGTTAACAATGAACTTTGTTTGCCAAAGGAATCTCCATCGACTTCTGGCAAAATTCAAATGGTGCTAGTTAATCCTGTATCAGATGGTAAGGTGCTTAAGTGGAATATAATGATTCAATTAATAATTACACGTTCATTATAGGAACTACTGAGTCACCATCATGGGCAGATATGTTAAAAAACAGTGCAGACTTTCTGCCACTGAATTCTGAAAAGGCTAATGTACCTATTTTCTGGAAACCATCACACAAACTTAGGTATTCTGATAGCGCTCCAATACCATACGAGGAAGACTTGCCTTCTGAGAAACGTTTTGGAAATATATTTCTTGATAGAAACTTTGGTATCGATCGTTTTGCTCCAGACGATAATGACCTACCACTCGGTGATAGTTCATATCAGACTAATACTAATTTCATTGTGTGTACACTTGATATGAAGGACTCGTGCCGAAAAAATGAGGAATGTGTTGCAATAACTCCAAATGCTAGAAAAGGTTTTTGCTCTTGTCAAGAGGTATACACGAGAAATAAGAATGGTGATTGTGTTCGCAATGATTTAGACTTTGGTGCAGATAGTTTCATTGCAAATGTCATAAGTAACACCAATAGTGACGAAACGAATAGTAACAGTCAGGGTTCTAATGTAGCTGACAGCAATTTTGGTAATTCTGATAGCAACTCGGGAGTTCCGCCTGCAGTTGACGAGAAATCTGACAAAAGTAAGAAACCGATCAAGCAACTTGCTGTTTCTGTTGTTTCCAAAAATGTACGCTTGCCTGAAAAGGAGGTATCGTTAGCTGCATACACAGTACCTGATGAACAATCGAGTGGTGACACATACAAGTACTTATGGACACTTATATCCCAACCGAATGGTGCTGTTAATGGAACAATGAGTGATCAAACGAAAGACAAAGTGAAACTATCAAACTTGTCAGAAGGATTGTACACTTTCAAAGTGACTGCCACTGGGAACTCTTCTTATGGCGAAACATTAGCCAATGTTACAGTTTTACCCGAGAAGCGTATCAACAAGATCCCTCAGCCAATAATAACACCAAATGAACAAAAAGTTAAGCTACCAAATAGCAAAGCAATTCTTGATGGTAGTACCAGCACAGATGATGACAAAATTGTTAATTGGCATTGGGAACTATTGCAAGGACCAATTGGGTATCAACCAAAGCTTCCAGAAACCAGCACGCTTGAATTGACTGATTTAGTCTTGCCAGGAAATTACACCTTCCAGTTGACTGTCATCGATTCTGACAATGCAAAGAACTCAACAACAGCATCTATATCTGTTCTCAAAGGCAATGACTATCCTCCTGAAGCGAATGCTGGTAAGAAATTTAAATTTTGATCTTATTATTTCACAATGATCATTTCACAATTCAGGAAGCGATGTCATCGTTTATTTACCACACAACAACGTTACTTTGAATGGATCCTTGAGTACCGATGACAGAGAAATAGTTGCTTGGGAGTGGACCAAAGACACTAGCGACCAAAGTAAAGCTGTCGATATGCAAAACACAAGAACACCATATTTAAAAGTATGATTAAATTCATTAACTTTTAGTATTATTAATTTTATTTTCTCTTCATCCACTAGCTGTCAAATTTGGAAGAAGGAATATACAGTTTTGTTTTAAAAGTAACTGATGCAAGTAACCAATCAAGTACGGCTAAAGTTCATGTTTTCGTAAAGCCACCTGCTAACTTGCCACCAACAGCAAATGCTGGGAGCAATATGGTATTACACATCAATTACTCAAGTCGCTTTTATCAATTAAATTGAAATTAATTTTTAGACAATAAATTTACCTCAAACTTGGGTGCAATTAAATGGATCTTTATCCAAAGACGATATATCTGTAACCAAATATTTCTGGCGACAAGTGTCTGGTCCAAACACAGCTATTATCGCTAACGAAAATTCTTCGGTAAAAACATTAATTTTAAATAAAAATTAAATTTTATTAATTTCAATTAACAATTACAGATTGCAAATGCCACAGCTTTAACAATTGGACTTTATGAATTTGAACTGAATGTTATTGATGATACTAAAAACAATGCAAGCGATCGAGTTTGGGTTAAAGTTATTCAAGGTAATTAAAAAATCAGTTAAGCATGTAATTATAAAATGTTTTTAATACTAACTACTCGCGAAACAGAAAGAAATTCACCACCAATAGCTAATGCAGGTGGAGATCAAAGTGTAACTTTACCAGTGAGTGCAATTTATTTGAATGGTAGCAAGTCAACTGATGATTTAGGTATTGTTAACTATACCTGGAGCCGTGATAGCACAAGTTTGGCAACTGGAAATATTGTTGGTTTTTCTGATCACGAACCGATTTTAGTGGTAAATTTGTAACAATTTGATTGTAACGTGATTTGTTGTATAATATTGATTGCACCGTAGTAGCATATAAACCCGACATTTTGCACAAAACACAAATTTTTCGTTCAACGAATTACACAATTACATGTGCTTCTTAGATCCTCACAAGAAAACTTGCTTTTTAATTGATTGTGCTTTACTAACTATTGCTGTGTGAGCTTTGCCAACTTTTTTAAATTACTTTTCTACAGACAATTATTAGAAAATTTCTTTTCACAGCTAACGAACCTCGTACCTGGACGCTACGTATTTCAGTTGACTGTTACCGATGATCAAGGTTTAACTGGGATGGATACTGTCAGCATAATAGTTCGACCAGATCCACTCGTTCTCAACTTAATTGAACTAACATTGTCGATGGGGATCACAGTTCTGTCACAATCCGAATTAGAGTTATTGGAACAGAAAGTGGCACTACTTATTGGGGACGTAAAGCTTCATCGTAGAGATCTTCGCACAGAGCCAAAGTCGGGAAATGCAATTTTGGTGTTTTACGTTGAAAAAATTGTAAACGCAGTTGATGATATGAATGTTTTCGTGGAAAATTATAAACCAATTTTCTTCCAGCTTCCTGATGGTAAGATGCAAATCGTACCTGGTTTGGATGTTGAGAAAATCTTGAAAGATAAATTTTGGCGAGATGCATCAATTTTGGGAACAACATTTACAGATGTTAGGACGAGCATTTGTCAAAATAAATGTTCAGAGCATGGAATATGTAATACAATCACAAGAGCGTGCATGTGCGAAACCTTTTGGATGCCATCAATGTTCTACTTTTGGGGTATCGAGGAAGCAAATTGCGGTAGTCAACGCATAATCATTATACAGAATGTCATACATTAAATGAATTATTTATAGATTGGTCGATTTTGTATGTTGTTGTTGGCATTTTTGTGGGATTCTTAGTTCTGTCAGGGATTTGTTGGGGTATAACCTGCTTGTGCAGACGATCACATAAACCCAGGTCTAGATCCAAAGTCCAGAAATACGCACCACTTGGAACACAAGAAGATGAAATCGCACAATGTAAATAGAATGATAGCTTTATGAAAATTTCACGAATTCCATGTTTTTCAGACACTCGTGGAACATCATTGAGTGATTCTGAAACAGATTCGGATGTTCTTTTTGAGAGTAGATCAAAACAAAATGGTTTTCTACGTTCGAATGGTGTTAAGAATGGTCCTAAATACTCGACGACACGGCTAGGACGGCGTATAAAAACATAATCATTAACACATCATAAACGTTATATATCCTGGATCGAGAGCAGAAACCCCAACGCTTTATGAAGAGAGATAAGAAGATATGTTCTACAATAGTTATTTTCATCGACACATAATATAGCAAAAAGAAATTCTAAAGCAAATATTCTCGGAAAAGGCCTTAAAACATGTCCATAATTTTAAAAGTATGTTTTTTATATTAATTTAAACAATGAAGAATGAATCGAAAGTAGAAGTCGCACAAATTGGAAAGGAACAAAGTCATTAGCAATTTCAAATATTCCAATAATTTAATATTTGAAACATAATTGTATTGGGTGTAACCTAATTCATCTATAAACCATAAAAACATTATATTTAAGCTGTAATTGTTGTGATTTAAATGTATTTAATTTAATATTTATGTTAAAGTTCATTTGAGACCATACAAAAACATTTTCGTTTACCTCGCTTTTCGCATGAAACCATACATTCCTGAATGAAGGGATGTTCAAAGTTAATATTATTTAATGTATCAACATTCGTCCTCGTTATCGCCATACATAAAAATAAATTCACGTGAATCAATTTTTTGGTTTTGATTAAAAAATTTATCAAAAATTGTTAGCACAAAGTGTTGTAAAGTAAAGAAGAAGAATGATGATATAAAATTATTTTTCGATCAATAGTTTTAAGAGACTTGTGTGGGAAATGCGCCAAATAATAAGAAATCTAGTCTCAAAAAAGTAAATACATATTTAATAATTATTTCAACTATTGATGAGAATCATAAGAAAATGATCGAAATAATTTTCGATTTGATAGAATCATATACATACTATATACATTGTATACATATACAGAGGCAAAATTGCTTTTATTTGAATATGTCGTTAATAAAAACGTTATTTTAACTCTTTTGAAAGATGAACTATCAAATAAAAAGTTAACAATTCAATCAAACCGATCGTTTCAATGAAGGTTTCGTGTCAATAAAGGCACTCATCTATCCACACAAAAACTTATTGAAGCAGGAGTTCCAGAAGGATTACCACTTTCCCCAGTGCTATTCAATTTATACACTGCAGATATCCCAAAGACGTCAAAAATTAAAATATATATGTCCGGAGTTTTACAGAAACTATAACTATGAAATATGTATAGAAAAATATTTATTTCTTACTCACAATAGCACAAAACACGACTAAAATCGAATTGTTAACTAAATATTTAATCTTCTGTTAATGTCCTTGATTTCTACTATTATATTTTGAATTTCCAATGATAAATCAAACAGACTTTGTTTAATGATTGTTTCCTGCTTTGCTGGGAGATATACATTCTTCTTATTGGTTTCACGATACCCAGTTTGCATTTGCAGCTCCCTAGAATTTAATTTTTGCTTCGTAAGATCTAAAGTCTTCGCCATGTTTAGTGCTTTTTGTTGCATAGTTTTAAGTTGTGTTACAAATTTCGCATCGGACATACAACGAGAAGGCAAATAAATATTTGTTTTACGTAACAACTCCAGACATTGCTTTAAGGATTTTTGTAATTTTTCAGTTATATCCTCACATTTTTCCGCTAATCTTTCGGCGTTTTCACGTATTTCCTCACGTTGCTTTTCCAAATTAGCCAGTTCTCTTTCTTGTTGTTCTTTGAACAGTTTTTGCTTAACTAATCTATCAATAATCTTCCCTCGTACTGTTTCATGTTTTGGCAAAATTTTGGATTTAATTGTACTGATTGTTTGAAGTAATATTTCATAGGATTCCTTAAGAGTTGGCTCCGAAGTCTTCGTGAGTGAAAGGAGTGGTTGATTCACATCACTCTTTAACAAATTATAAATATGTTCTTGAAAGCAATCGTCAAGTTGCTTTTCAAATGGCGATTCATAAGTTAACTCACTGTTATAACTAACAATCCAATTTTTTAACAAATGCGGAATAGTAGAAACGTTTAAACTAAAGCAATGACCATTCGCAAGTAGTAAAACAATTCCAGCTGGCATTTGAAATATAGCGAAACCAAGTACAGGATTGACTGCTTGCTCTGTTGCAGTACAAACGATATATTCAACTCCAGATGTTGTTCTGAATGTGGGTAAGTTTCCATTGTTGCTCCCCTTGATAAAATCTTCCAGTTCTTTTAAAAAATTCACACTTATCGCATGTAAACCAGTATCATGGTACACGTAGTATCGAAGTTCGTTGACAGGATCACGACGCATATGTATTGGGCATACATGGGACTTTCTAGCCATTGGTAAACCTAATTCCAATTCTACTGTTTCAACTACAAAAAGTGTGTATTTTGAAGGAAAAACCACTGGAAGCAAGAGTTCGTTCTTGATCAATCCCGTTCCTGGTGGATCCAAGTCATCAAGCAACAGACCATGATGAATGTTTCCATTACTTTCTGCTATCGCAACTGTTGGTGGAAAGGATGGTAGCACCAGAATCGAGCTAGCTTCATTACCAAAATTATCCTCATTTTTCGGCGTCATTGTAATAGGTCCTTGTATAATCGGTCGCTGCGTGTCTAGGCCACCACTCAAAATATACACACAACCATTGCCGCGCAGAGTTACAATTGGCCATTCAATATATTTCTTTGGATTCTTCGTATTCTTCTTGCTCACAACAAGGCTATTTTCCAACTTTTGCATGGTCGAATCAAGCAGATTGTCTGATTCACCTGAAATTCGCGGTGGACAAAAATCAAAATCAATCACACCTTCCTCAGCTCGCTGAAATTGTGGCACTGTTGTGTTAGATGGAACTGTTCGCAAGATAGGGCCAACGCACCACACATGTCGCAAATTTGACTCATCGTAGAAACGAATTGTATTATCAGACAGAAGAACCAGGAGGTGCGAGTCTGATATCGATGCAGGATGCCATTTAATTTGAAATATTTCTAAATTCGGATTGTTGTTGAAATGACGTTCATCCAAATTGTCAGATTTACATAATATGCTATCTTCCCCGGTTTTATATTGGCCCTGGGGTCCTGTCTTCGGTGGCAGAGTTAATATTGTGCAACCACGAAGACCTGCTATTGCTATGTAGTTTCCATCGGTAGAACACAATATCTTATTAACGATGAAATTGTGTTGTTTTGATGTTGTTAAAGTTTGATACTTCACCGATGAAGTCTTCTTCTCCTTCAACAAACGCCAGTTTGTGACCAACAAACAAGACTTCTTTGAATCCCAGGCAAACAGTAAATCATCGTATGTATCAAGAATATTTTGTGTGTATGATTTATCCACCGGCAAATTCTTTCGCATTTCATCGAACATGGGAAGATTGTTCAAGTTGAATGTATCCGTACAATATGCCATTTCAGTAGTGTTTTCTTCAACTGAATGTGTTCCAATATAAATCTAATAAAAGTTTAACTAAACAATTCAATTCAATATCCAGTTCTATTTAATGATATTCACATATTTACCTCTACTGCATTTACTTCGAAGAGGTTCGAAAACACTTCGTCGTTTTTTTGCCGGGTTTTCATCAATGACTGCTGTCAAAAATACTATCATATTGAGTGAAGTGAGCCCCAATTGATTTCTGGCAATGCTAAAGAATCGTGGCTGGAAGGAAGCCATGGAAAAAACGTATTAACTGGAAATTCAAATTAATTTTAAACACAGAAAATTTGATATATTAATTTGATATCAAATGATGTAGAATTTAAATAAACAATTTCCTCGAGATACGAGTTTAATTCGTTCCGTAACCTTGCTCGTATGTAAATTTTCTTATATCTCAAACCAATTTTCCCAATTGAAATCAATTCACAATACAAATTTAAACACATATAAACATATATAAAGATTAAAATGTAAACAAATAAGTTTCTTAAGAAACTTAACTTTTAAAAAATGATGTACTATCATTAAAGTGTGAATTATCACTTCAGGTTGATGCACTAGACTACGTGACTCTCGTTCCTGCTCCGGTTGTTATCATTCGATTACGAAACTAAACAACACTAAATTTGGTGCATTCAAATATTCATATTAATCTGTAAGTCATATGAGCGAGTTTCTCGTCAACTTAATCTGAACAGGTTTAACAAGTCATAAGCGATAAACTTTAAAATACTTTGCATCCAGTAATATAACTTAATGAATAAACATGTAGAACAGATGCTTATAAAAGTCTGATAACGCCACCTCAGAGTTATTTGTGTTTTTATACTGGAACTCATCAGACTTATAGGTTTTGGCCACTGAAATGAGTGATTACAAGGTGAATAATAGTTGTTTCAAGTGATTTACTTGTTATTAATGAGAAAGTTATCAAACGCATAGTTGCTTCTAATATGTTAGATCCACTTTTGAACTGTGTATCTGCATTGAGTGCCTTAGTAACTACTAGTGACTATTTAGAAATTTGTCGTCTTAAACGCAACGTGGAAATAAACCGGTTTACTTAACAGTTTTGCGTAGAAGTTCTTGCAATTCATTGTTTATTAGTTCTAGAATCGTTCAATAATACTATGCAAATTTTTGAACAAACTAATTAATTAATATACTGTCTGCCTTACATACCACATACTGGTCAGTTAGAACGCTATTGACCTTAAGATTATCTGCTAATGCAGAAAATAGGAGTGCCCTTATGAACAAGATTGAAGCAAACAACACACTCAATTGAATCGGTTAGAAAGTTAGGGTACTACAATATCCTTTAATGACTTCAGAGCATGTGTTACTTTAAAATACATTTTTTATGTTTAGTCTTATAGATTAATCATTAACAATTACTTTACAGTATCTCACAGGGTTCGGCTCACACTTTGAATCCGAACATCCGAAATATCCCGGTGCCCTTCCAGTAGGACAAAATTCACCACAAAAGTGTAAATATGGACTGTACGCTGAGCAACTTTCTGGAACTGCATTTACTGCCCCTAGAGTAGAAAACCAGCGCTCATGGCTATACAGGATCCGACCAGGCGTGGTTCACAAACCATTTGAAAGATTTGATGTAGCACCGTTTTTAACGGACAACTGGAATGAACAACATCCAAATCCCAATCAAGTAAAGCCTCTAAAATTATAATTGCAATTTAGTAACTTTCTATATTTAAAGATGAGGTGGAAGCCATTTGATATACCTGCTAATAAAAAAGTTGACTTTGTTCATGGACTCCATACAGTGTGTGGGGCGGGTGATGTCAAGAGCCGACACGGCATTGCTGTTCATGTTTACCTTTGCAATGCATCCATGGAAGATACTGCGATGTACAATAGCGATGGAGACTTTTTAATTGGTAAAAAGAAAACTTTAACTTCTCTAAATAACGATACACCAATAGTTTCTCACAGTACCCCAGGAAGGAACACTGGATATCACAACTGAATTTGGAAAAATGAAAGTGCCACCAAATCAAATAGCCGTTATCCAACAAGGAATAAGATTTTCTGTGAACGTGAATGGCCCAACTAGGTACTTACAAATACTTTACTCTCACACAAAATTTAACCCTTAATTTTATACTCATAACAGGGGATACATATGCGAGGTGTACAACAATCATTTCAAGCTCCCGGACTTAGGTCCTATTGGTGCCAATGGCTTAGCAAATCCTAGAGATTTTGAAACACCAGTAGCTTGGTTTGAAGATCGTGAGATTTCCGGTAAGCAAATGAAATATTCCTTCCTTAAACGGGAGATTCATGAAATATCAATTCTCCTAGAATACAAAATCGTTACAAAATACCAAGGCAAATTATTTGTTGCCAAACAAAAACACTCACCTTTCGACGTTGTAGCATGGCACGGAAACTACGCTCCTTACAAATACGATTTAGCTAAATTTATGGTTATCAATTCAGTGAGCTTTGATCATTGTGATCCTTGTATCTTCACCGTCTTAACATGTCCCAGTGGACGAGTAGGAACAGCGATTGCTGATTTTGCAATTTTCCCTCCAAGATGGTCTGTTCATGAACACACATTCCGTCCACCATACTATCATCGTGAGTAAACTATGATCAGATGATAATTAACTTCTATAATCAATATCGTCTTTAACTTCAATAGGTAACTGCATGAGTGAATTTATGGGCTTGATACTCGGACGATACGAAGCGAAAGAAAGTGGATTTTTACCAGGAGGTGCATCACTTCATTCAATTATGACACCACATGGACCAGACAGAAACTGCTTCGAGACTGCTTCAAATGCAAAACTAGTTCCTGAAAGAATTGCCGAAGGAACACAAGTAAAACGTTCAATAAATTTTGAGTCATTTTAGAATTGTTTCTTCTATTTTCCCAGGCTTTCATGTTTGAGTCTTCGTTGAGTATGGCTGTTACAAAATGGGGAGAAGAAACCTGTCATAAATTGGATAGTAAATACTACGAGTGCTGGCAATCGCTTGAGAAGCATTTCAAAATATCTGACAAGTAATGCATCCTTGAATCAAATGTTTAATGTTATTCTGCAATTCTCTCCATAATTATTTTGCAAAAATAAAATCCGCATTTTTTGAATGAAATATTTATTTCTTTTTTGTTTTATTTGAATTTTAAAATGGCTACTGGAAATATTCTTTTAAAGAACAGTATCGGCCTTCTACGAATAATAGTAACAATAAATAATGCAAATCTAAGATTAACAAATCCATAACTTGAACATAAACATTTTTAATACAACAAATAAACATTAAATCTACAAAATTAGTCTTCTTTACACTATTATTCTTATATTGGTGATTAAATCAAATATATAACATAAATGTAATAACAGATAATCAATTCTTAATTTTAACATTTCAAAACTCTTCTGGGAAATTCAAAATAATACTAATCGGATAATGTAAATTTTGTTAAACATTTTATCGTAAACTATTATTTGGATTCAGTCAAATAAACTTATCATTTAAACTCATTAAATAGTATCGATATTCATCAAAATAACTTTCATTTCAAATTAGCAGTATAATGATTTTGTTAATTATTATTATAAATGTGTAACCTTAAAATGGATTTTCCGTGAGTGAAGCTACATATTATATATATTATATATTTAAAGTAATGTATTTTTTGTGTTTTGTTTAAATAGTTGCATGTGTAATGTTTGGGAATAGTTTTTCTTTCAAATTCTTTCAGTTGTTTTGTTAAATATTAAGTTATTCTAAGCAATTATAAAACAGTGTGTTGAGAAGTCTTATCTTGTGATGTTTGTAAGTCTGGCATTGTTACATGATATCTGGTGAATTGCTTATTTACATGTTTTACAGCACTTTTCATTATTTCGTCTGAAAGATATCGGTAAGGAATTTGACTGATGAATACTCATGCATTTCTGCTAACTTATGAATAGAAGGAAACCATAAACAGTGTTTTGTTAATTTACTAAAAAGTGTGTTATCAAAACAACACTTTTGTTTTTGAAAATGAAACTATATTTAATGTAACAATCAATAAAATGCAATTCAAGAGTTACCATTAATAAACCATGCAAATTTTGACCTTACCTTAATTCTTTCATAAGAAGCATTTTATGCATTCATGAACTATAACATAAGTCACATAGTTATAAAACACAGCTGAATTAAGATTAATAGTTTTTCAAATAAAGTTTTAATTATCAATATTGCTTTTACCATCTAATTGCTTTTCTATATGTTTTGAAATAATGAAAATGTGCGCGATGTAAATTCTCATGAGGAAATCTCAGACATGTCTTAATAGTTCCATACTACATATTGCATTCGCACTCGTTGCACAGATATACAAAATTTGAAGCTACTATGCTTTAGATATTTAGTTTACGTCTTCATTGCTTATTTGATATTTGAGATGATTTAAATTCTTTCAAAATTCTCATATTATATTATGTATTGGTGTGTTTTATAAATCAAAATTCTTCTGTGGACTTTTATAAAGTATTACACTAAGCAGAGAACAATATAAAAGTGAATAAATGACAAACTAAATTTAACTAACTAGTCTATTGCTAAGAACCGAATTGTTTTAATTGATTATATCAACTGAATGTTTAAATAATTAAGTTATATTGTATACACATAAAAGCATTGTATTAATATTATTAATTCCCCTACACGATGTAACTTTCACCACGCATTTGAAGAAGGCAGTACAATATCACTAGCAACTCGGTTTTATTGCCTTCTGTGAATCTCTTAGAGAACTAATTGTTACCCTGTAAACTTAAACAAATTATTCTAATATCTCCAAAACAGTTTAGTTCTAGAAACAAAGTTCGAAAAACCGAGCATATATAAGAAAATACTTGTAATATAGAATTAAGTGCACTTAATTTATTTTAAATAAATTACACAAGCATATTTTAAAGGGTTAACTATCAACATAACTCATATGAATATAATATATCTATATACATTTTTATGTATATATGTATATATTATTGTTAGTAATAGTAAATGTTTATCACAAATTATTTGTTGAACAAACTATTTTCGTTGAGAAGAAATATTGAGAAAATACTTGTCTTATTCATTTTTGATTTTTGTTTATATCTTATAGATTTTAAGGATAATTTTTTATTTTAAATATTAAGCACACTTACCCGCACATGTAATCAGGTTTCAATGTTTTCTTTTATTCCTTATAATTAACTATATTTTATTTAATACCATTTACTTCATTCCTTTTGCTAGCAAACGTATGCGATAAAATTTATTATGAATCATAAAATCTTATAACTTAAATAAGTTTTAATCATGCAATTCTCACATATACTAATTTTATAATTTGTCTCTCATTCGAATTTTAAAAATATATATTTTCAAATTTATCTCGATTATATGATAAATTTTTATTTAATTTTTTATTCAAACTAATACTTTAGAAATTAGTGAAAGCGGAAAATTTTAAATTAATTGAGCAAATAAATTTCGAAAATTTCTTAAATCTATATCATTGAACGAGGAAAGTTGTTTTATTTGTTAAATTACATAAAGTTATAAAAAATCTAGTGTAAATGAAAATACAAATGTTATCTAATGAAGATTTACTCGTATGTCGCCGAAAGGAGTATCACTTGCAAAAACTCTCATTCACAATTGTTATTTTTGTTTTTAATTAAACGAATTTTGTACTTTGGTTTTCTAAACTACTTGTAATTAAATGTGTTGTTTGTATAATTATATACAAATATATCGAACACAAAATATAGCAATTTCAAATTGTGTGTGATAGGTAAGATTCTTTTTCAATTTTATTTTACATCTCTTCACAGGTTCAAGTAATATATGCAAGATATAAGTTGAAACATAACAAGCCTTATGCTTTAAGGTTCGGGAATACGCGATTATGCTTATTGGCGTGTTATATAAAATTAAGTTACCTAACAATATGCGAAATTTCTAAATTTAGCTAATGAATTAAATTGAAATATATTTTCTGAGAAACACACCAATCAGCATAATGTGTAAATTCTGTCCAGAGAAGAAGGAAAGCACAAAGTTTACACATCAAAATATAAATGAAATGGTTTCTAGCTACATACTTCTCATTGAGTTATATATTGCAATCTCCTCATCATATAATTTTCATATATTATTTTTACTTAAATAAATAAAAATGTACAATAAAAATTTTCTAGATGTTTTAATTGAAATACAGGTCAACGATCTGGTGGAATTCTTAAAGATCGTAATACTTTACTCGCCTATAAAAAGAAAGTATAAAAGTATAAACTTTATTTTACTATCTACACCTACAGAACTTTTGTTAAAATTTATATTTATCTTAAATTACTATGAAAGTTTCTTAGAAATATATATTTAACAAAATCAATTTGCACTTACTTGGTACTGTTCTTCTGTTTCTATCAACCCTCTGACAGCAACGATTTGATATTGTGGAGCTCGCATAGCTGATGTCCCGCGTCTTATTAACCTAAGTGAGTCTTGTGAAGAGCCTAATGCGGCTACTTGACGCGGACCATGACTTGGATCTAATACCAGTAGACTAAGACCCGATGCACGTTGTTCTATCCCAATAATTGTACGTGAGTGACCTAGAATCATTTGGAACATATTTTAGAATATTTTCCCAACAAACCGCAATAAATTTACCTTGATGTTGAAGGTACAATGGTGGCGTATGAACCCGAGGCTCATCGAAATATTGAAATACCCAATTGAATAGCTCCGGATGTCTTCCATCTGGTGATGTTGGTCTATGAAAATCTACAAGTTGACAATTGATTCGCAGCCATGATAGAACTGTAACTATCTCAGTAGCTCCAATCCATTTTCTTGTATTGTATAATTTACAGCCTAATTGCTCTGAACCCTTTAAAATCGTGTAAAAATCGTTTTATTTTCTAGATTATCTACTCTATGTGAAATGTTTTACCTGTACATCGAAACCTTGTGCCCAAGCAGCTTCTACCATTTTTTGTAATCTTGATATGCTAGGCATAGCTGTTCTGGAAGGACCGTGTGTACCCCAAGCAGAATATAAAGCTTCATTGAATGTTGTATTCTGAAAATAATTTCCCCTTTTATTTGAATATCATCGATATATGTATTTAAAATCTTACTTGCAGCAATGATGATAATAGCATTTGTAGATTCCTGTAACCACAGCCCCAACCTTTATCTCCGTAACTTGAAGCATAATGATCAACTGATGAACAAACTAGAGATTTGATAACACCAGGAGATGATGATGACAATGACAAAACTCTTGCAGCTACAGATTTTGTACATGATGTTCCATCATCAATACCATGGGATTCGGCAGCCCTTAATCCTACTTGACGTTCATAATAATCAGCTACGCTCATTTCTCCTGCATAAACAGCTCTTTGCATAGCTGCTGCAGATTGTTCTCGAAAATTCCCTTGATCATCCATACCATATTGAGCACGTAGTAATTCAAATTCTCGTTGTTCCCTTAATTTCTGTGCTTGCTTCTCTAAATCAGTATCGAAATTTAAATTTTTCGGACTTTTTGTAAAATGTCCTTCAATATGAATTTCAATTTCTGGTGCTTTCATATTATCTAATGTCAAACCACAAACTGGACATATACTTGAAGCATTTGCCATATTAAATGATGATTCGTTAGTGTTAACTTTCCCTGGACTCAGTATATCCCTGAAAATGAAAGTCAAAATGATTTACATTTATTTAATAATATTATAATTAATATGATATACCTGTGTTCTATATTAACATGAAGTTCTAAGTCAGATCCAGACTCAAAAACTCTAGCACATATTGGACATTGTAACGCACTTAATGTGGTCATGTGGTTACTTGATGCATTAACACTGGGACTAAGTGGATCAAAATGTGATCGATTTATATGTTCCTCTAATATGTTTGCATTGTCAGATGTATAAGGACACAAAGGACACTTCGAAAACAAATCAAATCGAAGAGATATTATGATAGGTGCACTTTAAATTTTTCAATTTTACCTGCAAGGGACTTAATTTCCTTGTTGCTGGCGTATGAGTTTTCAATTTCAAACCCAGCTGTGATCTTGAAGGAGAACCCTGACCAGCACCACCACTGCCACTACCATTGGGCAATTCAAAACCATTTATTGTTTCTTTACTGCTACAACTACTGCTACTGCTACTACTACCACCATTCATATCACAGTTCTTATTCGCTTGTTGGTTGTTAGGCTTCTGTTGTTGATTTGCATTACAATTACTGTTTGTAGAACACGATGGCATAAAATTTGTTTGACTTGATTTTGTTGATGGCATCGGCGCCAGCAATGCCTTTGAACTATTCACATTTTGGCTTGTTATCGTTACTATCGTTGAGCATGATGATGTCTGCATCTTGTGCGAATTCCATGCATCATTTTGTTTTGCTTTACTATTAGCAATTTCAGCGAATGTTGTTGTCATTGTGTTTGTTGTGTTTGATGATGTTAAAGAATGATTTTGATGATTATGATTATGATTATGATGTGCATAGTGATTGTGATGATGATGACTTTGTGGTGAAATACCTCTGCAATCCGACATTGAATCTGAATCTCCATCAATACTGAAATAAGAGCTAATATTTTACAAAGTTTATACCCAACTTTAACACATCAATGAGATCTATAAATTTCTGTAAATCAAATCTAATTTCACTTTAGTAGTTTAATGAAACATGATTCGCAGATAAGTATACTTGCCTCGGACTTTGGTCATCAATAAAGCCCATAAGTTCATTTTCAGGTGTAAGATAGTCCAGATGAGCTTGGTTGACGTGAAGTAGCAATTCTGCTGGAGCTACACCGCTAAAACCACAAAATGGACATTGGGCATTTCCTTCAACATGACAAGTTCTGGTGTGTTCTCTCATGAAGTCATCTGACAATCCTGACATTCCACATATCTCACATGAGTGCTCCTGAGCTGGTATATAACAGGCACCAGCATCGTCCTTGTCAGACATAGTAATTCTTGGAAAAGTTGATGTCCTATCTTTAAAAAAAAGGACAAATTAATGAATTTTCTCAAAATTTCAAAATTGATAAATTGGAGATTTCGCATGTTAACGAGAAAATAATTTTCCAGAAAACCACTTAGTATTCTTGCATTTAATTGGATAATTTCCTACAGATTAAATCGATAAAACACAACTTTAACCCTTTAAAGCTTTTAACGAGTTGGTGAAAGATTTTATTAAAATATTTTTATTCCTACAATATTTTAATTGTATTCATTATCCGGTAAAGGGTATTTAAGACTTAAATTTTTATAAAAATTGCTATCAATGAAATTTAAAAAATTCTTTTTCAATAAAGACCTGAATTGTGCTCTACACTTTCAATCACTAGCTTAATTCAATTAATTTCATCAATATTTAATGATAGAGCATTCACCTTTTCAAGAACGGAAAAGAAACCCCAATATTCCACTAAAATAACTTCCCTGAAAATCTCTTCCTAGTAAAATCCTTCAATCGGTCCTTGCTCCATTACACAATGACAGTTTGCATTTTTGCTTCCTGCCTGTCAAAAGAGTTGTAAGTCGAGTCCTGCAAATCCGAATTTGATTTTCGATAGCGCCAAATTTGATTTTCCTTGTTTTTATAATGCGATTTTAACGACTTTCCTTCTCATTATAAATTTAAAATTTTCATTAATTTAACAAATTCTGAAGTTACTAATCAAAGAACTTATTTCCTAATAAAATAAAATTACAAGTTGCAAATAGTTCGAATAAATTTCAGCGTTTTGTTACTGTGGTTACCCTGCACAACCTTTGCGATACTGCAAACCGACATGAAACGGAAGTTACATTTTACTTTACAGGAAAGCTGTTTGTAATATAATTTCTATTTTATCCGCATTACCCCAAGATTCATTAAAAATATATGGTAATTATCATAGTAAAGAACTCATATTTATTGAACAATTTTACTAGTCACTCATCAACTCCAGAAATCACATAATAAGACTACCAAGAAGAACAAGAACAACTTGAAGTAAAAATGAATTCTTGAATAGTACAATTAATCCGGAGTGATATTGCAAAAATGTAGCACTTGCAGCAAGAACACTCCTCCTATGACGAAAGTGTATGAAAAGTTATTGAAGATCATCTTCCCTTATCAAATTTCTTATCTGTGGCTCATGGAGACGAAATTTGATAGCAAGTATACGTCAATCGACGTCAGTTTCACTTGGACACTATTCGGGAGAGGCTACTTATTGAATAAAAATGATTTTGCAAAGATTCAATTCCATCCTCTGTGGAAGAACTTTTTTACGGAACAATTTTGGGAAGGAATCAGGTATGTAAACACATTGGCAAGTTACTTCAATGTTTAATGAAAATATATTTTGCAGCATTCTTATCAACTTCATCGAAATTGTGTGAGAAAAGCAAAAGTAATGAGAAAATTTTTGGCATATAGCTGTGACTGTATAATGAAATGTTTTTCTATGTAGTTGCCTACGACTGGAGTGATCCACTAAATCTAGAATCTCAATTGACTGAAGATGAAATATCCATACGAGACTCTTTTCGTAATTACTGTCAAGAAAATCTGATGCCACGAGTTGTTGAAGCAAATAGAAACGAAAGTACGATATTTCTTTGTGGTTTTAAGTTTATATTATTAAAATGTATAAATAGTATTTCACAGAGAAATTCTGAATGAAATTGGATCCCTTGGGGCACTCGGTTGCACTCTAAGTGGTTATGGATGTGCTGGAGTCTCAAATGTTGCTTATGGATTGTTGGCACGTGAAATAGAGCGTGTTGATTCTGCATATCGATCCGCACTTAGTGTACAAAGTTCCCTAACGATGGGAGCTATATACGATTATGGAAACGAAGAACAAAAACAAAGATATCTTCCCAAATTAGGTAAGATAAGAGTAGATTCATTGAAAATTCATATAACAAATTTTCTTTTAGCTAAAGGGGAACTAGTTGGCTGCTTTGGACTTACTGAACCAAATCATGGCAGTGATCCCGGTGGTATGGAGACTCGTGCAAAGTATGATAGTAAAAGCAAAAGCTACATTCTGAATGGAAGTAAAACATGGATTACGAACTCCCCCATTGCGGACATCTTGATAATTTGGGCTAAGTGTGATGATGGAAAGTTAAGAGGATTCATTGTGGATAGAAACGAAAATTCAAAAGGTCTATCGACTCCGAAAATTGAAGGAAAATTCTCTTTGCGTGCATCTACGACGGGAATGATCTTAATGGATGATCTACATGTTCCGGAGGGAAATTTACTGCCGAACGTTGAAGGATTCCGTGGGCCATTCGGTTGTTTGAATAATGCTAGGTACGGTATTGCTTGGGGTGCACTTGGAGCAGCTGAGAGCTGCATGGCCATAGCGCGACAATACACCTTAGATCGAAAGCAATTCAAACGTCCACTGGCCGCTAACCAACTTATTCAGAAAAAATTGGCTGATATGTCTACAGACATAACACTGGGCTTGCATGCATGTCTGCAGGTTGGTCGTTTGAAAGATAAAAAGATGCATACACCTGAAATGATATCGATGATCAAAAGAAATAATGCTGGCAAAGCACTGGATATTTCAAGAGTCGCTCGTGACATGCTAGGTGGAAATGGAATTTCCGATGAGTATCACGTTATAAGGCATGTAATGAACTTAGAAGCTGTTAATACTTATGAAGGCACACATGATATTCATGCGCTTATATTAGGGCGAGCAATTACAGGTATTCCTGCATTTGCCAGTTGATTTTTATATTTGTTAAAGTTTAATAAATGTATTTGTTATTCCAATCACATTGTCCACTTAATTAGTTCCACTTGAATATATGTATATTATAACACGTCAGCAAGTAATATTTTACACTTTAATTAAATAAATTCTTGTCAGTTAAACTCAAGTGTACATAAATATTTTCCAGCTTTCTTCGACAATCCGAGGTATGTAGAAACCTCTTCCGTGACGTCTCCATATAATTTTGATTGATGCCTTGAATAGAAACAAAAACTAACCAAAACAGAAATGTCAGCGGGCATTAAAGTTGAATCTAGTGTTGATAAGGCCAAATCAGAAATTGAGGCAAGAAGAATTGCACGACAGCGTAGGATTCTCGAGAATTCAAAGGATCGCTTAGAAAAATTATACGGACGCAAGTTGAACGCTGATGAAACTATTCAAAGTACACCTCAATGAAAGTCATTAATATATTTCAAAGTGATGATAAAATTTCATTTAACAGGTGGTAATATACACACGAAAGAAAGTTATCCAGATCCAGAACTGGAGCAAGATTTGTTCGTTAACAACGCTACCACTGACGGATTTCTGCGATCATCGGGATTGAATGGATCAACTCTAAATGGACCACGTTTCCCAGCTACTAATGACATTTATGGTTTGTTCAATGATTTTGCTGCGAACGCCTCCGCTTCGAGAACAAGTGCCAATACTTTTCAAAAAACATTAGCTCCGAAAACAAAATTTCATAGATTTTTGGAATCAAAAGGTCATTTAGCTATCTTAGCTCTCATTTCATACGGTTTCTTTGCAACAGGATATGAACGATTTATAACATCAACAGTTTTCCTACCATTACTCTTATGGGAAATAACAGAAATGTTTCTATTGAAAACACACACTGCACCAGCAGGTGGATCTCTCCTCGGGATAGTTTTACTTTTAGGTGGAATATCACCCAATCAAACAAAACTTTTTACAAAAGCATTAGAAACGATACATAAAGTAATCAATGATGCAGGAGTTTTCATATTCTTTTTTGTATTGTGTCACTTAACAATATCTATTGGAATTTTTGGTGATTGGAGTATACTAAGTTATGATGATTACCAAATTTTTCATCGCATATAGCTTTAAATGTTTGTTTTATTGGCTGAGCTAAAGAAATTTTATACAAGTTTATATTTCGTTAGAAGAAGAAGGAAGAAGTTTCATGGCCTTTTCAATTTTACTTTAAGCTTGTAATGGGATATTAAACTATCGATGACTTCTATAAATATTTTTGTTATGTCATATGAAAAAGTGATTAGATAAAATATATTAGAACTTGATATTCGTTTTTTCATATTGTACGTGTGAATAGAAAACTAAGAAGTTTTAGATGAACAGGTTGATTCCCTGAGAATGAAACACATTTGCTGGCAGTGGATTCAGTAACAAATGAAATTTCATGTATTCTATCTTATCTAATTCAATTCATGGCATGTTAGCAGTATATAAAATATCTTATATTAGCGATTTATCCTAAAAAAAGGAACAAACGTATTAGACAATCTTAAAAATTGATTTAATTTTGTCCACAAAATTTTTCTTTAGCTCACTTCCAACGTTTGCATTTTCATTTTTTGAATTTATAGTTTCGTCAACAAATTGTACACGATCGTCACCCGTACCCCTTTCGACATAATTTTTTGTAGTATTCTCACAATGACTAGGGCTCATATTTGAATTGGGCGCATTTATTTTTTGACTGTAGTCAGTCTTAATTTCTAGTTTAAGTGACTCTTGTAAATCATTCGATAAGGGGCACCCGAGTTCCTATTCGTTATTAATACTTTTACGTCTTGGTTTTGCAGGCGGCGGATCGATAAGTGCTTCATTTCGTACAACGTCAATATGACCTAAACGGACCATTTTCTCTTCCCATTTCGATAGTTCTTGCCTGTAAAATAAAACCAAATTATAACTTTTATAAATGCTAGAATCTATATTAACAACATACTTGTATTTTTCATATTCTTTTCGAGTTTCGTTCATGAAAACTTCTTTTTCCTTCTGAGAAAGTCGAGCCCATTTTTCAGTTGCTCTCGTGTGCCATTCACGATAAGTCAAGCTGCCTTGAGGAGTTAGTCCCCTTTCCTTGGTCATAAATCTTAGAAACGCTGATGATGGTCTCTTGGGTCTTCCCAATTCTCTTACTTTCTTCTTCAAAGCACGTTTCTCTTTTGCGTCAGCTATTTCTTGTTTCAAATGTTTAAGATCATCCTTTTGATCGTCCGTTATTTTACTATCGTATTTAGCTCGTTGTTCTACGTATAGCTTCTGATCTCTTTGATAATCATCCTGGAGTTTTTTCTTAGTAGCTTCATCCACGCTTTCCCATTTAACAGCTATTTTCTTAACTATTTCGGAAATGTGCACCTTTGGGTTTTCCGCCATCATTTGAGGCCTCATCTCCTTCATGTATCGGAAATATGGTGTTAGGGGCTTTTTCGGTTTTGGCGGTAACCCCAAGCGTTCTTCAAGTGTCTTCACACCAGCATTCGGAACATATGTAGGTAGTGCGTTGCTAAAAGGAAAGAACGTATAATGGTTCATAACCCCAAATTTGTCAATTTTCATACCATAGAGAATTCAGATTAAATCTGTATGTTCCTATAATGCTATGCAATCGGAAAAAGTTACTGGTCGATATCATAATGCTTTGAGCTAGAAATTCCTTCGAGTTTCGCTACAATTAATTATGTAAAAATTTAATATCACTATCAAAATAACTTTTTGTCAAATAAGCGCCCTTTTGTTTTCCTACGCTAACTTTCTCACCACAAGCATCTACATTCACCACACAGCTCTTGAATTCGGTTCAGTGGCGAAATCCACATTCAAAATGTATGTTTATGATACAGGAAATCCAATAGAGGATCTATAGATAAAAAGGATATTGAGTAAAAAGTGTAGAGACGTATAACATAATTATATTCTTAAGTAGTTTAATAAACGAAAATAGTTTTTCCCAGTTTAGCAGCCAGAATCTAACAAGGACATCAACCATTTCAATGTACTACTTTTTCTTATAAGAATGCAGGCTATCAGTTTAAGTTCAAGTTCAACAAGTTGGTGATATTTTGGATCAAGTCAAGCTGGTGGAGCGTGTGCTAATTAGTTATTGAAATATGGAAGAAAATATGAAAGGAAAGAGAATTTTAGTCACTGGAGCTGGACAAGGTATATTCGATATTTATCTCGCGGCATTTTAGTTTTGTTAACATCTTCAAGGTATCGGAAATGAGCTCTGTAAGCGCTTACATAATCTGGGGGCAACTGTGATAGCAGTGTCAAGACGCCTAGAAACCCTCCAACAACTGGAATCAGAATGCCCTGGATTGCAAATCATTACAGTTGACCTAGTTGATTGGAGTAAAACCAGAAATGCTTTAGCGAACGTGGGACAATTAGATGGATTAGTTAATAATGCTGGTGTAGCTATTATAAAACCTTTTACAGAACTTACTGAAGAAGATTTTGATAAGTATGTGAAAACAATTTGAAATTATTAAGAAAACCTTGTAATTATTTACAGAACATTCAACGTTAACATCAAAGCAGTGTTTAATGTAACACAAAGTTTGGTTAATAATTTGAAAGATGGAAGTTCAGTTGTAATGGTATCATCTCTTGCATCACAGCGCTCATTTGAAGGACACAGTGCATATTCTGCAACAAAAGCAGCAGTAGATTCTTTAACTAAAAGTCTGGCACTTGAACTAGGTCCTCGAAAGATTCGAGTTAATTCTGTAAATCCTACTGTAATCTTAACTCGTATGGGACGAGAAAATTGGAGTGATCCAGCCAAAGCGAACCCTTTATTGAGTCACATTCCAATGCGAAGGTGATTTCCTTAACATTTGCAAAAGGAGTTACTTGATTGAAATTTCTTTAGATTCGGAGAAGTTGAAGAAGTCGTTGACACTATTCTTTATTTCTTGAGCGACAAGTCGAGCTATGTCAATGGACATTCCTTGTTACTAGAAGGCGGATACTCAGTTCAATAAGAGAAAGAAAATTGTAGTGAATCAAAATTTTTAAATAAAATATATACCAATTTTCTTATTGAATTATTTTAATGCTCATTACGATATCGATAATAGTCTTAGTCTAAATTATAATAGTCAATATAATTTACATTACATTCTGTTTTATTATTACAAAGAGAAAACAATCCATGTATAGATAGATATTTTCTTTATTTGTTTATATTCATATTTTCATTAAAATCGCGATAAACTTATAATATTCTAATGAAATAAATTATTTCTGTTGTGATCGTTATTATAAGATTCCAGATAATACTGTTTCTTTTGATAATTTCATAAATTTATTTGTAACTTTATTACATGCTAACAATAATGTATTATGAATAAGTTTCATTTTTGGAAAGAGGATGTTTGCTTTTAACGCTTTCAAATGTTTACTTCAATATGTTGTTTATTTCTTATCAAATAGGTTGTGAAAACTTTATTTTATTACTATTTCGAAAGGCATTTATCGTTTGAAATTGTAAAAGTTTAAACTAGTTTTGGGATTTTGGCCATTCTATGAATTGTTATTATCGGTGCTATTGTGTAATGGTTCAAAGAAAGTTGAAAAATTAAAAATGTTTGGTTTCAGTTTGACCAGTCTTCGCTAGAACTGAACTTTTCCTTTTTCGTGTTTTCGCTTTCGACAGCGTATTTATTAATTTCTATTTTCATTTGAAATGTTTTATGATATTTTTGAAATGTGCATTAAGCGAATCTAATTCACAACCAACTTTTGTACAACACGATGTTAATAAAAAATTTGCTATAAAGTTGTTGACGATAACAAATTTAATATATTTATATTACAAGAATTTGCAATATCGCTGATTTAACGAATTCCTGAGCTGGTGATGGTATGTTTATTATATCAATTACATAATATTGTGATCGAAACATATCATTTACAAAACTATAACATTATATTTGAACGAAGTTTCAAACTGAAACCATAAATAAAATTTACACCCACCCAGATAGTACATACTATTATTATTTTAATTGGAAATTCAAAACAAATTTATGATCTATCTTTAGTAGAATAATTCAAGGGCAAGATAACAATAATTTAAAAATGAAAATCAATGTATTTTGTTTCTTAAAAAGGCACGTATAAGCTTTTCTTACACTGACTTTATATAAATTTTCGAATTTAATAATGTTTCATTTATCTTTCGTTCAAGATTTGTTAAATTTTCAATAATTACAGCGCGTCTTTATCCATACAGGTGTATCGGTTTTAATAATTGTAAGTTATAGACGTTTCAAGAGTACAAAAATTGCTTTTTTAAGATTTCGTTTGATATTTCAAGTACAAAAAGGTTATTATATTAACGTTATTTTAAAAATGTTTAAACAATACACATATTATAGTTTTTACCGCGCAAACAAAAGGCTTTATTTTATTTCTGAGTCATATAAGCTTATTATTTTGATGTATTTTGTGTACAGCTTAATCAGCAATTATTATAAATAATGTTTGGATGGTTTATTGCGCACGAAAATGTACAATTTTCCCAATTGCGTACCCTAAATTTGTTATTTTGGTTGAAGAAATGTTGATTCCCTGCTTAAAATTCGCGTTTCTTAGAAATATTTTCATTTATGGTGTTTTGCTTGTAATATTAGCGAAATAAATTTATTAAATTAAATGAACATATTTGAATAACCCATAACTCTTCCAATTGATTTTATCTTTCCACAACAATTTTTTCACATTTTATACTTAAAACTTTCCATTGAAGTTTATAAAGAAGCAGGACACGAAATGGCTAATTTTGAATTTTAATTTTCCTATAAATTTATTTTTTAATTAAACATTCAAAATATTTAACAACAAAGTGTGTCAGAGAGTTAAAGAGAAATACATATTTCAATATAATTATTAGCCATTAATATATTCTAATGAATTTCTAAAAATTTCAATCGAACAGCGTGAAATCGAAAGGATATAATAAAATTTTATATAAACAACATATGCTTTAAGCAATTTACTTCACTTAACATTAATCTTACATGCGTTCTCGTTAAATAGCCAAATTTTTACTTTAAAATTCTAATCATCATTCTACGATCTATTTAAATTTCAATTACTTTATACCTGACTGTGATGCAATTCATCATTATCTAAAAATTATTTAATACTATGACTCTTCTTTCTTAAAACAGTATTGTTAATTAACAAAGAAGAATACATATTATATTTCCATCCCTGACAATGCTTAAAGAATTTTGCTGTTTATTTAAATCCTTCACTTTTTAAAAACTTCACTTCAAAAATAGGACTTTCCCAATTTTTATTTATCCTGATTTTGTAGGAAAATAAATATTTTTTGGTAAGTTGATTTGAATATTTTCTAATTGGCATAATTTTCTTTTTGTTTCCTTAACAATCATTGTGCTCTAATCCATTATGGTGATAAGTTATTCAATATTATATCTTCCTAGAGAAGAGGACTAATGTTATGTACATGTGTACAAATGCATCAAAAATAGTATGGTCTTGTGGAGGTACAATGTTATGTGTACAATTTTTGTAAGAAAAGAACCATTTGTTTTTCAATTACAAAATTTGTAATGAGAGAAGGGAAAGAAGACGATAAGTGTTGGATGGATTTGAAATGTAAGGTTAAAAAATAAAAAATCAAAACAAATGATTACCATTTAAAAAAGAAATTCTTATTTACAAAAATTGCTCTTTTTTGGACAATATAATAATGATAATAATAATAATAATTATAAGTAGTAGTATGATTTAAACAGAAATTAAATTACAAATAAAAATAACGATTAAAAAGGCATAAATTTAACTTCCCGTACATACACTAATTCTCTCTCTATATAATTTGATTCCTCCCTTTTAAATTTTGCTTTAGACTTGTTTGTTTTATTTCCGATTTTATAATGTAGTGTATTTAATTTTTTTTTTAAATATTTCATTCTAAACAATACAATCCTAATCAGCAAGAGGTACGTGGTTCACATTACTCTATTAAATCTTACAGACAATACACGTTAATGTTATACAAAATTCCCTCCTCTTACTAACTTTTACTTTTACTTTTAGTTTTTTGCGGTTTGTTTTTAAATATACAATATTGAAATTTTATTTAGCCTTTTTCAATGCATTTTTATTTTATGTAATTGTTTAGATTATATTCTATTATTTTTTATACAATTTATGTATTTATATATTTCTCCTATTTACACATATTACACAATGCATGTTCATATCCGAACTGCGTACCATCTTGCTACATCTTTTATTGGCAGTGATTACTGGTCATATGCTTTTCCTAATTTTAAACAAAGTAATTTATCAATTAAAACTTTATACACAATTGTTGAATCTGTGTGTTTTTGTGGTTTTTATTTGAATAATGCTTCATGCTTTTTTAATCATTTTTTGTTCCTTTCTCCATTCGTATGTAATGTGAAAAATGGGACTTTATTTTTCATATAAAATATGTTATTACCTTTATCTAACCATTTTTAGTAAAAATTTAATAAAATTATGTAACATTGGTTAAGAATTTTGTACGTTTCTTTATGTCGGAAGTATATTTTTCCGATTAACAGTTTCAACAAATAATGTAATTTCAATTAAAATTTAAAAAGAATTTTTAATCGAGCAATCAAAGAATCTCAAACCGTTTCCGTTTTTATAATTTTTACTGAATTGAAATAATTTTAAAAACATTCACTTGTCACATTTTTATGCCTTAATATTTTTATGATTTTATATTCGAAAAATGTTTATTTTTAATAAAAATCCCATAAATGAAAGAAAGTAACTTATTAAATTTCCTTTTGTTTATACGATAATTGGAAGTAAGCACCTGTAGATTTGATAATTTTAGTATGCTTTTAGTAGGTTTTTTTAGAAGGATATTTTCTATATTAAATACCACATCAAGCGCAATGTACAAAACTAAGATGTGTGTATGGACGATTCATTCCAAAAACAAAATGAAGCAATATCTTCCAATTAACAATATCCGATTTAATTTAAGCTATTAAATAGATGAACAAAACACGAATTGTACATTACCCTTAATTTTCACTTTTCTCTTAGGGAATCAATTATTATAATAAGTTACATAATCAACTTTATACACAAATTTGACAGTAATATTTACAATTTTCATGATAGAATAAAATAATATTTTATATGTTATTAAATGACTAACAAATTTAGATTGAGATTATTCTACAGAATTTTCGAAAAACTTATACATTCAGTGAATATTATACACAATTTAAAATTTTGCATCTTTGGTGAAAATAGAAATTGATTTTGCAAGAGCAACATATATAAAAAGTATTTAACTAAAATTTAACAAAGCGATGCTATGCGTTTATCAACTACACCTTTTCGTTATAATCACAACATCACTGAATGTACAATTCCTTTAATTTAAAATATGAGTGATATTATATTATATTGTTTTATATTGAGATCATTTTTTATTCTGTTGAAGAATATACGATGAATATTTTAAAATCAATGTTAAATAAATTAAAAGAAATTTTTATAATTTTTTGTTTTTGAAAAATAAATTTAGAAAATGAATGAAAGGTTTTAATTATTTTTGTTTTTATATTAATAACTGCGCGGTGGTATGCTCGTATTTTAATTAAACGTAAATGTTAATGTGTGATTCACGAAAATTTCATTACAAAATTATTAAATCGATTTTAATGAATTGTGAGAAATAAAAATTATTTGAATTTAACAAAATAAATATAATTTAATGTTTATTTATTAAAAGCAGATTAATGATTTATTTTTTTAGTATTTTCTTCGTATTTTTTAATTGTAAAATGTTTCTAAATTACTTTCGTTTTTATGACTAAATTTTTAAAATTGTACATACGTCCATCGAAAAATCGCGTTTTTATTTTACTAATTTATTAAACCTAAATGTATTTTGTATAAATTTATACACGATTATTTATAACTTTTGTTTGTATAGCTATATATATATTTATACGTGAGAATATATTTATAATGATACTACTTACGATTTTAACTAAAAACTTTGTACAATATTAATTATATATTTGAGATTTTAATAAATAAATAATTAAATGTAAATGATTTAAAATGTGCAATTTGTTTTTTCAAAACATAATATATTTGAATTTCTTAAAAACTATATTTTTACGGTTTGCTAATTTTATAAAATAATATATACGATGACTTACGGAAATTCATTTTTTTTTCGGATTTTTATGATTTTTGTATATAAAAAATTGAACTAATATTTTACTTCCGTTAAATAAAAATCGCCTACTTAATTTAAAAATTAACATTATATACTTATTAGCGGTTTATGTAAAACAAAAGCATCATAAACTTGCGTAAGCTCTGTTATTCTGTACTCCTCGAGGCAAACGAATCCTTGTAAAGATGGTGTTTGCTTTCTTGCACAGCTCATGCAATGTACAACGTGACGTTTCTCTTGTTCACGTATGAATAAAACGTTGAAGACCTCCAACTGAAATTGAAGTTATAATTAAATTATATGAATTATGTTTATTAAAAACATCTTTTTGATTATTCATTTGTGATCAGATGAAATATGTTCTCTTCACTCTTTTTCAGCAGAACGAAAGTTAATATTGAGAAATCATCATTTTTTCTATTATACTTATATGTAAAATAAAATCGTTAACATTTACCTCACATTGGCCGCAGTAATGTGAAGCTTCGTTTTTACCACGACCATGAAACCTTACTTCAACTCCTTTAGATTTAACGTATTCCAAAGTATGTATCACATTTTTAAGTGTTTGTAGTAAACAATGTCTGTAAACAAAAGAAATTAATAATTATAACATAACTCTAATATATAAATTGATTTTTACATACTTTATTAATTCGTATAGCTTTGGATCTGATACTTTAATGTTACGTGCCAAATTCCAACTCAAATGAACCATTGGCACTATACTTTTGAAACTTTGAAGTTTATTCCACTCGTAACGATCGATTGCTAGATGATACTGTCTCGCCGTCAATGGACCAACATTCCATGCAATGTTATTGCACCAACCAACAGCTTGAACCCAATGGACACAACTGTGAAAAGACGATTATTAGTTATGGTTTAAAATTTTGCCAAGTTCATTTTAACATACCCAGCATTTACCCATACAAGATCACCCGGCCTTTGGATAAATCGATAAACTGGAATGTTTTCTTTATATAAATCTTCAAGAACCGGCCACCAAGAACCGTGCAAGTAATTTATATTATTCCGTTCACAAAGTGCATGGATTCCACCCCAATATGCATCGGGAACAGCAAACCATTCACAATCTCCCGGCCCGATATTGATGTTTATTGAACAAAAGTTATTATTCTCTTGATGTCCTGGTGTTCTACTACCCGGTACTTTCATGTACAATTGCACTGTGTTCATACCCAGTATAACATGTCCAACATGTGATAACATGTTTGCTGCTGATACAACACGAGCAAATGCAGGTAGTTTTTGTAATTCAGTTAATTGAGGTCTCCATTTTCTTTCATCCGACAGATCGACATTAGTTCCAAACCTTTCGAAATAAATTAATAAATTAAATTATTGAATTCAATTATAATTAATATCATGTTGTGAGGTCTACTATCAAACTGCCAATCAATGAGACAAAATGTCTCGAATTGGTGTTAGCGAAAATCTCTCAGTTTCTATAGCATCACTTAAAACTACAACATTAATTTCCATGAAACAGCTTATATATGATGCAAAATCACATAATAATTTAAGCAATTATTTTTACCTTAACATTTTGTGACCATTTTTAAGTTTCTTCTTTTTGCCATTGGTTGTATTATTGCAAATGGAATCCTTCGAATCAGAATCTGACAAAACATGAATTCCAGTGGTTTTATCCCGTTCCTCCTAAAGGCGAAATAGAAAAAAATTTCATTTAGAAATACACAAAATTGACTTTTGGCTATCTTTGGTAATATATTTCTACAAATTCTTACAATCAGCTATCATAGATTTCATCAATCTAAAGTTCAGTAGAACGAAAGTTAATTTTATTGTCACATCATTTTGTCTATTTTGAGTTTATTTATGTCCACTACGTTATCAATTATAACTTACTCAAATGTATGCCAGGTGTAACACCATCTGACAAATTAACAAAAATAATTTTACCTTTAAACTATCCTGGAAACTCGATGCTTGATACTGAGCATATTTAGCAATTGTTGTATGCGAACGTGACGACATACATTCCCAAACACGACGTCCTTGCGTTATATCCCAATTTTCATCAGGTGATTGATGTACTTGTGTTCTCACTTCCACACTATGATCTGGATTCGCTTCGACAAGAGTTTTTGTTGAAAATAAACCTAAATCTAATTTGAGTGCACCAGCTAGACCACGTACAACAGCTATCGGATGTTTAAGGCAGAATTCTTGTAATTGTGGACTAAATGCATGCTTCTTATTTTCTAGATGAACTGATGGTGTCGGTGGCAGTAATTGTTCCCTAGTTAACCGTTGTGGTGGACAATCTGGTGGTGATGGAGGTGGTGCATCTAGATGCAAAACTGAACAAGGCGGGGGAGCTTCTTTTATACCAACTTTCTTAACACATTGTACAACTTGTTTTGAATCCATGTCAATTGAAAAATTTGGCAATTCATCTTCTTCGAATATATTCTCAACTTTTATGACGGGTTCAATTTTAACATCATCTTTAATTGTTTCGCCAACATTATTATTTGTATTCGATATTAATGTACTCGTTGATGTTGCTTCACATTTTAATGTTGGTGATTTATTTCGTAACAACAACGAATTTGAATTGTACTCTGAATGTGATTCTTCCACTTCTTCTTTGATATCTAAACCATCTGATGTAAATGTTTTTAAGATATCTTCAGCAAAAGATGTTGCTAAATCTTTTTGTGATAGTATTGCTTGTAGTTCTTGATCGGTAACACCTGAAATGTGGGAATTGTCAGATTATTCTTGATCTTAAAATTGAAGAAAACATGATTTTAAGAGGAATCTAATCGCAATAATGATATGTCAATAAGTTTGAAACTACAAATCATGATATATTGAAATGTAGCTATTAATATTATACTTATTGAAATGTATCATTTAGAAACCTACCAAGCTCACTTTGGTTATTAGATGTAGGTGTGATTTGTGTGAACCCTCCAGAATGTGGTGAACCAAACGGTTGATTGTGACGAAAACTTGCTGAACTATTGGGAATGTTTGCCGATTTATATGGCATCCCAGCTGCAGGCTGAGTATTCCCTGTTGCTGCTGGGAAACTATTCGAATTGTCGACATTGAAACCACCCTGTTGTACAATTGTCCCTGATTGTGGTGTACGTGCTCCCGTTTGTGCTTGATAGCCAGCTTGTACTACAGCTGGCTGTTGTACTCGTTGTTGTTGCTGCAATCTTAATTGCTGTTGCTGTTGTTGCATCAAACGATACTGATGTGTGAGATGTTGCAACAACTGCTGTTGATTTTGTGTTAAGTTATTCTGATTTTGTTGAAGGCACTGCAACATTTGCAATTGTTGCTGGGATAAATAAATCGGTTGTGCGGGACGATTTGCAACCGTCTGTTGATTTGGTAGCTCCTCTCCCGGCTTGAAACGTTTGGCAGGTATGGGTCCATGATTATTTCCTTGATTTGGATATGGAGGAGGGGGCCCTTGTGCACTCTACAAAAGGAAAATAACATGATTTTAAGTAATAAATCACATTTCTAATTACGTAATCTCTATAAATCCTTAATTATCAGTAATGTTTTAATGTACACCCGAGTGCTACAGAAACTTTATAGTAAAGAATCTGTTTTTGTAGGTGTTTCAT
The DNA here is from genome assembly GCA_963971475.1 of Chrysops caecutiens. Classification (NCBI taxonomy): domain Eukaryota; kingdom Metazoa; phylum Arthropoda; class Insecta; order Diptera; family Tabanidae; genus Chrysops; species Chrysops caecutiens. The sequence continues at coordinate 9,585,991 of OZ020570.1, forward strand.
TTATCTTCCACGATAGGGCAGCTAGAGCAACAAAATTTCATATGTCGTCTAATAGTATATCGTGGACTTTCAATTTTCAGACATTCCTAACCTTTCTAACCTCAAAATGTGAGCACGTGTTTAATAGAAAATTTTTAATATGAATAAATTTTTCTTACCTAATTTTAGGTTTTTTACGTTTAGCAATTCAATTTAAAGTTATAAAAACCAAAAATGGAGAAAAACTAAAAAATTAAATTATAAGAATTTTCAACACTTTTTCGTTAACACTTGTTCGCTAATCGTGTTTGCCTTTCAAAATGAAATGATGAAACGAATAATTTTTATCTACTTCAGAAACGCCGGTTGAGGTCATTTCTCTCGAATGGGAGACTGAGACAACACGAGTGCTAACAAAACTTTTCAATGGTGAAGCCATCTGTGTGTCGAAAACGAAAGTACGAAGAGCTTTAGTTCTTTCACTTTTCTTTAGAACATTTTGAGGTTATGTCAATTCAAGTTCAAATAATTCGTAATAATTAATAAGAATTGATAAAAAATTATAAAGTTAGTGATAAACCTTGAAATTGATTAAAACTTTAGAAGATATATTGGTAATTATCATAAACAAATCACGAAGTTCTTTAACTTAATAGATATCCATTTGCATATAATCTCACCTGAGGATATCCCTTCTGGAATTGCCTTTGTTGTTGATTTGCCTGAGCACTCTGCTGCTGCTGTCTCGAACTCATTTCTGCCGATATTGGCAAATTCCAGGCCTCTTCAATTGAGAACAACTGGCGTCGTTTTGACGTTATACTAGGCATAGGAGCGTGGGCTAATTGCGATTGAAGAAATTTAATTCTTTGTGTAAGACTCTGCGGTTTACCGCCACTTGCTGTCACTGTTGTTTCTTTTAGCAAATTTTTGCTACTTATTGATGGTGATACTGGAACTGACGATGCAGATGATGGAGATAAACTATTATTACCAAGTAAAGATGATTGATTGCCAGTTGGTGTCGACGAGGACACATTCAAATGTTGGATTTGCGATGAATTTTGCTGTAATAAAAGGTAAAAAATTGTAATTACATGGATAATGACCGAAACATATGTGCTTTTTAAATGGTATATTATTCACATGATATTGCATGCAACATTGCAACAATACTCTACTTATGTGGTTACATTAACCAACTGTTTACTAGCATCATCATACCACTCAGATCACAGAGTAACAGAGCTGTCCTTACCAAATCAACGTTTCTTGTTGCGTTTAAGTAACACGCAAAAGCGTCCCTTGGTTGATTACAACTTTCGTATAAAATTCCTAAGTTTGTCCAAGCGGCTCGATGTGTTTTATCTAATTGAACAGCACATATGTATGCTTGTAACGCGTCTGTTGGTTGATTTTGTTGCTGATATAAAACTCTAAAAATTTGAAAATACAAAATTATCCATGAATTTTTACAATCGAATGATATCAAGAACTCACCCTATAGAACACCACGTATCAGCGTTACCTTCACTTTCTTCAACTGAATTTCTATAAGCTATGAAAGCATCATGCACTTTATTAATACCAGCAAAACATCTACCGAGCAAATATAATGATTGTCCTGATTTACGATCAGCTTCAATTGATTTTTGTAAGCACTGTATAGCAAAAGATTCACGTTGTCGTTTCTCTCCTAATGATTCGACACAATGATACATCCATCCTTGAAAAGAAAAATATGTTAAAATGTTTTTATCAATTTTAAATTTATTTAATATTTTATTTAATTGTTAACTATGTGAGTGCAGTTATTGGATAACTTTTGATTCTTACACAGTTACTAGCTTTCATGAGTTCGTTGACTAATTGAAGACAGAAGAGTAGAAAACTTAGCTTATATTCTGAGATCATTCAACTAACTTGATTCATGTAGAACATATCAACTTAGACATGAGATTTAATACTCATTAAATAAAAATTAATTCACCTTTTGGAGTAAAAGTATTATCCAACGTTGTGTTGTGGGAAAACACGTCAATTACTAAAGCTATAGCGTCATTAGTGAGGAAAGTTTCTGAACAGTCTCAACTCAAATTCAGGAAATAATACTTGGGGATAAAATGCCGATATTCCCACCAAATTATTGAAATCACTTACAACGTTATATTAAGTAAAGTATTGAATGAGAATTATACGCGGACATAGTTCCAAATCGTAAAGTTTGCAAAATAATTAGTTTGTGCAATTATAAAATACGTTTTCTTTATTGTTTTACATTTCGTTTGTAACAGCTAACAAAAACTTTGAACATGCCTTAGGAATATAACTTAAAATTCATGATAACCTTATGAGTATTTTACAATGAATGATTTATTTAAATTAAAAACATATTTTTGTATTAATAATAATGATAATAATGAATCAGCGTTTTGTGTTAGAATTTTTAGACTCTTCCATTTTGGTTATCTTACCTAATTGACGGTAAATATCGGCTTTTAATTGTTGTGTCAGCTGACTTTCTGTGAGAAGCTGTTCATACGCTTCTTTGGCTGCTTTGTGTTTGCTTTGAACTTCATAAAGGTGAGCAATATGAAAACGTACTGAAAAGAAAGAAATTTTATTAAAAATTAATTATTTCTTATAGATATCAAAGAAGTCTTCATTACATGAATATCTTACAATTAACATATGAAATGAAGGTTACTTGAAACATGTTGACTGAAGGATTTTGAATCTCATTAAAGCAACATTCAGAAATGTTTGTGACCAAATAATTCAAGATATCCAAGATATCAGTATCAGCGTATTTTCAGAATCCAACTACGCTCAATGGTTTTGTGGTCAACTAAAAGTATCCGGCTGCAGACAAGGAGGAGCAAGGAAATAATTTGGTTTCTTGTAAATTTCACGGAATCAGCAGATATTCTGGCAAATTGAACTAGAAATAGAACTTGTTAACTGCATTGGTTTGAAAAGGATAAAAAGAAAATAGCAGACGGATTTAGAGATATTTGGAAAGGATACATTTGAAGAAACAATTTTATAATTAGATTCATGGAACAGAATGCATCTCCAGTATTCCGTATTACTTTGGGTCTACGTGATATCCATTCGTCTAAGACAACTTAAAGTGAATCTTAACTCTTATTTTATGTTTTATTTGTTTTCTCGTTTAAAGATTTGATTTGAAATGTTTTAGTTTCAGTTATGCCAGAGCGTCAAGTCAAATAACAATGCTTAGTGTTATTTGAGAAATTCATGGATGAACCATTTTAGAGGAAACTCGAGGAAAATAGAATCAACAATGAAGATGCGACGAGAATGACAAAAATAGAAATGGGGAGAACATGGCTTTATTTACGTCTTAAAGAAAAGGAACAAACAAGTTTCTTAAGTTTCAAAGAAAAGATGCATCTTAAGAAAAACTAATCGTTGGATATTGGTGGAGTGCACCACAAACGGAATGCTGGACACAAGAACATAAAATTCCACAGCGCGTGTTTGTAATGATGATACGGGCGTCTACTAACAGTTCTGTATGTCTTAGGTCTAAACATTTCCCAATGCATTTCATCTTTGATTTTAGTGTAATCTTGAAGAAAACTGTGGTCTTTGGTTCACCGCACCTTTATGATGATATTTTCTAGCTTCAACCATCATCGAATCGTTTCGAAATTTTAACTTTTCATGAGACGAAAGTGGTAAAGTAAACGAAGACGAAACCGAGTTAATGGTTACTCTGACTCCTCTTCCTGGAGACGCCACTTTATAACGTTTTCGTGTCTTTCTGTATTTCCTCACGTTGTAAATATTCATCGTTCTTCTTCTTCTTCAGTTCAGACGATGTCTTAACATTCACAGAATAATATCGCGCCTTTGTTGGAAGTTCTTTTCGGCTGTCGGGTTAAGTTCATTCACCGACATAAACGGTGTCATTGGCTGTTTCATTCGTTTACATGAAATTCAGTTAATTTCATCAAAACCCTTTCGACACATTTGTCTCTTTTTTTCAAGGAACCATCACATCCTTGTTGGGGATATGTTTCGTGTTGTGGTTATAGCGCTTCCTCACAAAGAGAACAAAGGAATGCCACCCAAAAACTGTCTGCACATGATAATGCACTGTCGTTGTTCACATTTTCGGAAGGATACAAAATGTCAGAGACTATTAAGGTGCTATCGTTGATGTTACTTGATTTATTTCATTTCTCATGTCGGATTTTGTCTGGGTCACGTAAACGTTTGTCTTTATGATGCAGAACACTCAAAGACGTGCAGTTTTAATTGCGTCAATGTTTTAATCTCTGATTAACCCCAGACGTTACGTTGTTCATTAGAATCTGCGAAAATTAACTTGTCGATGTTTCTCAAGGGTGGATAAAGGTGCCTGTTACCGGAGTAATAAAAATTTATAGTTTGTCGTTATGCTCTTTGTAGCACGTGCATTAGAACACTAGAGTTTTTTGTTGAAAAGCGATGGAGCACCCCATTTTATGAGTTGTCTAATGTACTTTCACTATAATTCATCCCTTTTAGTGTTTTGTCTCTTAAGGAGGGTGGCAGAAAAATTTTTGAGACAATAGCAATAAACAGAAACTTGATTTGGTTAACAGAATGTGTAATGGTTATTAATATAAAGTATGAAAAGTTTTCGGGTACCTACCTACTATTAAATAGCAATTTAATTTGTGACGATTCATCGTCACACTGATTGTAAGGGTTGTTCAAACAGTAATGTCTGATGATGTAAAATGAAATTTCTTTAAGCACACGTAACAAATCGTCAAATTTTGATTAAATTAATAAATGGGGAAGGAAATTCATAACATGTGTATGTGAGTCTTGAATAAAATTTAAGAATGTTTTAGCAATAAAAACCCTTATATTAATTTTTGCATTTCCTCTTGAAATGCAAATGAACGGAAGTACAAAGTACTTAAAAATCCCATAGTTCGTTGTTGTGGTTTATGGCTAACTAATTAACTTGAACATTTCATTTACTGAATGTATAGAATGCAGTCGGCTTTCGGCATAGATCCTTTGATTATTATATATAAAAGTTCAACGATTTGGCGGCATCTTTTGATTTCGGTCATTACTGGAAACATCCACGTGATCGTTGCCATTTTGAACTGCTTCAAAACTATTTCCCTTCTTTAACCGTCTGTGTTATTGCTTCTCAGATCTTTGTTGGATCATAATAAACGAAGCCGAAAATTTCGAGATTCCTTTGGTGAAGTTTTGAGTTTTTGGTGGCACAAAATGAATGCGAATCGTCTGAATTAAAATTCCATCCATTCCATGCTTTCTGACAGCTGCTGCTTCCTTAAATTGAATTGGACCATTCTAGTCTCCTTCTGTCTCTTCACAGGGTGACATCTGCTTCTACAAATTCTACTCAATTCAATGGTTTCAAAAGTGAAATCTTGACCTGGTTCCACGTTTTATGTCAAGTATCATTTTCAACCAGCTTTGGTGCTCGTTCCAATCTTTGGCACAACCATCAGGGATGAAGTATCGATAGACTAAAGGTTCGATTTGAAGGGGTTTCGGTCATTCTACGTTCTACTGGTGCATCATCGGGTGGATCAAATTTCACTTCCCATAGGGAGCTGTCTCGTTTCGTTTATTTTTCGTGGAAACCGACTACGACTTAATTGCGATGTGGCTTTTAGTGGGAACCAAGAAGACAATCTTCCTGAATTAAAGACTTCTTGGACACTCCTTTCACCAAGGAATCGGGTAAGATATTAAGTAACATAAAGATGATATCAAAATACAGACTCTAAAGTGAATACAAAAGGTAAATTTCCTGATACGGTGTTAATTTCAAGTTGGACCACACCAAAACATTGTTGCCTTTTCCGCCTCAAATAACGCTATTATGAGTTACTGTCTCGAAACCATAAATTAAAAAATATCCCTTTCAAATTATTAAAATTTGTTCCTTCCAGTCACCCCATGTTGTAATGAAAAGCACCCTAATTGCACTCAAGATATTTTATCGCCATAGAGAGCCCCTAGTGGTTATCACAATTAAGTGACCCGCATAGCAATGTGCGCAATGCAAATTGGGATGATCCCTATATTATTAAAAATTGAATTTGCGCGACCTCAAATCACCCACAAAATGTTTCATTAAATAAAATACTTCACAATATTGCATTGGTAAATATTAATCAAGTGTCGCAAAATGTCTTTAATTTATCATTTCAAATGGGGGTTGCTAACCAATATGGCAATTCTTAATAAATATTTGCAATAAAACTCGATAAGCCATTTCTGGAAATTTACCAAAACCCCATAATATTTGTATCTAGGAATAAATTGAATTTTTATCAACATATTTAATGCTTCCCCCATTGTAATTTCGAAATGAATCCGATTAAATTCAACATAATCTTTTATGCTTTTGTCTTTTTAAAACCCTTAGAGACATGTTTGGCTCTAGTCCGATTATGAAGATTTATCAGTTTTGCTTCATGTTGCTGAATCTGACTAAACGATGTAACTGCCATCTTCCGGAGTACAGTCTGTTAAGTAAGATCGTATACAGTGAAGTCTATGTTAATTTTATTTACATTTTTTTATTTCACATACATAGACAAAGAAGTAAATACACGTTTTCCTCTAAGCCTATACTTTATGTAGGACCGAACATTCTCTATTGGACTAGCGTCAGGTGATTGTCAAAATGTTATGATTCCATTTGCTTTTCCGACAATAGTGTCTTGCTATGACAAAAGTTTGAAAGCAATTAGAACATAGCAACAAACCAACAACAAGTTAAGCTGTATACGATCTTACTTAACAGACTGTACATGGCATCATTTTCATTTCTGTTTGACATTTCATTTCAAGCCTTCAAGTAGATATTTTATATCCTTGAAAAACAAATTTTTACGAAAATCCTTTTGAAGTTTATAATTAAATCAAACATGGACGAACATGACGCCATTTTATATTCACGGAAACAAACTCTGAGGGTTATGGAGTGTAAGAGGATTACGTTGGACATTGGTATAAAAATTATTGTTGATTAAATATTTAGAAAATTTCGTTTGATTTTATACTTCATTGAATTACTGTCCCCCAAGATGCTTTTAGCACGAGTGGAAATTCAATAGAAACGTGTCTGGTGCAGTGGTAATCAATGTAATTAATCGCACAGACGAAAGGATTCAAAAGGATTGTTAATGCATGAATTTTGTAAGTTGCATTTGAACTTTATTTACTTCCACATTGTAAATGGTAGCTTCAGGCATTTTAGGCACAACATTGTGGAGAAGAACAATAAAGACTTGTTAAGGAATACTAGCCAGGATACAAAACATTCATTGTTTCATTATTTCCACTAGAATGGATAGTCATGAAAATAATTGAAATCCAAAATGCTGTCATTGACATGGTTTCCTGAAGAAATTGAAAAGGAAAATTCGAAACTTTGGTTTTTTGGAAATCACTTCAATGAACACGAAGATATTGAAGTAATAAGTAAAACGATGTAGAAATGAATTCCGCATTGCCTCATGAACAGGTGTCGTGTGTCAGGGTTAAGGCACATTAACTGGTTATTAATGTTAATGTCGATGAAAATAAAATGTATAGCCATCAGGAAAACACATAATTTTTGCATCACTCATTCTTGAATTGCAACCAGGTAAACGCGTATCAGGTGAATTTGATGATGAACCGTTCATGTTGTCGATGTCATGTTCCATCCCACATACACACTTTACCAAACAATACGTAATGTAATTCACAATAAGGAAGAAGCACTTATCAAGTAAAAAATTATAATAAATTTTGATCAAACCAAACCGATCGAACTTACTTTCGAGTTTTGTAAAGGTGCAGGGTGCTGAATCAAAGAGTGCTAGTTGCAGGTGTTTTAACGATGCCTCGTAGTCACCATTCACTTTAAACATAAACCCAAGACGCAGGTGGGCTTCGTTGGCACGCGCGAAGTCTGGACTGACATATAACAGTTGTTGGAGAGCTTTTATCGACCTGCAAAAGTAAAGAAGAAACAAATATTATTAAGACATTGTTGCATTATGCTCGTACGTTTAAAACCACATAAAATATATATCTGATCAATGAACTCATGTAACAGATATTATTTTGTTTCAATTAGATGGTTTTAATTAAGATATTGCGGTTTTCCATGGAATAATGTCATGTGAAAATTCAAGTTAGCGATTCGTGTAAATAACCTTTTAAAAGGAACATTAAAGGAACTTCCCTTCTAAATAGTAATGAAAATCAAATAGTTTAAAACGTACTCGTGAAGAGGGAAATTGTTTACATAAACTCAAAATATGATAATTAAGAATCGCAGCAAAAGTTACGATTCATATCTCGATGTAAAGGGGTCATTAACAAGTGCAGGTCATTAACACCAGCTTGGATATGTTGAGAAAAGGGTTACAGTTTTGTATGTAAACTTACTATAGGAAATAAAATTTTAACTTAAAGGAAATATAACGTTTAGAAGAACACAACGATGATAGCAATCAGTGAAGTGAGCACGCAGACTGTATTCAAAGTGGCTGGGGACACCGGAAACAAACCGAAAGGGGTTAAGCAATGATAGCCCTGGACATGAACCTCATCTTTCTCTCCCGATCGTTTTCATTCCGTCCAGGCACGCATGCATGCATGAAATGCAATTGAAGTATATTCTTGCATGCAAATGTATATTATTATTTATCGAAAGTACATCTAAAATGAATTGATATTGAGTAACGAGAAAAAATGGAACTACTTAATTATCGTACAATGCACTTTACTTTGTGTAATTGGGTTACATGTAGAAGTAATTGTTGATTTTACTTATTCAATAAGAATGTTAAAAAATTACACGACCAAAGGGCTGTTTGAGTGTTTTCTGAATAAAGATTTGCGGTTGACATGATTTCTAGTCACGACAATTGCAAGGAAATTGTTTTGCAAATAAAAATGGAAAAAATATATATAATAATTGAAGGAAATAAAACGCATTTCCTGTGGACAAAACGTTTTGTGAATTTCTTATTTTTCTTTGTTTCGATATAAAGGGTTAAGTAAATTTTAATCTGTAGGGGGAGAATTTTAAATTATTAAATCCTTAACGAGCCTCAATTCGTTTCTATGCTGGCAATTTACTTAATTATAATTGACTGGAACGAAATTTGTAATATCCCCAAACTGCGGTAAATCATAGAGAATTTTGTATGAAACTGAGGGGATGTTATGTCCACGACAAGACTACTTGGTTACATAATGAGGACAAAGATTCTCGCCCTATTCATAAAGACATCTGCTTCAATAACGACGTGAATACAAAACGTCTTCACAAAAATACCTGAATTCTCATTCAAAACCACATGATCATGGCACAAGGATAAGACCAATCTCAAATACCACCTGCTTTAAGAAACGCATGTTTCTGTTTACAATTGTAGCCTGCAAACGATCCTTGTTAAATTCCTTTATAAAGAAAAGTCTGTTGTAATGAAGGATTTTCCAAGGAAAAGATTAAAACCTTCACAGACTTTTACCTGTTAAGTCGCTACTGGATTTTCATGGATTTTCTTTGAAAAACTTTATGAACCAGAAGAATCAGATGTTTTTCGTAGAATGAAATTGAAGCTCCATTGACCATCGCCCTATTGTTATCCTCGATGCAAGCACCATTAAAGATGTAATTTGTACCAATTTCTTGATATTGGATTCTAAACTGTAGATATCCCCAACGGCAGGAAACACCATCCAAAACCAATTGATATTGATTAACAAACGCACAAGTGGTTATCGGAAACTATTACTAGGACAGATGTTATGAAGTATTGAAGTTGTTATTGAAAAATTTCTGTTTCCTGGTTTTTCTTTTTTCGTATGAAAGCAGATGACACTAATCCTAGACAGATTTCCTATTAAATCCTGAAGACAAGTATCAAGGCAGATGAATCCTAAAAACTGTGTGCAGGTGGTAGCAAAATTTTCTCTTTTAAGTGCACCACATGCCCATGATTGTTTCACCAATGCTACAATTTAACAGCAGGTGACCTTTCGAAATATAGTTGCATCATGTCATTCCAGTGTGATTCATTGATACAGTACAGTATAGACGTACAAGGAAATTTCTGAAAATGAACTTGATTGGATTTCCATTCACATAACAATGAATACCACGGTCAAGGTGCTTCACTCAACTTTGTTGTGTGGTAATTATTTTTGCCAAGTTTTACTGGAATTCCATACCGTCAATGATTCATTAGAAATTTGACGAGTCTGATCACGGCTAGATCTGAACAGTGAATTTTCATAGAACTTCTAGCCACCTGGAACGCATTAGTATTTAAAATGCAAATTAAATCAAGTCTCACAGGTGACTGAATAATATCTATTTATAAAAATTACATCAACTGATCTTTTCTTTAAGCTACAACTAACTTGTCAATGAAAACTGCAAGTACACTAGTGGAATTAATTCTGGACAATTTTAAAAAAGGGGATTAATTCAACCAGTCAGTTCAAAATTCAAACACATAAAATGCAGGAAAACAAAAAATTTGTAAAAAGTGAATAAAAATGAGAAAGCATTCCCAGATTGTCTCTATGGGATAACGGGACGTTTTAGTGTTGCCGTTCCTCACAAATATCAAACGAAATATATTTCTTTAAAGGAAAAACTGAAAATGAGAAAAACCATCAAAGTATCAATATAGTACAAATTACAATGGAGTCTCATCTTAACTTTAAAAAACATGACGTTTTACAAAAGTGTCCAGAATTAATTCCACTATTGTAACTTCAAATCAAATGGACGCGACCTTAATAAACGTCATCGATTATATTTTTCAAGTTGGCGTCCCTGACTGATGTGGTGAGAAGTTGTCGACACACTGACTGACTGACTGCCTGACACTACATCACAACAACTTGCAAACTGACCTACCTCAATATCGCAAAAATTACGATTCTATCTTTGGCGTGAGAAGCAAAAAAAAAAAAAAAAATCAAGAAATAATGGAGAGGAAAAGCAATAAACAGTAGAGCGAAAAAATCACAAGAATTTTGCAAAATAAGACAGTTACGTAATTTGTGCGAGTGGCGGAAAATCAACACACATACATATGTACAAGGCACAAAGTTGTCGCGTCATGTCCCTGCCTCGAAATTATAGTAGGAAAAAATTACTGCAGGGATGACGGAGAGTATGGGAACAAGTATGCAAATAAATTAAACAGCTGTTACGGTGTAGTTTCGAGCTCATAATGTTATTTCATAACAGATATACACACGTTCCAGTGATCTTCATGTACATACTTCAATGTGAAGTCCGTCATGATGGCTTCAACTTCCACTTCCTCTACTCTACTCTACGCCATGTGAAATTTATTGACACTTAACTATACACATGTATGGGTATTTGCCCCGAGGTGACGGATTAATTACACTAAAAATATAAACCAAGTAAAACAAAAGTTCAACGAGAGTGAACTGGGTCGATGATTCTTATCCGGTTTTTTGTAATTATCATTTTAAATTTCTGAATCACAAGCGTCTCATTTTCATTTGACAGATCTAAACAAGATGGCGGAAGATGAACATGGTGGCCACTTTGTTTCTGAAACAAATTTCACTGACTTTCCAATGACTTCTCGGACAAAGTTCTCTGACTATAAAATTTATATTTCCCTGAATTTTCCCGGTCTTCAAGTTTTTCCAGGGAGATGGATCATTTTTCTAATTAATACAAATTTCAATAATTTCAAATGGACAAATCACTACTGGAATTATTGAACTGAATCATTCGAGCGCAAATTGAATATAGGGAGGATTATGGCATGAGACAGGTATGACCAATTGGATAAGTAAGTCACTAATTTCCTTGTATTGTGATCCGTCATTTTCTGGTTATGAATGGACTGATTGACAACAAGGGACTCATCAAAACTGTAAGTGCATTCACTTCATTAATTTTTCTGTTTAATTGATTTCGCTGAATGGGAAATTCCAGTTCCGGACTGTATACGTGACTTTTGGAAAATGAAAATGGTAAAAATTGATTCATACTATTAACGTTTTATCATTTGAATGTTTTTCAGTTAAACTGATGAAGAATATGCAAGATGTATTCCTCCAGAATTTTGTCGTAAATGTATACTATAAATAGCACTCGAAATTTTCTTCAACAAGACCCTTATTATACCCTTGAGAATGGATTTTACTTACAGAACAAGGATATTGTTACGAAACAATGTTATTGATATATATGATTGTGTCCATTCACCTTCGTTTCCATTTTAGGGTAAAGGCAGCCAATAGTTTCTGACGACGTCGACATGATGACTTTTTGATATGAAAATACTACAGCGTGCGTATAGATATGAAAACGATATTTGTCTTATCCATGAGAAAATTCTCCCCCTCGAGATACTACCATGGACATTACACAAACGTATTGTGTATAATAAAATGAGTTCACTATACCTACGCCAGCAGCATTTGAAAATTAATTCAGTCACAATGAGATGTGTCTGCATGTGTACGGACTTAGTTTTATATTGAAGGGTATCAACACACAAGGGCTGGATGTCAGGAATCCCTATTTTAAACTACAATAATCCCACAAAGATTGAATTATCGATCCTTTCTAGATTCCTGTTAGTTCCGTCACCATCAACAATACTCACACCATGACTGATTAATATTCCTACAACGAGTATCAAATCTCCTGGCTAACTATCATAGCCACACCACACAACACAGCACAATACGACGAGGTTGCTGTGCTACCGAAAAGGATTGTTTATGTGAATGGCTCCGTCTGGACAAAGTGGCCTCGCATACAATGTAAGTTGAACTTATAGTGTACATTCGAAGGATAAGTATTGGATTATTCCTGTTTCATTTAGAAATCAATTGAGGGAAACGTTCATTTTTTGCACAATTTTAAGATAATACGAAAATATGAACATGTGTCACAGTGAATTGTCCATCCCCCCATTAATCCTGTCATCTCTCCTGAGACTGTAAACCGTGAATACATTTAAGAATGCAATAGCTATAGCGGCAAAAAGAAAAACAGATTTTCTGTACACCAACGAGCGCCTTTCTTAATCCCATTTTCGAGGGTTAGTGAACTAGAACCGAATCAACTTGCAGATATTATCACGATTCGCTTTTGTTTTTGCATCATTTGCATTCAGAAACACATGTAGACGCTGCTCCTTTTGTTTAACAAATATTCCAGACTTTTAAATAAAAAGGATAACAGCAGGTAAAGATGACTGAACCACCTGCCATTTGATTTATGTACTCCGAACAAATTTATTTCATAGTTTATGTATGCATCTTATAGAAAATGTTCAAGAAGTTTTAATTATGTCAAGTTCAGGTTGAATTTGATTGCTAGAAACATCTGGAAGCATCGTTAGGTTATTCAAGATCTCATTATAACCTTTTTTAATTTTAGAAGTAATAGTTACATTCTTTGGGCTTAATTAAGAGATCACGTTGTAATGAAAATAGTATATAGTTTTTTATTCTACACAGTTGGAAAACATGTTTATGCATTTGACTTAGATGAACAGAAGGTACAAATTTTGCTTGAATTTGATTCTGTAAGTCCATGCACAAGTGACGCACGATCATCGATGAATCGTCATTTTGCCGTCGTGAGTTTTAGGTTTGAATTCAAATTTTCATTTCATTTCTCAATCTTGAATGATATGATATTGCTAAACATTTTCCTCTACTAACCTACATCAATTGCATTCAAATAATGTTCGTTTCATTTCATTCGTTCTTTATTGCACAAATGCACATTGAATGCATTCAATGTTTGCATGTAGATTTGTTCATGTTTGACTGTGATTTAAGAAATTTTTCATTTTGTTCTTGTTGCTTATTCGTTCGTTACGTCCATGACACAAATATTTCACGAGAATATTTTGTTGATAAAACTTACAAAACCTGACATTAAATAACGGTCTGTCGAGATATTTCAAATGAAATTTGTTTATTAAATACTTGAAGAAATATATATCGATAAAATGAGATTTTAAAACACTAAGAAAATACCCACTCTTTGCCGGCCTACACTCAACTCAACTCTATACAATATATGCTTGAATAGCCAAAAAGTTTATTGTGTCACTGTAATCTGTAATCATTTTCTAGGGAAAAATATTATGCTCCGACAACTTTGCATTATGTTAGCCTACATTACTATGCTTTGTAGCAGTAAAAACTCTAAATGAAATCTGAGAAATATCATCTTTCCAAAGAAATGCATCTTCTGTGCTACATCCATTGTTCATCGGTTCAACTGAAGATGAAATATCAACTGAAGATGCAGCTAGGTTGTGGGTGTTAACTAATCGATGTTGCATTTCTAGGTTTTGTGAGGGTTTTCTTGAAATGAATGTTTTAATTTTTCATAAATCCTATTCATATGCACTTGCATTGCCTTTTGTGCTGATTTTGTTGTGGTTTTCAGTTACAGTGCTACCAACTTTTGAGAATGTTCTCAAATTACAGAAGGAAAACATTAAACCTTTCACGAATGATTGAATTCTACTAGTTACGTGTTGCATGTAAGTGATTCTTTTACAACATACCAATGAACAGCTACAAGGAATTATCCTTGTCCTTGGAAAGACGGGATAGTTTGACATTTTTGAACTAGTTCAACGCTTGCGACAGACGACTTATTTAAAGTGAGTTACTGTCGTTACTATTTCGACAAGTAGTAAGTGAGTTACTGTCATTGCCGTTTTGACAATCAAAACGGAAACTTAGCGACAATTCAAGTTACTATTTTTCTTAGCAAAATATTCGGTCAAAGTCAAATTATTAAAAAATAAAGTGATTTTGAAGAGCAACGGAATAATTTTAGAATTTCCCAAGTAATTTTCTTTCTTTCTTGGTTTTCTCGTAAAAGAAGACACGAACTGAGACGATCTTTGAAATGAAGTGTCACTTTCTTCAAAATGTTTGGAAATTTCTAGTACAATTTCTGATTTTCTCACTTCTCTGTTTTCTGGAAGATTGCGCCAACATGATGCAAAGCTCACCTAAACCGGTTTGAACTGGTGTATTGGTTCTGCCATACAAATTTGAACTTGTTACGTCTGTCCAAGGCATGCTCATTTTGAAACAATAATTGACATTGAAGTTATCGCTCTAATTAGGTCAATTGGTTTCTAATTATGCTTGTTTCAATTTCATTGTTCCATTGCCGACATGTGTTCACACGTAATGAGATTTCATTTAGCTAGAACATTTTCGATGTCACATTTCAAGGGTGTTAAGAAACAATCAAACAGAAATGAGGGTAGGTAGATTATTATACACATTTTTATTAAACAGCTGATATCTAGCAAGTTTAACGCAAATTACATTAGATAGGGGTTAAAGAACCATGTGGTAAAATGTAGGCAGATGTTTATTTTTACTTCTTCAGAAAAAATTAAGCATTTGTCCTTTAAGAAAAGGAAATCACGTTTCATGTGATGGTCTGTTGACTGTTAAATAAAAAAAAAAAAGGACTTGAGGTCTTCGAACTAGAAGGGTGAAAACAAAACTATGAAATTCTCTTCGTGTCCGCCACTTTTCAGCCGGATATGATTCCCTCCTCTCTAGGGGACGTGGTAAACGTAAATTTAATTTTCCCATCATAGTGCAACAAGTTTCTGTCCAATTTTAATACAATACAATAAAATTGCCGCGCTTCCACCCTGTTCTGAGAGAATTATAATTTGGAAATTACCTGCTTTTATAATATGTAATTCGGTTTTATTTACTAGTAACTATTTTGATTGTTGTAAGACTAGAATTATCGTGAATTTTATATGGAAGCACGTTTCAAGCTACAGTGTAAATTGAAACCGCTGTAAACTCATACTGAATACATTCAGCCGCACAATTTGATTTCAATTGTTAATTGTGAGTACCTTTTTACCCACTACCCTTTAGTCAGTCATTATCGTTCGTATACCTGAGTAGGACGAGTTAGGTTGTGATTCCTGCCTCAAGATTCCTAATGTATGTTAGGATTTTGATCTATTTTATCTATAAATATTAATGCTTGGCCTTTATGTATTTGTCTATTTTCTCTAATCTTAAATCTTTGTGAACATCTGTATTCCTAACATACCACGGAATCTGGAGGATGCGTCGAATTGCTTTGTTTTGGCAGATTTGTAGTTGTTTTCAATTTGTTTATGAGGGTTTACCTATATGTATATTATTTGCTTGTATATGAGAAGTTTATTTTTCATATTTCATTTTCTGCTTTGTATCGAAGGTTTTGCTGAGTTTAATTTTATTGAACATGTTCTAAGTTTGTTCCGGATATTAGTCTTTTGTCGAAAATTAAATCCAGATATTTCGCTGTTTGAGTCGTTTGTTGCGAAGAAACAAAATTGTTGTACAGCAACAAATTTTGTATCAAATTTCATTTCCATTTCCCCCAAACGACCAAGACAAATATCAAATTTCGAAATTCCACAAGAAAACCAATAAAATATTACCTCTATGATGTAATGGAAATAATTGATTTAAGTTTTTTCCTCGATTTTCCGTACTTCAATCGTACCTTTGTAAATTTACGTTTATTTCTATACAAAACTGCTCCCCTTCAAATTCAATGCATTAACGTGCACGTGCATTATTTTTATAGTCAGCACATTAAATAAACATTACTAGGAAACGAGAATACGATGGTAAAAAAGAAACTGGAAATGAAACGAGAAACCTTAAGAAAATGTCATGTAAATAACAGTGTGTCGTACTTTGTTGCATGTATGCCAGTTCCTCTGCACACCCCTTCTGTAACATATCGTTAACATTTCTGTATTACTGTCAGCGCAATCGCATGATAAACCAAACTCTGATAATGTGGAAGCATATATTGTGTAATAGCTCACCACCACACATGTGAACATTTACTCCATTTTCTGTTTTGATACTCATTCGTTGTGAGAGAATTTGCCGCTCCCGATTTCAAAGCAAATCAACAAAAACGACTCTCCCGAGAGACGACGACGAGTTATTTACATTTCTGTGTCATTTCGCTTGTATTTGTGTTTACTCGAAATTTACCTAGAAATCGAGTTCATCTCTCACCCTTTTCAACCTTTTCTAAGAGCATTTCCTATTTACTCAAAGAATGAAATCCATTTCACAACGTTCTTCTATGGTTTTCGTTCCGTTTCATGAAATTGAAAACGTTGGAGACGTCCCAGTGTACACACAAAATGGAAAACGAACAGAAAATTTTCATCGTTATTTCACTTTGAAATTTGTTTAGTTGTCCGTCATCGAATGTATTCGTTTTCTACGGCAAAATGTTGATATGTGTTTGTGAAAAATTTGTCTACGTGCTAAACAGTTTGAGCTCAATGGATGGATGCCCCACAATACGCACTCTCCAACCTTAGCTGCTTCTTCTTCTTCTAGACTGCCTATTATTTATTGTTTTTGTTGTTGCTTGAATTTCTGTTGAATTTCATTTTCCAATACGATCGGTAATCGCAATAATTTATTTATTTATTTATTTTCTTGTTATTTGTAGAGCAGCCAACTTCACACACAACATGCATACAGATACACACCACACCAGACGGTGGTAGCACAATGACGTTGGCTGCAATGCATTGATGAGTGTGGTGACACGAGAATGGTGGAATTTTGCTAATTTGACGTTTTCCCGATGACATTCAACGTTTCATGTTACTTGTGTTACTTGTAATTTAATTCTTATATAATTATTTTTAGATATTTCTTGCGAGGAAAATTCACTTCAAATTCTTGGCATTAACTCAATAATTAAATTTTCTTCAAAGAATTTCAATTGCAACCAGAAAGTGCAACACAAATAGATTTTTCAGTACATAATTTGAATTCAATGATTAATGGATTTCTATTTTAGGAGAAATTTCTTCAAATCAGACGGAAATGTTTGGGAGATGGAAAATTCAAATTTAATTTTCACATTTTATGAAACCTTGAGAAGATGTTTGACTTCAATTCATATTGTTACTGTGATCTTCTACAGAAGGTATTAACAACACCACAAGCCCTGGCAATTTGCCCATATAACAGTGACATTTCGTATTCAAATGAGAATCATTACAAGGAAGTAGCATTTCTTATGAATAACTTAGTTAAAGAATCATTTTGATGAAAATTAACCGATGAATGAGAAAAACCGGCATTTTTTCGTCAAGTTTACGTTGAAGGCCAATCGTGAATACAGTCACAGATGAGGTCAAGGCAGGTGGAATCAATTCTATTAGTTTCAAACATTAGCACGATAAAATTTCACATTTCAGGTGATTTGTGATGAAAATGATAAATTGTTGGACAACCTTTGTCTTTGTTTTGGATGCAAGGAGACAAAGTGTGCGCCTGTGCTGGGATTATGCGTGAGATTTTTTTACGTCTGGATTCTTGGTTGTTTTGCGACAGGGATTGACAGGGATTGAAAATCATTAAGGGATAGTAAATTTCAAGTAAATATTTGAACGCATACACATGCTGATACCGTGTTGTGTTAACGGACATTGCCCTTTCGCATCGAAACATCTACAAAACGATTCAAGCAAAGCACATTTCCAGGTTTGGTTGGATTTTCTCTTCCTATTCTCCACCTATGAAGTCGTCATTCATTGTGTTCTCGCTCCCCACGCGTACAAACATCACTTCACTCACATGGGCTTTTTCCAACATTCACGTGCTTTTCTACACGGTACTAATAGTGAGGATGAGGCAGTATCAGCAGACAAACTTGTTTAAATGTGAACAATTTTTTCCCGTAAATGCAGACGATACGAGTATGTGCTGAAGTTGGTAAAATTGAAATTTTCAGAGATGGACCCACCTTGCCCAACCACACTACTGTCTGCATGTTTTTAATTTTGCAATCAGCTGTTCCACTTCTGTTTCAACTTATGCACGTGACATCTGGAATGACATTCAATTCAGCGCCATGCAATTTTCCATTACTGGACAGAAGGAGGCAAATTGATTGAAATAAACCCGTATCCGGTTTCGTGGTGTCAACAAAGAGTATCCACAAAAAGGATGTTGATTCTGTCAGTACGTCTGCTGTTGTGACGTTTTGTAATGTAATTTTATTTTATTTCTATCGTAGGTTTAATACTTCTAGTTTAACGTAATATTCACTTTATTAGGTTCAACAATTCCGGTGCGTGTCCACTCCACACTGTAGTGCACACTACACTACCGACCAAAAATCAATTTGATTCCATGAATGCAAGCGATTATAGAAAATCGATAAACATGAAAAAATTCGACTGTTGCTTTTCTTCCCATGGAATGTCATTTTGCATAATTAACAAATGAATATTTTATGAATATTTAATGAATATTTATAGCAACAATGATACAAAAATGAATCATTTTCTGAATTCCGTTAGGTATAAAACCAGTTTTGAACCAACCAGACATTTTTTGTATCAATTCCAGTGCATTTGAAGCCTGTAAACTCGAAATTGGACAATTAGATTTATTCAATTCGTTATTCGGTTATATTGAGTCACCTATAAAAGTGAATTGAAGTTGAACAATACCAGGATTTCTTCTACTTCTCATGAAACACGTTATGGATTGGGAGGAAGGGAAAATGTAACGAAAACTTTGTGAAATTTATTCATGACGACAGTCGCAAATTCGTGAACAATACCAACCAAGTCACACCCAGACTTTAAGTTTGTGATAAGAAAAGAAATGTAAATTCCACTTCACAAGACGAATGACACTCAAGGGATCTTAGTGGCTCATTTGACAATGAATCAAATGTTTTTAGGGATTTGCAAATATCACAGAAGAAGGAACACATCAAGAACACTGTATTTGATCTGTCAATTTGTTAAATCACCACTTACAGCTGTCAGATAAACTCACAACTTAATGTATTTATAAAGGGTTATATAGGGAACGCATCCCAAACTTAATATGACAACAAAGACGATTCGGTTAAAAGCATTGAACCCTATTTACAGTCAAAATCCTCTAAGAGTTAGAGTAATTTCGAGTCAAAGGAAGAGCCAAGTTAAATTGTGAAGTTCAATTAATATCTTAATATATAAAATCCTAATGGTTGTGAAGTAGAAAATGAATTTCATTCGCCGGAGAATAGAATTCACTCTCTGAAAGCGGTGAAAGTGCATTTTATGTAGATCAAACAAAGAATGAATTTCTCTCCGCTTCCTGGAAATGAATTTCATTCACCGGAGAATTCATTCATTCAAGTGGGGAAAATTCATTTTCTACATGACGTCATAAATATCTATAAATTTTTATTTTTTTGTTCCATTCTTTATTTCATTAATTATTTGAACTTTTGCTTTGAAATTTAAAAATTTCAATTTTCGCCCTACCATTTCAAGTTTTGATCTAATAAAACATCTGATTATACTTGCTGCATTATTTTTGCTTTAATGATTAGAAAAAAAAGATCATTCCCACAAAGAACTTCCATATCAAAATATACACCATACTAAAAACACTACCACTACCATCCGCATCGCACAGTATTAATTGCGAAATACGTGATTTCTTCGAGTTGGAGGATGGCAAATGCTTTGTTACCAATTTCAAGAGCCAAAGGCTTTGCTGCAACTTAAAGGGAGTTTCAATTTAGAGAATTTCAAATTATAGAACTTCGACTGTAATTTATTATTTCTATTCTATTCGCGTAAATTGATGATCACAGCACATGATCAGAACTGTATGTAAATATTCGCATTCACTCAATGAATTGAATGAAAATGTTTCGCTTTTTTCTCTCCACATTTTTATTTCCTCTTTTGGGGTTAACGTTCATGAAGCGGACGTTCGAAGTACGGTATTGAGCCGACGACTCAAAGTTTGTTTTTGCGACTAGCAAATTTTTATATTTATACAATTTTTGAATAAATCAACAAAATTCTTAGACTAGAAACTTTCGATTTCTTTTCGATTTCACGTTTATCACATTCTTACAAATCCAATAACCTCTTCTCCTACACAAAATGGTTTCTTCCGATTAATGCTAACTTGATCGTCTTGATCTTGATGATATCCATGAGATGGCAATGGCCGAATCATTTGTGAAGTTGCTAATATCTAACCACGGGTGAACAGGTTTTGATATTCTCCTTCATGTATCTTCCATTTCGTGATTACAAAACAAACTATGCAGGTAAAACGAAACTACCTTGTTTTCTTTCTTTGCAATCTCAAATTTATTTGGTGATGTCAGTAATGGTCCTCCACACATGCAACAAACCTGCGTATGGATCCGTCAAAATGTGATCGAGCCATCTCTTTTGCACTTTTACGTGGAAATGACCTTGATATTTAGTGCAGGTGTGCATCGGAGTCATAGTCATCGGCACTCACGAATTTTAACGTGAATAAATCATTGACCTGTAAGAGACGTCGTCGTCCGGCCAGTTGTTGGGCTTATTTCTTTGTTCCTCTGTCCGATATATTGGCGAAATTTGCAAAAGTTATTTTATCTATGTTTGTAGCCTATAAAGCTTCTCAAAAGTTTGATATAAATGAGTCGATCACGGAAGTGCTCATCGCAGTCTTTCACACTTCCAAGTGCCACAAAGGTGTGTCAAATGATCCCTAGGTCTACGTGACATCTTGCACAAACGTCTCCACTAAATGAAATGCACTAAATTCTCGGTTCGAGTTAGAGTATTTAAGTCAACAATAAATAAAAGCTGAATGAATGAATAATAGTAACCATAATAACGAAAATAGACTACAACAAAAGTCTCAAACGATTTTGCTAAAAACCTAATCAGGTTTGAGTTACGCAATTATGCTCGAATCAAACTAGTCCCACATCGATATCATTTTTTGTTCCAAACAAACATTCGCATACACGCACACATACATCGACTTACAAACCATAGTAGTCGACTCTAGGGCGCTTGAAACATGGAGATATGTCAAAATTTGAGACTCACAAAATCTGATCCATTACAATAACTAGCAACTGGGAAGTTAACAATTATAAAGGAAGTCCGTCATTATAGTGACGTGATTGTGTAATTTATAGACATTTTAAAATGCTATAAAAATTTTTCAAAGAGAAATCGAGGAAAAACTTCAAAAAACTGTAAAAATCCACTCGAGACATCAAAATATTTACTCGATCGTTCGTATATCTTCTTGTTTCATTAAAGGTCAATGATCAAGTGTGACGTTTTAAAATAGAAACAGAAGAAATGTTGAAACATGTTAATCAATTAACTCGAGAAGTATCGCAGTCATGTAAAGAAGAACCGCATTTTTGAGTGATTTAAATAAAAGTAAATTATTTTTAATGATTTTCCATAATTTATGAATTTTGCATCAGCTGTTTTGCGTGTTGCCAGATTGAAGTTACGGTGGATATGAAACGAAACGAAACAAATGAACGTCAGAGCTAGAGGAAACAGGAATTCCACATTTAAATACAAAAGTTGATTGAACTTATTCTCTGCTCGTTCAATTCAGACTCAGATTCAGACGGTTGTGATGAGTAATAGTGTGTACTGAACACAAGAAAAGTGTTAAGCCACGTACACACCATACGATTCACACATTGACATTTGGAATGTTCAATTACGCGGTGAGTAAGCATGTATGCGTAAGCCGGAGATGACATTCAAGATGGTGGCTTTTTCCTCTTTAACCGCTTCACCTCAACAGCTGATCGCATGGTGAATGTTTTCATGGTTTTCATGGTTTGTTCAACTTCTTCTTGTGGTCATTAGCATTATTACGACACTTAACAGATTTTTATTTCACTTGGATTTCAATTGATCCACTGGAAACAAAGTTCATCTAAGAATTCCTCCTTAAAAGAAGAAGACACCTGTACCTAGCTGACTCACGTACATCTGGCACAGCTGAACAGGTTTCTCATGGAAAGCACATATGCAGTTAGTACAGTGGGATAACCCCATGGCTTTTGTGTTGACTGTTATAATATGTCCACACCTTTCAGACATTTGGTGTAGGTAACGTGTTGCGTTATTCTTGTCAATTTGACATTTCTACGCTTCCGAACGTCATCAACCCTAGATTCATAAACATACTTGGCAGATACACTATTCACAAACATTCGTCTCTCAGAATATTTTGCATTGAGTATAACAAAACCTGGCCATTCACCGTTTTTTATAATCACAAGAACCACAAATTTTTTTCTGATTGTGCTTTAGCAGTGGACGAAGTTTCGCCAAGTACTTCACACAGTTTTGTTGATACTTCTTTTACATACGATCGTCGGGACTTGGGTTTCTTGTTGTTATTCATTGTAGTATGTACATATATAATATATGAGTTGACTATAGCCATATTCAGAATTCCAAAAATGTAACAAAGCGGCCTAGGAATGTACTAAGGAGTTGAACTTTCTGTCTCTTTCACTCTGATATTTATAACGGTTTATGTGATTTGCGCGGTCTGTGAACGATGTGTGAATGACAAAACTTGATTATATATTTTTTAAAAATTTTATTTATAAAATTTTGAAGTTCAAAAAGATAAGCCGGAAATAGCTCATTAATTTCCAAATTTGCGACATCAGAAATAGATGTCGCGGTATTCGGTGTGTGGGTGACCACTGACCGGATGTTACTCAATTCATTCCAAGATGAGACCAATGCTGTTTTTATCAACACTCCATCCGAAAGAGGCTAATAAACAAATGGGAGGTAGACGGATGATCTAAGGTACAAAATGTTGATGAAAGGACTAATAGCTTTAGTCGGTTTTAAAGGTTCTACAGTGCCAAAACTATCAATTAAGTCTGCCGAATTTCTGTCTGGCTCGATTTAATAAGGGGACTGGCGTCTGTATTATAGCTTAATAAGTTTGAAACACAACCTGAACCTATACCTGTTTCGAACTAATGACCTAAAACACAAACTCACGAGGGCTGAAATCGATAATTGACTCAATGGTTCAAGGTCGATTGAGTTTCTTCAACTTGACGGGTAAGATGAATTGGTTTCATGATCTCTTATTATCTCATGGTATCATTTCTAGAATATATATTGTCTACCACCATGGGATAGGGTAGAACTGGTACAAAAATTTGGTAGCAGATGTGTCAACAGTGAAGAGATATTAGTTAATCAAATAATCTATTATAAATGAAAATAGATAAAACACGTCACGTCAATGGGGTACACCCATGCAGGTTACAAATTGAACGATTCCGAGCGAATTTGCAGCACATTAACCATGTTTGGGACTGACTACACTGACGTTCAAGTGGCTATAAATTAATGTAATTTTAATAAATGTCATTTGCTGGAGTGCTTTTAGATGAAATGTTCGGTAAGTGATAAACATCTGACGTGTTTTCAATGTTTTCAAATGATAACCATTGATATAATAACAACAGGAATGAAGGTATCGACTGTCAAAGTAAATTGTTTTTGATTTTCTGCTTTCAGTTTTCATTGATCTCATCAGTCAAGGATCAAGTTGTCAATTGAAGGATCAACAACCATTGAAATGATAACAACAGGAATGCTTGTCTCGACTGTCAAAATGAATGGTTCTTAATTTTAACCTTGCAGTTGTAGTCATTTCGTAACACTTGTATTCGTTTGGTATAAAAGTGTAGTGTAACAGTGTAGCACTCACCGTAGTCCGTCCATCTCTGGCATGTGACTATTCTTTGGCGATCATGTGGTGACGCTCTTGAACAATATATGAGAATAAAGTCGATTATAAGAAGAGTTTAATGTTAACCCAGTATTCATTGGTTGGATCTGTCAAAATGTCAAAAATGAAACCATCTCAAATGAGGAAAATCTCTCTACAGTAAATTTGATTTTAATTACACTCCCGTCCTTCAGATGGAGTTGAATGACATACTGAAAAAGTAGAAATAGAAACTAGTTCGCTGTTTGCAGAAAAATTACAAAATCAAAATAAGAAAAGTTAAAAACGTGAACGACACAAAAACAAAAATATAAACATTTGTGATATTAAAAATAGAACAGAAGCTCCAACAACACTCAAACTTTGTACGCCCACACAAACGTACAACCGACTGTGGATTGTGGGGGGAATGAAGGGGGGAAATTGCTGTTGACCCAATTTCACAGCTCAAAGTGTTCTTCTGTTTATTTCGTTTTCTCTCTTTTCCCCATTATTCTGCGTACAGACACACACTACACAGCTCCACACTAGAGCCCCAACCCTTGTTTCATTTCTACTTGAAATTCCCTTCTATGGAAAATAAGTTTTACTTCTACTTAACCGCTTTTCACAAAATTCTGTTTAATATTCTTAACGTTTTTCCACAAGATGAAAGTGATATGTGTGAGTGTGTTTGGAGTTTGGGGCGTTTTAGGTTTTCTTGCATAACACGACGAGAGGGTACATCCAGGAGTTATTTCCGTACATCAATAAATTAGTCCAGGCCGTTACTTCCAGTCCACCTCGTGCATCTCATTCCCGTGTATAGTGTGGCTTCATTCTCTCATTACGCATTCCAATTAAAAGCCAACAACGAGAAATAACATTGAATCAGCTGTTAAGTCCAGAGACCATCTCTGTTACTTGCTCGTCGTCGTTAGTATACCGTTCACTTCCGCTGTTTTGTTAACATTTTTTCCTAACAGCGCCACACTCATCATGTTCATTCATAATGATTCCACATTTATTCACATATTACGTGTTATGCAAAGAGTTGTTTGGACCGGAAACTTAAATTTTCAAGAGGAAAAAATGTGAATTAATTGATGAAACATCTTCCGTTCCTGAGAAAAAGTGTAAGAGTAATTTTCATCAGAAAATCCATTCTTACAAATCGACTTGACATGCTCCAGACATTTTGTATTTGTGTGGATTAGACAGAAATCACGTCACACGCATGTTTTCTTCATGAGACGACAAGCCCCTCAAGATGTTTCCAAAATCACCAGAATGTGGTATGTGCTTCCGTAATCATTGAAATGAGGTCAAGTGAAACGAATTTTTCGTGTTTATTTTCACTATTTCCCTCATTCGATGACAATTTTCCTTCAAAATACATTTTGACACTTGATTTGAAGTCGATTCGCGCCATGTTTGTTTTCAACTTCATGTCATGAGTGTCGGTAATGAAGAGTGTTGCAGATTTGGATTTGAAAATTTAATCATGAAAGAACCATTTAGTGGAAACTAGTTCAAGTTCAAGCAACGATTTTCACTTTTGCGGACAGTATGCATGCTTGTGGATTTTCAAATATAAATCTTAAGAAATAACATACTATTACTAACCTTAATTATCTCTTAACATATTTGTTTCACAATCTTTTATCATAAGAAAACTGCAGCAGTTGATCAAACCACAGCTGGAGTACGCTAGTGAATAGAGTAAAATGAATTTTCGTTTCTTTCAATTCAACTAAGATTGAACACAAAAAAATTGAACTAGAAAATTTGGAAAATAGAATTTTTGAAAAATGAAATTTCCGAATTTCAATCAATCAAGAGAATCGAGAATAAATGAAATAATTATTTTATTTTGAAAAAATAATTTCCTTTTTTTTGAAAATTTTTTTTTCTTTTAGATTTTGTTACTCCATCTCCGGTAGTTAGACAGGAAGCAGGAACTAAACAGACGAGATTGCACTTGTTCACACTTAGCCGTTCAATCACGTGCATCAAGATGACAATTGCATTAACGTTATCCGTAAAATTCTGATTTCCATCGAGTTGAAAGTAAATTGAACATTAAAAGTTATTAATTAATTGAAAATTTTCCTTACTATTTTCGAAACAATTTTTCGTTTTCAATATTCCTTGTATAACGATGACGTATAAAACTTACTAGAAAACCTCTGTACACTTATTTATAACTGGATGTTTATTAAATAATTGAACTATTTTCCACGCGATCAATTGTACGATGAATACTTTGTATACGAACACATGTATTGGCAGTATTGAGTTGAATGTAAATTTTTCAATATTTTACATTGAAATGAAATGAAACGCACGAACGATGAAAATGAAACATTGCATACGTGCAGCAATGATGTAAAGCGTCCACACTTTCCCACTGCAGTACAACGTCGAAATGGTGGAAATGAAACAAAACACTTCACGCACACACTTGTAAATCAAGCATAGATAGCGACATTTTCTTTTCGATTCGTGAAAATTCTTGAAAATTTCCGTAAATGTTTCGAATTTTCCTCAGATTTTCAATTCGAAATTCAAGTGGAAACACTTAAAACCGAATTATGTTAAATCAATTAAGATTCGTCTAGTTTATGAACACATTTAAAGGTTTTCACTCCCATTCACTTGCGAGCAACGCACGTTTGAAATGTATTAGAGGGAATAATTCACGCTTAAAGCTATTACTAACATAATCCAAGTCTTATCAAGTGATAATGAATTCAATCGAACAATTCACTGAATATAATAAATTGTTTAAATTAAATTTCAATTGTTCAACTACTTCTCAGTCATTTGATTTCACTTATTTACTCACTTCCGAAATGAACACAATCGAATTTTCACAATATTATTAATTAAAATTATCGACACTTAGTAAAATTAAAATAAAGGCAGTTTCAAATGGGAGAAAGGACGAACGACACGTCTGCACGCGACCGTCAATCGCCGAAAACTGAGTTGAGTGTTGAAAATCAAAAGAGACAAACATTCGATTCAGCTTAATTGGAACACTTTTCTCCTTGTGTTGTGTACGTGCACGGATTTCAATACATTCACTTGTTGGTAGCTGTACACATGCATACGTTTTACATTTCTTTCACTCACACCACCAATGAGTGAGAATGCAAATCACTTTTCCCCTGTTGCATGTTGCATCAAGCATTCGGTTTCTTTAGATCACTCACAAAAGTCGGTACAGTTAAAGTCGGAAGTAAGCAGTTAAGCATTAAAGGTTTCGTACGGAGAAAATAAGGAAAATTGTGAGAAAATTTACTGATTTAAGGTCTATTCCCGTACTTTTAAATTCAAAATCAAATTAACAACTGTCAAATGTCAAACTCATGCATTTGACAGTTCCTCAACCTTTTACTGAAACAAATTCTTTCAGCAAATAGCAGTAAGGAGAGCAAATGCTTGTGAGAGTTGGTTCAGTGAAAAAAGTTGAAAACTGTCAAATGCATGTGTTTGACATTTGACAGTTGTTGATTTGATTTTGAATTTGTTCGGTTATAGGTATTTTGGTAAATTATTAGTAACTAATAAATTATTGATTTTTGTATATTTTTGTGAACATTTTGAACACTCCGTATGAAAATTTGACATTTTTACTGACAGTTACTGCATTTCCGTTCCCGTACTATTTTCAGTTTTTCGCTCACACTGAGATTGTTACGCTCTTGGTAGCAACATTTGAGGGCTTACTGATTTTTTTAGTGAAAAGTACGGGAACAGACCTATTATACAGTACGCACTTCCAGTTTTTTAAAATAAGAGATACTCGAGGCAATTCTGAGTGCGACAGATTCAGATTCAGACAAATTCGACTAGGGTCGAAATTCGTATTCTGGAGGCAAAAGTTAACAGGTTTTCTGTTAAGAAAGTTGACAGATTTGGCTTCAAGCAGGTTTCGAAATTAAAATTTGTTCCGAAATAAGTAACAGATTCGAACATAAGTTGTGCCCGGAATCCAACTCAAAGAATTCTGTTAACTTTCTTAACAGAAATCTGTTAACATAACGAAAGTGGCCAGAATCACTCCGAATGTAGATGCGTATACTCCAGCAGAGCAGAACTGTCAGACAAAATAGTTTAAATTGCTCTACTTGATAAATAGTTGCGCTAGAAGTATCCAGATGGCGACATGGTTCAGTTTCCTTCATTTGAAAATTTGAAATCAAATTTAAGGAATTTGTGCAATCGAGAGTTTAACAAAATGTACAAAAATCGCAGGAAATTCATACAAATGTGAAGTGAAGTAGGTAAAAGTTTGTAATCAATCCAGTGCAAATCTGTTCTTTTGGATTTAAGAAACGTGTCACACTTTCCACCCGTACTGTACTCTACATTGTTGAAGATTTCCATCGTTCGTCACACTAGTTCTCTCAGAGAAAGTTCGGTGTTTCTCGGATAAATTAATTTCTACTCAAAATAAATAATTAATTAATTAATTTAGAATCAAACAATAATTTCCTCTGATTAATCCCAAGTCGAATCCCTTCAGGAAAGGAAACAGTTTTTTTCACATGTTCCTCATACCGGAAGTGTTTACATTCTGTTAATGTAACAGAAATTCACCTAAGCAATTACAGATTTACACCACGCGAGTGAATTCGTTTGTAAACAAAACAATTTTTGTTCCTGTTCCCGTTGAGGAAGTGAGTGTTAGTGCAGGAGGAAGGAAGCGCTGAAGCTGTGGATTCTATAATCCCATCTGGCACTACTGTCATCCAAACAGAAGACAATTTCCACGGGAAGAGGAACGGTGCGATGGTACAAAAGTCGTGTCTACGTGAGAAGACGTTCGTATCTGTTTATCTGTTCCCTTTCCACTCAGCCCTTTTCCGTTCTCAGAAGGCAGAAGAGTGGAACAAAACGTTTCAATTCAATGAAGGAAGCGTCGTCGTTGTCGTCGAAAATACAAATTGAATTACTTTCGGAAGTATCAATTCCTCTTCAACTATTATTGAATGCCGGCAAAAACGATACCGATTGCATATTGGTGTTGGTTTGTCACAGTTTGCCTGAAATTTAGTCAAAGTCGAAAGGGAATTGACCGAAACCGAATCAGTATCAGACCGAGCCAGACAGAATGCGTACACTGTCAGACAAAATGAGACGATTGAATGAAATACAAAGTTCACGTTGATGTCGATCTGTCAAATTGAAAAGTTGATTTTTAATGTTTTTCGTCATTTTAGGATGATTTGAAACGACCTTGAATCCACAAGGACCTGGAGAGTCGTTCAAAGTATCTCCTTACTCTAGCCGTGCAATATGACCGGGTGTTGTCATAATCGTGAGACATTTTAGTTGTCCAACCGGTCTGTTGCGTCCTGGACAGGGTAAAGAAAAGGTTCAATAGCACCGTGGTGAGAAATACTAACTACAGAAGGGACACATTGTTTTGAAAATCAATTCTAGGAACAATTCTACGTGACTTACCGTGTCCGGATTTGGCTTCAAGGTTGTGTAAATTTACATTGAAAATTGTAATTTGGCCTGGTGCCAAATTGTAACCATAAAGACTTCATTCTAAAGATACACTCTGAATGTTTGAGAGGAGCAGAATTTTAGTTTAAGATTTTAATTTTGAAATTTTTGTTAAAAGTTAAATTGAAATTTTAAGAATAATATGCAACAGGTTGAATTGGGAAATGATTTTCCCACACATTGAACGTAATGAGATAAAATTTTTAGTAGTCATAACATTCAGTAACTGCAGACACTTGCCGAAAGGTTCTTGTTACATTATTAAGATTATCGACCTCGTATCCGTCGTTCTGGAGCACCCAAGAAAACATTTTGATAAAAAACTTAATTTTCCAGACAAAACAGGAGAATCAATCTCATCCCATTGTCCCAAGATTACTGTCTGCCTCTTGGTAGGTAAACTGCGTGTCTCCCAGTTATACACACAATTTCCCTGGCACAAGTTATACGAGGTATAAAAATTCACCAGTTAGTGAATAAATAGAACGAGTTGCCCATAGTCGATGCAATTTTCAATGTCCTTTCGCTGGAGGATTATTATTTGGCGCGTTTGTGTCGGTAGAATCTGTTATAAATGCTTCTGTATGAAGGCATCCGAGCATAACAATCGCCCCAAACCATACTGTCTGAAAAACGTCGACGTGTAACGAATTTACAGACACTATAAAATATCCAGAACGAAAGGATGTGTATGTACTTCAGCAGGAGCAGGATTTTCCACCAACAGCTAGTGCAGAGTTCATAAACCTTTCATCCACAATTCAGTACGGACGAAAACTCGACTCGTGACGTGATGAAAATGAGGAAAAAAGCAATTTCCTCGAACCCAGACAAGGATTTCATTTTAATTTAACTTTTAATTTTTCTTATTCAACTATTTTCCACGAATTATTGATAAAAATGAAATCAATTTTTCGTTATTGGAGCAAACACAGTTCAAGTGCACTTGACCACGAGTGTTTCGTTTTGTATGATTTCCGAGGAAATTTCAAACAAAATGTACAACGATTGTATAGCAGATGACGATTGGAATCAATACTGAATGCTTCTAAGAATATTTTCATTTATTATCCTGAATTTTTACGATTGTCTGCCTCTTGCTATTCACAATGAAATCATAAAAATGTGTTTCTGTGGCTTGAATCCATCGACTTGTTGCTCACATGATTTTGATAATAAACCAAACCATAGTCTCACCAATAAACGAG
Source organism: Chrysops caecutiens (assembly GCA_963971475.1). Classification (NCBI taxonomy): domain Eukaryota; kingdom Metazoa; phylum Arthropoda; class Insecta; order Diptera; family Tabanidae; genus Chrysops; species Chrysops caecutiens. The sequence continues at coordinate 9,617,364 of OZ020570.1, forward strand.
GAAAATTTATTATTTTACTATATATCTTCTGGAAAATTCTGAGTTAATCCTTGTAAATCCTGCTTACAAGAAAATTACCCAAATGGGAACCAAAATTTTATAGTTTTATGTCTTTAACTATCTTTTAAACATAATTTTCATTGTTTTGCAGGATAATTGCATTTTGAAATCAATTCAAAACTCTACCTAATAAAACGTGATTCAATAGAATTATATAACCATTTGTGTTGATTTTCTTCTACAAACTGTAGATTCCATCACGAAAGAAGACTTGAATGGAATTTTTCAACTTTGTACTTGAAATTGAAACAGGAAATTGTACTTGAATTATGTAGAAAATTTTGATAACTAAAGATATTTCCAATTCTGTAGTTCATATGACATCAATTTCAATTTCGTAACAAATTCATATCTGGGATGTGCAACAGGTGATGGGAATGTACCAGTGTGAATCACTGTATCTGTACTACAAACACTAAATACATTTGAGTTGTGCATTAAAACTATTAAAACATAATTAACATACCATTTATAAGCGTTAAAGTGAAAATACACCATTCCCAGGCCGTACAGGAACGGTTTATCCTTCCAGTAATCATTGCGAAGACTGAAGTATTTTTGGTAGGCCGAAAGTGCTAGAATGATCAATGGTGAAACATAAGAATTTACATGAGCAATAATGATTGTATGTCCTACCCTTTGGATAGTCCTCGAGCAACAATTGGAAATGACCTAATTTGCAATAGGTGCGCGGATCAATACTAATTTCCTTCTCAACTTCATGGTACGATTCTTTCTTTGATACATCCTCCATTTCAACGTCCTCAATTTTAATAGGTTCTGTTTTAATTTTAATCTCAGACGTATCCATTTGTGACACACCCCGGGGGCCAGCATTCGAAGATGAGTTTTCATCCATTTCAACGTCATTTTCAACTTTAATTTTGATATCTTCATTACCCGCGAATGCACTAGATCTCGTGTTTTTGTCATTTGAATTATTATCATGATCTTTTTCAAAACCTTGACGTTCCTTTTGCTTTTGGGCTTGTATCAGCATCCGTTCTAGATACTTTACCGCCTTCGATACAAGCGCTCGTTTTTTGGCATTTTCCGGAGCTGTCAATTTCAAGAAACCAAACTGCCGGCTGTAAATCAAAATTAATCATTATTTCTCATATCATTTGATTTCTAATTGATTTCTTAATGAAATTATTGACATTTTCTTCATGTTATCATATCATTTCGGTTCAATTTCATTTAAGAAACTTTCCAAAAGTCATTTCTGAGAGGAAAAAATCAAAGAAAGTTGAGATATGTCAAACCTATCAAGTTCTGACAGCAGTTGAAGTTCTTGTGTTGTCAAATTAATATCATCACTATCCGCCTCCATATTAATTACTGACAATTATAACTAATTAGCGCACGATCTCTAGACACCACGGAGATAAATTTTTACAATTTACAGAATGAAATAATTAAATAAAATGTTGTAAACAAATATTTCCGCACATTTTTAAATGGTACATGCCGCCATTTTGAAATTTTATTCTCAACTGTTGTCTGCCATGTCATTTTGTCTTCGTGGTGGATTATAGTGTTTTTATAGGTTAACCATAAAATGTATTATGTTTGTTTCTTAAAAATTCACTTATCACGTATTTAAATAGAAATTAACACGTATATTAATCAAATGTATCATTCAAAATAAATGTTTTACAAACCTAATGTTATTTTACACCTAATCATTTGTCGGTTATCATGATTTCAGAAGTAATTTTGAATTATTATTGGTATAGATTATTAATTTAGATTAAATAACTTAAATTTGAATAAAAATTTTAGTGTAATTTTAAGAAATTTTTAATACAACACAAAAGTGACATCACGGACTTTCTGCGTATACAGGAATCCCTCTCCATGTTCGTATACTCGACTCGACAATCGCAGCAGTCGAATTGACACTTGAATGTCTGTTGCCTGTTCGGCAGAATCGTTTTCAATTTCCATCGAATTGTAGTGTAAGAAATTCAATTTATTCTAAAAATTTCAATCTCTAATTAGGTAATTATATTTTGGCAAATACAGGTAATTATAATTTGCAATTTTTCATTAAATCAAAAACAAATTTGCTTCTAAGTCAGCTGTCTGTTTGTTTTTTGTTTCGTTCCGTTTTATCTGAGTCCGGTTTTTTTTCCTGTGGAACAATAAAATATCTATAATTATAAGAATTTTTCCGTAGTTATTAGGAATTTCGTTTGTTCATAATGATAGAATTGCATAATTCAACAATCGATTAATTGCAAAATTTTCAGTCATGAGCGATTGGACAAAATCGAAAAAGGATTTGGAAAATAAGGAACTTGAAAAAATGGCAAATAACGCTTCGAAATTTCTTGGAGGAATACTAGGAGACATAGGTGGTAAATCAGCATCTGTGCAAATCATTTTAGGTGCACTTTCAGGATGGTAGGTCTTGCTTTCAATTATAAATTGCGATGATCGAACTGAACAAGAATAGACACTGTGATGTCACAATTTCAAGTTACTAATGAACCTGTCTGGATTTGTGACTCATTCTTGTTACTATTATCGAATTGTTTGAAATGATATAATATTGTAACTATTCGAAATAAATATTTTCACTTTAGGGCTACTGGGTATGCCACTATGAAAGTTGGCAAAGTAGCTGCGTTTGCATTGGGCGGTGGTATAATTCTTGCTGAGATTGCTCATGAACAAGGCCTGATACAGATCGATTGGAATAAAGTATCGAAGAAACTGGATAAAGTTTCCGACAAGGTTGAGACAGCAGTAACTGGTCAATCTCCTAGTTGGATGGATAAGGTTTGTATGAGCTATTATACGTAAATCAAACGCAACTTTATGTAATTTGACGTTAAGATCCATATAAAAATAATTGCAATCGACTACTGAAAATCATGTTTTCATAGGCTTTAGAAACTGCTAAGGATAATGTTACATTTGCGACAGCATTTCTAGGAGGAATATTTATTGGTATTGCAACATCTTAAAGAATTCATTAGCTATGTAATATGATTGCTCCAATCCAAGCTATTAACTCAAATTCAAGACAGGAGTATTATAATTCGTTGTTTTAAAGCATTTAAATTTGTAACTTATTTAAAGATAAATTTTAATAGATTTTAATGATTATTAGATCGAAAAGCAATAAAATCATTTGATTTTTGTGTCAGGGGATGTGTTATTTTATTTAATAATTGAAAATCAAATATTCTATATTGCAGGGCGAACGTTTTGTAAATCGTAAACTAGATCGTGCTGAAGATTTATTGAAACGAGAGAAAAAACGAGCTAGAAAATGGTATACACGATTGATCGGAGATGACAATGGACCTAAAATCAACAAGCTGCATATGTTCTTAACCGCATTTGTTGGAGGCGTTGCTATTGGATTAGCTACAGCTTAAAGCTACATGCACAAAAATCATTATAATCACTTTTTCATGCAGTATGCACCAAAATCATTTCATAGTTTTATAATCGTATATATCTAGTATTTGAAAGTTTAAGTAGAAATTGGTGCTTCTGTTGTAAACGTTTCATGTGAATTTGATTTTTATATATTTCGATAATTCCCCTATAAAGTCACTAACAAACAAATAAACCTGATGATAATAAACTCTTTTCGAATTTGTAAATATTTATTTATAAAAGATGAGGAGATTAAGCTCGATGAAATGTATAAGCATCACAAAGTTGTTACTTAAGAGTCTCATTGATTAGTATTTAAAAATTCAAATAAAGCTGCGTATTTAAGATAGTTTATACGTTTTATTCATGTGTTAATCATATTTTAATCATCATTTCGTAATTGTTTGTCAAATAAAGTTTATTGAATTCAATACACATTCATTTGTCCAATGTCATCCGGTGTAACGTCTCCAACAAGGCGCTGTAATTAATTTGTAAAGGGATATAACTTCTTTGAATCATCTGGCGAAACAACAGGTTCTCCGAAAGTGTCCTCGATATCTTCTGGTATCTTTTCCTCCATACATTGGTCTTTTTGTGAAAAGTCCACAGCTTCACAAAGTTCATCGATTTTTTCCAGAGCTTGGGGAGCATACGTTTCGAAGGGATCTTCTAAAGCTAAATCACTTTGTGTGATTTCATCCAAGTTCGATACAGATTCATCATCATGGTCTGGAATTTCGGTTACAGCATCCAAATCATCTAAATCTATTTTATCGTCTTCGTCTCCATTGTTATGAATCATCACTTCATGTTGGAATACTGTTTCGTCGGATGCTTCTGTTTTTTCATCGGATTTATCCAAAATGTTATCAATAGAAGATCCTTCTGATACAGCTTCCGTTTCCAGCATCATTTCTCCGTTCTGGAAAATAATTTTAGGATCCTTTTTCCGATATCCTCCGTAGAGTTCCTTGAGAGTTGCTCTTGTTAGATTCAACTCATCAAGACCAGGGAATCGGCTTTTCGGTATTTGTTTCTGCTCCGCTCTTAGAGCTTTTCTCTTCAAATGAGCTTTCATTTCAGATTCTTGAGTTATATCTGCAGAATTCCTGCTCGAGACATGTGAAACTGCAGATTTACTGGATCTTTTGATGATTTGACGGCACTTATTTGTAAATCCACCAATTACTTCTGAAATCAACACAAGTGCGCCTATCAAATACCCAGCACCCATTAAGAGAAACATGCCTTCTGTGTCGGCTGTGGTTAGTTGTCTTTCTTCACGGATAATTTCTTTTAGAGGATTTCCAGCACCTGCTTGCAGTAAGCGACCTGTTGACGAACGCTGCATTTTCCACTTTACTTCATTGGTGAGTTTTGCAACCACACCACTTTGCATAACTTTTTCAATTGCTTCGTTTATTCTTGTTGTATACACAGCGTGTTTTGGAAAAGCAAATGCTACTTCAAATGATGCGAAACATTCTTCGCTTAAATGAAGAGCTGATCGTTTGCTGAATCCACTGTTGTACAAAATAAAAACTTTTATTGGTAAGTATAAAAATTATTTATAAAATTTTATAACTCAGCAGAGAAGTTTGATTGAACCAAATATTCCAATTGTGCACTTGACCCCAGAAATGCGTAGTTCCAGAAAAATGATTTGGTCACATTTGATATGCCTTCCTCAACTGAACCAACATACTCCATTTTCTTGTACAATTTTGCAGTTTGTGTGTGAGTCGAATTAACAAACCATTTATCCCATCCTCCACGGTCTGAAAGTAAATAGATCTAAGGTATAAATGTACAAAATACCGATTTCGTGTTATCTACCTAGAGTTGCTACTCTGAAAAACAGTCCTAGCATATCATCTACAGAATCAACTGTATCCGGGAATGTTGGCAATGTTACAAAAGCTATAATAGATCCTGTGTAACAAGCTGTTATAATGATTGTAAACACCCAATAGAACCCGATCAGCAATCGCGTAGATAGCTTCTCCGATTTACTCCATGAATATTTCCCAGTAAAACTTAAGCTGTTTGTGAATGTTCCAAAGACATACCAGAACATGTTTTCTATCTCTCCTATGTTTCCAATAACATGACTTAATGTCAATTTGTCGCTATATGCAAGTGGAAAGATAGCCAGAAGATATACTGCTGTCAAAGCTACCCAAACAGGCCATTGAAATGGACCCATTATAGCTCGATATCTTCAAGTATATACAATGGTTAATGCATTTCATGAAAGAACAATGATTATGATAAAGTTACTTGGGTAGTGCTTTTGAAGCCAATGTAATAAAAGCAGCACAATCCCGTGAATGACCCACTGACATGTCGATTTTCTCTAGCCGATCTTCGGTGATGTATGCTCCGGCCATTCCAATGTCTGCTCTACCCTTTACAATATCTTCACATACAGCTTCCCCAGACCTTAATCATATTGAATTATGATTTAATCAAATTCATAATTTCGTTATACCCTAATGCAGCCACATTTTGTGGTTCGACAATTTCGAAAGTAAAGTTTAGCATTTTTGAAAGTAAATGCAACAAACGAAACTCAACTCCTTCCCATCTAACATTTGTCATTCCTGTTTGATCTACATACTTAGTTCGAAATATAAACGGTGGTTGATTAACTGCTGTTACAATGAAACGATGACCAGAAAACCCTGTGGGGAACTTCTTCGGGAACAAATTCACTTTAGGTCGGGATAGTACTCCTTGTATCCAACTAGTTAACACGACGGGGATATTTGAACCTAGCCCATCTGAATACAGTCGATGAGTATACAAAACGTATGGTCTCTCCTACAAGTGAAATTTTGTGATTCTACTTTGTGATCAATTGGTGATCCTTTAGTTACTCTTTTGTAGTCAGATGTTAGAGACTCGCCAATGACTAAAAGATTGACAATATCCGATGAAAGTTGCGATGATAAGAAGTCTTGAAGTTTCCACTGCGAGGATCTGGCGACCACAATTACTTTATTTTTTAGTTGTGGACCAATTATTTTCCTAGTCATGAGAGGGTCTGAAAGGAACAATATGTAGCTCCTACAGTTTTCATCAGCGTTGTGTAATAGATTTCTATTGTCCACCTCGAATTTTTCATTGATTTTTCCGTGATAGAAGCTCATAGGAAATGACTGAAAAGAAAACGAAATATAAATTATGTAACATAATTTGAGATCAGTTCATTCTTACCTTGAATAACTTCTGTACTATGAAGAACTCCGAATTCTCCACAAATTTATCATACAAAATAATAGGTGGACATTCGTCAAGATATTCCAACGCGATTTTGTTCAGCAGATTAACAAGTGAATTGGACTGATCAAAATTTGTATACGATATGTTAAATTTTATAGTCAAATATTCCGCTTTAGTTTTTGGCTTTCCATGGAAAGTTGGATCGACGGAACGCTTATCAATGGTATGATTCTCATAGCGATCTGATGCAGCCTCTAGGTTACGAAGAATTAATTCATTTATCCCACGTTTCTTAGCGAAACCATTCTTCATGCAAAAATTGCATTTTAAACTCAAACTTTCTTCGATAAACAGTACGAAAAAGATGTTCCACAGCAACATAATGAATGTCGACTCCTTGAAGGACAGAACGTCCTTTTTAAGATATTTTTCATCATTTCAATTATGTGCAGCACAAATCCGTAGCTTTATTATTTATAAAGGTTATTGTAATTATATGAACACCTGAATATAATTGAAGTTGATTGATTTCAAGCAGAGCTATAAAGAAACTTCTGACTTCAAGTTTAGACTTCCTTTGGAGTAGACGTGCTAGCATTGGGTATGGATGGACTTCTGAAGTGGTTTATAATAGATCTGTTCACGTACTTGCTCGGCACCAAGTTGGCGTTTTTGTACTAAATTTTGACGAAAAGTAACGGAGGAGAAATATGCTTGAAAGTGCTAGATGTTACTCGGGAAATTTGCTCCAGGAAAATGTAGTTCATTTGACAATGTCAAATATCAAATTTGTTTATGTTCGCTTATGAAGTTGGGTTTTTGTACTATTTGAGTAACGAGAGAGAACTTAGAAAAATTATCTTAAATTGTTCATTTACAGCCGAGTAAACTCTAGTAAACTCAAGCTGTACGTGAACAAAGCTAATACAACAAAGTGATTGATTATTTTGTAAAAAGTTTTATTTTTATTGATCTGCACAGTTTTTACATATTTATAAACACTCACTTGAAGATGTAAATTTTCTAAAAAAAAGAAATTTCATTAATAACTTTTCGATTGATATGATAACAATTTTTCAACATGTTTTTATGTTTTTGTTCTAAATTTATCCAATGCAGTCCAATATCATATAAGTTTAATAGTAATAAAGTTATAATACTTTCATTCCAACAGTTTGATTTACAAAAATATTATATAAAAAAGTTCTATTATTTTTATCATAATTTCGTAAGTTTACCATTTAAAGTAGACAATTACCTTAAAACTAATTTTAAATCGCAATACACCCTGTACACGTAGGAATTTGGACAATTTTTGCCATTTTCTTTTAACAAATTACTTTATAATGAGTATATATTTGATGTATTTTGTGCAAATTCTAAGTGTAGTAGAAGTAATAAATCAATAAGAATAAGAAATGAGTTGTTAAACATGTGCTTAAGATTATTTAAAAATAAAAATCAATTTCGTACTTATGGTATTCAATATGAAATTGATTTTCAATACTGAATTTAAATAATCGAATGTGATAAGTGATAGATTGATAAAAATATATGCAGTACATCGTAATTTTTCTAATATTCTCTTTGTTCAATACGATGAACCGATCAATTCAATACGATGGACTGGACACAATTTTAACAGAAGCATCACTAAATCTTGTAAAATAATTATTTAATTGAATAGTTTTATTTATATCACTCTTAAAAAATAGATTTTGTGAGCTTTAAGAACATTGTGATAATGATATTAAATAAAAGTAAATTTTACTAGTTAAAATGTTAAAATGTTTGATTCTTCAGAAATGCTGGGAGAATTTTTGATAGAAAGTGTTTAGAAAAAAGCTTGAATTCATAAAATTTATCAAATTGTGGAAGTCAATGTAACGTGTTAAAATGTATGGCATAGATGGTAACAAGAATGAGTAGCATTATCAGAAAATATACAAAAAATTGGTAACTAGTGTAGCAATAGTATAATTGTAATTGTTGCAAGCAAAATACCAGAATGCAATAGTAGCAAAGGCATTGATCACGTTTGAGAAAAGCATGTATCATATTTTACTCCTAACTTTTCCATTAAAACTAGATATGTTTTACATTTCTAACTTACATACTAACGATCTTATAATTACAAATTGATGAAAATAAAAAACACATGAATAACATATAATTAAGAAGAAAATTATACAATTCTCGATTATATAAAACAATATACACAAATTGAATAAATACTTTAACCAATTGGGGCAACATTAACTTAAAGTGAGTGCTTTTAAATTTTTAACTTAAAATAGCAGATCTTACACTGATGTGGCATTTCGAATTTCAATTTAAATATTATTTATAATAATAGTTACATAAATTAATTAATGATCATTTAAAAAAATTAATTATTCTTCAATGTCATTATCCACTCTCGACGATCGTATTCCTGTTTTTCCAGTCCATGGATAAATGTCCGGGCAAGGTTGGCATGTTCTCATGTATCTGACACCAGATTTATGCCATAAGTTGCATACTTTTGGATTGTTACACCTTTTTGGTCGGTCCTACAATTATATTTGGTAATTAAAAATGTTGATATTTGAAGTGATTTCGATGTAGTGTTTACCGAAAAATCACATTGGAATGGTTGGAACTGATTGATTCTTGAAAGTGGTGTTGGATCTCTGACCCATTGGATGGCTTGCCAGTTTGTTACAACCCATACGTCTTTCATGGCATTGATAGCGTCCAAAAATGAAATAAATCCTTCTTTGTGATGGGGTTGTGTGAACCATGCAGCATGGTAGAACAAACCGAAAGGAGCTCTACAAATGATAAGTGAAATTAACGAATTCCAATTTAATAACGAAACTTACCTGTTTGTTGTATAATGTCTTTCAAAGTTCTTCATTAACATCTTGTAAACACCATCGGCTTCAGGTGGATTTGAACAAGCATCACCCATTGAACATCTGCCACCATTCAAATCTTGCCACATAACCATTGGAACTTCCCAAACACCAGGATAACTTTTTGTTGGACATGGTGGTATCATGCAATCATGGAATATCTTATAGTCCAATGTGTATGGCCAACTTGGTGGACGATTCTCATAAACAGGCATTGATGAATCGTATGTAAAGTTTGAATCATATAACATTTTAAACATTTTATTCCCACCAATTGATAAGAATGGGGCACGCATTCCACGTACATCTGATAGTTTAACACCTCCATATGCTGAAAGAATTTCTCTTTGTCCTGCTACTTCACGTGTCCACTTCTTTTGTGAAAATTGTTCACCAAAACTATGTCTAGATTTTTATAAATTCATTAGTTAATATTACTATCAAGTAGAAATGAATTGCTTTAATTATTTAGTAGTCTACGGTATACCCATTGCTGTAGCTGCATGGTAGTGAAATGTTAAGAACTCTTCTCCAGATGAACAGTCACATTTCGCATTAGGTTTGTTCACGTACTTGCGCGGAACATATTACAAAAAATTGATTTGAGAGAGTTTGACGAAAAGTAACGCAAGGGAAATATGCTTGAACGTGCTAGATGTTACTCGAGAAATGTGCTAGAGTAACTTCAAGCTACTAGGAAAATGCGGTTCATTTGACAATGTCAAATTTGTTTATGTTCGCTTATGAATTTGCTCGAGTTTACTGAAATGCGTTTTTGTACTATTTGAGTAACGAGAGAGAACTTTGAAAAATCTTCTCAAATTGCTAACAGCCGAGTATACTCGAGTAAACTCAAGTTGTACGTGAACAGACCTATAGTGACACTACATGTGGATTGGAGGTGTATCCCTTAATGTTGTTTAATGATTTGTAAAATTTTGTTAATACTAGATTCAAATATATCAATGTGTGTGTGAGTAAGATATGTTAAAAAGCAGGGTTATGATATTACGTCGTTTTACAGTGCTCTGGAATATCTATACTTGTAGATCTGCCTGTTGTATAAACTTTTGTAGATCTGATGAATTAATAACGTATCGTGTATAACATTCTATAACGTATCGTGTAACAAATTATTTTAATTCTACTTGTACTGTGTATCCTTCAATTTGTATTCGATGCTACTACAATATATAGTATGTACTTACGAAACAGTATGGGATGCCATTTCATGTCCATCAGCATAAAGATTTTGTACTTGACTATAATCAGTCCATTCGTGTGATACATAGAATGTAGCTGTTATTGGGCATCCATTGGGATTAACACGACCCTTCTCGAATAAATCATGGTATAATTGTTTATTCAAATCGTTGACAGAATCGTCGAATGTTAACAAAACTATTTGCGGTATGTTTTCAACAGGTAGATCGCCTTTATAACGTTGCAATGGTAGATTTACAGATGATTAATTTTGTTTTTGTATTTTATTGATTCGAAAAACATTATGATTTTTAGCAGTTGATGTAAGGATGTTCATGTGAAAAATAAATTCATTCACCACGAGCATGATGATTTATGTTCGAATAAATAGATGTACACATAAAAAACAAAAGATTATAAGTAAGTAATTGGAAATAAGAAACAATTTAAACACAGTATGATTATAAAACATAATTTCTTTGAAGATATAAGGTAAATGTGATAATTACGGATTAAAAGTATGTTTAATTTTGATTGTATTACATTGGGTAAAACTAGGTAATAGTAATAGTAATAGTAAATCGGTAAAAATAGAAGATATAATCGAATTCTTTATTAAGGACCATTCTTTGGTTTTTTGTCAGCAATGTGGTAATCATAAAAATACATTAGAAACCCCAGACATCTCTTCGCACGCTTTGCGTGGACGCTAGCGCGAGTGCTAGGCGCGTATTACCCAGTTTTACCCTATCACAAGAATTATAATGAGTCGGATATACATTTGATCCGTAATTATCTTTAGGGTAAAATAAAATATGAACACTTTTAGCATTAGCAAAGCTCCAGTACAATCCTTGATGAATAAAATTGGATTATACGAAACCGAAGACTATTAAAAATGAATCCATAATCCTTGATGTCTTTTTGTACAGAATAGAAACACCTGATGATTTCTTGTTAAAGTACACTTACGAAACAGTATGGGATGCCATTTCATGTCCATCAGCATATAAATTCTGTACTTTACTATAATCAGTCCATTCGTGTGATACGTAAAATGTTGCTGTTAATGGGCAACCATTTGGATTTGTTCGATTTGTTTGAAATAATTCCATATAATATTCTTCATTTAATTCGCTAATTGCATCATCAAATGTTATAAGAACAATTTGTGGTACTTCTTTGACTGGTAGATTTCCTATTCATTTATTTCGTTATCATTAGCTAATTAATTAAAACCATTAGAAATAAGATTTGAGTGAATACTTTTAATTTATGATTTACAATAAAATTGATTTGAAATTTGGAATTGAAAGTATTCACTTGAAATCTTGAGGAAGGAAGTTATTGTAGATGTTATGTGATTTTAATTTTCTTCCTAATTTTCTTACCGGGAATATCCTTTCCGCCGCAGTAACAATCGGGCAACAAGCAAACATCCTTACGACACTTGGCTGCTGTCTTGTCTGGATTTGGTTGTGGATAGAGAGGTTCCGGTCGCACAGGTGGATTCTTATAAATATCAACAAATTCAGCTGCTTTCGATACTATAGTTCCAGATGGTTTCAATGTTGGACGGGCACGGCTATAAATGAGGTTAAAGATGAGAACAAGTTTGTTTGTGTTAAATATTTCATTTTAAAGATATTAAATAGTTACGGTGGATGTGTTCCGCGATTTACTGTTATCGTCGAGGTTTGATCACGTTCGCCTCCTGCTACAGGACTGTAATGTGCTCCACCACGAGTTCTGGTGTTTGCTCTGGTAATTTGAAAAATAAAAATATCGTTAAGTATGCGCCATTTTATTTGGTTTTGTTAAAGGGATTAGCAATTATTACTTGATCTTCAACAGAACCTTCATCTGTTGAACAACAAATTAATAATGTGAACAAGATAGAAGCTTAACAAACTATTAACAATCTATGATAGATTATTCAAATGATACCAACTCAAAGCACAAGCGCAAGTGATAAAGAAAGCTAAACAGTACAAAAGTGTTCTAGAATTTGTGCTATTATATTTACGAGTTTTCTGTTATTGTAGCTGCAATTTAAATTTTTTAATTATTTTGTGGATTACGTCTAGTTAAAAACTATTTTGGTCACAAATTTCAATTCAAATTACTACTACAACATTTTATTGCATTAATGTGTGATTCGAGGATTAGTTCAAACTCATGTGTGGGCAAGGAGGGAAGCAAGACAGGTGTGATTTTGAGGAAAGGAAGAGTACATGAGAAAGATACAGAGAAGTATAAAGGATTCTGTTATCAAAGGTTTGTTTTTCTTTTGCTGCTGTTTCATGTATCTTTGTCGCTTTCACATTTCTTCACTCGAATGATGTGCTCTTACGACCGCGAATGACCTTGAAAAATAACGGTTTCAAAGAGTGCTTCTTTTCTTTCTCTTCTCGCTCGTTCGCTTGGTTGTGGCGATTTTTTCCATTTACATTTTCTGATTGAACCGATTTTTAATGTTTTCAAATTATGTTTTTCGCTATTTGTGTTAGACTACTAACCACGCTATAATTAGTTACAACAAGCTTTTTAGGATGCAATTTCTACAAGAATTAATATAACTACACTACAACAATAATTTTTATTATATTTACAAATTAATAAAAAATTAAAAGCCTTCGAACTCTTTTGAACTGCCATTTTCTCAAGGCATTACGCAGTGATAAGATGTCTCTCTCTGTGGAGAGACTCCAACGACATAAGATACCGTTTCTTTGAGTGAGCGGAGATGTTTTTGTTGTTGTTTTATTTAAAAGTGCGTTAAATGGAAAGAGAACAGGTACACTGAAGAGCCAGTTCTGATGAAGTGAATATTTGAGAGATCAGTAGATTTTTGTGTCCTTTAATTTTTATAAATTAAAGAATGTATTTTTTTTTAAAGTGAGAAGAATATTAAAAAAAAATATCCTTGTTATCTTGTATATAATGTTGTAGCGTTAATTGCCCACAGCATTTTTATTTTAAGTTAATTAGCATACTTATGAAGATTCCCAATGTACTGCAATCCAATTTAATTCATCTAAATTGAGCAAGCGAGCAGATAATAAATCAATATTTATGCCTTGAAAAATTGAGAAGACATTTTTGCTGATAAACTTTCTGGTATATGCAAGGCATTTTGTTCATTTCAAAGATTCCGAAGAGAAGAGGCGCATTTAAAGTTAAAATCTAAAATGAATTGACATTTCATCCACCACAACATGTTCGTGAAGGAAAATTTCAAATCAAGGAAGACGTGTCCAATTGCCGTGTACAGGGCCATCTGTGAATTTTTAAACTGAAACTGACTGAGAACATGACGACTGATTGTAGGGACACGGAGTGACAGATCAGTTTTTCTTTTAAAAGAACGTTCACATAAGTGAAAGGCGAAGGTGGGTCTTGTCACTTTCTTGCATATGGAGTGATGCATCACTCCTCTGTGCACCTAAATTGAAAGTGGAACAATTTCCACTTTATCCGCTTTCACCTTCGAAAACAAAAGCTTATATCCTTGTTTTCGTACCGAAAAAGTAGTTCTTGAAAAATCCAACAGATGGATTCTTCGGCGAAAAGAGAAGTATTGATACTTCAATCCATATGTGAGGAATGGAATGGATAAAAGATCACTCTCACGTTCTCGTTGTGACAATGCTCTCCGAAGAGCGAAGAACTTTCACTTCAGGATGTGAATGTTCCTTAACGATTGTAACGTGGAGTCCTTGTCGAGTTGTTCCTGTGGCGATTGTGAATGGATTGGGGGAGTTAATGGTCATGGTGTCAATACAGTATACAACTACTATTTGATTATAACACTTTCATATAATAGTTTCTACCGATTTAAGTCTGGTTTTAGTACAACTAGTAGGACATCTACATCTACATTACTCGTTCTACTTGTCCTGATACCAATAAGAGTTTGAGTGAAATTAATATCCTAGGATATCAACTGTTATACAAAGATGTTTGCATATACCAGTGTTGTTAAAAGTGGAGACAAAATAATTGATTCATTGAATTGACCATTCTTGCAAAAATGTCCTTCAATTAATATGGAAAGAAATTTTATTTTTTGTTGTTTTAAGAAATTTTAGAATGTTTTTTTGAATTTTTGAAAAATAATAATAAAAATGGAGTTTTGAAATTTGTTTTTTTTTCATGATACCTCGAAGGAATTTCGTTGCATTTTGTATTTGGTGTATTATCTGCACATTTCGCATATGATGATGCAGTTGCTTTTGTCCTACTCGACGCTGCTATTGACGTCTTGATGGCATTGTTAACTCTCGAGGCGCGAGGTAGTAGCAAAGTTTTTGGATAACTGGTAGAACGATTCGGTTTTTGTACCGTTCTCAAGGTTGTCGTTGGGGTTGTAGTGGGTGTTGAAGTGGTTAAATTCAACGGGAGAGGAGAGAGAGTTGTCGATGTCAATGGTTCGGTAGTTGTAGTTGTCGTCGTGGTCGTTGGTGGCGCTGTTGATGGTGTTGTTCTGAAAGTTGTTGTGGGTCTAGGGGTGGTAGTAGTCGTTGTTGAGGTAGTCGTTGTGGGTCTTAAGGTTGTAGTGGTAGTTGTTGTTGTTGTTGTTGTTGTTGTTGTAGGTGCTTCTGTTGTAGTTGTTGTTGTGGTGCTGGGGGTTGTTGATGCAATAACTTCTTCAGAAGCAGCGGTTGTTGTAGGTAATGTCACTTCTTCACTCACAGGTGGCACTGATGATGATTGATCAACGGACTGGGCGTCGTCTAGTGTTGCAACATCGTAAAAAACGTCTGTCTCGTATTCATTGTCATCAGCCTCGACTCCTGTCGCGGTGGGGAAACTTTCTGGAGCTGGGATTTTCTCAAACAAAAATGGTTCATCACTCCTGTCTGGGGCAGTGGTGGCAGCAACTTCACTGGCTTCAATTCTAGATGTCGTTCTGAATCTTTCAAAGCTCAACGGGGTTCGCTCCGTGATTTCTACAACACGACCTTCTTCTGCATCCGCTGGCAGTGACTCTAGGCGACCTTTCTCAACAGATTCGTTTTCAATTGATGGAGCGAGAGGTTTGAGAGGTTTGAGTGATCTCTTGAGTTCCTCCAATTTGTCCAAATTCTTCCAGATAAATCTCGGTCTCGTGTCTGGCTCAGGCCTGGTTACGTAAATGCGAGTGGGTGTCACACGTACTCGAGTGATTCGGCGCCTCACTGGCTCCGGGACTGTGACTGGACTTGAGTCGTAGCTGGGAGTGGATGATCGGAATCTTGGAGCAAATGTTGTCGACTCTTCTCGCTCGAGAATATTGTCAGTGTATGCGAACGTGTACCGGGATCGACCTCTACTAATGATTTCCGAGTAGTCTCTCCTACCTGGGGGTTTCAAACTGCTCGACGCTTCAACGCGAGAGCGACTAGTGGTAGTTCTGATTGGTATCCTGGTTGTGGGATTCCACTTGAAGGTTGTCGTCTGTTCTGTTGACTTTGTGGCTATTGATGTAGACGCTAGAGTGGTCGGCGCTTCTGTTGTAGTAGTTGTTGTGGTTGTAGTTGTTGGAGCGGGAGTTGTTGTTGTGGTTGTGGTCGTTGTTGGAATGGTTGTGGGCTTTTCTGTTGTCGTTGTTGTTGTTGTAGTTGTTGATGGAGTTGTTCTAGAGATCGTCACATACTTCTGAGTGCTAGCAGCGGCTTTGATTGCGAGATTACCGGAAGTGGTTGTAGACGAGAGCGCCACTGCAGGTTTTGGCGCTGCTGTTATCAGGAAGTAGCTTCTGAAGGGTTTAGCCGTTGATAGGGTAGGCGTGGTCGTCGAAGTCGATTTCGTGGTGTATCTCCAAGTAACTCCGTTTTTGGCTGTCGTCGCCTCATCCTTTTCTTGCAGAAGTGTCTCTAGACTCTTGTAGGGCGACACAAATTTGGGCGGATTTGTAGTCTCATAGTTTTTGTTCAAATTGTCTTTGAAAATCAGTGCTCTAGTGGTAAACGTTTGGAATTTCTCGTTAGTGTCTGACTTGCTCACAGACAACCGGTCTGAGGTTCTGGACCTCCCGTTCAAATCGTTGATGGACTGCTTCCTGAACGAGTACAGGCTGTCAGACTCTTGGCTGTCCGGAACATCACTCAAAGAATTTGTCTCGTGTGTGGCAAAGGGTGCAGGATTGGTTCGTGTCAGGCGCCATGTCCTCGACTGGCCTCGATGCGTTTTGGGTTCGTTCTGTCTGGTTTCTGGAACATCAGACAGCGATCGCGTATAAGAAGCCTGAGTAGTAGATGACTCAAACCGGGTTGAGACAATACTCCGACTTGTGGTCGTCGTTTCTTCCGGTTCTGGACGCTGGAACTTCTGTGGCTTTCTTTCAGATACGATGTACGTACGAATTTTCTTCTCCTGATCGTCCTCTTCTTCAGAACTGGCTTCGAACTCTCCCTCGGATTCATAACTGGAGACATTCCGATCGAGATCTACAACAGCACGATCGGTCTCGGAAACAACAGAATCATTCGACAACAAAAGGGAATCATTGCTATCAGTAAGGTCATCATCGTTATCAGAGTCAGTTAGAGTGTCTGTTAGAATGTTTGGTGATTCGTGTACTTCGAAAGGATTCGATTCTTCAGGGATATTCTCATGGGAATCGGGATAGGGTTCGGATGTCTTTGTTTGTGTACTTTGATCATGAGGTTGAACCTTGTGGCTATCATAGTTGTTTGTAGACGAATCCGAGCTAGCCGATTGTGTTAAATATATGGATTTTGTTGTCTTATTGTTGTTGATACCATCTTCCGACAGTGTCGATCTGTTGGAGAGCAATAACCGCAAAGAGAAAAAAAACGTTTTTTCAATATCTAACTCTATTCATTTCCTTATCACTTTCTTTAAACAACATTTTTATTTTGTGTTGTTTGTTTGTTTCATTTGTTTTGTGTCTTGTGAATTAATGATTTGTTTTGTGTTTTGTATGTGATTGAACAGGATCTGACATGTTGTGTAAGTTAAGATGAAATTCAAGAAATTTCCATTAGATTTTAGAGGAGAAACAGGCAGTGATTATTCAGCAATGATCGTGGCCGTAAGCTAGTAACTGAATTTGAAGACTTTTGGTTTGAACTGGATAATAACAAGGTAAAGGACATTTACCTGTGATAGTCAAGAGGACAATGAGATTAACTCATAAGATCAGTTGAACCGACAAAGGGAACTAGAAGATTCATGATCATTGATTCAAATTTCGAGATTAGTTCTTGAATACATGCCAAAGACATGAACCTACTTCCACTTACATCGTCCTGACGTTTAGCTGAAGAAGATTATGTATGTGTGTATACCACAAGTGTAAGAAAGAGATAAAAATTCACTTCGACGTTGCCGTTGGGATGTGAAAATTCTCGCAAGAAATTTCTTTCATCCTGTTGAAGTGAACAAGAACTTGGAGGAAAATAATTGTTTACACTTTTCACAATGATCGTTGAGTGAGTGACACTTTGAGTGTTGCGTATAATATATTTATAGTAGATAAAGATAGAGATGTGTTGAAGGTTAATTAATTGACTTACGACTTTTGGTAAGTTTACGAGCGAGAAAAGAAGAATGAGAGACTAGAAGAGTTCTAAAGAAATGACAAGAGATAGAAGGTAGATATTAGTATCTTGTTAACTGAGTGTGACAGTGTCGACATTATGTGTCCGTTAAATGTCTCGATTTGTCATATCGAAATGTACAAGTAACAAGTAACAAGTCAATATCAAACTGTATAACACATTTGTTATGTTTTATATAAACTAATTAAGGGATAACTATACATATTAGGAGATAATAACGTCATTGTGCAATACAAGATACCACAAAAAACTACACACACAAACATATTTCCGCCATATTAGAAATTATATTATATGTATATGTAACACCAAAAAAAAAATATATATATCACAGGCAACAAAACATAAAGCAATACCGGTTACAATACACTCGTATATAATATTATATGCAACAACGAAAACATTATCTAGTTATACTTGTTATACGAAGCTGTTATAATCAAAGATATCCTTTTCGTTGTCGTTGCAAAGCATTGTAATATGCAATATAGCCATTATTGTACAATACAACAACAAACCGACCACATTCGCCATTTTGGTTAATTAAAAAAAATTAATAAAATTAAGGAAAAAAAAAATCAAAAACAAAATGGCTCTTCTGTACAAAAATTAATTAATAATTTAACTCGTACGTTTACTGTTTTTCTTTTTATTAATCAGATTTAGGTTTTTGTAGTACCTTGCAGGTTGTGGCGGTGATAGGGCCTGTTTGGATAGTGACGGTTGTGGTGGTGGTTGTGGAATTGGTGGTTTTGGTGAATATACAGCTGGCTGTGATGTTGTTGTTCTTGTTGTTGTTATAACACTATATTGATCCATTGGACGGGTTGGAATCAATTTAGGGAGTTGTGATGTTTTTTGTAACGAAGTAGATTTTTGTTGCTGATATTGATGTGACTGTTGTTGATTGTATTTAATCGGTTTTGATGGTTTCTGTTGTGGGATATATGTAACCGGTGTTGGTGTATTGTATTTTAGCTGGGACGGTCCTCTCAATGTTGACGATATCACAATTGGACGATCGGTTATTGAATTGAATTCAATACGATTTCCCCTAATATTTTACAATTGATTCGTTTCAGTTTTGACTGGTCGGTATTTTTAAAGGATATTCTAATACAGATCTAATGTGTTATTGGCGTTATAGTGTTGTGGCTTTATAATTAGGTAGTCTATATACTTTTGGGATTTCGGTTTGGTTTGAGCTGACAAAAAGGCTTTAATTCATGTGTGTTCTTGTGTTCTGCAGTGTGTCTTATATAGATATTCATATTATAAACATTTAAGGGAATTTGATTTATCTTAAATTTTTGTAATTTTATTTAGGGTTATTGAAATTGTTTTCCCTACCTTATTGGATTTCTTGTCGGTTGATTGTATGCAGTGTCGTCGTCGAGCTATAAAATGAAATTAAATAAATTATTAACGGACAAATGAGGTGAGGTGAGGTGAGTATCTTTGCTAATATCAACATACCTGAGAAATGAGTGCATCATCGTAGTCAGTATTGTAACTAATAGATGGCTGCTCGTATTCCTGCTGTTGTTGTTGTTGCTGTTGTTGCTGGTGCTGTTGCTGCTGCTGCTGTTGGTGTTGTGTTTTGCTAATATAAGTCTCTCGCATTGGCACGGGAGATGGCGTTGTAATAACTTCCGGACGATATGTGGATTGTATAATAGTTTGTGGCTTACCACGAGACTGAGTATTACCAGATGAACCACTACCAGTGGTGGTGTATTGATTTTGTTGCTGGCGATGTTGCTGTTGTTGCTGATGTTGCTGTTGTTGCTGTTGCTGTTGCTGTTGTTGATTGCTATATTCAATATCTCTATATAGATCAACATCATCATCATAAAGTGAATAATATGAATCATAAGGTAATGGCTCATATGACTGTTGTGATGGAGGTGATTGTTGTACATGGTGTTGTTGTTGTTGTTGTTGATGTTGTTGTTGTTGATTCGATGATGTATTATAATAGTTACGTGTATTCTGTTCGGCAACTGGTTTTTGTCGTTGTTGAACGAAAATGTTGTTAGGTGATTGTGAGCTAGTTTCAACCCTGAACGAAACAATGATGAAAGGAAGAAGAAATAGAAAGAGAAAGAAAATAAAAGGATGTAAGTACATAAATAATTACAACTAATAACATTTTTAATTACAATCGGGGCGATTCTGGCCACTTTAGTTAACAGAATTCTTTAAGTTGGTATTCTGGGCACAAGTATGTTCGAATCTGAGCATGTTTACTTTTGATTGAGTTGGTTAAACTCGTATAGAAATTCAAATTATCTGGTTTTACTTCATCTTCATTATCCATGTCTACTTTAATCAAAAGTAACTCTAATTTCTTTGGAACAAATTTTTTAATAATTCATACATAGCACTTTCATTTTGATTTTAATTTTAAACATATAAAAATTTCTTAACACGAATTTCTACAGCTTTAAATTCCAGATGTCAAAATTTAGACAAGCAAACCAATTCGCACAGCCTAATATATTGGAAACTAATTAGAACCTTTCCAATGAAATTCCAATGAATTAGATTTAGAATTAGAATGGTTTCGCACACGCCATAAGTCGACGAATTTCGGTAACAGATTTTTAACAGAGAACCTGTTAACTTTTGCCACCAGAATACCGATTTCTATCGTACACGGAATGTCAAATGAACAGAATCTGTTACGTGCACCAGATCAGAATTGCCCCGAATATTATACTAACTACAACAAAAATAACAAAATTAAGAAGAAAATAGAAAATTAATTCACATTCAGATTAGAATAAATAAAATGATGAAAAGTCGTTAATTTTCAAAATCACTAAATTACTAATAGTAAGTTAATGAAGTATAACAGTCCATGAGTTAGTAGCTGTTCTAAATGTGATGTAGTAGTTGTACATGTGGTTGGGTGTGTAACACTCGCATGTAAAACGAACAAAATGGTTCAGGCTACGGCACACAGTAACATATGATAGTAGTACCTACTAGTGGTAATAAAAGAAAGAGACAAACCAATGTGATGGGGGAAAGGGAATTTTCTTTTTTTTTCTATCACAGGACACTCTTTGATATGGTACAGGTACTAGTCTGTACAGGTGAGTTTGTAACGTTTACCTGTTGGCGAAATTTTCATCTAATTCGACATGATGTTGATCTTGTTCTAACGCGGTGTACGGTTTACTGGTTGCCTTATTTGACTTCCACTTCAAATGGCCACGATATGGACGAATTGTGTATTTAGTTCGTGTTGTTGACGTTGATGTCGTTGTTGTTGTTGTCGTTGGTGTTGTCATGTGTGTTTTTGGTGTTGTCATGTTTATAGTATTTGATATGATGGCAATTGTTGATTTCAATATGGCATTACTGTCGTCGTGTTTGGATGGTTTGCGTCTTGGATTATTTGATTTTAACACATCGTTAGGAGGTTTTAGTGATGTGAACGTACTAAATATGTCAGTTGGGAAATTAATAACCGATGGAATGTTGTTATTGTTATGATCGTGATCATGATCATGATCGTGATGATTATGATGGTAGTGTGACATGTAGTTTGGTTTACGTGTAGTCGTTATTTCTACAAATGATGGATGGTGGTTCTTATAGTCGTGATTTAAGGATACTGACGTTGCTGCGATCGTTGTCGTTGGTACGAATCGGTGTTGGGGTCGTTTTGGAGCCATTGTCTCCGATTTCGGCATGTACGGTGGCTTTTCGGATGGCGGTTGTATGTGGTAGTCGTCGTTATTGTTGCCCGAGTCGTCCTCATCGTCATAGTAGTAGTCGTAGTCCTCGTCTCCAGCTGAAGTGCTGGGTGGGATTTGTGTGTCTGTGGTTTGTACCTTTTTCGGGATACTCTTAATGAAACTATCGTATCCACGAACTGGCTTCCGAGTTGTTGCTATTGTTGTTGTTGTTGTTCTTGCTGTGGTTGTTGTTCTTGAAGTAGTAGGTCTCCTTGTTGTCGTGGTTGTTGTCGTTGAGGGTCTCCGAGGAGTGCTCAGTTCAACATAAGTTCGATTATCACGGTTGGAATTCTTGAACTGCGCCAGATGTGAGTCACGGAATCCCGCCACAAATCTGTCAAAGTCAATATTGCCAATTGTGACAACGTCTTGTGATTCAGTAGAGGGTTTCCTTGTCGTCGTGACAATGCTGACTTTGTAAGGACTCTGAGTAGTTACTATAGATTTATATGGCTTTATTGTCGAAGTACTGCCAAAGTATCCTGGACTAACTCTGACGTCCTCCTCCTTCGGGTAAGGACTCACATTTGTAGCTATTTCAAAACGGAACACTGGCTTTGGTGTGCTGTGGTTTGGTGGCACTGTGGTCGGGATTTCCTGGGTGGTCGTGTAGTAGTTTTTCATTTTCTTGTTCTGCTCCAAGTTGTAAGCGAAATAGTTGCTCTCCGTGGTCGTTTGCGGCACGAATCCTGACTCTATTGTGTACTTGGCAACCACTTTGTTGGGATGTTGTATTGGTGCTGAAGTTGTATACGTTTTGTGACTATTATCGTTATAATTGTGGTTGGTAAAGAAACTTCCTCCTGTGCCGAACGACACAAAATGGTTCCTCCCAGCAACATTTTCTTCTGTTGCACTCGGGAAACGACCTGAATTGACAAAGTGTGGACCGTTGTTGGTCTTGTAGCCGTTATTCGTGGTGGTGCTGCTGTCTAGATGGAAGTACGAAAAATTGTCTGGCAAACTCTGCTCCCTTTGAGGTGGCGGTCGAAGACTGTTTTGTTGTTTGACCGATTTTAATGCATCCAAGATAAACGGCAACACGATTCCTGGTGGGGATGAGGTCGGATATGCCTTGGATCCTCCTGAACTGTGGCTTGACTGACTAACGAAATTGTACCCGGCTATGGGTTTGAAGTCGTTGTTGTTCCTGTCACTTGTAAACGACTGATCCCTGAAGAACTTCTGACTGTTCTTGGTGTACACATTGGCATCATTCTTGAAAAACTGGCCAGACCCGGCTATTGGTGGCGTAAGGAACGGATTGAACTGAACACTGGGCTGGAACTGATTTGCTTCAATTTGTGACGATGGTCTGAAGTTTCTTTTCGAATGTTGCCAGGGAGATACATGAGGAAAATGATTCTGAGCTCTCAATTGACGTGGGGCTCGCAGGAACTCTGCATTTGGTTCGTTCTGTTCCGTTTCGGCAAATTCTGTTTCTGTTGGGTTTTGTGTCGCATTCACTGTCGTCAAGTCGCGTCTCTTTCTGTCATGATTCGAGCAGTCCAATGTACTTTCGTCAAGATTGTTGTCAATGTCACTAAATTGATTGAATTCTCTTTTATATGATGACGGTAATACTGCAGACTTAAGTCAATGTTTCGATTGAAATTTTACAAAACATTTCTTACCTGTACTGGTTGATTCCGCCACCAAAAGCGTATGAACCGACCTTTCCGTGGTTAGGAAGGGCGTTCAAATTCGCTTGATGGAGAATACCGTCACGATCGCGTTGGACTTGTCCCACAGTGCTTGGTTGACCCCGATAGACTCTCTGCTGTCTGTCGTTTTCCTCTTCTTCGGCTGGAGGCAGAGTGTCGTGTGCTTCGGCGTAAAGCTACAAATGACAGGAATTCGAAAATATTTTGGTGCTGGACTGTAATTGTCGATAGTTACCTTGGCGATATCCTCTTGGGAATCTAGCAGTGGTTTAGGTTGTCCCCTTGATGTGATGATTGGATTCGGAGCAACCCTTAGCTCTGGAGGGGGTGGCAGGGACTGCAACTGGGTTTGAAGGATTGGGTGTTGTCTGTGGATTTGCTGCCGTGATTGCGTAGGTTGTTGTCTCGACTGTGGCGCTTCTTGTTGTCTGGATGATACTGATGAGAATCGAACACGTTGTGGCACTTGGAGCTGCGACTGTTTGGGCTGAGACGTCCGGGACGAATAGTCCCGCCCAGACGAGGACGATGATCCTGATCCAGTTGATGATATTGAACTAACTTCAGCTACTTCACAGCCGACATTGCGTGGCCAGTCGCATGTTTGCAGCTCATGACTGTACATCAGACCACCTGTACAACTCTCTAGCAGTGCTCCACCAAACACACACACATAGTACTGTGTGCAGTCTGTTGGATGTGGATAGTAGCCGAATTCCTCCGGACAATCGAAGTCCACTCCATTTGATGATTTTGAATTGATTCCGAACGAGGACGAGCTGGTGATTCTTGAGGATCTCTTTGATTGAGCTGTGATTTGTTCTAGAATAGAATAAAAATTTTAATTAGTACAAATAGAACAGTCTTCATAAAGTATAACATCTGCTAGAAAAACAACAGTGGCGCACGACAACTCATTCTGAGATGAATCAAATGAGGAATACGACAGCACGGGAACTAGTGACCATAACCCTGACATTTTGCATAAAAGTCTAAGCAACGTAATGTCGGTGATCTTCACAAGAACAGATAGCCGACAAATGAATGATATATGTGACACACAGATGTCACAAGGTGCATCGGATACATGATATCAAACAAAATTGATTTCTCATTACTCGATATCGATGTCATGGCTTTGTTCTTGGATGAATTGTCTGTGATGAAGTGCTAACAACAACAGTGAGTGTTTGTTCAAAACGGCGGAAAGTCGTTAAAGAACATAATTTTCTGTCCAATTGAACAGGAATTGTTTGCATGAAATCCGAGTTTAATGTGTAAAATGTCGCGGTGTGTAGTCAAAGTCGGCCATTAACCGCTGTGACGACACCTTGCAATGATCGCACTCATCGACAACAACGACGACCCATAGTGGATATTGCACAACATTTAACATTAAAACTTTATCGAATAGTTTTCAAATGTTATTCGAAACTCCCGGTACACCTCTTCGTGGTGTACATATGCCGGCAAATGGCGCAAAAGTGATGATGCTTTTTACGAGACCGCAATGTGGTTCCCAAGCTATCAGCAATTGATCGCAGCATTGAAACGAGGAATCTCTCAAATGCTGTTGTGGTATTTGGTTATTGGAATTTTGCATTTTAAATTGATTATTGAAAATCACATCTTTTCAATAAAACGTTTACCTGTGACCTTAGGAAGAAGTTGTATCTGGAAAATTGTATCTTTTCAACAAACAAACGAACACAGCATGACGTATGGTGGATGGTTCGTGGTGACCTACACTCCTTAGAAGAAGAATAGATGTCGCGCTACCTGTTGTTGTGTTCATTCTGCCACAATTACACTCCTTAGTGATTTTGTGGTTAAGGTTAATTGCCAATCAGTGACACATATTTCACTTTCCTGCTCTGGTCAGCTTCTAATAAATCACATGGACAGACATGCAGGACGTCACTTTTGCTATACGCAGTGAAATATGTTTCAATCTCGAGATTGGCGTTTTTGTACTTTCTCAAGCGATAGTTGTGAGAGAATTCCATGTGACGTCATGGAGGGGAAATGAGCTTGAGATTGAAAAATGTTAATCGACAAATTTCGCTTGAAAAATTCTGTCACAACTGTCACAGTTGTTACTCAAAAGCGTTTATTTACAACTTGAGTAACAGAGTGAACTCCTCATTTTTCTTCGAGTCAAGTCTAGTAAAATCTAGTAACTTCGAAAAGTACGTGAAGAGACCTATATTGAGCTTTTGTTGTTCCAGTAAGGTAAAGGACCTGTTTACCTAATAAGCAACATCAATTTGGTGGGGTCATGCAGATCTACTGTTCTGTCTAGAGAGAAGCATAGATGTAGGAAGTCTTTGAAATTTACATCTATCACACGGAGAGATGGCGCTGATTACATGGTAGCTCATATCAGTTATCTGTTTGCCTCCAATTTGTAACGGTTTATCATGATTTAAATTTTAGTCGAATGATATATGGACGTTATGACAGATTTCAGTTAAGTTTCCAAAGACTTTGTCACTATTTCGGTGATTTGAAAGTGATGTTTTCGGTTGAATGATGAATTGTTATAATAAAATCGAAAAGATACCGCTATTGTACCTCCAACAGAGTAGATTACATCATAATAAGATAAGAAAATTGGCAAACAAAATGGAAGTGATATTGGGTTACTATCATTTTTCGAGGAGTATCGATTCACTTGTTTGTGCCACAGCCGAAACCATGATAATTCAAATGAAAATGTCGTAATACCAATGAGATTAACCAATTTTCGTCCGATAAAACTACACAATAATCCGATGATTTAAAATTTTAATAAAATATCAAAAGGGCGGCGTCTACGTTTTGACGGCGCATCATAAAAATTTGATTTATTGAATAAATTTGCAACAAAAAACTTTAATAATTATATGTGGTTTTTGTAAATATTTGCGGGTTTGTTGATTAAATTTGTTTATATTACACTTTGAAAAAACCCTTTTACTGATGCGAATCAAATAAAAGTATCAATTACACCCGAGAACTGCCGAATTATGCAAGAAAAGTCGATTGCATTTTAATTACTTCGACACCTGAGGCGGCCATTTTGCGGATGGAAATGTTTCTTCAAATGCCAAACAATGAGAAATGAATGAAAGTCAAATTTTTCGATTTATTTCGTAATTTTTGGTGGGGGAAAGGTTAGAAAAATGTTTGTATAATATGTGAATAATAGTTTTAATGGGTTTTAAGGCGACAAGAACGAAATCGAAAGTGCATGACGTGGACAAAAGCACCATCTAGTGGCTGTGGGCTGAACTGCATTGACATTCGAACTCGAACCAAATCAATTTGTCACGTTTCGAATTTGAAATAATTAAATGAATCGTGCTTAATAAGTTCAAGTAATTTTTATGAATTTATTGAGTAATTTTTTATTTTGTTTCAAAGAACTTTTTCATGAACTAGAAAACGCGAGGGCGTTTCGTTGCGCCTTTGAACTTTTGCCATTTTTATGAGGTAACATTTGGCAGTCTTTTGTACTATTTGTACACAATAACAAGGAAACGTTTCGTGTGGCCTTTATAAAAACATTTTCAAGGCGGAAGTTGACTTTCTAGGTTTTGGCTTCTTATTATCGAGGAAGGGACAAAAAATCACTTTCACGTTGACGTTGGGATGTGAACCGTTGTGGAAATGACAGTCAAACCGTTGTGGAAATTCATACTAGGTGCTGTCACTGAGAGTACTACCTCAAAAGCCTAAGAAACGTCTTCGACTCCATGTGCAATGCGTCTCAATTAGCAGTTGCGTTTGATTCCATGAAAATTCAAAATTCAGGTTTTTTCAAAATTTACACAACTTCAACTGCACTTTAAAAATAATTTTCATAATTTCGTATTTTCCTTGCCGCCATTTTTATCTATTCGAGTAATTAGTTATTACCACTTTATTCGTTAACTTTAGCTTTTCAAAGTGATTAGGAAAGTTTTGCGTGCTTTAATAAAATAATGAAATTTATTAGAATTACATCATGGCTAGTAATCGAAGTTTTTCGATGGGTTTAACGCAATGCCGAACATTTTTAATTCAAAATGTTGATATTCGTGTTTTGAAAAATTTCGTAAATCAAATTTTCTGGAAATTAATTGCAAATTTTCATCACTTCATGATTTGTGCGAACAAGTGCAAGGCGATCTTGTCGATGTTGACAGCAACATGATGTTTAGAATTGTCACAAGCAACATGATATAACTGCATCTAAGGCATCCCTGGGGCATCTACTAACAACATCTACTCGGCACTCTACTCGGTGTTGTGCGGCAAGTGATCGTGGGACATGATCGTGGGAATACTGGCAGTGATCCTCATTTTTCCTCATGTACCTGCATCCTTGGTTACGTCCTTACAATATTGATAGTAAGACATGAGAGAAATTGTTTTTGCTCGTTCAGTAGATCAGTGGTAAGAGCATCTGCTCGGCAATCAGAAATTCGAGCTCGAGTTTAGGGTGCCATGCAACAAGTGATCATGAGACATGAAGAAGAAAGAAAGCATTCGGAAGATCCTCAATTTTCCTCCTGTAACTGGAGTCTTTCAAAACTGGTTAGACCATATTTGCGGGTAGTAGACCCTCACATCGCCGTGGAATCGTGTTTTGAATGGTAATTGAATAGTTTTCACCAACCAATTGTGTGGAATATAAAAACAATTCGGGTTTAAATCAAATATGATAAAATGAAATATGATCGATCGAAAACGAATTGAAGAATAATTTAATCAAAATTTGCATTGATTTATACACAAGAAACAGTTTCAGCTCGTAAACGTCAAGTACAGCTACAGAATGCAAACTAACAAGCTATTAAGTAAAAGTTATTCATTTAAATTCCATTTTAATCCTTTTGGAACAGTTTAAATCGTTAAGTCAAGTAAATTATACAATCGTTAAGTAGTTATTGCTGTTCTCCATCGATTTATCATGCATTTATTTATACAAAATGAAAATAATATGAACTAAACTTGATTCAAGTACTCGTAAATAAGAATGTAAATTTTCCAGTTCAATCAATTCTCAATTCCGGATTGTGAAATAAATTTTTCTTCGAGTAAATAATTTTAATGATTTATAGCCCAAATGCTAGAAGCTATAAGATAAACTATTGCTGGTTTTATGTTGAGTTATCTAGTCTTGTTTGCCAACTATTAGCCAACTGGTTTACATATTAAAAAGATTTTTTTTTTTAAGGCAAGGACGGTCACTTCGGGTTAATTAGACCTAAGGAAGTTACATTGCAACTACAACTTCCGTGGGCTTACAAAACTTCAAGCTCAAGTGGGTTTACTGCTTACCTCCTGCTCTGTAAAGGTCAGTCTTGTTTTTCTTGTACTAATTATTTGAAAAAATAGTTTCACTAAATCAAAACGTTTTGAAAACCACCTTCAATGGAGTCGTATGATTAATTTATTACAAGAAAAACAATTGGAAAAATCTAAAGAAAATTGTCGTTAAACATTTTGAAGGTAAGTGTTCCAAAGGAAAATTTTAACTAGTGACCGAGAGATGGCTGAAGTATGAAGATATGTGTGACTTTCTCAATTCTGCTGTTTTGAAGTTAGTGCCGGTGGGTGCCGTCAACAACCCTCTCTCAAATCAGATTGGATGTGTCATTTGTCTTATGGTAGGGTAAGTTTTAGTGTCGTGTGCATCAATTTGCCGCAGTTCTGTGAGGGAGGCGTTGGTGGACTGGTCCATTTTTTCCCTGTGTATGTCGTCGTTCCGTATGTACCACGGAATGACGAAGATTTTCCGAAGGGCAATATTTTGTTGTGGCAGAGAAACACACTAGTCTTATCAGTTGTTGCTGACACATATGAAGAATAAGACGTACACAATCCGTTCCATTCTAAATCGTTAAATATCAATGGGAGAATAATAATTGTAATTGAAATGATTGACGCCACATGGCGCAAATTATTTATATCACCAATTAAGTGACAAAAATAAATTGAAAATTCACTAAAGTGTTGGTGGTATAACCGAGAAACGTGACTTTTACAACGGATTTATTGAAAAACTTTTGAATTTTGAAGTGCAATTATTATGTTAATTCCCAGTTTTGTAATTATTGTTATTACGGAACACGAACTAAAAGTGATACAAAAGTTTTGTCTTTTCCCTGTATCCGCAACAACTCAAGGACTTTCCTGATTTAACTATGGAATATCTCCTTCAGTTAATCTCTAAAGTTACTATAACTTTTGACATAATAACATAAACCTCAAGTCTAGCACAACGTGATTATTATTTTTCTTACTTTTGTTGTAGACAGAACTCGCCCACAAAATGTTTCCATTCAAATTCCAAATCGGTCCACATTGAACTTATTCAACCTACATTTTCTGTAGATCTACAAAGTCGTAGATTCATAGATTGCGCATATTGCCATTTGCTGTTGGATGCAAATTGTCTACTCTAATAAGGTACCACTATTATTATATTCGAAATAGGTTGGGGCGTACTTATTGTTTTGCAATTTTAAACAATTTTCCTCCATTTTTATATGGTAATATTATTGTTGAAATCATTTTTAAGTTCATATTTACTTAACGTACTTTTCTGAAAAATTTTCAGTAAAATAACCAAAAATCATTCATGGAGTACGCACGATCATTAACTAAAATTTATGCTCTGAAAAGCACGTGTTCGTTTTTATTTTTGTTTTTGTAAAATTGTACTTTCGTTTCACCTCAAAACCCAGAAGAAGAATGCAACAATGCCTAACCAGTCAATTCCAATTAGATTACATAACGTGCTACGGAGAATTTCCAGCATCAGATCAGAAGATGCTGTCAAGTCAGGTGGGTTGGTCTGGTGGAAGAAGAACGGCCAGATCTTGGAAGTAGGCTAACGGACCGAAGATCATGTGAAGAAGATTCAACGAAAACAAGCCACGAGCCCTCGAGATGAGTCGAACACTCATTACACAGTTATTGTCTTTGAGATAAGGTAACCCTACACCTGGTGCCTGGTGCCTCATGCTCGACATCAATTCAAAGCATTCAGATGACGTCCAAGTTCTCATGAAAGTGAAACTCGGTGGGGTTTGATGGCGTTGACCTCGTCATTCAAGAATTTTTCGTAAATTGATACGAATTCGTGTGAATGCAAATCATTTCATTTTGTTCGAGACAAAGAAACAACCTCAAGTATCACATTGTTCTGTTTTTATATATTATAGAGATATTGATTTCAATGTTACATTGTTACGATTGAATCTTTCAGTTCGTTCATTTTCAATTAATTAAAGGGAGACGAATGAAACGAGGACATTTTCCTTATCAAATGTCACTCTTTTTCGTCAAGAACCAACATGAGTCAATCAAACGACGACATTAGAAGTTCAACTTTTTACGGATCGGAAAAATTCTCGGCATCTTCTCTTTGTGCAGATCTTCGTATATTTCCTCAAATATTTCGACAGATTAACGACGAGTAAATTCGACAAGTGCAAGTTCAGGCTCTTATTTTAGGGAATAGGGAGTGCAACAAGTTCGAGTTCAATTAGTGAAAAATGAAAATCTCTAAACCGAAAATTCGATTTATCATTGAATTTCATGAGAAAATTAAAACCGGAAAAATTATGTTTTCCAAGTAATTCCGACTTCCGGTCATTTCCAATTACGGGCGTAACAAAAAAGGCCACGTGTCAAACAACTTCCGAGTTATTTGAGATTGGTTCCACCTCAGAAGTGAGCACGATTTTTTTGATTTGACTTTTAACAACTCAATTTTGACATGTGGTCGAAAATTATTTAACAAATTCGAATCAACGTTCAACAATTTTGATATTTATTGATGAATTTTTTGTGGATTAATTCGAATTTTTGAATATCCACATTTTTTGTATGATTGTTTCGTGTTATTTACAATCTTAATCCGTTTGATTGAGCCAATTAAAATGATGACACGGCTATTAATAAAGATTTTTAAATTTCTTGATTTATTTTCTTATAATTGACGCTATTTTTTTAGAGGTATTTTGTGAATTGTGAACGAGAAAGATTTATTTATTTCAATGCAATCGTTAGGAAATGCAACATATATCATTTTGAACGCAATACCGTCAAACTTAAATGTCATGCAGTGCTTCTGAAACTTTCAGTAATAATTATCTGATTGTGTTTGAAATGATAGGTTATTAAACTTATTAATTACTTAAGTAATAACCACTCCTCTAATCAAAACAGAGATAAGAAAATGAAAACGAGTAAATTACGCAAAATTGAGAGATAAATTTGTGAATGAAAGCGAATAAAACAATTAACGACTTAATTAGAATTTTTTATTCATCAACTCATCGTTTTCCTGTAATAAATAACCATAAAAAGAGATTTTTTCCCAATCCACATCCATTTCAGATCGCTATCGTCGTGAAGTTAATTGATTGATTATAAAAATCCTCTTATTAACTTTTTCACTTTACATAATTACCACCTGAACTGTTAAATCCACTTGATGCGGTGTCCAACGCGGTTTGGCTAAACGAAACCAGTTGAATGAGCGGCAGAGATGTTATGCAAATCACGTTGAAATTAGTCCAAATTAAGTTTTTATCAGGAAAATTTAAAAACATTTTGATTTCTGTGATTTACAAGGTTTTCGCAATTTTCAGTCATAAGTCATTCCACTGTGACGTTGAAATTAATTTGCAAGTGTTAATGAAATAATTATGATATTAATTTTATTTTAAGAAAAATCCCTTCGAAAATTTGATGAGATGAAACTGAGAACTCATTAAGAATCATTTGCAACATAGCTTTTATTGAGAAGCTTTTGCTTCAGCTTTCATAAAACTCGAGAAGCTTTGAAGAGCTTTTTCAAAATTTCATTGGATTTCGTATGAAATGAATTGAGGTGAGAATATCTGATCGGCTTAAGAATGAAATCACCTTCATGCGATAAAAAGTTTTGAAATTTTAGAAGGTGGCTCGAATAACATTCGCCCGTGGACTTTAATTAAGTTTATTTGCGAATTTTATATGCACGAATGGTGGCCAGAACAAAAACAGTAAATGGACCAAGAACAAAGTATCCATTAAAAACCACCGATACATGGTAAATGAGTAAATGAACAAAAGTAATTGAAAAAGAAAATGCAAGAAAAAATATAGTGGACCTTTGCATTCGGCAATTTATCAAACCGCCCCGTCTGAGGTCAATTGTTTTTCATGCCAATCTATTGCGAAACTTTTCTGAATGATTTTCCGAACAATGATCAATACCACATGGTTCAGGTGAACCAAAGACGGTAAGATGACGCTCACCGATAGGAGAATGTCTGAACTGGGTGGGTTTTGTGGAAATTGTATAGAAGTACCTATAAAAAGTAACATGAAATAAAACAAAATCCGATCGATAGTTACCTTTTTTATTGAAAGACATTAAAAGTCAGATCTTTAACGGCCACAAAAATGCATGAATGGACAAACTGCGAGATGGTAATAAGATCTTTCCCTGCACTTTACTTTCAGTTACATTGGTACGTTTCCAATCGGGTCAGTTTGAAATTGAGTGCGGAAATCTTGAAAAATTCCGAGTTCTAAGAACAATCAACAATTGAATGTCGGCAAAATATTGTTTTCATTTCAATTTATTTGTTAAGTGAAAAATTCGCAAATTTCTTTAAACTTTATGTTTCAAAGTAATTTAATTGTTTCATGCAAGCACCCGCTATAAGCAAAGTGCATCCTTACGACCATTCCATGTAATCGTAAGACATGAGAAGGAATGAAAGCATTCACGCACAAGTTAGCATTGGTTAGAGCATTTGCCTCTCAAGCAGCAAGCGTTACTTGCGTCCGTCAAACACAACGACCGAGTTCGAAGTTGAGTCCAGCCTCGACGCACACTTTTCCTCATGACATGTGCTGATCACAATTTCATCCCTGAAATTTTAATGGGATATTCCCGCATTTCTGGTGTTATCAACCCGTTTTTATTAGTAATATGGAAAAAGCTCCAGAAATTTATAAATTTTCAATTTCCCAACAAATTGCGGGTTTTCCAATTCACATCAAGTGACATTTTCACTTTTCGAAACTGACCTTCGCCGAAGTGGTGCAACGGACAAACGTGGTGATTCAAACGATAAAAATTTTTATATAAAATTCAAGTGAAGAAAATTGAAAATTTTCATTGATCACAAGTAGATATGTATATACTACAGCGATTTTCATAAACTTCTCATCAGCATATTCCAAATTTGCACGGCAAAATCATTCGGAAAAGGCCAAATCGGAATGAAAGTCATTTGAAATCACCTGCAATTTTATGTTGGAGCAATAGAAGTGTGGCTAAAACGTGACCAGGTAAAACCTGCAATTGGGTGTTGCACATTTAGTGACATGCATGAATTTTATAGATTGTCAAATCAATTTCGGTAGAAGGAAATTGTTTAAATTGGCGTCTGTGATATTCAAGAGAAGGTAAATGGTTTACTGGACAATCTCCAATTGAATCTGGGCTACTTGTGGACTCGTAAATTCGCCTTGTTTTATGTCAAACATGATCTACTAGAACTGGTCTACAAAACATGCGCCACAATCGTTTCTCTTGACATTTGACTTGGACCAGGCGGTGCAGGCACTAAATTGTCTCCAAGTGGAGTGTTTCCCTTTCCAAAAATACGATCTTCTGGTGACATAGCACCGCTGTATGATGACAAATGGCAGGAGTGATCACTCACAAACTTGACACAAAGAAGCAGGAACTGTCAGTGTGACAGTGATTGTTCAAAAAATTCTAAAAATTGTGGAAAATGAATTGCAATTAACAAAAAATGAGTTTGCTAAAAATCTTAATTTTTAACAATTTATTTCAGTCAAAGCGCGTCCATGACCGCCATTTTGTGTTTTGAGGTTATGCGACAGAATTTTGACATTTAACGGTCCCCGATGCATTTGTCCACTTTGCAGCCATGAAATACAAATAAAATTAACAAAATTAACGTGATTAATTAATGAAAAACAAAGAAATGAGGAGTTTGTGCAGTGTGGTCGATTGGCTGGAAATGTCAAACTTTGACAGATCATCTGTCGATTTGCCACTTGTTCAATGAAGTGTGAAATTGATGAGAATTTTATTGTAGAAAACAACTTCAGGGTAGTGCCCCTAAAACCCGTGGAAATCTGTGGACACAAAATGCGTGTCTCCGTAACCCGCGTACGTGTGCTTTGATCTTTCTCAATATGGAAGTGTTCCATTTTATTTACAGCACAATTATTGGAATCCATCAAAGCCGATCGATCGGAAATCTCCCAATTAAGGCGATCCAATCGAAATTCCATCGGTTCTATCCAGTCGGTGACTTCAAAACCGATCGGAGCGTTATCTTACTAACTTCACTCGATTCGCCATTTCGTATTCAATCCTGTTTTTGAGTTATGACCCGAACCACGAATCATTGTTGATGGATTCTAGTACACCTTGAGTGTGGTGGGTGCGCTAAGGCTTCCCAAAACCAGCGACATAAAGTTGAATACCTCGAAAACCGCTGAAATGAGTGATCGAACTGGCCCAAGACGTGACACGGTGATTGATTGATGGAGAATTTTTGGAACAAGTGTCGCCACAATTTCAAGGAAAACTTCAGTTTCCTGGAGTTACACTGTACAAATACAACTTGTTATCTCTTTTCATGTTGACAGCAACAATGTTGATGAATAGAATCGATCGTGACTAGTGGAAATCGAGGAAAATCGCTGCAAATTGTAGCGAAGTAAATGTGCTACCGATCGATCAATGGATAATGATCGATAATCATTCCAACCGCGTTAATTGTTGCAACAAAGTTTTGTTGCGCTTCATCATCATCACCATGATCATCATGATCTTCTTCTTATTCAGGGTGACTCGTCATTTTGATTTTGACGGTCAATGTTAGGTCAACTTGTTGATAGACCAACCGAGTCTGTAATTGGTTCGACCTGAAATGAAATGCTGAATTCCATCACGATGAAGATATATTGTACGAAGAGGATTGTTGATCTTACCAAGGAGAGTCAAGTATAATTGACAGTCATCTATCAGAGTGTGCTTATGGAAAATCTCAAGATTGCTCAATTTACTAATTGACCGCTCATTTGAATATTTAAGTCAAATTCAGGTTATACTTAATAATGTGCATTGCTTCCCTAATTATGAAGTGAAAGTCAGCTTCACCCGGAATTTGATGAATTAATTCGAATGACGTGATCAATTGATCTTGTCTATGTCAAGGTCTAGTGAATATCATCGAAAATATAATTTCGAAAACTTTAATTAATTCATATTGTACAGTGGAAAACCGATTAATATGTCAAACAATCAAAAGAAATCAAAAATATATATATTCTTCTTCCGCATTGTCAAGTTAAAAACTGTTTCACACGTGAAGAAAGTCGAATTGCAAAAGGGCCAGTTTCGTAATCAATTCGGTGTTCGAATAATAAATTCGAAAATTATAAGTGTTTTCAACTAAACAAACTTTCATTCTAATTATCAATTCGGGTTGCATAGGGCCTTGCATCGTAGATGGACAAACATGTTTCTTTTTTCACTTACACTTGTTGTCTGCGTTATGACGAAATTTTATGTTAATTAGGATTAACCAATTGCCTTGAGAATAATAATCACGTTTCGTAAATATTTTTCTACTCTCTTTGTAATTCTCTGTGCCCAGTGATTATCCCTTTATCTGATTTGTCATTCAGTTCTCACACTCCATACGTCAAGCTCACACACTTTCCTGAAAGATCATCTCTGTGATGTGACGTGCAGTGGTTGCATTGCATTGACATGTGACAGAAAGAGGAAAAGGGAAATGTCACAACACTTGAGGGGAAATTTTAGTGAGAGTCCGTATAAGTTGGTACGAGAAAAACGTTCAGTCTCCGTCTGTACGTTGTACTGAGTGCATTCTAGTATTTCCATGTACAGTGGTACCTCGAGATACGAGTTTAATTCGTTCCGTAACCTTGCTCGCATCTCAAAGCGAGGTAAACAAGGATACTGGGGGATGCGTGGGATAATGCGAGAGGAAGCCAGCAGTTCGCCGTATCTATTTAATTTTTGACAATTGAAATTTCACTGGAGTTTCAAATATCCTCATGATAATATCAAAGGAAATGAATTAATTTGTTGCTCGTAACAACGATGAACGCTGAAACAACTCTGTCGTACGTTTGCCATTACAGCAATTAATTAGTACTGCTGCTCCAACTAAACAAGGTAATATGAAACAACTGAACGATCTCATTAGCTATCATGCATCTACGTCGTTATGGCTTGTTGCACTACGTTGGCAGTATGTGTACTCCTACTAATCACAAACGACGACATTTGTCTGACATTAACACCTGAAGTACATTTCACTCGGTCCCGTGCCATTCACTCGAGCAACTTCCGCAACTCCCTCACCACTACAATTGGGAATGAAAGTGCACTTTCTGTGCTGCATATTTTCAAGGTTCGTTTTCATTATGAAATGCATCGAATTTATCAAATTCGCCAACATTCGATTGTTTATCACATTCACTTTCAAAATGTTTGTTAGATAAAATACAAAATGGCAGATTCAGGAAGTCGAAATGTGCATCGACATGGAAATATAAATTTCCTCGAGTGATTAAGATCAGATCTGATGCTATTTGGAGATTGAATTTTAATTAATTCTGTTCAACCATACGTGGTGAAGCTTTTGATTCTTCATGGAAGGAGTTTTAAGGAGTTATGCGCCCTCCAAAGATTAATCTCTGATCAAAGAACGATTTGAGACTTGCTGAATCATAAAGAGAACAGTCAAGTGGATGATAGTGCTTCTAAATTTGATTTATGGCTGAAGCCACGACATAAATGCGGATTTAATGGGACTCCATCGTGGAATCTTGAAAAATGATTCGTTGTAATTGATCCAGGTCATGAAGAATAACAATCTAAGTATCACTGGTGCTCTTAATCACCTCACGTCCAGCAGTTAAGAATAGTCCCTAATGAGGTAACAGTATTCAAGTGGTGAGTAAACGTTTTGACAGCTTAGCACGAGCTAAGCTTAGTCGACATCTGAACTGCACTATGATTAACTAATGCGAGACCTTTGAGACCTTCTGATGTAATCCAGCACTACAGATACATAATACCTTAATAACTTCTGACACAACACCGACATTTTATTTTATTTCTTTTTATTTTTAATTCCATTTTGGGTCAACAGATCGTTCAGTTTTGTTAGCGCAAATTAAAACAAACTTCAGTTCGCAGATGGACATACCACTTGACCAAATGCCCTCAAGTAATCCATGGAGTTTCGCTTGTCATTTCGACAGATTGGCGGAGAGTGTGATCTGCTATTTTGAAATGAAATGTGATACCCACTTTGAGGATAGAAGAAAAAGTAACACTTACAAAATCACGAAAATGAACAAGCGAACACACGAAGGAGAAAAATTTGCGAAGAACAAAGTGAGAAAGGAATGTTCTGGTGTGTTATGTCATGTTGAATGACGGAAGCGAGTTCAGGACAAAGAGAATATCCCGAAATTTATTTCTTCATTGAACATGTACCACTGCAACATGGAATTGTTGTTGAATTCAATTGCAAATCGATTACATTGTCGCCATATTGTAATTGAAAGGAATTCGATCGAATTTTCGCTGAATTGATGACTCACTCGATCGACAAATATGGCGTACGAACATGATTTTCGTTGTATTCCACTAGAACTTCCTCATGGGCAGGTACAGATGGTGGTAGTGTCTCTTTATGTTGGATTTGAACTGACATTTTCATTAACAACTCGTTGGCAATTCGAATTCAATGTAATTTGGAATTTATGCAAGTAACTCCTCGTTTTGCAGGCTTGCCAACATGTAACCAATGGAATTCGCTACATTTTCAACAATGCAATAATTTGCAATTTAAAATGCCTTTTCTATGTTGAAATAATTTCTCACTCGACTCGTGCATTCGTTCTGTGGAATCGCCATTCGTTCTATTTTGTCTCAATGGAATTCTTTGGGTGTCCGCCATATTCTTGTCTTGCATCTGACAATCTCGAACATGGACACCTCACATACTCCACTTGACTTGATTTAGTTGAGGTCAACAAAAGGAAATTTTATTTCTGTTCTTTTTGTCATGGCGACGAGGTTATCTCGGACGCATATATCACCTGGTATTGTACCTTGGATTTATGATATCTCAATGCAAATTCAAAATAAAAAATATGTTTTCATTCATAAACAAATTCGACAACATGTGTCTACACTTTGTGGTGATTTGTATTCAACATGCTGCCAGTTCTGACGGGATGCTAAATTTCTCATGTTGTTTGTCTGGTTTTATTCCACAATTTATTCTTCCCATGAGCTATAACTAAATCCACTTCTGACATATGGCCAATGTACTCGTAGTACGAAATGGCGTGGATCCGGAACATGCTGAGAGTAGGCGAACAGGATTCGGTGAATCTCAAGCAACAACTCGATCTGACAATGTACCAAGTCCAATTGTTTATGCCATGATACCATGGTATCGGAACGAACTCTACATTGAAATTTAAGCAATTTGACAAGGATAATAACTTCTACCGAACAGAGATAAGCCATTGAACTTGAGATGGTGTGCAAAACAGGACAACTTCACATAATTCAGTTAGCAGATCTGATTTAGGATCTGTAGCAAATTACAGTTCTAGTTTATTGTATGGATATTTTAATGCTTACGTCATGAACTTGTGGAAATGATGCTGTGCGCACAGAAATAAAAAGTCGGCAAGTGCGAGTCGGACCCGCATAATGTCACACACTTTGTGAAAATTTGAATTGTCTGCCTATTATGGTTCAAGCGAAATAGTCCTGTGACAGACGGACGAACATCGAAGTCATATTAATAGGGTTCCGCTGCTCGGTACGAAACCCTCTGCAGAATCTACAGAAGCGCAATTGACCGTGACATTCTTCAGTCTTCACTTGTGTCGCTGTCGCAACAGAATTCTTAAACGAAAAATTCTTCAATTATCAAAAAACAAACAAAAATATTAAAAAAAAATGAACGTTAATTTTCGCAACGACCTTCAAAAATGACGAAACACGAAATGTTCACCTGATGTTTTCGATTAACTTCAACTTTGACCGATTTCTCAAGACTATTTTGAGATTTCTGTTGTATTTTTCAGGTGGTTTCATGTGGTTTTAATCGTTTTGTCTTGATAAGTACAAGATGTGACGTGGAAACATGAAAAAATTTAAATATTTTGAAATACCTGCGCACTACACAGGTCAGCATGTGGTCAGTGTTTTGATGAATCCGAGTGTTTTACAAGGGAACAATTCGAGGTGAACGCTTCTGGTGTTGCGTGAACACTATAAAACCGTGATTCAATTAGGGAATCACGATGAACAAGTGTAGATTTCAGATAAAATCTAAACAAGACGTTTGATGCTTCCCTAATGCATACAGTGTCGTGTGGGTGCAAGCCATGTTGAAGATATACTCTCGTAGATCGTCCAGAATCGATGTTGAGCAACTTGTTGTTGAATTGCGCAAGACAGGATATTGAAATTTCGAAAACAGTTGTAACACTAATAAGTAGATAACGAAATCTGTGCATTGTCAAATTTCCGGTATAAAGAACTGGACATTCGTTTCCACATCTGTGGCTGATAGAAACTACTGTAAGTCAACTCAGCTAGATCAGCTGTGAGTGAGAGCTTCCTTTCAGACCGAATTTGTATGGGAATCAGGGCTAGGCTGAAGCACGTGTGTATCATTGCAGGCGATCGGTTGTTTGATTGGATTAATGAACGAGACACAGAAGACAGAAGACTGTCCATTCTCCATGATGGACAGACATGATCACTTTCTACAATACCATCTGGCGTAGTCTAGTCTGGAATTTATTGCTTTTATTACCAAGTCGATCGGATTTATTGCGGGTCTGGCAAGCGTCCAGTAAAAGTTGAATCTTGTTTTGGAAAAAATGAACGTAACTGCCATGCCCTGAAACACGATCGATTTTGATTTGAGTTTGACACAATTCTGACAGATGAATCGATATTTCCTCGATGTTCAGATGTAAGTAGGTATCGATAAAAATGATTATTTGATGAATTATTAATAATAAAATCGCAGCGTCAAACGATCGCCATTTCAAAAGACGCGCAACTTCTTTACGTCATCAGCTCGTTTCGATGTCAAATCAAAATGGCTGCCTTACTGATCAATTGAAATGACTTGCATGAACAAGTCGTACATTAGAAATGGCGGTAGATTTTGAGGATTTTCGGCCGCCCGACATGTCAAATTTTGCGTTTTATTACGCAACCGTGAATCGTAATATGTTTTTCAAATCAAACAATCGTTGATCTGTAGAAAATATTTATGGAATTCGATTTGATCAATCAATTTCAACTTGTTTTTTTGTCAATAAAACCCTACAGAGGGCTTAGCGCGAGTAGGTATTTCGTAATAATGGCGTTTTGTCAGCATAAATTCAAACCACAGCGAATTGATTCAATTCTGCGCGCTAAAATTTTTCATCGCTTTTTGAATTTGAATAGTTCAAAGAAATTCCATCATGGCGCTTGATTCGCTTCTGTTTTTTTTCCAACTGTTTGCATGGTAAAAGTCAGTAAAAAATCGCGCACTGCTGATCGCGAGACAAGATCATCAACTGATCGCCCGGAAAACGTAACGAATTTAAACACGTTTTATGACATAATTACAGGCAGAAATGATGATCAGGTGAGTAATGAGGATCGCCATTAGTTGTGGACGTTTATTTTTTGTGTCGTGATGAGATCGATCAGGGCCCACACCGGGCTGCCGCACTCGTGCGGAGTCTTTTTTTATGTTGCATTTTTAATGAAGTCGTCTTGAATGAAATATGAATGGATGCACGCTTAATGGCAAAATGCGGATCGTTGCGTAACGCCTGCAGCGGATATTCCAGGGGAGGCCATTTTTCATTATTGGCTTTTTAGTGCTACTGAAACCGAGGAGCAAAAACGAAAGGATGCGGCGCTGTTAACAATGACAGCAGCAGCACAATCAAGTCAAAGCTGATCACCTTCAGTGAACATTGATCAACACGAGGAAATGTAGGAAATTTCTATTCAACTCTCTAAGGAATGTTCGTTTTCATTCGTTCCACATTCCAATGAGATGAGAATGACACAAGATGTTTATTACGAAGTTTATCAAATCATTCAGTAATGGCTGCAGCTGATCTTCCAGAAGTTTCTGTTTCATTATTGATGCAAACATGTAACAGAAGCTGCACAATCAAAGCGGAGATAGTTAAGGAATGCTCGTTTCCATTTGTTCCAGATTC
The DNA here is from genome assembly GCA_963971475.1 of Chrysops caecutiens. Lineage (NCBI taxonomy): Eukaryota > Metazoa > Arthropoda > Insecta > Diptera > Tabanidae > Chrysops > Chrysops caecutiens. The sequence continues at coordinate 9,659,456 of OZ020570.1, forward strand.
CAATGAGATTAGAACGACAGCAGATGGTTGGTAGATGGCGTTTTGTTTACAGGAAGTTTGTTAAATCATTTAGTAACGGGCGCAGCTGATCTTCCAGCAGCTTCCATATTTAACAAATCAAAGCGGAGATAATTAACTTCTTAACGAAGGTTCGTTTCCATTCGTTCCAGATTCCAATGAGCTGACACCGTCAGTGACACTAGAAGGCTGAGTGGATAACAGGTGGCATTGTGTTCGTAAGGAGTGTGGTGACTCACAATATGTGGGAACATGAAAGGAAAGAAAATGTGCTCGTGGTAGCTTATTGGTAAGAGCATCTGCCCGGAAAGCAGGACGCTGGTTCGATTCCCTGTCACGTTGCACTCAAAATTTTCTCTTTTCATGTTTCGCAGGAGCTTATCGGAATCAGCGGATCTCTTTACATTCAATACAATATACATTCAAAGTGGAGTTGATCAATTTCGGTAGAGGGAAAATAGTTTAGGAAATCCCTGTTCTTATAGGTTGACAATAGTAGTCATTAAATGAATGACATATGGGATTGTGTTGTTAAGGAAGATTTGTCATTTCAATTTGAATTTGAATTTTTAGAAAAACCTCGTTAATGTGATCACCATAAATTCCGAAAACGAGTAAATTACTTTCACTCAAAGACTTCCCGTTCTTTGTGTTATGGCTCAAAGCATTTCCGCATTCAGGCTGAAATAAATCTTTCACTTGAACAAGAACAATTTATGATTGTTGGAAAAAATGACGAAAAATATTTTACACTTTCTCACTTCAAAGTCGCGTACTTAGCCGAATAGGAAAGAAAGTAACATTTTGATAACTCAATAAAACATGAAAGTACTATTTAAAATGGTTCACTTGTTAATTTTATTTTGTTATTAAAATCTACAAACCAGATTACGTGGTTTCGTGGTGTGCCAACTAGATTTGGTCGCATTGACCGGGTATTGGTATATAGCTTTAGTTTAGTGTTTTACTTTCATACTTTCAGTACAACTCGTCCTACGCATTCCAAATTATGTAATTTAATAAATGCAAAGTGAAAGATTGAGACAACATGGTGGAAAGATGAAGGAAAGATGGAGATAAAGTTTTTCCTTGTTTAACAGTGTAAAAATGAAATTCTTGCTCTGATTAAATTACACTGGCACAATATAACAACAACAGAAAATAAACAGGTAAACCGTCGTACTTTGAGTGGTTTAGAGCTGGTCAACATGTTGTCCAAGTTGAGCTGGTCATGCAACGACGCCATATTGGAAGTGTGCAAAGCTGTTGGCCAAATAAACAACATTGGGTTATTGTGGATAAATGGAAATTATATGGAAAAATAAATTATTTTGATTTTAATAAACTGGTATTTGGACACGGTGACAAGCGGTTTGGTATAATTAGGTAATCGAAAGGGGTCTTATTTTGTTAAGTTAAGATCGCGGACATACTTTTACTCTCTCTTTCATTGAAACACTGAAATTGAAACTGAAAGGTCTTGTGCTCTGGTTTCAATACCACAATGTAATTCCCTCAAATTGAGGACATGTTTATGGTGTTTCATTTATTTTTGTTGGTTATTATACAATATTTAGTGTATATTAAGTAACAACGAAAAATTTAACCAATTCACATTAAAATTTTATTCAAGTTGAAAGGCAGGTACACATTCAACTTCAAGGGATTAATCACTTCAATCGGCAATTCAATGAAAATTGACAATATGCCAATGGTACTCTCAGAACGAAATGAGAAAATCTAAAGTATCACGTAGTACCCATTCCAATTGTGATATCATGAACTAGTTCAAATGATTCCTAGTGTCCAGCGATTTTGACTGAATTTCAATACCAGATCTATTAGAGCATAATACTTGTATTAATTGATACACCTGTAGTATCCTGAATTTGGATAAAAAGCAAACTAAACTGTTTGATAACTTGCATTACAAACCAGTTTCTGACTTGTAAGCGACCAGGCTCCGCACACGCAGCTATACTCATCCAAAACTCATTAGAAATTTCAGATGCTAAGTTTGTGGCATTCTACAGAATGTCCAAAGAAAGTTGAAAACTTTGTCGTAAGCGACTCGACATGCCAGTCCGCTGGTGACTGATAACAAACCGGTTTCCAGGAATTACAAACTATTTTGCAAACAGTAGCACAGTGTATGGCGTCCCATTTGTTTATATGGGAAGTGATTCAAAGGAAAGTGGTTACTAATTCGAGTCACTAATCAGTTGCTTTCCGGTAGCTCCGTGTGCGGAGGGCCTAAGAGAAAGCTGTCCCTTCACAAATTGGTAGGTTTTTGATCTTTCCTGTTTCACAAAACCTTGTCTCACATAAACATCTGATAACGCTTTTAACTCAACGATCGATTTAGCACAATGATCGACTTGTATTCAAAATTATTTTATTGTAATTGAAGTTTTATCGTTGAAAACTGTAACAAGAGAGTGACAATTACCGAATTTCTGAATAAATTTCTATTCAAAATGAAGATGACGATAGCATTTCACGCAGGGAAATGATCAGAATGGAACAACTTTGATCGACTTTGACAAAAAAGCTCTCACTGAAGAACCGAGGCGTTTTCACTTTCAATTCGGAATTTCAAATTTTGATCCTCAAAAGCGAGTTTGCTGTAAGATTTAAATTTGTAGAAATTCCAGTTTCTTGTTGTAATTTAATTTAATAAAAATAGATTTATATAACTTTTGCAAATTATATACCAACTTCTTTGCACGTCTCCCGAATTCATGTAATTTTCAAGTAATTTAACATTCATGAGACACTTGAATTTATGCCAAAATTAAATTCGAATATAGCAGACCACGACCAGTTCAAGTTAATCCGCTTAAATCACGAAACTCGTGTTTAACTAGACCAACATAGCCGCTAACAGTGTCACGTTGCACAACAATTTAATTTATGCTCAAAAACATGGTATTGGCGATGAAATGTTTGGGCGGTGATTATTATATTAAATAGTGTCGTGTAAAAGTCACAATTTTCAATTTAAAATAAATACAAACTAGTCAATAAACCTAGTTTTTTTTCAGTTTCACCATATGCCTGTCAGTTTTCAGCCACACTGCCTTCCTAATTAAGTTTTTATTATGAATATTGCAAAAATACTGATGACTTTATTCAACCAAATGCATATAATTGGAATTTTTTTGTTAGCAATATTTCACATTTAATAAATGAAAAGAAACGAGTAAATCAATTTAAGTGTGGGAATTTGATGAATCCGAGGCAAGAGAAGAAAGAATTGAAAAAAATTCAAATCCAAATGGCTCCAAACATGAATTAAATACACACATAAACGCACACACACACACGCTAGTTGCAACAAAGAGAATCAAAAGATAATGGCGGCAATCTGAAATTTACGAGAAATTTTTCTTTTTCTTTTAACAAAATTTAACTCTGCGCAAATTGTGCAGTTTGAAACAAAGTGAACCAAAATTGTGTCCTTCCTGGTTAAGCGTTGAAAATGCTTCTGGCCGAACGAGGAAATCACAGAGACTGTCATGAGGCGTCAAAAACAAGAAGTGTGAAGTTTATGAGGATTAGGAGTCATTTACATCAAATTCAAAATTACAATGTTCAACTGAATTGTGGCGAATAGTTCGGCACGGACTTTCTTCGAAATTAAAATCGAACAACCTGCATTGATAATAAAAAACTGCCAGAATAATGGCGACCGATCTATCTCACGTCGCCGCAGATCTATGTTCAAATTATGCCTCATTATTTCGTGTCTTTACTTGGATCGATAAACAATTTAAGCTTGAAGCTAGAAACGATGCAGTGTAGGCAACTTGACGGACAAAATGCATTCATCGTTGCATTGATAAAACCAAATTAAAGCGGACTTCATTACGAAATATGATTAACTGCCTGTCGGCTGGTCATAAGCGCTTGTCAATGAAGCAGTGTTGCATGTTAGCCAACAGCATAAAAATAATATACATTGTAATGGCGTCAATAACAGTTAATTGTATCAAATCGAGGCGGATTGTGTTGCAGAAGTTCTATTGAAATTTGATCTGAACAGAGTGCGCCAAGTAGACATGTAAGCCACATGTACCGCACATAATTGGCATTGCTTGACAGTTGACATGATCACCCCGAATTAAAGAGCAATCCAAGTATGGCGGACATGTCGCCACATTGAAAACAATTGAATCACAAAGTACATGTTTCGTACGTGACTGTTTTTACCAAGGAATGTGCGCCAAATTCTCATGTGGCAAATGGTCAAAATGGATAATTTCGTTATGTTGTCACTCCTGTGTAATTTGAAAATTTTGTCCAAACCGTCACTCGTTAAATGCAATTTGTTCGAGGCGTTAATTTTCACGAAAATGCTATTCAAAGCATGACAAATATTTGCTCGATTGACAGTTGGTACAAGTTGAATCAATGGAACTATTGCCAACTTCACACGACAGGGAGTTAACCCCGTTCCACTTTAAATTCAAAATAAAGTAAATAAGAATTTAATTTTTTCCTTAAACTCACCATGAAATGTGAGAAAAATAATCAAAATAAATTTGATTTTCAAAATTTACTTTGACGTTTAAATTTTGAAATTTCTTTATTTAAATACCGCATGAAAATGCTCCCAAATTTGAAAGTCCCTTTAAAAAATTTGATATTTTGAAACAAAGACTTCAGGACTTAAATCAGAAGTAACTCCTAAATACTTGTGCCAAGGAATCGTTCCTCCATTTTAATGTACTCAACTACAGGGCACCCTGTATAGGTATGTTGAAAGATCTTTGATTTGATTAGTGAAATTTAATGTGTTTGTTGTGCAGTGTGCGCGTGCGTTTAACTAACTGTCAAAACAGTTTGGTTTGATTGCCGATAGTTCTCTTTCTTCCTTTTATGAGTTATGCCTCTTGTCTCAGTTCTCAAATGAGCTGCAACTTCAGTTCACTGAGTATTCAACTAGATATTCGAATATTGAAGTTTAACGAATTTCTGTTTTTAAATTTTCATCATTTCCAAAGTAATAATTCAAAAGCTCGTAATGTTTCCTCAACAAAAGCTTTAAAATTCAAATTAAAAACATTTTTAACACGATTAACCGCGACCAACTCAAACCGTTGCGTTACGGAAAACGACAATTCAATGATTTTCCAAATAAATTTTTAATTTTATTTGAATTTTTCGAATTTCTCAAAATGATTTTACGATTTTGAACATATGAATGAAGTCGGGTCGATTTGATTCAACTCGAAAATTATATATTTATAACCGAAAATTGCTTGTTTACGGATCAATAAAATCGTGTTTAGTGACATAAGAAGGTGTTTTTGTAGGTGGAAATTACGTGTTCGCAAGTTCTTTTTCTTCGTAATTACACGCAGTTACATCGCATTGTGTAATTCTGTGTTAAATTCCACTTATTTGGTACCAATCTGACATTAAACACAAATAAAATCTCGCAAGAGTCTTTCATTTCATTCAAACCAAAACCAAAACCAAAACCAAATCCAATTGCATAATTGCAAGGATCGTCGTCGTGGTGCTGATGTGTTTATAGTAAGGCTAACAACAAACAGAGGTCACTCATGCGGATTATTCGCTGAACATACAAATCGTCACTTCTTCCTGATTCTCGTTTGGTTTTCCGCTTTTCATTTCTTAAATAAATTTTTAACGACAATTAATTTGTCAAGCAGTCGATGGGTATCAGAACAAGATATGAAACGTGATTTACATACAAAAATATTGATTAGCTCGAAGAAGTGGATGTTGGTTTTTGAAAATGAAAACAAATTAATCAAAGGAACAATTTCAATTAAGTATTTTTTTGAATAAATTCAACATTAAACTCGAGTTAAATTGATTTTTTAATGTTTTTTCGGGTTTTTTTGTTGTAATGAAAACCCGATTGGGAGCTTTTAGTTGTAATGGATTGTAACAAATGGATTTAGTTCATGAAAAAAAATCAATTATTTATATATAACAAGAGGCCTTTCGTTTTTAAAGGCACATTTATCACAAAAATGAACAATTTAATATTTTATTACGTAATAGAGCCGATTCACTCGAAGAAAACTCAATTATTAAATAATTTTTCAACGCCTCTCATAGTTCACTTATTAACTGATTGAATTATTGATAAAATCAAATAATAAAACGTCAATTGTCTAGCATAAATGGTGAGTAATTTATGAGTAAATTTCATTCAATTTCATTTAAATAATTTTCTAATAATCGCGATTCGTTTTGTTACGTAAACAATTTTTGTTATTGTTCAACACCTTCTGAAACATGAACGTGATCATGATTTATGGTTGTTCTTGATAACTTCTATCTCTTTGAGGTCATTCCTTGCATGTTATCTTCATAGACTGCAGGAGAGCAGGTATCTCAGAGAAAAGTTTCTTAAGAGTTGTATCTACCGAATATTTCTCTTCCTAGTATCAACCTCTAGTCTCCAGCAAATGGTTGACAGAAGCATAGTAGATGTTCAATTGTCTCTTCTTCCTCTTTGCACAGTGTGTCGGTTGTGCACAACTTCCTCCCGCTCACTCAACAGTCACTGCGCATTTTCATTTCACTTTCTTTCAATTTGCGTGTTACGAAATTCCGAGATGATGAAATTGATCGATTGATAAATCAAACGCATATCGTTTCAATTTAATTTTATTTCTCTCTAGACAGTAGTTGACAGCACACTTCTCAACATTTCTTTGCATTACTCTACCATTTGTGAGAAGTACTTCGAGACGAAATGCTTTCACTTTCATTCATGACAGCGTTACCTTCAAGAATTCGTTCAAATATGCAAAGTACCTGCGATCGTGCTGATTTGTTTACCGCTCATGATCTATTCAATGGCGTAACGCCACTTATACCACTCGCACTTTCTTTCAGTACAACACTCCGAGAAGCACCTCAGAAGCACATCAGCAGCACACGCTGGAAGCTGTTCAAATTCAGTTCACCGTGAAATTCGCTCGCAAAAATTTCACTTTGACAGGAAGGAAGTTTTGCATAAAACTTTTGTCTGCTTTCCTCTCCACTTAAGAGACGGATATTCATATTTTAACCGTCGTCGGGCTTTTCTTATTTATCTACTATCGCTGATATTTTATCACTCGCCGAATGAGTTGTTCAACTGCGCGTGACGATCACCTAATCACTTCTATTTGTGAAACTTTCCACGGGCTGCTGTCAAAAGAAATTCAACGCCTCGTTATAGGGTTAACTCGAACCTCATTTGAAATTTGATTGACATTCAAAGGATCTACAACAAATTTGTCAACATCTAATTGTTCTTTAAGGAAGGCTCACATCCCAACAAGAACTTGCGAGTGATTTTTTATCCATTCCTCACATATGGAGCGAAGCATTGATCCATCTATTGGATTTTTCAAGAAGTACTTTTTCGGTTCGAAAACGAAGTTACTTTCGAAAGTGAGAACGAAGGAAGTTGAATCTGTTCCTTTCTTTTTTTGAGATGCATCGAGGAGTGACGAATCAACCATATGTAGGAAAGGGACAAAATCCAACGTTGGGATGTGAACCTTCCTTGATACTCGAAATTTTAAGCAAGATACCATATCTGAATATGTATGTGGTATTCTTTATAGTATCAAAGCATGCATTTTGATCAATAATACCTACTCGTGGCTTATTAAATTTTTTCAAATCTTTCACAGAATAAATTGAAAATTTAAAATTCATTAAAAATGTTTTTGCACTTTTTACATAAGTGAATGTGTATTTTTAATGAAATTCCTTAAGTGTTAATTGGAATTAAAATTTCTGGCATAATTCCAATGGAAAATATTCGAAAAATTAATAAATTTGCGACTTGAAATGCTGTAAATTGAAGTTTTCATCGGGAAAAAACATTAGAATTAATACAAAATTGACATTTTCTAATTTTTTGATTGAATGTCCAACTGTCAATTACTTTCAATTAATTTCGTGTGACAAGTAGTAAAGTAAAATGCGGTTTTACCAAGTGGATTTGTGGATAAGACGTTTAAAACTTACAAATGCATTAATAGCTGGTATCTCACCTGGAAATATAAAAATGAATTTATTATAAAATTTTGTTTTTGAAAATGAGATATTTGTATATGAAATATAGATGATCACTGATAAAGATAAAAGCAGAGAATTATAATTAATTAATTGGGAAATATTGTCAGTTTTGCTGAAATTTATTTGAATAAAAATGAAAATCTCACAGGAAATAGGAACATGCTCATTAGTTTTGCTGATAGTAGGTACAATTGTCGTGCCACTTAACTCTTATACAACATTCTTACTTCATAGTTGATCCAGTGAACTGTGAATTCTGTCCACCGTAACTATCCAACAGCCATAAACTGGCATTAGTCGACAATATTCGAATGCGATTAGTGTCTGAATTGGCCCCAATTTATCAAAATGCAGTCATTTTGAATGGGATAAAAGTAAAAGTGCACTTTGATTTACTTTCTTTCTTTATTTTCTATTTGCAAATCACCATTACCTAACTCACCTGCATTTCAAGTTGAATGCATTCCACGAGGATAGAATTTGTAGGTAGCTACTGATCGTGCATGAAATTTTTCCGTCATAAAGTTGGTCTACTGCCGGCAGTGTTTGCCGGAAGTTAATGTTATCGGATTGAATTGATTTAGTTCCTGTTGCAGAGGGCGTTTCACTTATCGATTTATTGTAAATTTCGGTGAATTAAATTGATTAGGTTCGGACTTTCCATCCGCACGACCCTAAACACATTGCCGAGTTAAGCCACCACTGAAATGCTTGGGAAAGAATAAGATGGATACACATCAAAAGAGTGAAGAGCATTTCAAACCAATCAGAACATTTCGCTCAATAAAGAAACGTAGAAATTGAAAGTGACACAAGTACAATTGTTCAATAAAAAAGTGCCCCAATTTCTTATCAACACGACTGCACGGCCATGACAGTTTTACGTATTCAACTTGACGGACTTTTATTTATAGCTACAGAAGGTGTGGTCTCTTGAATTTTAAGTTCACTTTTTTCCACCAATTATTCGCAATTACCTGTTAATGTGAATATTTAAAAAAAATTGAACTGGATTTTGAGTAATTTCTCAGAGAATTCCAACGCTTTCTTGAGATATGCTGCACGAGTAAACACTGCGAGTGCTCCAATTTGAATTTTTTGAATGTCAACTGTTTTGTAATGCTACTTAATTGAAGGTGGTGCACTCCTGTTTTGTAACGGAACCATGAAGGACAATTCATTCGATTGATTTGTCAATCACAAATTTCATGTGAAAGTGAGCATTAAAATATCCATACAATAATCTAGATCCTAGAAATATGCGCCGGATTCTTAACTGTATCTACTTCTAACTGAGTTACTTCAGGTCTTCCTGCCTTGAGCACTATTACCAGGAAAACATCGAAACGAAAGATATAGTTCAATGGCTTATCACTGTCACATATGATCAGACACATGTCACACTATGTATATGTGTGTGTCAAGTATACAGATGTGGTGTCGATGATTTGTTTTTTGAATCTCATCAATTACGAGTTGCTGATTAAAACCGACGTCACTTCATTCACTCGACACGCATGCGTTTATTGAAAGTGCATCTTCAGTCAATAAAAATTCAAATGTGGGGCCAATTGAATCAATGAAAGTTGATTAGGGTGCAGCAAATTTGAATGGAGTCTCTCGCGAATTGTGTACATGCGTAACGCAAATTATAGTTGGAAAGTTTTAATTTTATTGGTAATAAATATAATTTTTCATAAATTAAATTGATTTGTTTGTGGATATTCTTGAAAAATTCATGAAATCATTTATGTTTTGTGTACCTAATTGAAATTCAGGCAATGCACACTTCCTGGATTCATCCGTTGTTGATGTGTGACGGATAGTGAAAGTCAAATATAATTTGAAATTGAAATAATTAAAAACGGAAAACAAAATGGCTCCTTTCCTAACTGACAATTTGAGATTTTTGTCAATTCAACCGTTTTATGTAACAACTATTACAATTATTGTTGTACTATTACAATCGAAAGCAATTTCCGCATATGAGTCGCTTATCATTCTGACCGCGCAAAAAAATCAGTTCAAATAAAAGAAACAAATCCACCTCGTAATATCCAAATCATGTCTTGAGGTGATATTATCATAGTAGGTACCTTAATGTTTTCGTTTTTATTTCTGTAACTTTCCCAGACCTTTTTCGGATTCAGTTGCTGAGTGTTACCGAACACACGAGTTGACAGTTAAGTCAGGTAGTTCACGTAGGACATGTTTGTCATGTCAACCAGTTGTGACACTTTCATCTGATGCTGCGCTCTCAAAATGTGTGTTCCCACAATAAAGAACAGAGCTGTGACATAAATGAGATGTCATAAATACTTTCCAAAATGAGATGAGATCATTATGAGATGGTCCTTAAATCTTTAGAACTAACTCCTTGATTTTCAATTGGAAATCGCCTGGAACCAAGTTGAATAACATTTTCAAAAGTGCAACGTAATTTCACAAACAATTGACAAATTAACGAAATCACAGTTAATTTTTCATATTTAATCGGTTTAATTTGGTACCGGTACATAGGTACTGGTTAACAATCGGATTTAGGTACAAACGTTTCTACAAATCGCTCTGAGATTAAATTGACGCGACTAAGAGGATCAATTTGCTAATTGACACATTCCGGATATGCGAGGCCAAAGCTCAATAATGAATTCCACAGTACAGCTTTTCTCGGATTAAATGTGGAACAGGTGTATACTGTATAGCAAGTGCATGAGCTTATCGTGATCAAAATGTCTTCATTTGCTTCGTGTCACTTTCGTTCAATTATCGCCGAGAGGGAAATTAAATTAAATTTTTTCTTAATTTTTTTTCATTAACGACAATGACGAAGTGGAAGTTGATGCCATGCAAAATGTGCCACGATCAATTATGCAGTGACAGTCGTTATTTTTTTTTCCATCTTGTTCTCATTACGTCAAATTGCGTAATTTCGAATGAAACACTTTTCAACTGTCATTGGGTTAACGAGTTGATGTGCTCAATACCGAAAATCCAGTTTATTCAGGATTCTGCAGTCGACATAGTCAGCATCGCCATCTATTGAGAGAATTCAGACATGATGTAATTGTGTGGCGAGCCAGAAAAGCAAGCTCAGTGGCTACAGAAGTCTAGAGTGAGAAGCTTCATCTAAATACAACAAGGAGATCCTTTCTTGGATCACATTGAGAGCCAATAATCTATATGATCACTATAGCCCTTCATCATCTGTCTGGCAAGTAGAGATTAACAGTCATCACCGCCATCTATAGAGAAATAGAATTCTGAGAACAGACAAGGTGGGCCGATCCACCGAGATCCTTTCTTGCATCACATTGGAGACCAATTATCTATATAGCTCTGGTGGTATTTTATTTGGGGACTCAATATGACAATCAGCCCGACAGGTAGCTCCAACAGTTCCATCTATTGAAAGATAGAACTCTGAGATGATAAAATTGTGAGCAGGTAGAGATTCTTTGTTGCATCACATTGGACAGAGTAACCTTTATGGTATTTGATTTGTGGCGACTCAAAATGATCACTGTAGCCCGAATTCAAAGATTGTTTTCAACATGCATTCATAGATGACACTAGTTGCATTTGAATTGTATCTATTAGAAAAGTTCTACGACTTGCAACAATGAATGAAGTGTCCGATCAGATGCGATCCTTGACCCGATCCGATGCGTTGCCAAGCGTAACCGAAACAAGTCAAAACATTTCATTGACAAAAGCGCGTTTTTCTTGAGAAAATTGAAAAGTTCTCGTCATTTATTTTTGCATACAATTACGCATGAGAACAATAAGCAGCATAGTCGGTTATCTTAATTAGGAATCAACGGTTTGCGTTTGATTGTTATTAGCGAAGATGTTGGTGGTTGTTGGTTTTTGTACATAATTTCAAGACAATATCACTTTCTTCAACATGAACCGAAGTGTTGTATTGTTTTGTTGGCAGCAAGCCAGTGTGTATCTCATGAAGCATATTGAAAAACTTTGCTAATCGTCTGCATATTCGAACTAGATCTGCAAGACACTTGTATCAACTCTTGCATCAACTTGTCTTTACTTGAATAACAAAACACATGAGCGAAATCTTAGTGATTTGTTGCGATTGAGAGTGAAAGTGGTACTTTATGCTTTTACTGTTTTTAAGATTTTTAGTTTAAGATAAAACGCTAATTATGGGCAAATTGCAAGAAGAAGAAAAAATTAAAACATTCACATTCCAGTTTTATGGTTATTTCATTTTAGTGTTACTTCTTTTTTTGACTTTAGGGCACATTAGTTACTTAACATTTACAAAATGATGCTAATTAGAGTGCAATTTAACTTCCACATTCCTTTAATTAGTGGAAAATTTAACGATTCTTTTTATATCTTGAGTTTTTTGTACTTAACCTCATGTTAATTTGAGGTCGTGGGGTTAATCACAGAACCAGGTTAAGGCGTAAATTACGAAAAGTCACCTTAATTCACATTTGTAGGGATTGTTCCACAACATATCTTTCCGATGACATTTTATCGTCTCGTGCGAATTTGCGAATTTGGCGATGACATTTTATCGTTTCGTGCGACTTTGTTGGTGATGGCATCTTATCGTCTTGCAACATTGTTGCTGATGAAAAATGACAGATGCCACAGTTTCATTGTCAGAATGTTCACTACAAGTTTCAGAGTCTTGTCAGAGTATTGTTGTTTCCTAATTCCTTTAACAATTTATGGCAATAGAACTCCGGCTTATATTACTTTTCTTTTCGTTCTGTTTGTCCCTCCAGCACATATGTTGTCTTTTATCTACTGGAAAATGACAATAGCGCTCTTGCGTCGTGTGTAACCTTCACAAGACGGAACTGAAGTGTCATAAAATGGCGGATTGAATTTTCAAAAAAAAAGCCCAGTAAACCAGTTGAATTGCGATTATCTTTATAACTCATTAAGTAATTAAAAGTGTCCGGTATTAAAATGAAGTTTACTTAAGGAAATTAATGTTTTAACGTTACAAACATGAGTTGATTCAAAAGTTTCCCACTTAAGAAACTCATAAATCTTTTCGTTACTAAATGTCAAACTGTTCATTAACAAAAATTTGTTATTTTTTTGCGAAGTAGTTACTCTTTTAAAACCGTCCATTATGCAGCATTACGAAAAATCTAATTATTTTCACTGGCAGTTGACTTGAATTTGCAGTAATTGAGAAAAACATGAAGTCGATGGGGGAAAATGGTGGACATCATGTCCAAATTTAAATACGATTAGTTTTTATTTTTGCTAAATATACTTCCTCTTGCTTCACACGTGAAAGTTATGTAATAAATTTTCGTGGTTTTCTTGTTATCGGGTATCGTAATTCCCAAAATATGTGCTTTGAATAATATCTAACGGTCAGGTGTAGTAACTTGAAGATAAATTATCATTTTTATTTATTGCTGGAATTTGTGAATGCCACTGAACGTGCAGGAATGTTAAACTTTGAAATTTGACACTTGTTTGACATTTATCAAAAAATCAAGAATATCGCTGGTGAAAAAATTCACGAAAATTTCCTTGTAAAAATTGCCTTGAAAAATGGAAACGTCAGTCGGAGTTTAGACGGGTCAGAAAAGAACAACTGTCCGTCTGATTGCCGACTGAATTCCGCTTGCCTTAAACTTTACGGATTCAGTTTTCCGTCTGATTTCCGATCGAATTCCGTCTCATTTACCGTAGGTGGTCTTAAAATCGAATTGCCACAATTGAACAGAAAATAAATTTAGCACTTAAATCTCAATCACGATTACAGCGAATTTCGTGACGTGAACCGCAGCAATCAAAGACGATCAAAATTAGGCGTTTTGCAGTGCATCACCGCCATTTGCAGAGATTGCAACATGGCGAAAATAAAAATTTATTAATTGACGACCGCCAAATTGCATTGAGCAATACCTCAAGCCACGAATCGATTCATCAATTAATTAAAAACTGTTCGAAGTTTCAAATGAACTTAACTCGATGTCAATAGGACGATGTATGTGGGGCGTTTTGCAATTAGATACAAACCACTAACAACCACGTGGTATTTCACAAAATGGCGACAACATCTGTGTGTGTGTATGTGATGGGGTAAACATTTCCCGGATGGTTAGCGATGATTTGTTTAAAATTAAAAAACGCCCTTTCAAAGTTCGCGGTTTTTTTTTCGAATTACAAAATAACGAAAATTTGACGATCAGACAACATGGCGTCGATTATGATTTCATTAATTGATAATAATCGCCGACATTTTTGATTTGAAATTGATTGGAAAATCGATAGATGGCGATAGGGTTTTCAACTATATACATGTTTTTTTTGGTAATAGCGATGTAATTTCATGTAATTTCGGGTTCAAATATTTGCTGCTCCATTATGATTTCGAGATAAAATCCAATTCACAATTGAACGATTTTGTGGTTCTCATATTGTGCTCTGAATTTCGTAATTGCTCGGCACAGTCGTGTTGCACAATCACAAATTACTACTCAATTAGAGGCGATAATAGATTTTTAGTGCCTTTAACCTGAACCTGACCAATGGACCACAACCTAACCTGAAGTGCGGTTACATCACGACACTACTCTGGCGTGAACAAATTCGTGCGCTGGAACTCGTGACCTTTGGAAGGCACCTCCGCAAACCTGATCTCATGATCACGTAGAGTGGTCTTGAGTCCCAAGTTGCCCCCAACGATTCTGGAAGGTTCTTAAGTATTCTGTGGTTCCATCAAGGATTCGATTACCTCTTAAAGTTGTTTATTGCCTGTGTCAAGTCGTTATTTGTGAAAGGAAGTTAATGGGAGGCTGAAAATGGACTTTCCTGATAGCGGAACTTGTACCAATAGCAATAATGCCAATAGACATGAATCCAGACAATTTATTCTCTCCAATCGAAACCGACAGTGCTACCAACTCAAAGGCATAAAAATTTATTTACTCCTTATCGGTGTGATTAATTTGCGCTCATAATCCGCGCCAGATTGACGCAGTCAAATGTCTCAAAGTTGTGCTACTATCAATTCTCGTCAGAGTGGATGCATTAAGTTTCCACAGCGAGAAAAGTGAATTTTCTGTTGAATTCAATTAAAACGAAACGGCTTTATGGAGGAAATAACGACTTTTAACGTCATTTCACTGATCTGTCGACATGACAACATCGTCTATGATCATGTTAACCAATTCAATTTTACGACTACCCCAACAATTCAAATCATCGAAACAGTCCTGCCATCTACATCAAATCCAAACGACACGCAATCAACTTCTAGTCATTTCGAATTGTTTTCAATTTTTCGTTGAAAGTCATTTGTTTAATTCACTTTAAAATAGAAATACCTGCCATTTATGTAACTCAAGACAATTCTCCACGAAACACGCGTTTTATCAATCAACTTTGATTAGTAATAGTTCGGTAAAATATTAATCTAAATCCACATAATTATTTGTTTCTCAATTTCTGCGGTTATGTTTGCACTGCACTGCACTTAAGATTTTTGTTAAATTACCATTTTTGAGGTTATGTAAATGCAGTTGCGGTTAATGCAATTTAAATGGATATCTACTATACGTGATAGAATTTATGTTATGCCTTTCAATCAACTGTGAGTGTTGGAAGTCAAAATTATTTTCCACATAATTTAACAGACAAAAACAGGAAAATCATTCCGGGTGAATGTTATCAAATTGTTTACAGAACTTAGAGAAGCTTCCATTGGTTCTACCCCTTCAATTCTTTCTAACTAACAAAAGAAAAATGATTTAAAAACATTCCGTAACCTGAGACAGCAACCATAAAATCCTAAAGGTGTGCATCGGATAAGTGACTCTAGGAAGACCACGAGAGCATGCAAATTACAAAGCAACAAAAAGCCTAATGGATGTAAATGTAGTTTTAATGATTCAATTTAACAAATGGCATCACTTCTAATGGCTGCGTTGTTCGAGTATCATCTTTGGTAACAAAAACCAACGAGAAGAAGACCGGATCAAGTTCCGACTTACCAAATTTCCATCATGGAAACGATGTAATTTCGAAGATGGCCGTCGCAATATTTTCGTCAAGGTCACGATGATCGTTAATTTATTAGTGTTTTTGTAATGCAACAGGAAAAAAAGTTATTTAAATTTTTAAATAACATTTTCTTCATCATCGTTCTGAATGAATGAGACTTGGTCAGTGGAGCTTTAGTTGAAATATCGGAAGTGCGCCTTTTTTGTGTAATACAAATGGCCGCCATTGAAATTTACCTGCTTCCGTTACATCTTGAAACAAAAATGATTCGAATTCAAAAGAGGAAAATCACAAAAAGTATAAGTCATGTGAGATGCGCATAACTGCGAGAGCGTGATGCAAGCTTCGCATTGACTGTCAAATGGATTTCGCAATATGTATTTCCATACGCCGATACGCAATGGGGTGCGATGGTTTTGTGCGATGCAAGCTTCGCATTGACTGTCAAATGGATTTCGCAATATGTATTTCTATACGTCAATACGCAATGGGATGCGATGGTTCTGTGCGATGCAAGCTTCGCATTGACTGTCAAATGGATTTCGCAATATGTATTTCTATACGTGAACATATAATAGAGAGAGAGGCGATCCTCTCAATTTAAATTATGGAAAGACAGAACGAATAAGGATAGTTTGAATGCGTGGAACATTTCAGGTTGGTTTGCGGAATGTCGTTTGCAAGTTGATCAAGAAGGATTGAAATGGTGGGTCATGCAGATCTGTCTTTTATCGTTCAGGACTCATCAGCATGAATTCCAGGCATTCCAACGTAACCGCGTTAATTAGCACTCCTACATACTTTCCGCGATCACGGTCTATCGCACAGTGTAATTACAAATTAAACATTTCCTAGACATTTCTACAGCAGCTCTTCGTTACGCTACAAGGAAAAATTTTTTCTCTTTCAGTTGTTTTTGTTGGCTGCAATGGAATTGCACCTGTCACATTTTGTACTGAAATTGCAATTCAATACGTTGAACAGTTCGTCTCGTTTCATTCCGGAATGTGCATTTTTCTCAATATCAGGAAAATGAAAAATCATTTTCTCTCTTGCTACACACGCGCACTCTGTCATGCGTTCAGTAAACTAAGTCACTGCGAATTGTCACGCTTTGCTCTTTCGTTTGACCTAAATTTCTCAGACTTCGTGTCGATTGGTAACTTTTACACAACTCCAATTGTATAACTCTCCTCAAACTGGAGCTATTCCAGGGAAATTTCTTCACAAAATGAGGGATTAATTGATCATTTTCAAGTTCAGATGGCGCACAAATCATGACCGTGAGCTTATGGTGTTATTGAATAAGTTCCGTGAAATCTGAGGTTGTACTGAATTTGAATCAGAATTAAACGATTTCTTGTCGATTTTGGCCGTATAACACACTGAAACTAATATTGAAATAGCTGTTGGAATTGTGGAGCCACAAAAACGCGTTAATTCGCATCAAATTTGGATTGAAATCAGCATGAAACCATGTGCAGAGCAACAAAGATCGAAAAAACTGAATTAATTGAATTAATTGAATTATTGGTTTTTTGTTGTTAATAAGAGAATAAAAAAAAATTAATTGTTTTTGTTTTAAATTTTTGAGAAAAACGCACGAGATCATTTTCAACATGGAAAAATTTCCATATTTCACCTTGCAGGTTGGCGAGCGATAGGTACCTGCTGTTGCTGCTGCTGCTATTGTCTGTTTATAGTGGATGTATCCACTTGAATCGAAAGGTCAAATCACAGCGGAAACATTCATTCTACAAATTAATGTCAAGACTAATCTTTTCCCGATCAACCGACGTTAATGTTTCTCCATTGCAGCTTCTTTACCCCAGTTCCAATAGACGACCTGAGCGCATCTTCTTTGTGAAGGTCTCGGGTTTCCCAGTTCGGACTTATTTTTGTTAGTGATAGCAATCTAACATGGAGAATGGCGCGAACTTTGATGCACAATGCTTCTTGCAAGAATGACAGTAACAAAATTCAATTTATTTTTTTAAATAAAAATTTAAAATAAAAATTAATCCCGAAATCATTTCGAAATATCAAAAAATAAATTGAAAATGTCAAATCGATGTGTGAGAAACAACATTCAAAATGGTTGCCATTATGCACACGAGTCGCCATCATGACGAACATACGGAATCGAGTGACGTAAGCAAAATTCTTTATTCTGTCGTTTGTAGTTCTGAAAAATCGTGTCTTAGGGCATTTTTCCCTCTCATTCCGGAAGTGAAAGTAATCGTCGCCATATTGCATGAATAATTTGCACAAAATTATTCATAAAAATCACTCGAAATTGATCGATAAACGTGTGAATGACACCTGGAGAAGTGAAAGGATCGAATACGAAAAAGCTTGAATTTTTCGGGACTGCATAATTTTGAGTCTTTTGTACCGCTGGTTATTCTGCTTCTAACAATCGTGACGATACCTTCAAATTTTAGAACGGCTTCTGGTGACACAATGCTGTGTTCGAATCATTTATAGATTTCGTATGAGCTTGGAGATCTAGCAATCTCTGATGGGATGATTCTAGAGTTCAAGGTAAAAACACTTCCTCGAGCGCTTCGAATTCCAAACGGAGGTCTCGTCCTGAATTCCATGCAAATTCCTAGACGTCTCCCAAGTGTCAAGAATACCCATCATACTGCCACTTAAGCCACTTGGAAAATCCAAAAATTGCAGGTTCAGTGGCACCTGCTGAGAAGGTATTTAGCGATTTGAGTGACTGTAGCGTCGTTATTGACCCAGAGAACCTTTCCTTTGCAAAATATCCAAATTTCGGTAATAAACTGTTAATTGTTTCGAAAAACGTCAAAATTCGAATGGTATTTCTGCAAGAATTCCTTCAAAATTTCAAATCTTCTATTTGACGGGATAATAACAATGTTGTCAAACCCACATGGTTCGAAATTACTCGGTAATTTGTAAATTTACAGCTTCTGTTACAAATCAACGTTTCAAGTTGACGCAGATTCGAATTTTACCTGAACAAAATGAGTAAATTGAACAAAATTCAAATTTGGATTTCATTTGATTACAAAATTCAAAATGGTGGAGTTGACTAATTAACATGTCTGCCGTTCACGAAATCAGGGCTTCGAGGTTAACTTGAAAGTCTCCTCTGCAAATTCACTTGAAACGCTTTGAAAACGGAACGAGTGCCGTTAAACTTGTTAATTTGTTACGAGGTGTAGGTGGAAGTTTTGCAGAGGTCAAAAGGGAGACATTCTGATTAAAGCCGATGCACAATTTTGGTTAGCAGATGCACAATTTTGAATAGCCCGAGACATTGTTTCAGGTGATGCACAATTTCGGTTAGCAGATGCACAATTTTGAATAACCCGAGACATTGTTTCAGGCGATGCACAATTTTGGTTAGCAGATGCACAAATGTTATGAAGAGATCGACAATGGAAATGAAGTTTTATTGGAAAGAATTTTTGATTTCCAAGTTAATCGCTCGTCCCTCATTGTCTAGTAAGTTAAATGAATAATTAAATTAAGAAGGAATTTCGCTCCTGGCGGTAGATATTCACGCACCCCAAAATAAGTCAGTGGAGCGTCAGCGTTACGGCGTTTCTCCGAAACTCCAAGTCACTCACTTCAAATCGGAATTGATGATGGTGTAGGTGTTAATTATCATGAAACCTAACCGTGAGTAGTTAATAATAGCACGTGAAATGATGATAGGTCTGTTGATCAGTTGGTGTCATTGTCGCAATCCCGAACGAGGGTTGGGCCCAATGGAACGCAAGACATTTGCAACAGATGTAGAGATTGTTACACCATTGGAATGTTGCTAAATAATAATCAAACAAAATAAATTTGTTAAAATGCAATTTTTCGGATGAGTTTTGTAAATTTTCCGAAAATAAGGAAACGAAAATAATTTTTTTATTAATTTAACACATCTTTTGATAATTTATTGCAAAATCACTGATAGCTTGTCACTTGTAAAGGTTAACTGCATAATTTGAGTGTGATACACGACACTCGAGCACTGGGAAACTGTTTGTAATTTATCGCTCTTCCAAAAAAATCAGCGGTTTCGGTGACGACTTCACACTCACGGATGAATTTTCACTTAAAAAATTAATTTATCGACTTTTAGTAGCGTAGGATCAAAGAAACGCCAAAATTATGAAAACAGATCCATAAAGTATTGTTCAACCCAAATGCAAAGAGAGAAAGCCATAAAATACTCGAAATCATGAAAGTGAAATCAATTCACTGCACACACACAAGCAAATCGGAAAGATAACTGTGAAAATTCTCATTCTGGAAGAATTCATTCCAACAAGAAATCTATGAAAGTAAGAAAGAGATAGGCGATCAGGCGAGAGATGAAGTGAAGAAAAAGGATATTGTGACAAACCCACTGTGACATCCTTTCGCTATTCAGCTGATTTGTGATTAGACATCTTAAGCCCATGACAGATTAACCACGTTACTTGTGACTGTGATAAATGATCCGGAACAATGGGAATGATACGATTTAAGTGAACTGGACACAAACTAATAGCTCTTTCACATTGCGTCACCCTAAACTCGAAGGTATAGGCCAAAATTTGAAAGGCATTGTAACAAAAATGGCGCCATGCAAATTGAAATTCGTGTTAGTAAAAGTCACGTCAAATTCGCGAAAATACTTTCAAATAAAACTAAATAAAATTCAAGTTACTTCCTTGTCAAATGCGAAACGAAGAAAATTTTCTTTTATAACACTTTAAATTATATGATTAATTAATGACATGAACATAATTTAACAATTTTTCATCTGAAACGAATATAAACACCAGCGACATCTTTTTAATAATTCATCAGTTTTTATTTTGACAAGTCATTGACTTCATTTAATTTATTTAATTTGTGTTATGGTCATGGCTGATTGGTTAAATAGTATTATTAACATAAAAATTATTCAAATTTTAGTAGCATCGATTTGAAAATTTTCAATTAAGAAAAACGCAAAAATGTCAGACTTTGAGCTTTCAAGAACTCCAGACCTTTCCATGTCGTACTTTTCATATCAAATAAAATTTTCACAAATTTCCTCCATGGAGAAAAACCAAGCTTGTGGCTGTGGTTAACCACTTGATACCAGCCTGATATCAAAACCACATGAAAGTGTATCTCGAGTGTTATAAGATAACCAAGTGTTTTAACGAGTGAGTTCGCAAATTTGAAATTGAAACGGAATTTGAACTGGTGGCCAATCGAAATACATGAAACGGGGTTGAAAATCACGTTAGATGAAAATCAATTTTTGAAGTCATTCCGAAAGGTTATCGTTCGAGATATCACATAACTAGGCACACCCAAATCTGTTTAACTGGAACATATTACAACGACGCCATATTGCTATGTCGAACAGCCATTAAACTGTTTCTTATTTTGCAAAAAAATATATCTCCATAAAACTCGGACTAAAGTTCAAACACGAAAGGGAATTGGAGGTAAAAAATATAATGTAATGGTCCTAAGCGGACAGCCTTGAGGTGTACCGCTCTAAAATTATGATATAATTTAGCACTTTCCGGTGCATTTTGTGTGCGGGTGAGATGGACACCATGCCATGATTTTCAGTTTTGACTTTCTTCTTTCAAAATGTCGTTCCCTAATGGAATCCGTCAGTTTGGAATTATTCAATTTGTTTTTTGGATTTTCAAGATAAGCTTTACAAATTATTGTTGTTTAAATAACTCTAGTGTATCTATTACAGGTAACCATTTATCTTGGTTCCGGCTAATTGCAAGTTATTGTACTTGCAAAGGTTACGCAAAAAACAACAACAACAAAATCATTTTTATTTCATCTACTATATTTCGTGTTACGTAACACTTTTTCCGTTATTATTATTTTTTGACTAATGACATCGTTCTGTTGCGAATATCTCCTAAGTTAATGATAAAGAAATAATTGCTTTCTACTTGTTTCTCACGCATCACCAACACAATCAAATTCTTTTTCTCATCCCTTTTAAATAAATTTCATGTATCTTTTATCAAATTTCCATATAAGGGACAATCCCGGAATCATCGAGGACAGAGTGATATCTACTGAGATTTTGATGAAATCTTTTGGTCACGTCAGTAGAGCACAATTGTCAAACACCATACATTCTGTGACAACTCTCATACTGTGGAACATGGAGGAAGAAAATGTTGAATGCTCGAGATCGGGAACCGAACCGCGTACTTTCCCCTTGCCGGGCAGATGCTCTGACCACTGAGCTATCCCAAGCACATTTTCTTTTCCTTCCATGTTCCCACACATATTGAGTCGCCACAATACAACCACCAACAAAGCCATCTGTTGGACGATTGCAGAAGTGGCGAAATGTTTGAATTCTTTTTCATTTTGTGCAAACGTGACTCGTTCTTTTGTCTTCCGTATAAGGCAGTTTGAGGCACATTCCTGATATTGATCAATCAAAAGAATTTTCGAATCAATCCGATGAATCAAAGAAATGCGGCACAATTTGAAGTGTTTGAAAAAAATTAATTCTTCTGATCACGGAGTTGTTAATCGCTTGGATTAATTAATTAATCTCTCGGTTTTGAAGCAATTAACTTCATAAATGGCAGTTGATACAAGCGAAAAACTCAATTTTCATCCGACGATTAATCGATTCTCAACTGATTTCCCACAGCAATTAGCGGAAATTCCACATTTCTGGAATTTGTCTGACAAATTTTCGTTGAAATTCGAATAAAATTTTATGGGAAAATTATTCGGTTTTTTCATAAATATCATTTTGACTCACCAACTCTTGTGAAACGGATATGAATCGGACAAAGAAAATTCTCTTACCTGGAAGAAACAAAATGCAAAAATTAATAAATTTTTAAAAGCATTAAATGAAAATTAAATTACAAATCTGAATCTGTCTGTCAAATCTCTAAAGCGTATGTCAAATTTTTAATCATATGCGTCTGTTACACAGGAAGAAGTGCTAGAAGAACGATATCAAGAACAACCAGGCTAGTAGAGTCAATGGAAGCTTTGCTGGAGGGAAGTGACTGGATTTCAATTTTACTTTTAATAGATTCACTTTCGAAAGAAATAATGCACTGGCTGCACATCTTCAGAGAAAGAAAAATCACTTTCCCAAGAAAAACTCGTTTCCCAAAGAACGTGATATCAAATTAATTAGCCTGTCGAGATGATGATGATGACCTGTACGTGATTTCAATGTCATCCCATTCAATGTCAAGTGCAGAAATGGAGAGTTTTATTTCACATATTTTTCTCGCAATCACTTGTCATACAATTTACGTGCAAATTACAGATTCATCACCTGCTGCATGATGCGACCAGTGGTTGCACATCACGTCAACACCAGTCACCAGTTAATGGGCTCATCAAACTGCGGGATGTCGTCAGGTACTCATTTGAATGGAAATTTTTCATCTAGTCAGATGGATCAACTCAATACAGGCGCCATTTTGTCTGAACAGCCACAAGGCGTGCCCTGTAAACTGGGCTATACATGAATGTTACTTCATGCACTAGTCAAAAGTTCATCTCAGTAACAACCCTAACAGGAACATATCTAGACTGTGCTAGAGTGCCTAGAGTGATCCAACTGTTTTACACGGAGGGCATCCTCTCAATAGGTCCTAGCACAAACCATATTCGCCTGAACCAAAGAAAGACAGAGATAAGGGAAGGCCTCACTCTAACCAGGGAGAGTTACTGGCACTCACATTGTTGCGACTCAAATATGTGGGAACATGAAAGGAAAGAAAATGTGCTCGTGGTATCTCATTGGTAAGAGCGTTTGCCCGGAAAGCAGAAGGACGCGAGTTCGATTCACTGTCCCTGTCTTTCTGAGATATCAGAGGGTGAGGTTGGCGCCTTGTATCAACCAGGGTTAATAACCCCGTGGAATAGTGCTTACACGGCGAGTGTCTACGTTAAACTGATTTCCCTGCAGGTAGTTGATCGTACAAGTAATTTTTGGAATTTGACAATTTGTCAAAACGATACCAAAATCATATCGCCAAAGTGTCGCCAGTTTTCACATCCGACCTTTTCACTATCGGCCAATCACAGCGAATTCAGCAGAAATTTCAATTTGATTAATAGTCGCCATTTTGATTAAGGTGTCACTGGCGTTGAAGCCGCTAGTTGAAAGTGAATTAATTACAGTTGATTAACTGGTTCTATTACGATTACTTTCAATTTTAATTTCCTAGAAAACGTCATTTGTTTCACTGCAAAACCATTCGACACCTGTACAAGGTGTGCTCAGTAAATGAATTCCATTTGTCGTAACGTGTAAATGTCACGTTAGAACAAAAGGTAAATGTCACATCAATTCAAGAGTAAATGGGATATAGAGATATTTAGAAAAGAGAGAGAGAGATCAATTTTTGAAGGAATTTCGAGTGCGCCAAGAATTTTGAACAAATTCTCATGGTGATGAAAAATGCGGAAGTGAAACAACTTTTGACACAATCCACATTCACAAAGTGCGCCGTAGAAATCTGTAGAACTGCACAGTGGATATATCGAGCAATGGATACAGATTTCGTTCAATTTTATCCGAACAACTTTGTGCGGTGTATCAAAGTTTTTTCATCAATGTTGAAGTAGATCTACTTGAAATACAAGAAAATTCACTTTTTACGATGAAAATTCATTGTTCCATTGGAACATGGAAAATTTTCCATTTCATCTTGGGAAATGATATGTGAACGTGAAAAATTCGTGCGCACGTCAACATGGAAACGGGGGCATGTTGAATTTCACCAACGAAATCAAGTAGATCAACATGGTTACGACATCACGTTCTTGTTAGTAAGCAGAAACATGATTTAATGTTTAACCGATAAGATAAAAACAGTGCTGCCATCTGAAACAGTTCACTGTAATTATTATTTTAACTGTTGTGCACGCGGTCCAGACATTTTGCAAACGAATAATTTTTAATTGCATTTGAACAGTTGTCCTCCCCCCTTCCGCTTGTTCTCATTGTGTTGCGCAACTGATAAATCTGCGTTGACCCTTGGATGTCATCTTGATATCATTCTCGTGCTGCAACTGAAGAACGCAAAACTGCGAAATTGTTAGTAACTTTTACTTTCTGGATGACGTAAACTTCAGTTGGCACCACCGAATTCCAGTGCAAACTGAGAATGACCAATCAAAACAGTTCATTTTGAGAGTTAGCACCACCGCTTTGGGAATACATAGGTATCCTGTTCGAATGAAAGCGGAGACAGATTACAGAACTTAAACCAGTTTATCCCTGTTGGATAACCTCACGATTAACAAACACACAAACCGCAACTTTAGTTTTATTGAAACGTCAAATGGAAGTTGATTTTTTCGACGTTTCGCGTTTGTTTTTTGACAGACGCATTAACGCGAAGTTTCCTGTTTACGACGGGATATTGAAATAAATCGCTGAAAAAACCACTCACCTTGATACGGTTATTGAGACGTCAAATTAATTTCAAAGTACCGCTAATTAAACCGATTTGAAAATGTTCACTTCCGGTACACTTTACCTCATTGCAAATGTCAATTAGTTCAATCGAATTTGAGTTGATACAAATCGGGTTTATGAGGAAAAAATTGATTTTTGTCGGTTGACGTTTGACAAGAATGAAAATTTTCAAAAAAATATTTTAATTGACGTTTCCGGTTTGCACAAAATTTTGAAATTTTCCAACTGTTTTTATTGACATTTTTTCGATTAAATAAAAAATCCACGGTTGACATTAACCTCTAAACGCGCAAATTTCTTAAGTTTCGTAGCCAAAAATTTGCGAAATTCAACGGAAGCCACGCATTTGCAATCGATAATGATCGTTGAATTTTTCGTTTTAACCTTTCTGAGACGGCATCTGTCAGGTCATTTTGTGCTTTCACTGAAAAATAGTCAACCTTGCACTAAATTTTATGTTTTTTGTTTTAAATTTTTCAGTTTTTTTACGAAATGTCGGTGATTGTCTTGACGGAAAGTGAAATTTTTCCAAGTTTTTTGTCAAGTGCACTTTGAAGCATGACTGGGCGCGAAATGTCCACTTGAAAATGCGATTTTAAACGCCCAAAATGGACACATTCGTTTCAATTCAAAATGTCTGTGATTTACATTGCACTGCAATTGTTGTCCTAAATTAAACGTTCCACCACAAATCGCTGCATCATCATCATCATCTGCAATGTGCACTCCTCTGAGTCTCGTCATGACACCAAGCCACCATGATTCATGGCCAAATTACAGTCGTGGCTTCTTCGAAACGTCTGGCATTTCAGGCCGATCCCAGCTTCCAGTCCTGAACAAGTTTCATCTTTGGGACACGGATCTTGCTCTTGAGCCAGTGCCGGTGTTTATGATTTACGAAATTCACGTTTTTCACCTCGACAATTAATTATCTGCGGTGTATTTTTTCGTGTGAATTCTGGGCTGTCATAAATTTTCATTTTCCTCCTCACCAATTGTCTCGTAATTCCCATTCTGGACGTTTTTATTCTGATATTTCGCTCAGATTCGCTGGATATAGCCGAACACAACTTCATTATGCAATAAGATTTATTAATTCCGTCAAAAATGTCTTTGGTGAGAAAATACCGTCTGCTCTGACGTTTCTGGTGCCGAAAATTAGCAATAAATCACTTTTAATTCGCGAATAAACAATGAAACGTCTACCTGCGCCAAAACTTTAACCATAAAACTGAAGTTTTCTCGTTAAAAAACAATTCAAATTCGACAATTATGGTGTTAAATTTGAAAAAAGGAAAAAATTCAAAAATCGTGACGTATCCATTCCTCCTCGATCACTTTGCAGTCACGTCGTTCAAATTCTAACAACTTCATCATTATCCTTTTTATACATTAAAGATATGAATAAAACCATTTCCATACAAAATATCAAAATTTTACGTCAGTCATAATCCGTAAATGCCGTTAACCATCTGGCACTACTGGCAATCTACTCGTGTACGCATGAGCAAGGGTAGATTGCCACCACACAAGTACTTTGCCAGTGTAAATGGAACGCAGCAAATTGAGACACGTTACACACACAAGGTGGATATTGGATATTG
Source organism: Chrysops caecutiens (assembly GCA_963971475.1). NCBI lineage: Eukaryota > Metazoa > Arthropoda > Insecta > Diptera > Tabanidae > Chrysops > Chrysops caecutiens. The sequence goes on from OZ020570.1 coordinate 9,686,606, forward strand.
CACATGTGTGTCACTCAATTAAAACGTTACTCTATAATAGATGAAATTTGTGGTGTACCATGAATCGATCTAGTGTATCGATGGTATCGATACCACGTATATACTTATACAAATATCTCGAGGATTTTATCATAACTTCATCAATATCCTTAATGACAGGAGTCGATAAAATTTTTCATTTATAATCGTAGAAGGTCCACCCAATCGAACCAATGTCTTAAAAGGCGATTAATGCGATTAATTTCGGTTTTATTAGCAGCAATCGATCAAAGCAACAATTCTCGCTTGAGTAACGATCGTGGCCTTGATTTGCTGAAAGTTTCACACAGTTAGCAGAATTGAAAGAAACATATAATCAAAAGCTTGTAAAAGTTGCTTTACAAACTGTTGTAGAACAAGAGCAAGAACATGACGTTGTGATCTACAATCGGTTGCAAGTGCTGCCACATTTGAAAGGCCACTCCTAAACAATGCGAACTTTCGTCGTTGAAGGTCGAGCCACTACTGACTGTTCAAGGGATTTCTGGAAAACGCTTAGTTGGGGCGCGAGTCCAGGAGCAGTTCCCACGATACTAGTAATCGAATCGAACACTTGAATTATTCATTAAGCCGCGTGGGGCGCAACAGTCACAGTCGTTCAATGAAAGTTGAACAAAGAAAATCAACTTTTGTTTATTTATTAATTTATGTTAATAAAATTACATAAAGCGAATGCAAATTACATTGAATTTAAAATTAATAAAACAACATATTTGCAAAGTCATATTTTGTCCGAATGTATAATAGTATCGGCAAAACTTGTTGTTGCATAAACTCCACCTCGCATGACATGCGGAATTCCGAAAATGATTTTGTCCGAAAAGGTGATCTTGTAAAAGTTTATTTAACAAAATTTTACCACTTTTAACATGAACTTTAATCAATTATTAACACAAAAAAGGCAATGATGCAAATTTTAAATTCAATTTAAGTTTGTTAACACACTCCTTTTGGAGTGAGAGAACATATCGAGATGGCGGTGAAAACGAAACATTTTATTTTGAACAAATTCAATTTATTTAAGTTTAAGTGAATTTTTTTCGTTAAATAATTACTGAAATTAAGCTCAAGTAAATATTTGCACTTCGTCGCTGATTGTAATCAATGTTGTAATGAAGATGGAGTTGTTTCAAGTTAGTGGAAGTGAGAAAATTTTGATTGATGGCAGTCTTTTGAATTATTTCAACATTTTGTATGATTAATTCAAAACATTTAGTTCAAAATGATTATACGAAATGATTCTTTTGTTTGCAAACATCACTTTATGAAAATTGTAAGAGAATTTCTTGAAGAAATTCATAAAGAAATTGAATGGAAAGGTTTCTTAAAATTTCCAAGAATTCATAAGTGACGGAAGTATTTTTTAAAATTTACTCGAAACCTGTAATTAACGATTCCGTGATTGACACTCATTCAAATTTGAGGAGGGAAAGTTTACCAAAATTTTTAAAAATTCACACTAAGGTTCCTGAGGTGAAGCTTAGGGAGACCTTTTAGAGGTGTGTTAGAGAGCCCAGGTGAGTTGTTCTCGTATATTACAATATCACCAGAAATAGTTTAGCAGGTCTACTGGTCCTTTTAGCTCATCCGTTTAAAAATTCTTCGGACGAGTGGAGAGAACCCAAGTGAGGAGGACTACCTCACAGAAGATACAACTAAACCAAATTAATATAAATATCTTGTAAATATCGTCAAGAATTTTAGATATGAACGTGATATTCACAAATGGGTTATGTTGAACTCAATTGACTAATTACACCCAACAGCAGCAAATCGATAAGTTCGCATGTGAACAAGTTTTTTCTTAAGTTCAAAATAAATTTTTAATTTTATTTACTGCACAGTTTCACGTTTTATTGTCTACGAAAAAAAATTAGGAGGTCATGACTTGCAGGTAATTAGATTAATTTAAATTTTAATTTTTTTGTTATGTTGCTTGGATTAAATTTGTTTTGGAGAATTTTTTTTTATTATTGACATGTGTTGATCGAACAACAATTCAACAATTCAACAAATTTTCAGTCGATCAACCCATTTTCACATTTTGCACTAATGAACTGAAATTGGTCTGGGAGAGCATGAAAATCCTTGACCGAGTTATTCCACCAACTCCACGGAGTTCTGATAAATTAAAAATTTTTTTTGTTCAAAAATTAATTGGAAAAATGCAATTTTTTATGTAAAAGAAAACCGCAACTCAATGGCGGACGTTCTAGTGAAGACAAGAGTGTTGGAGAAATTCCTCCCGCTGCAGCGGGAAAACGTTCGTATTGTGTCACGTTTTGTCTTCTGCTTGACGGGCAGATGCTCTAACCACTGAGTTACCATTGGAATTGATCCCAGGACCTTATGCTTTCCGTTCAAATCTTTTGACCACTGCGCTACCGTGAACGTATATATTTATGCTCATGGCCCACGTTCTTCTTATAGATGGCGCAGAACGCACAAAAGAGTTTGAATTGTTTGTGATTCATTGAATTTTGAATTTTGAAAGAAGGAAACTTGAACCGGACGCTCCGACTTGAGATGGTAATCGTGTCGTGTAAGTTATGAAACGAATTGAATCACAAATTCAATTTTATCAACCCACACTATAACCTTTAGTTGTTTTGAATTTCAGAGTTCTAAATCGGTAGGTGTTTTTTAATATTTTTCCCAACTTCTAGCTACTATAAATAACATTCACATTGTAGTCATAAAAGTAATTCAATCTTAAAGAACAGCACGATATCACGCTTGCCAATCTAGAAGAAATTAATTTTGTTGCAAGACAACAATGAGTAGGATTTGGTTACCATCATTGGTCAATGACAGTACCTCAGGGTGATAGTAGTCGGGTACTCGAGGAATATAAATTATCTCAAGCGTTCTACTTGACACTGTGAGTTTATTGTACTTTTGAAACATGGCGGAAAAACATGGTGGAATAGAATAAACTCCTCAAGGAATAAAATAAACAACAAAAGAGTTGATAAGACCAATTGAAAGGTTCTTAAGGCAATTCTGCCCTTGTATCTTCAACTTTTTCTATACCCACTCACAGGCTAGACGATCCACATCATTTTTCACGTTCCAAAATGGACAACGCTTTTATTATATTCCACAAAATTTTTATGGTTAATGAGTTTTATCGTTATTCGTGATGGTTGTCGACCAAACGCCGGAGGTCTTACATGGGTTTTATAATTTGACAAACTCTAACCCTCGGCGCCATTTCCTTTTCACAAGTGTCACAATAAAACAAAATAGTCACTGGTTTTTTGACACTAGCGGTATTCTTTTGATCACTCCAGTTGAGCGGAGCTGTTAAATCCCATACATTTATCCAGTGCATATTAGCACTCAATAACAACTGGGTTAAAATTACTCCACTAGATAAATAGTTGAGCTAGAAATATCCAGATGGCGCTATGATTCATTTCAAGTCCAGTGTGTTCTTTTGGTACTTTCGATTTGCACTCGATAGCATTTACCTAAAGAACGTAGCTTTTGTGTGTCTTGTCAGAGTCCTTTTCAAGATTTAACCTTCTCAAGGTGGTCATGTCAATCATATTGCTGCAAGTCCTTCATTTTTAATTAGATGCAAGGACATGGATGGAAGCCTGGCAGGAAGTGTTTTTGTTTTAAATGACTTCGAAATGACGTCCGTGTCACTTGGAAACAAAACGTTCACTTTCCCTGACCGATATTTTCGGAGTTTAGGTACTTTTGGAATTGGACTTGATCAAAGAAAAATCAGAATTAAAAAGTAAAAAATAAATGTTAACAATAAAAACGTGTTATGATAATGATAACACACACAATGTGTACAAATTTGAATTTAAGTTTATTGTATTCTCTCTATAATAAAACAAAAATAATTTTTATTTCATTAGTTTTCTCTATTGTCAGTGTGAACTTCGGAGTTTATCCGCATTTACCATGAAGAGAATCGTTTAATTTACAAAAACTTGCTGCCGTGTTTGGATTATTTGCATGTCAGGTGATTTTGTTATTTTTTCGGATGAAAGTTTTAGTTGCAAATCAACAAACCGAATCGATGGAATTACATGAAAATTATGGTTCCACTGACCTACATGTTGCGGAAGACGTGTTCGCCACGTTCCACTACTAAGTACCGTGTCGATTGGCAGTTGTGTCGATTTCACGAGCTTTTGTGAGCTTTCATCGAAAAGCTTCCGTTCTATGAATGACTATTCGAATAAAGGTTCATCCAACGAAATGAATGCCATGACATTCAAATCTCGTGACATTTTCACGTTTTGACGTGTGACAAACAAAATGGCGGATTTGTTAGAATTTGATTTGTTGATTTGACGAGTTCGATGAATTTTAATTGACATTTCGAGTTCGGACGATGTTGTCGAAATGTAACATAATCAGATAAATTTATTACGAATCAAATTCTGGTTTTGACATGCTAAAGACCGTCTCATTGTTTCGATTTGCCCTCAAGTTATTCGGTTCAACTTTGGAACCGAGATGACCCTGAAATGATAAGTTGTTTTTCGGATAACCGAAAGTTAACTAGACAAAGATGGAATTTCGAGTGTAATGAAGGCTATCTTGTTGTTTTCGGCCTGTCAATTGAGATTGTTTGGGAGATCTTTGATGGATACGCCTCGAATTTTTTCGTTTTCAAGTGCAAAAAATTAAATAGTTTGAACATGACACTTGACAGTTAGGTTTCAATTCACGTGGGACGGACAATGTCAATTGTGGGCGTTCAATCATGAACAGGAGAACACGGAAATTGATACGGTTTGTGTCTAATATCACCTTTGAGGTCATTAATATGATAGAGAGAGCAATTGAGAAAGGAGACCTTGCATGAATTGGTCCTCCTTGATCCAATTTCCAAAATTTCCTTGTATCTTGTATATCCTGTTCTTGACAGATAAGGATTTATTGGGAAAGTGGCGGCAAATTTCGAAAATTCAATGTTAAGTGGATTTTATGAGGTTAATGTCACAATTAGCAAAACTGGAATGTTCACTTAAATAATTCAATTAAACAAAAAAGGTCCATAAATTGTATTCAAAACCAACAAAAACCCGAAATGCAAATCGACTAAAAGTAAAAACTTCCAACTTGAACTTAAAAAATCAAATTCCGTGAATTATGTTTCAGTTTTTTTTTTAACGATTCACTTTTAATTTGAAAGAAGCTCAAAAAAACTTGTTAAAAATTTCATCAGTAAAAGTGAAAAATCAGCAAAATTAACTGCCCGTAAAAAATGGCCGTCAAAAAATCATCGGTAGCTGCCATTACGAGCAGAAAAATGTGCTAAAAATGGAACAAAAGCGAAATTTATGAGTTGAAAAATAAAACAAAAATTTTAATTTTTCAAAAATCAAAAGTTGTTCCGTTTCACCAAACACGTTTCCAGTGATTAAACACACTGGAACGCGTGGAATCGAAACAAAATATGAAAAATCTGTGCCAGCATCCATAATAAAATTCAAATAAATTCCAAAATTTTCACGACATTTATGTTTTGTTCCCGTCATCTCCAACCTTCGCCAAATTCTGCTTGCTGCCCTTTCAAAGTTACACTGAAACGGTTGACTTTGGAATATTTAAACGGTTAATAAATCAAATTCGATTATGGACGATTAATTTGCATAAATTTATAGCGTTTGTTTATTATCATTAAGCGATTCAAAGAATATAATTAGTTATATTATAAAATAAACTTGAAACGAGGAGAAAGCAACCGCCAACGCCATCTTTGGGAAATTTCGAACAAGTCATGATCAACAAAGTTCATCCACCTCGACGACTCTGATTATAAACACAAAATGAAAATTTGGAACGGAGAACAATTCTTGAAAGGGGAAGTTTCTTGGAAGAACACACCAACATGCAACTGCACACATACAGGAACAGTGATAAGCCATTGAACTATACATTTTGAGATGCTGCCCAAATCAGGAAAACTTGAAGGAACGTGGTTAAAACTGATAGGACTAACATGAATCAGCAAATTTCCCTCTCATCTGTAGCCTCTCATCAGAATGTTGAAGGATAATTTCTCTCTCTCGTCTTGAGATGAAAGTGAAAATATGCCTCTCTCCAGGATTCTTTCTTCGCACAAATGCAACGAAACTTGATTTTGTCGTTAACAGAACTTTCGCTTCTACCAGACGCCATTTATCACAATTGCAATGCACAAATAATTTAGAAACAAAATGGACACTTTTAAATCCGAAGAGAAAAAGAAAACAAGTTGTCTATTGCAACAGCAGCAGTTACCTAGTCTCTTGCAGCGCTGTTCTTTATTTTATCTTCAAATTCAAACGAAAGCAAGTCTGTAAAACGTTTCGTTAGCAATAAAATCCACAAAAAACCCCAACATGGCCGTCGTCGTGATAACCTACTAACGGAACTGGATTCTGCAACCGTTTTTTCTTATGCTAGGAGAAACTGTTTCTTTTAATCTGTGCACAGTAATTTTTGTTCTCACTTCTTGGTTTATGGTGTGTGAAGTCGTAATTCAAGCGAATTTTGATGGTTACAAGATTAAAAATAAAACATTTATTTCTTTATCGCACTATTATTAAGAAAATTAACGTTTTTGTTGCTGCACCTTGACGTGACGTCGACCAGGAACTTTGCTTCATTTTGAACTTTTTCGTAATGAGTTTCATGAACATCCATTGCGGTATGTAGTCAGGAGTGTCTTTCTGGTGTCAATTCGGACAACAGAACAGAAGAACATTAGAGCAGAACTGTCAAATCTAAATTTACCAATCACTGACCTAAAACTTCTCCATTCGATAAACACTTGTGTGTGTCTTCTCATGAGAATATTCATATTCACTCGATAAACGTAACTAGCTGTGGCCAAACACATAGAGTGTAAGGAAACTCAGTTTAAAATTTCAGATTTTTTAGCAAGGAATAAGATACATATATTCATGTATAGTTATTATATATAGAGTGATAGCAGAAATAGTCTTTGAAATGTGTTACTTGGTTATTGCAACAGCCACAGTTTCCTTTAGTTGCATTTATCAAGGTTGTACTGTACCTCATCCTGGGTACGCACCACTCAATTTTTCATGGTTTCTGTGCGAAATTTTTGAAAATTTCTTTTTTGCTTACAATAAAATTACAATTTCTGGACAAGTTTCTCACACTTTTACTTTCACAAATTTTGAATTTTCATTTCAATAATTTTCATTTACCAAATTTGAGGTCAATGTAACGTTAAGCGACACAGTTTTAGAATGAAAGTGATTTGAACTCTTGATTTTCATGAATACCACATTAACGAAACTATCGTACGTGGGTTGTTCTAGGACCACATTCAAATTAAGCTCGATTTGTTATTTTAAGCTTTAACACGAAATAAATCATTTCACTGTTGAATGGAGTGAAAATTTCATGTCACACTAAACGCCATTTTGATTTTGATTATTCTACTTAATATCAACTGCCATTTTTTCGTTGAATGTTTCCGTGGAAAGCCAGACACAATTCCATGTGTTTGGCAACACGAATATCACGAGGTTTTTCACAAGTTTCATGCATGCATTCATGTCGCAGTGAATTGAAAGTGCATTTTGATAAAAACATAAATTAAAAAATAAAAATAAAAATAAAAACTTAAACGTCACATGAAAAACAAGATTTCGATTGGGTGTGCGATTGTAAATTTTCGAATGTTGTTTGAATTTATTTCCATTTGCCCTGGATTTTCCAATCGTTCAGGTGCGCGTTGATCTAATTTTGATGTTTCATAAATTTTTATTAACAAAATTAAACGCTTTTCTCAATAATTTTCGAATTTTCATCAACATGACCACCAACGACCAATCACAAGACGAGGAATGACAGTTTGATAATTCGTGGGATTTCACGTTGCAATGAATGAAATCGGTTGGGAATTTCGTTTTCTGATTTTGGGTGCAAAATTTCAATTTGAATTTAGAAAAATCTCGTCTTCCCATCAACAATTAAAAATATTTCTTAATTTGAATTTGAACAAAATCAGTGCAACATGGAAAAAAAAACAAAATATAATTTAGAAATGTGCAAATCTTTGAAAACTTGCAATGAGGAAAAGCTCAACAACAACAAAATTGCACAATTATTGTTCTTCAAAATCTCACGAAAATCATTTGTTTGAAAAAAAATTATTTTAATTTCATTTTTAAGGTGAATTTTGCAACAACAAAACAAACTTTTTTCATTTGAGAAAAGCATCAAAGATGTCAGACACAAAACAGTGTCGGAATAAGTTGGATCAAGCGATGGATCAAGGGATGGATCGGGGGGGCCAAGACGAACTCATTAAAATTAAGTTTTTTTACGCGAACTGAAATTACATCGTTTCGGGAAGAACGCCGCAAATGAAGTATTGTTTAAATGAGACTAAAGCGTTTGGCAACACCATTTTGTCATAATCTCCAAATGTTGAGAAGGTGCAAGCCGCAACACGAAGTTTACTTTAAGGAAAAGAAATTTGTTTTTTCTTCGTTGAATTATAACGAAAAATTGGAAATTCGTTAATTACTTTGAGTTTCGCTTCAATGACGACCGTTTTGAAATTGTTAATTTGCAGTGTGCCTTAAAAAATTTTTTTGTTGAATTGAGATTTTGAAGTAATTGAGACACTTGAGTGCAAGTCCCTTCACATTTGACAGCTCCACACCTCACCTTCGTGGGAAATTTATCTCGACAAATTCATCTTTTTCCTTGTATCCACAGATTATTGTCATAAAAATAAAGATTTGTGCAACGATAATCCATAAAATTAACATAATTTTCAAATAAACAAAATGACAAAGCGTCAAAGTTTCAAATTACATCCATTTTGAACCACCTGTCACAATAGCACCATTGTCCCGTCGCCATCTAATCGGAAAATGCATTTTTCTTATCATTCTGGCTCAAAATAATCACATAATTTTATAGCAAATTATGGATGCTTCATTTTTAGGTTAATAGTTTTGTAATTCTTTATTAAATCCCATTGGAAGCGATTTTGTCAATGGCGATTCGCCGAAATTGTCCATCAAAAATCCGAATTTTCAAAAGAACAACCTCGCACTCGTTGCAGCTTCATAGTTACAAACTTCATCCAACCTCAAATGACATGTAAGATTCACAGCTTAGCTGAATTTCTCATCCCAATACTTCTAGTGCGAGTATTTATCGAGTAGTGCAACTTTAAACCGGTTATTGTCGATGTGTGTGTGGGTTCAGTTTCACATGAGATTCATGTGCGTTACTTTTGTTCTTTATACTTTGTGACACTTGCACATTGTTTCTCTTAAATTTCTCAATCAATTCCATGTTTTGAGCCGAAGCGACACATACTCCAACAAATCTCCATTTGCAACACTGCCATTCGCCGTTAGTGTGACACAAGCTCTAGTGGATGTGTCAAGCAGCATTGTCCAACAAAGTTGATCAATTGTTTGTTTGTTGGAAAAATTATATGAACAACTCGAGCGTGGAATACTCAAACATTAAAATTTGCATCACAATATAATTGACAGTCAATTTTGGTTAGTAATACTTTGAAAATTGTTGTTTGACGAAATGTAAGCGTGCCGTTGATCAATTCGATCACGAGCTGCTGTAGGGACAATGAATTCCCTATTACGCCACATTCCACACCAGGATAATCTGTTCCATTTCATTCCAGTTCAATTTGCTTCGGGGAATTCCGCATTTTCAATTTTCCCAGCAAAAATTTCCAATTAATTACGTCCAAAACTAATTCATTTTTATCTCAAGAATAAAAATTACCCAACAGCATAAATTGGAAAAGCTTAAAAAAAATGAAAATTCGTTAAGGAAACTTTCGACTTTCCTTTGGTGACTTTTAATCCAAAAAATTTTATTGTATTTTTTTTTTTTTACATTTTTAATTTTAATTTCAATGCTTAACGGTTAATTAAGTGAATTTTTTTGTTTTGTTTGTTTAAGAAAAGCTCCACGGATTGGTTCCGGTAATTGAACTAACTTCTGTGCTTTTGTTTGTTTTAAGACGAGTGTGACAGTGAGGTTTGTTTGCGCAAGGCTTTGGTGGATTACGCCAATAAGCCGTGCAATGAAAGTTGAGTTGTTAATTACAATGACTCTCCGTGGTAAATGAGCTGAAACTGAGAATAGTGTAACTGTTGACTGGTAAATAATTAATTCACTATTACCACCTACAGATGACGCGCCTCAGGTCAATGTCAAGATATCGAATGAAGAAAATAAAACATTTCTCCTAAAGCCCGAGGCAAGTGACTCTATGAGTCGATGAAGACGATAACCTGAAAGTTTCTACTCCAAACTGGCCTCCATAGAAGTCTGAATGGCCGCAGTAAACGTCTGTTGCACTTGAAAATTCAATATTTTTTTGTATCATCTCGACATGGTCATCGGCAACACAACCATTCATTCGTGCTCGTAATTGTTTACGATCCAAACTTGCTATTATTAACTCTTCTTCTACGTTTTCTGTTTATCTATTTACTGCTGGTTGGAATTCAAACATCTTCAAACTCGTCTTTTCTGCACTGCCACCATCACAGCCACAGCACAGAGCGATCGTTATACCGCGAACAAGTGAAAATCTTTGCACGATCGATTTGGTCAACTTTTTCCAATGTGAAGGTCAACTCTGTGCGATTGGAGGATTTTCTATTTTCCGTTAGTTTTCAAAATAATATTTTAAATTTTCTTGTTTTTTTGCAAAATGTCTTACATCTTTTCTGTCATTATTTTATGATAAGAAACTTTTCCTTTCTTGAAACAGTGCCTACTACATTGACAACTTTCAACGCACTCATTGTGGTACGATCCCTTTGAAGTACATTCGACATAAATCCTTCCAACAGTTCTTAGGAGTTGCTTAACATTTATAAGGTATTGCCAAAGTTTAACTGTATGCGTTTCATGCGTATCTGGATATGTATGTGGTATTCTTTATATTCTCAATGATTGTAGGCTAAAAGTAATATAACCAAGATAACCTATCTTCAGTTCTGTTTGAGTTCGGGTTTGTGATTATTCCTATTTGTGTGTTCTTGTTAATTAATCTGGACAAGTACATTCAATAAAGCACAAATCCTGAATCCAGAAAAGGACATTTTCCGAGTTTGCAACTTTTCTACTTTGCAAAACTTTTAAATTCTCAAATTGACTTGTGATTTTCATCCATTTTAGGAAAATAAAGTTTGAAAATATAATTAAATTTTTGCTTGAATATCATGTTGAAACAAAATGTCGACTTCATGTTTTCATTTTTTACTTGACACTTGCGCTGTCAATATTTGTACCAGATATAGTAAAAGTTGTTGATTTGAATCAAAATTAAACTTGTTTTTTCATAAATTGTGTAACACTAATTAATTTCAAACATTCCCCGAGTGAAACAAAAGAAATATGAAGTTGTTTTTTGCTATGTTTCTTAATCAAATTCAGTTTTTTTCCTTAATTTTTCCAATTAAATCACAAAATTCAAGCTTCACTACGCAGGGTTTTGATTAGAACGTTTTTCGTTATTTATTATCGAATAAATTCAGTTGGTGTTAATTATTATTTAACTCAAACCACTCACACTATTGTAGAGTTTCCAATTTACAAGACATTAACCCAATGTTTCCATCTGATTTTCCCACGTAACATTATCCCCCGCAATCGATTTAAATGTCACTGGGGTTTGGTTTGTGTCCCTGGCATTACGTATCGATTCACTGCGATTTGCATCAATCGAACAATTTAGAATATTGCGATCACACATCGATTCATTCGATCAATTGGCAAAACAAAAATTTGATTGGTATTCATTCGTTGAACAAGTATTTTTGATTGGTGAAATTTAATGTGTTTGTTTGATTGTCCATTCCTGTAGCTTTCATTTCAATTGAATGGCAATCGTCTGTTCCATCACATCTGCAGTTCGTTGGAACCGAACTGTTTCTCATTTTGAAATGTTAAACTGATTTGAATGTTATAATTTAACGACATAAGGAAATAAATTAAATGAAAATTATTTAAATTATTTAAGAAATTTTGTTCCTCACCAACGGATGAATGATGGTGTATTTAAAAAATGCACTAAATGCAAAAAAAAATTATTTGATTACAGTGAATTTAAAATCGTGAAAAACGTTAAAAATGATGTACATCCTTCACAAGATTTTCATGTGAATTTTTCACAAAGGTACAAAGTTTTCTGTCATGAAAATGAAAACAATGAAAAACTGCAAGAAAATATTTTTATTTAACACTTTTATCACACGATTGCAGGTTTAAAAAGTTTTAACAACAGATAACTTTCAAGGTAAATTGTTTATTCAAAGAATTTTTTTTGAAAATAATTTCCACTTGATTCAATGGCGTTATTAACGCCATCTTTGAGTGGGTGTAAGAGACATTTTCACACGTGAAAAATGGTGTTTTAACACGATTTGATGTTTAACAAGAATTTTCTCATAATTTAGAAGTTTTTATTGAACATACAAGGTGTTGGTAAATATTTTCAGTTTCTTAATTGTGGATATGCTAATTTTACATTAGCAGTCAATCATTATGAGAATTTTTGTAAAACATATTTATGAGTCCATCAACCTGGTGTTGTTGGGTATGAAATTATTTTCGAACTAAAAGTGATTTATTTCGAAAATTATTACCTATGAATCGTGTTTTAGGTGTTTTATTACGAGTTTTAGGAACTCATCAGGTTATTACCACCTTCTGAGGTCAGTACAACCTTCAGATGGTTTTTAAAATTAATAATTAGGCAAACTACTTACAAACAAATACATCATCCAGCTTAGAAAAGTTTTGCCCTTACCTAGAAAATAAGAAAATAAATTTAGAATTATTAAAACATTTTTAATTTTTGGTTAAAAATAAATCGTGGTTGGAAATGTCTCTGTTACGACAAAGCTGTCCAATCTACTAACTTCTGGGAAGTCGGCGTGGACTAGTTTTTGAAGTTGGTTCTCTAGAGAAACATCAACCATCATATACAGTAATACCTCGACTTACACTACCACTACCTTCACGAACCCGGAGTTACACGATTTTCAAATCTCGTCGATTCGTCTTTTGTTTGAGTGTCACCCAAGTCTCGAGTATCGATTTTAGACCACACTATAGACTTGTTGGGCGGAACCAACACATAGCTATATTTTATTTTGTGTTTTGTATTTATTTCTTATCCACGGAGTGTCTGTTTGTTATTACAATTTTATAACCCGACTTACGCGGGGTATTACTGTAGGTACTAGGTCTTAATTTGTTGATTTCGTTGAGTTAGTTATATTGTGATCTACACATGAAGCTTGTAAATTTAATGTGTAAATATTGAATGATTAAATGGAACTAAAACCTCAACAAAACTACATACTTATTCTGTGTGAAACAATAAAGAATAAACGACGGTAACACCATCGTCAAAACAGTCTCTGTGTAGACTTAACGACCCTGTCCCATATCCTTCAAATCGAGTTCTTCTTGCTTCTATAATATTCGCAAAATTCGATGGAAAATCGGTTCATGTTAATTTAAATAATTTAGTAATGTTAATTTTATTGCACAAATTAATCAGTTCAATGACTCGATTGCACAATTGCATTGCATGCATGATTAAATATTCATCACTCGATTTGTGGTGACGGTTCAATTGTCACTGAAAGCTTAATTTTGTTGCAATCATTTATTTTTCAAATATCATCATGAGGATTAAGACATTTTGAAGGAAGTTATGCGCAACGGAAGTGTATTGATGATGGTAGATATGGCGTAAGTTTTAAAAAAATTTTTAAAATTTAATTGAGTAACACTACCGTGTGATCAACAATTGCAACGATCCAGTAGACCAAGACGGTCAGGGAAAATTAAAGTCATATGTTCAATATCTCAGCGACACACCTCGAATCAATTTGACAACAAACTCATTTCGACAACATGCATTTTGTCCGTTTTATGTCCAATAAACTAACAGAACGACGACCATTTTGTGTGTCAACCATTTTTATGACACAAATTTCGATTTTTAAAACGAAAAAATTAAGTATTTTTTTAATAAATAAGAGTGAATGTCGTTTGGTTTCACTCGAAAACCGCGGGACACTTGTGGATTTCAACAAAATTTCAGACGAATCCGTGATACTGTTGCACCGCGAAGATCGTGCGCAATGCGGTGAAGAGCAGCATTAGAATTTCGGATGAGACTTCAACCAATTGTCATCAGTGCACAGAAGGTTGAGGTCTCGGAAGCAAATCGGATGAAAACGAATCCGGTGGCGATAAATGCAAATCCCAGACGTGTACCATGAAATAATGACAATTGCGACCTTTGACAATTTACTGGCAGCCATTTTGGCACCACTGCTTGCAAACTTCAAGTCCCACTTGTCGTGCAGTGAAAGTGTCAATTTCTTTCATCATCACACACATGATGATCAATTCATTTGTTTGTCATAGACGGTGACAAATTTTCATACATAACAATCGATCAAATTTTGATGAGGATCATATTTTCACTTTCAAAAGTTCGAGTTCATCTTTAGGAAATGATTAATGGCGGTTTCACGTGACACGTTTGGTAATTTAAACGGTACAAGTGAAGTGAAATGATAATGTTAACTAACATTCACCGAAATGTTAGATGTGAATTTGTCCCCTTCGTACAATTGTGCTTTATTCTCATTATGTTCTTTGCATTTTGAATGTTCTTCAATTCAATGTTGATTGATTGATGAACAAAATCCACTTGCTAGTTCAATTCAAATTCAATTTCTTTAAATATAATAAACGAAAATGAAGACGAAGAAAGCTAATAAGATTTTCCCAACAGGCAACACCTTCCACATTGTTCTGATATTGTTCAACTTAATGTTGAATTGAAAATTGCACTTTGAATTGCATACAAAAGTAAGTGAGTTGCTGACATGCAGACGGAATGTAAGGCAATGGGTACAATTCAATGGGAAAATTTTGACAAGTGCAATTTTGTTAACGACTCTTTCTTTATATTTTCTCGTTTTGTGAATTACATTAAATTGAAACATTGTTGATGGTGTGAAGAGATGAAGTTGAATTTCAAACATTATTGCTCAAGGAGATCATCCAGTTTATGCATGAGTGAAGCATTAATTGAACAACTGTTTTGATTGGTCATTTCGAACACGTGTTGGTACTCGCTAGTGACAACTGTCAAACCGGCCCTCTCAATTGGAAAAATGTTTTGATTGGTAAAATTCAATGCGTTCGTAACATATGTTGTGTTAGCTCGTGCAACTATCTGTCAAATCAGTTTGTTTTGATTAGCGAATTTTTCGGCGTGGAACATTATCTGTTTGCGGGCATGCAATGCACGTGAAATGAAACGCATTCGTGTTGGTGAAGAGTGACATTTCAGAGTTTGTGTTTGTGTTGAATAGTTGAAATTGAAATGCGAACCGTTTTTTTTCTGCTGTTGTTGTTGTTGCGTTTTACTTTCAACATGGAAACTTGATTCACTCGTGAAGATCGTTTTTTATCAACATATATGTTTCTGCAAAATCCGCAATACCATCGTATTGAAAATGTGTAGATCTACGTTTCAACGAATGTACGTAGAAAACTAGTAGTGCACTAGGTCGTTGGCTTGTTTTCTTCTCATTTGATTTTTCGCAATTTCTCGCAAAAGTGCATTCATTCAATGCAGTTTGCACTTTTATAGATGCAGTGCAAGATATAAAAAAAGTGAAGAAAATTAAAGTTTGGAATTCAATTTCAGTTTTTTCTATTTTGTTTCTAACGTCTACAGGAATTGTTTACTATTTCTGTTTGTCTTTTGTCTCTGTCCAACACTTCATTCCATACATTCCAGATGGAATTTTGTAATTTTCATTTTATCACCTCAAGACATCAGTCAGAGAAGGACCAAACCGAATTGCAGCAAATATCTCATCTAATTCGTGTTTCTACTGGTAGATGTCGTAGTTGAGCTCAAAAGGACTATGAAGTGGCGGGCCAATTGTGGTTTTTCTTGTTATCATTTGGAGTTTTTCGATTTTATGGGATTTCTTTAACGCCGCCAAGACAACCTGTATCTATTGAAATGAAATTTTTTACTAGCTTTGAACGAGTTTGACTTACGACTGAGAAATATGCAAATGAGTAGCGTAAAATAAGTTAAGTTTCATGTTGCAAGATGATGTCACGTAATAGCAGTATCAAGTCGCACTACATTGAGTATAGTATAAGAACAACATGATATGATACAGAGATACAGAGAAGAAACAGAAAATAGCAAAACAAAAATATAATTTTACTCACGTTTTTTTTTAAGCAAAACGCAAAATGAAAGTGAAATTTTTTCAATGAAAACGAAATGCGAAATGCGAAAATGAATAAAAGCAAACAGCTAGACAATCAAGCATAAATAATGGAAGTTTTAAATTTTAGTATAATTTACAAGTTAATCTAGCGAAATTAAAAATAGAAAATAATATTAAAAAATACATGTTTGTATGTGTTTGAAAAAAATTCATTTCGTATGCAGAAACCACTGTAAGATAATGCTGATAAATAATTATCACCAACTCCAAGTGCATTAACTCCAATTTTATTCAACTCAAAAATGAAGTGGAAAAAATTCATTTCATCACTTGGAGGGTGAAAAATTTCCACTCTACTCGCAGTGACTCGTAGTGACATCATCAAATTTTCTCTCAATTCTCAGAAACATCAAAGCTGGAATCCCAACAAACTTCAAATGAAAGTGTAAATTTATGAATTTCAATTCCATCACATGATCCGGTGTTTTGTCAAGGTAGTCAGTCAGCCAAGATCATCTCGATAATTTGCTGGTCTTCACTAACAACAGACAATCGGTATAACTGACGTGATAACTGTTCATTTACAAACCTCGCCAAAATGTCGTAGGTGCGGTCAATCAATTTAATTAAAATTTACATCCATTTCGACATTGAATCAGTTGAAGAAATCCGTTTAAATCGTTGTGTTATTCAAATTGACACGTTACAGAAACGGTTTCCAAGTTGGTAGACAGCTGATCAGCTACTTTGACAATTTCAATAAATCATCTCTAGTGTATTTCTTTAAGAATATAGTATATGATAATTGATTTGAGTATGTTCTTAATTCACACATAGATGGAACTGTTTGAATTACACAAATTTGATTTATGTGATTCATACTGAAATTATGCGTACCAACCAGGCAACAATTATCCTTAATTATGTTGTTAGCCCAGCTTAATGATTTGGCTAAACAGTAGTGTACGAAATACCCTTAACGAGCTTGTGAAAAGAGTTGAGGCCATAAATAATTCTACAACGATTATGAATGGGAAAAATCAAATGATCAAATGTCAAGAAAAATGACTGAAATTTCAAAATGAAAATGAAAATAATTTCAAATTTTGTCCTAGTAAACTTAAGAAAAAAAACCATTTCACAATTCACCATTAATTTTTTCTCATTTTTGCAACACAAAACACTGACTTTGCATTACAATGTCATGAGAAAAATGGCATCGAAAACATGAAATGGGATGGAATAAATTCCAGTAACTCATGATTGAACTAATTAATCTGATAATTTATTAATTAAAACGTCAATTGTTGACTTACTCGAAGGAAATCAAAGAGTATTCGTTTTGATATCATCCGCTGCTTTGGGTGCGCCGCAAACTACCAAATTCCGTAAATTAATTTTCTCAATTAATTTCTTAATTAAATCAAGCACAAATCGCTTAAATTCATTTTAGCTTCATTTGAATCAATCAAACGTTGTCAATCACACCGATTACGATATAATCGCACAAATAACATATCGATCTATCGATACATCGAATTCACCTTGAATTGAAAACAATTTCAATTATTTTCACTTTCAGTTTTTGTGGTTACCCTGGATTGAATTTTTTCTTTTTCATTTTTTTTTTATAAAAAAAAACCTCTGCGCCCTCAGCTAGACTGGAAGTACTCGTAACTAAATCCGGATTAAATAAGAATAGTATCGATTGGTATCGAATATCACATCGTTTCCACAATGGAGTGGTTGTAAAAAATTACAGAAATTAACCGAAAACGCGTACTACTTGGGGCGGGGTGGATTTTTGAAAATAAAATAAGATTTTTTCTCAACCACGATACCTTCCAACATTGACCTGATTTTGATGTTTTGGCGGAATCGATTTGACCTTGAATTACGCGTCTAACTTCAAGTCAAGTGCAAATTTTTTGACGTGTGATCTTCGATCTGTTTATCTGGGAGAATTAAAAAAAAATTTCGTTAAATATTTGACACACCTCCATCCAGAAAAAACACTTCATTGCATTCTTGAATTATTTTTTGTCAGCGCCATCTTTGGATTGAAGCACACGAAATTATTAAACTTAATTGGTTCACGTTTTGATTTCAGAAGGGCTTGGCCCATGATGGTGCTTTTGGCATTTCACATGAGAGTGTTTCCCTCTCAAGCATTCACAATATGGCGGAATTCATGTGATCACGAAGAAGATCACCAAACAAACTGTTCTCCGTCCATCTTTGATGGAACCATTTGGATAATGCGAAAAAGCTCCACGCAAATATAACAAAAGCCAGCAGTTATTCAAACAAATCATTACGTCTGTGGGATCTGCTTCATTGTTTTGACACCAGATTGCGCCAGGTTTGATTAAACAATTTTATTTGTTTCTTATTTTTCCATGAATATTTGCATCAAATACAGCCATGTTGTTTTTTCTGTTTTGAATTAACAACATTTTCTGTGTTTTGTTGACGATTCCTGAAACAAGGAACATTTCGATTTTATCTATCTTGTTCATTTCCTTGTAAGCAGTAGTAGAATGTTAAATCGTTTTGGATAGAATTACTCCATTAAAATTTGGTCACATGTCAAGTGGAAATGAACGTTTCCCCTTCCTTTCTCCTTAGAAGTCAATTTGTCTTGCTTGCGTTTATAGATAGTTTTCAAAAAAATGTCTGTGAGTGTGTTTCAGCATGCATTCAAGTTCGATTAGGATTCATCATGATCACTTTGGATTGTATAAATTTCGGACAATTTTCACACTCTCCTGGATTTGTTACAAAACACATGGCGCTAATATTTTTTTTCCGTTAATTAAGCGCCACTAATTAATTAACAAAATGTCATATTAACAAAACAATTTATGTTATTAACAATTTAAAATCATCTTTGCTCAACCAAACCCACTTGCAAAACATCAGTGACCCCGACAAAATTTTGTCAATTTTTTGTGTTCAATTTATTAAGTGCGATTTGTATGCAATTTTTTGAAAATGCACAAAAATTATTTAATGCCTGGAGAGTCCTCATTTTTTGAGCAATATCGCATTTGTCACGAAGATTAAACAGAGTCAGACTCAAAGCTCCTTTTTTGGCTTGAAGCTGCTTCCTGCTGGAGAAGAAGTGCTCCCAGATGCTGGCCATGACAATTCAGGTAAACACCTTGTTTGGTTTGTGACCAATAAAAAGGAGTAGCAAAGCTAGTGTTCTTGCCATTGACCCATTGCGGGAATACGGTATATAACTAAAGGGAAACCGAAGAAACCATTCACGAAAAATGCAAATGAAGAGCAACGAGACTTCATTCATTGAATTTGCAAAACAAAGCGTCCACTCGTCTCACTTATTCATGGTTTCCCATCAAAGGTCGTCATTAGCATGGAAGTCCATTGAGTACATCTTCAGGTAGGTGAGGAAATTACACCTGCTGAGCAGGAAAACAATGCTACGGAACTGAGAAAACCCCAAAGATGCCCAAATTAATTGAATTGAATTTGGGGTTTGTCACAAATTGATTTGGTGTTGCCGTGTAACATGAAATTAGTCTGCAACATATTGCCAGTAATGACTTATCAATTTTGACGCTTTACTATTGGTACCATGTAATTGAGAAAATGTATATAATGAAATTATGTAATTTGTGGAAAATATTCGCAGTATGTCAGTGTGTATTTTGTCTTTTATATAAAATTTGTAATATGGCGACTAATCTAATTTGTTACAGCAAAATTTAATTTTTTCATTTCTGTTTCACATTTAATCGAAATTCAATTACACTGTTGTCAGTCACATGTGGCAAAAATTTTTAGCGTGAAGTTTTAATTTTTTTTATTTTATTTTTAAACTTCTTTTATTTCAAAATTTTGACCCGAATTTCGTAAGACAGACATCTTGATTTTTCGGTTTTATGAAATCATCAGAAATCATTGAAAATTTCTAAAATCGATCGTTTTCCAAAGTGTCACAATCAGTTTTAATGCTTGAAAGTAAATTGCTCAAAATCGATCAACAAGAAACTCGATCACGATTCAGGGTTCAACAGCAAAGTTCTACGTCTTCCTTTGGTGGAAATTTAAATTCAAACTCTCATATATTATGAAAGTTCGGTCGGGATAATTCCAGTTTCAATTGAGATATAAACGATTGAAAATTTTGTACTGAATACATTCGGGAAAGAGGAATAACCAACGTTAGTGTCTTAACATTTATGGGACGTGTATGAGAATCAGGAGTAAAACTGCAATTTGTAAGACTCACCCGGGTCTGAGTTCTAGGCCACGAGGTCATTTTGACTTTGTCCCACAACACAATTCAGTCATAAATCGTTGAATTTGTTTTGTGAAAAATTAAATTTATTGTCATGTGATATCATCGCCATATTTAGCTAATTTCATTTTTATTCAAAATTATTCAAAAAAGGTCGAAAAAATCATTTTGAAAACAGACAAAAATTTGTCCAAATGACATCACGCCAGAGACGCAATTTATCAAAAAATCGGACAAAACCTTTTATTAACAAGGAAGACTTAACTCTAGAAGAACCAAAGAATCGTTTATCATAACCAGTCGCCCCAAAATCGGGCGATTCAAAAGACGATTTAAGGAAATCTCTATGAAAAGTAGCGAAACAAAGATGAGTTGAAGCAATCAAAATTAAAAATCAAAAGAAAACAATTTTTTGTAGGTAAATATAAATAAATAAATTAATTTTATTTTATTTTGTTTTATGAAAAATTGCGGATTAATTTTATTTATGTTTTGGAAACAATAGAACAGACAGGAATTTTTAAATTTATTTTTAAGGACTTTAAGCTTCCGGTTGCCCTGGACGTCATTTCAAATTTGAAAATTCAATCAAATTAAAAGAATGTCCTGATGATGAAAGCATTCCCGAAATAGATCAGCAACTGTTGAATGAACTGATCAGAATTAAAATATCCTTGTGTTTTTTTGTTTATTTAAAAAATTCTTTAAATTCACGTGAATTCGAAATTGGGTTAATCAATTCATAGTGAAAACCAGAAATTCAAGCGTCAATAAATATTTTAAAAAATTCAATTAGAGACGCAAACACAACAGGATCTGGAAATATTTGTTGCCTTGAATCACGAACCTGTTGCTGTTGCAAATCGACAAATCACGGAAATACCAAAAATGTAAAACACCTGGTGGACATAATGACAAAAGCAGCAATTCATCAAATTTTCTAAAATGTTTTCAAAAGACACAAGACGACAACCTTCAGACGAATATTTTTAAATTACTAACAAAATATTTTATTGGAAAAATTCCAGCAATTCTAGGACGAAATTTTGGTAAATTTGACTTTCAGAAAAATTAAGCTCACCTGAACAAATGATCAGCGCTACTCCACAGAACAAAATTATCCCACTACGTAAACCCATGACGATGGAAAATGTATTTTTATCTCTTTTGATCAAATAAACTTTTCAATTCAATAAAGCTTTAAAAAAAAAAAAAAAACATTTAAAAAATAAAATTGTTAACCAAATCACAAAAGCTTTTCTTCCTTAAAATTTTTCTTCCTTTTTTCGTTGAATTACTTTTAAGCACTTTAAGCACTTGAACTTTTTGCTTGCACTCGACAACAAAAGACAAAACAGAAAAAAGCACTAATTAAGAAAAAGTGTTAAAAAGTTAAAAATTGTCAAAGGACACACTCAGAAAAAGGATGAGAGAGGGATGGAAAAAACTGTTTATTCGTTAAGGGCTGTTTAGCTAATATTAAGTTTATTAAGCTTTTAATCCTTTTTTCACATCCGCAACTGTTTTTTCTTGTTTGTTAACACACAAAATTGTTTTGATTAAAATTATAAAAATCGTTTTAAATTATTTACGACATTTTTTTGTTGTGTTTTTGTGGTAAACCGAAAATTTTTTAAAAAATATTTTTATTTTTTTCTCAAAATAACTCTTAATTTTTGTTTTCTCAAAATTTGAATAAATTTGCAACGCCTCTCCGCACAGTGCTTAGCTGGCGAGCACTTTTCTTAAACTGCAAAAATTTTTCACCTCAAGACGTTGAGTTGGTTAAGAAGTTCATTTTGATGGAATTTTTCTTTAACAAATTTTTTTTTATTTTTCGATCACGTCAAGGTAAGAAAATGTTGCACCTGAACCAACCACAAGTCAGAGAGGGAGCGACAGTCCAACAGAGAGGGAGAGAAACGATCGCCATTGATTGATAATTAACAACATGGACTGTACTGAAATGGAACTTGAAGAAAATGTCCCCCCACGAAACGGTCGGTAGGTCCCCCCACGAACTGAAGTCAGTCAGTCACGCAACGAGTAACAGTAACTCGGAGAATGATTGAGAGACTTGAGAAAAGCTCAAGCGAAGGCTTTTGTTGGTGTAGGTCGTGATGGCTGTGGGTCCTAAGAGAATCGAGAGCGGTTCAAAGTGGGGAACACAAACTGGGAGAATGATCGTGGGGAAAATTGCTTTGCGAGCTAACCGTTTCAATTACGGTTAAGTTGGGGAACAGAGAGAGAGAATTTTCCCCCCTTGCAATGAAAGTGAATTTTTTAACGTTAAATAATTCATGAGCGCCATTTTGAATTTTGAATTATTTTTTTTCTGAAATTCTTGAAACTTTAATTACCTCTGGAGTGGAGTTGAGTGAAACATCGTGACCTTGTTGAGGTCACAAGAAAGTTCGTTGACATTTCGTTTCATGTCAAATTGCATGTTGCCGATTGTCATGTACAATGAACGATCAACAAGATTTAAGGTACTTCCTCTGCTCCAGCACTTGATGCGGTTACATCACTTCAGAACACCTGGACCCTATGGAGGTCAGTTTCAGCCCAAACTTGCGCAAAGATCATCGAAAGAAATTGGTGCAAGTAACAAGACGTGACCTCTGGTCCAGGTTGTGAATAAATTAATTTGTGACCCGAAACGACCACAACACGAACTTCATCCAAGCGATCAGTCTTACGTCAGCATGTAATCGTCATGGCGATTTTGAATAATAACCGTTTTTTTTCGATCGTCCGTTGTGAAAACAGTCAAAACATCACAATGTTACCAACACTGGGTGGGCATTCCAATTTGACTTCTGACAGAAAAAATACCAAAACTTTGACTTCAATGTTCACTGGGTAATTGTTACAGGACCATTCCGTCCCGCTCGATCATGGTATTGTGATCGTAAAAAAAAAATCATTCAAAATGGCGTCCTGCTGACACGATCCGTATCTGACATGACAACAAGCGGGTTGAAATTTTTCACTGCTTTACATTAATTCAAAAATCAAATTTCATGCGGTGCTTTTTTTCAAATTATCGCCAATTTCCGTTGATCTACAACAAATTTTTCTACTTTTCCAAAGCATTCAATTGTCGGTATCGTCAAATTTTTGATTTTTGATCAACACATTTCCAGACTCAAGTATGTGTTCCCAGTGACACTCAGTTGTTGAGGAAAGTCTCCGAATGTACTAATACGAAGAAGGGTCAGTTGAACATCTACTACTCCGCTGCTACTCAAGCATTTGTCAAACACCGAAGCCTGTCCCGGAGATTTGTAGAATTGGTTTATCTCTGTTATCCAGTTAAAGTTCGTAGTCTGTACGTAACCGGAGAAAATAAACCCGGATAACATTCTGCTTTTCTAAAGCCCAGTTTTATTTCAGGGATTAACTGGTTGTAGCCGGCTTATTGCCAACTACCGCATCCAATTTGTTTGAGTTGTGACTGATTTTACTAAACTGTTTTAAGTTTAGCCAGTTTAACTCTAATCGGCCAAAGCTATAAGAAAAGCCCGGAGCAAAATGGGTAAGACTTGAGCATAACCTGGCCAATCCTAAATTGTTTCCACGCTTGCATTGACACGATTTTTAACATTTATTTTTCACATTTCAATTTTTAAACAATTTTCAGGAAGTGATTTAAGTCACAAAATGAATTCCATGCATTCAGCCAATTGAAACCGCCAAATTCAAAAAGGCAAAGGCGTTCCAGGAAACGCTCGAATTGGATGAAAATTCCATTCACATGTTTTCGGAGTTCATGAAATATTCAGCATGTTTCTGATTGATTTAATATTTTTATTTGAATTCTCGATCAATAATTTAGTGGTTAGTCAAATTTTCAAGCTGCCAACCAACAGAAAAATGTCTTTATCCGGTTAAACTTTAACTCTTAAATATTTTAACACTTTTTGTTTGGGAAATATCGGTTACTAGTATAAATTAATCCAGATAAACAAAAACTAGCGGATTTATTGGGTTATTGTGAATGTGATCTTGTGGGAAGGTCGTTGCGAAGGTATTTCAAAGTTGTAGAATATTTTTAAAAAAATTTTAAGTGAATTATTTATTGTTTTTTTATACATTTAACAATAAATACCAAAAATGAATTCATTTCCAATTGAATTCATTCGAATTTGTTACGGTTACGCCAAAAATTTGAACGATAAATTTTTTATTTTTCATATTTATCATTGAATTTCCTGTTTAACTTATTGATTTATTAGTAATAACTCATTCTTGGAACTTTTAAATCATTTCAAATTGGATTTCCTTGTTTTATGAAAACAATTTTTCAATAAACACTTTCAACTCCTTGTTGTGATTAATTTATCATACGAAACATGAAAACAATTAGTTTATTTATTACTAATAACTAAAGTTTGAAATACTAAATGTACATTTCTTCATTTTTTCTAATGATCGCGTCATTAAAATTGAATAATTACCGTTTCAATCGTAATCAACGCGGGAATTGAAAAAATTTAAAAGTAAAGGGTTCATGCCAATCCGCCATTTTAAGTGATTTCTAATTAATTAATTCACTTCCGGGTCAATTGAATTTTAAATCCTTTCCATCAAGCGTGGGACTTTCAATTTATCGAATTTCAAAACCAATTTTGTTCTAAATCGAAAAACAAAATTTGATCAGAAGTTCCTTTCCTTGTCATTTTTAGTTCGTTGGAAGGAATCAGAATCAATGTTCATATCTTTTAAGGACATGATTAATATCCTGGACATGTGCCAGAAAACAATACATTACAAGGGAATGATAATTAACCTTGAATAAGAAGGAAACTCCCAATAAACTAATAGCAACAGGAATGGAAAATCAAATGAAAGTTTTAGGGAAACGCACAGAGGTTGTGGTATAATTTTAAAATTTTGTTTCACTTACCTTTGTATAGTGCGTGAAAGTGGCTTAGTTCCGCTCCTGTTGTTGTTGTTGCATATCTTCCAGCGAACACTGAGCGACAGGACGGTGATAGTAAACGTGAATTTGAAATAAACTGGATCAATGTTAGTGATTTCATCTCTGTATGCGTGTCAAGGAAATTGCTGCGTCTTTCTGAGTTAACGTTCCGTCTTGTCAACGTATCATTGAATATTTTCCATGCAAAATTCTGAAATTTCAAGAAAATAAAATGTGATCAAATAAATCAATAAATGTGACCAATAAGCCAGGCATGTAACAAGTTACAAGGGCTAAACGGGAAAACCTTTATATAGGACCAATTTGCTTCTCTCCCGTGGTTCCTTGTATTTTTAATTCTATAGCGCCCACATGACATTGGAACATTCAATGACACTTGAAGCAAGTTTCCAAAGAAAATGGCTACCACTTTATCGCTTGATAAAAGCATCCACTTAATATTTTCTGAAAAAGCTCTAGAACCTCCTACTTAACCCCAACATTTTTAAAAGTAATTTTTAAGAGTTTTAAAAATATGAAATAATTTTTATTTGTTTAAAATTGATTTTTTTTAAATTACACGGAAATCAATAAAAGCACTTCAATTCCGTGTTGGGCATGAGCGGGTTCTGATTAAAAAAATTTTTTTTCTTTTGTTTTTGTGTTGACACTCTGACATTTGGAGCTTTGAATGGAGCCATTTTGAAAGTTTGAAAAATAAAAAAAAAAAATCTCGTAATTTTCATTTTAATTAAGA
The DNA here is from genome assembly GCA_963971475.1 of Chrysops caecutiens. Lineage (NCBI taxonomy): Eukaryota > Metazoa > Arthropoda > Insecta > Diptera > Tabanidae > Chrysops > Chrysops caecutiens. The sequence goes on from OZ020570.1 coordinate 9,712,876, forward strand.
GTTTCCTTTCAACGGATTTTTTAATTTTTTTGTTTTATATTTTCAATCAGATCCCGCTTGTAATGGGGCTCCCGCTCAAAATGGTAATGGCGTCTTGTTATGGAACCATTCCAGCCACACCCACTCACCGCAAGGCTAGCGAGGTCGTTTGAGATCAACTCGAATTAGAATTGAATTGAAATTGGAGCGATCGGTGTGCACCTGGAGGCGGAAGAACGAACTTCTCAAGTGGACCGCCATGTTGGTTTTTTGTTTTTGTTGTTGTGCCAGTTGTCATAATGGACATATGTTGAGAACTCTGTTCTGCAACCGATTCGAGTTTTGATTAATGCAACTCATGGTGTATGGGAAAATCAAAATGGCGTTCACTGGAATCCGAAACTTTTCATTGTTCCGTACGGATTCGGATTTGAGTGAAGGGAATGTCCTTGACTTGACAGTTGCTCGTGAAAGTTGACAGACTTTTGTTTTTAAGGGATAGCTGCATCTCGGTTTAAGCTTCCATGTGTAACGACTCAAATATGTGGGAACATGAGAGAAACGAAAATGTTCTCGTAGAAGCAAGATAAGATTGGTAAGAGCATCTGCGCGAAAAGCAGAAGGACGCACTCAACATTTTCTCCTTTCATATCCAACACATGTGATATTCACAAGATTTGTTCAACGCATAGCTGCCGATTTTGACGTTTCATAGAATTGACACAAATTACCGCCACCATTTTGGATCTGGATTTGAAATATGAAATATTTTTTCACGCGAATTTCTTCGAATGTGAAATGCAGGAAATGAATTGTTCGTAATTGATGGAATTTTAGAAGATGAATTGCTTTCATTCAGAGTCTTAATCGATTTTCAAATGAATACAAACGTTTGGAAAAAATCGAAAAATCAATTGAACAATTTTAAATCGAATCGACTTAACTCAGTTGCCATTTATCAATTGAAAATTAGTGTTACCACATGAGATTATTTTCGAATTACGGCAATGGTACAGGTGAAAGGAAATGCGTCAAGCGTCGGATTCATTTGTCACTTTCTTCTCGAATGGCCTGGACTGAGTATCAGTTGCTATTTATCGCCGAAACTCAAATCAGTTTCAGATTAATTTGTTTAATTATATTGAAAATATTTTGTGGGTTTTCGGTTGCGAAAAATATTAAATTATCTCGGACGCCATTAAAAATTCATTACGTCAAAATTTGTTTATGAGTTACAGTCGAGACGTGAACCTCTAGGACACACCACAAGCCTCTGAGTTCCTCAAAATCACCTTCCGAGCGTATCGCGTTTAATAGCACACTAAATCAGTTCCGGGCGCGATGAGAAAAATTAGGACAACCTGCGGTTTTGAAGGACCATCGAAAGCCTCGACCCTCGAGTTCCATCTCTGGGCGGTAATTTGTGTGAACTTCATGGGAATTTAAAATTTAATGGCGGCAAAACAAGAATAAACATGGCGTTCTTAAATTAATTGAAAATATTTTGAAATTTCCCTCAAAAACAGCCATGCTGCGCGACGTCCCTGGACTTGAGCCGCACTACAGTCAGCCGCATCTGCTCCAACTTGATGTGGCGAATCCGTGGAGGTCTTTAAATGTGACGCGTGCCTCATTTTTGTCTTCACTCCAGCTCGATCGCCTCAATTCGAAGGCATTCAACCAGGAGGCGTTGCACTTTTGCCAATGAAGTCAATTCTGTATTGGAACAGATTCCGAATCGACTCCGAATTGATTCCGAAGTGAATCGGACGTCATTATCTTGACATCATCTTGACATCACCTCGACATCATGAAGACATTGTCCAGTGGCGCGCAATAGTTGCACTTGTCCGACCGCCTCTTGATTAATCGGATTCAATATTCGGAGTGACATTATATGTCCGAAATTAATTGAATTCATATTCCTGTCACATGATCAAGGGATTCATGACCTGAAACAGCCTTCAACCTCGTTCCTTTCTATTCGAAATGGAGTTTCTGCAAATGGCGGCCATTCAACACTCCATTCACGCAACTCCAACTCCAAGGCCTGATGGAGTGTTATGGATTTCACAAAAATGCGAGTGAATTATATCGTTTCAATTACTTTTTTTAGGGAAGTCGGTTTTATCCGGTTTATGACAATTTCTTGCGGTTTATAGACACGTCGACTTTCAACTTGATGTGGAGGCATTTTTATCGAGGCTGTGTCGGAATGCAGTGTTGGTACACTTGATTTTTATCTCACGGAACAAGGGAGCAACTTGTCCGGTCGAAATTCTTCGAAACAATCAAGTAATTCCGAAGCGATCATGTTCATCTCAGTTCTAGGAAGAAAAGGGTCATAGGGCTACACCCATAATGTTTCAAAATCCACATGAAGACATCAAACCGTGTTGCAACAATTTGTCGCCATTGTCGCTTGGAAGAATCGCATCCAGGGAATTGGACAAAGACGCGTTTACCAGAATCTGAATCTGTAGAACAAGTCCCTTTAATCAGTTCAACTGTAACACAAATCGCTTCTCAATGGCGTCGACACAAAACGTAATTTTTGTGCAAATGCGGCGTACAATGAAAACTCAATCGCAATTAGAGTGTACTCACAGTTTTATATGAAAATAATAGGGTTTTCTACATGGCCGGCCAAATATAATGAGAAAAACTTTGTAATAGAACCTCCAGCGACACAGCATTGGGAGTCGTCTTAGAATCAACGATCTGCTTTTGTGTCCGCGCTGGTGTCGGACACATTCATGTCACTGGGAACAATGAAACCTCACTTGGATCGGACGCCTCTCATCTTCAAATGCTGTAATTCAACACGCGTCTTTAGTAACTGTGCGTTGAACTCCCTGGAACCTTCAAATTCATGCTGGCCAAATGAAAGTGACAATTAGAACAAGATGGCCGACTAATTTCGAAATGACAATTAGGAACAAAATGGCTGGAATCAGGGCGCGACGCACAACTACAATCATGACAGATAAAATTCAAAGTGACCGTAAGAACAAGATGGCGGCAACATTTCAATTTGACAGATGGCCGACGTGATTTGAAAGTGACAATAAGAACAAGATGGCTGGGAGCACGGATAAGGTGGCCGACCTTCTTTTCGACACTTTGAATAAGATGGCCGACTCTGCTTAAGGTGACATTTGAAACAACTGCCACTAAATGACTCACAAATTCATAAAGGATAACTGAAACAATATGGCCGAATAGGTTTTTGTTGACAGATAGAACAAGATGGCCGACTAATTTCGAAATGGCAATCTTAATATATAAAATCCTAACGGTCGTGAAGCAGAAAATAAATTTCATTCATCGGAGAATGGAATTCATTGTCTGAAAGCGGGGAAAATTTATTTTATGTAGATCAAACACAGAATGAATTTCTGGAAATGAATTTCATTCACCGGAGAATGGGAGTCACTCAAGCGGGGAAAATTAATTTTCTACATGATGTCATAAATATCTATCAATATTTTGGCTTTTTTTTTAGTTAGGAATAAAATGTCTGGAATCAGGACGCGACGCACAATAGCTACTTACAGTGGTAGATCACATTCAATGTGACAGTTAGAAGAACATGGCGGACAAATTTTAATTTGACAGTTAGCGCATATTGACGGAAACATAACTTCAAAATGGCCGACATGATTTGAAAGTAGCAATAAGATGGCCGACATATTTCAAATTGGAAATTACAACGCCAAATGACCCACAAACTTGCAAAGTGACAATTAAAACAAGATGGACGATTCGTTTCCTTTGGAAAATCAAAATAAAATGGCCGACTCTGCTTAAATTGACAGTTGAAACAATTTCGACAAAATACCGCACAAATTGATAAGTGACAGCTAGAATAAGATGGCTGACGCTTGAAAAATGACAGTTAGAACAAAATAACGGAAACCTTCACATGGAATATGACAACTAGAGTAAGATGGCCGACATGGCACGTTCTCAGAAATTAATTTTGACATTAAATCGAGGCGAGAATCGCCATTCACTTTGGGCGGGGGAGACACATCGAACTAAAACTGGATCCGATGGAAATTGCTGTACATTTCTCGTTATAACAATTTTAATTTTATTAACAATTTTTTCAATTTTTTCAAACTTGAATTGAACCTTGAGTGGTTGAGATATGAAGTCCGGTTCCGAGTTGTGGTGTACTCCATTCAATTCTTGTTACTAAGCGTGATATTTTTTCCATAAAACAATTGTTGATTTAAATTTAGTTACCTTTTGATTGATCTACTGCGCGATAATTGACACTACGACGTGTGACGTGAAGGATTTACCAGATCCTGGTGTGGCACAGCCATAACCAGAACTTGATAATCGATTTTTGGTCTCATAAAATTATTAGATATTATCATTCAACAGTTACAGACAACTGAAACTAATCAGGTGTTGTCTTAAAGTCGGATTTTTTCCTCGTAGAGGTGAGTCAAAACATACTGGAACTTGATATCCTTAAAGGTCGTTCCGCTTTTGTACAACTTTCTACTTCATGTTGACCTCAAACTTTAATTATCTCTTGGGCGATATTGAAAACATTAAAATAATCTTTTAAAAATATTATTCCATTTATTTTATACTTGAAACATAAAGAAATTCTAAGGAACAATACGACACTTTTCAGAAACGCCATCTTTGAGAAAATTTTGAACCGAGGATTCTCCCGGAAACATGACATTATATCACGACTAGTTCATGACGTCATATTTGGCATCTCTCGGTGACAGACGAATTCAATTAAGTGAGTTTAGTTTGACATTTCAGATTTTTCTTGTTCGGATTTTTTCTGAAAGATGGCGTTCAAAATAGATTTGATAATTTGGGGTTTATAGCTGGTTCCATATGATGCTGATTTTGTCATGCTAGTGAAATGGCGGTAATTATTGAAATTATGTTAAATGAGTTTTCACTGATTCCAGGCACGTCTGGTGACTTCAAGGACTGAAATTTGGTGGAAACAAAACGGATTTGTCAAATTCGAGAAAATTTGCAATATTTGTTCAAAAGAAAATAAGTTAATTTCATGAAAGTAGGGCGTAAATTGTGTTTAAAGTGTTGAAAAGTAGAGCCGCCCGCAATTAGAGTTCCAGGCACGTCCTAATCTAAGTTTAGCCGAAAACTTGTTAAATACAAAACGATTTTCTCACAAGATATGTGTTTGAATTGAATGAACATGTTTGGTTTTTGTTTCAGTGAAATTTCTAGGGCGTCACAGTTCTTGAGGGCGCACAACCTGAAGTTTGAACCAAACAAAAACCAAAAAATGCAAACAAAACATGGTCAAGGTTTGATGGATCTATTGGAAATCCATTCGAAACTGAAACAAGATCGTCATAACAACCCAGAGACACGCCACAATTCAACCTTGAACGTAGTGTATGTGGCCGACACAGCCGGCAGAACCTTAACAAACATTTTCCAGGGCACCACTGTAATTACAAGAGTCAAGTCGAGGTTCTGCACCGATTTTAATTTGTTCCTTTCCCTCAAAAAATTCACCTCAAAAATCAAATCCAATTGAGCCGTGCACCAATTGACATTGCTCGGGAGCTTTGTTGAGCTTTTGTTAATAATTAAAAACACAATTTTTTTTCCACAACTATACCTTTTACAAAATATATATATTTTACGTCGATTAATTTTTATCAATTTCGTTTGTTACTTGACACGATTTCCGACAATTGCAACTTGACGAACAAAACACCGCAACACAAAACAGTTGAGAAATGCAAGTAACGCACATTCATAGTTATTAGTTTTATTTATTAGTGTAACAAGGAAAAATACTTGAACTTCAATAATTCACTTTTTGGTTTTTAATTTGATTTCACTGAAATTTATTTTTTCGGAAAACTTTGTTTTTTGCTAAGGGTACCGGAGCGCGGGGTCGAGGGTCAAGTGTTTCTTTTTAAATTACTTGTAATTATTATTCTCCCTAAGTAACCACTTTGAATTATTAGTTCAATTACTACTGCAGCCTATTAAGTCGAGTTCAAAGGTCAAGCAGTGGAACAGCTTGCACTTTCAACTGTTGAAAGTCAAAACTGTCGACGAGGTTTTCGTTCAACGAGAGTTTCAGTGGTAAGAGCGTCTGCCTAGCAAGCAGAAGAGCTGAGGGTCGTCGACGAGGGACAACTGTCAAATCTTGCGTTACCGTTCAACGCGAGTTTCAGTGGTAAGAGCATATGCCTGGCAAGCAGAAAATTGACTGCGCGTTGAATACCTATCATTCTGAAAATCTGAAATTTAGAGGAAGCCATATACTATTGCAACTTCCACTTTGTTTAATTCTACCTCAGTGGCGTCGATTTATTTAATTTATGAGGGTTGCACACTCATTTCATTCATGATTTTGGGTAGGTTCAGGGGCGCATTTCAAAAGTTTTTTGCAGGGGTCATTCTGAAAATTGTGAAAATTATTTCTTAAAGAAATTGTTTGGGAGAAAAGGGAGAGATGTTGCAATTTTTTGAACTTTATCGCATGAAGTTCATTAAATTCTTCATCAAATTCGCACCAGAAATTGAAGACAATCAAGAAAGAATCAATTTGGTGTCAATTTTCCGGTTAATTACAGCCAAACATTTTTCTTTCCGCCTTTCAAGCTGAAATTCATTCACAAACTTTTAAAGAAAAACCCACTAAAGCTTATTTCTTTCCTTTAAATAATTTTTTTTTTCTTCGATTCAATTCAATAATTTGCTCCAGTTGAATTCAAGTTGAATTGAATTGAATTAAGTTTGGAAGAAATGAACAAATTTTTTGTGAACCGGAAAAATTCCATTTTGAAAATCAATTCCGTCGATGTTTTAATGAATTTCTCATGAAATTTTTATTTTAATTTACGGACGCTCGGTTTTAAAAAAAATTGGAACATTTTGTAGAAATGTGTCACAAGTGACAAGAAAAATTTTAATTTTAAAATTTGGTACACCTGAAACACTGTGCCAATTCAAAGATTGTGAAATTCAAAATAGAGCATGGCTCGAAAAAACTTTTCAAGAATGTTCGTTGCTCCTTCACTTGTGACGACAAAAGAAATCTTGTTTTGGTATTGGAGTTCTATATATCGTAAGATTTCTATATGTTGCAATTTTCTTATTTTTCGCATATGTCCGAAAATGCTGAGAGTATCATAATGAAACCAACTGTTTCGTTGCAAAATCCTATCTTTCATATTATTATTAAGTTGAAAATTTGAAGGGGACAAAATTTTCCACCAGACACTTTCGTTTGGCTAAGTCTCGTCTTGGTCTTGCATTTGGGCAACACTATATATGAGTGAGTGAAATAAGGTTGCGTATTCCAGAATCCATATCACGGCCTGTCACAAAAATCGACGAAACTTACGCAATTGAACGATAAAAGTGAAATGTAACCCAGACCTTGGCAAAGTTTTTAAAATGGAATTTCATAATTTTCAGGAATGCCGATGTGTTACCTCATGAAATTCTTCCATTGCCTCACCCTAGAGCTAGAAATGGCCAAAAACTTTAATGAGTACCAGACCAAAGCGACCTTGTTTGACGTTTGGCTACAAGAAAAAGCTCAAATTGGCAAACACTCACTCACTCATCAGCCATCTTTGTTTCTTCATTTTGTGGATTTTTTTCCAAAGGCAAGCGCAGTAGTTAGTGTCAATTGTGTTAAGATTAAAACGTTCAATATTTAATAAATGACACAAATCACGTTCAATCAAAATATTTTCGCACTAATGAAAGGGTTCACCGTGAACTGTGTGGAACACTAGCGACGCCAACGTCTCGAATCTAAATTAATCGTCGTCATTGATTGACGCCACGAAAATATTTCATTTTTGATTCAATTATTTGATTGATGATCTTTTTTTTTATTTTGTTTTCCTAATGTCGCTCGGATGAACTAAAATAATAATTCACTTGTGAACGGTTGCGCCATCTTCAGGTAACATGCGTGCGATCGCATTCCACAATGGCGTCCTCAAAATGCGGTTCGTGTCTTTATGTGATTTATGGCTGCAAAATTGATTGATTCAACACATGTACAACAAACGGGGAAAATTGGACGATTTCCATGTCAACAGTTGATTGCCGCCATTTTGCAACTTGTTCCAGTGCCCTCAACCTTAAAAATCTGTGGCTATAACATTCACAGCGACTTTATTGTTTCATCACAACCATAATGGTCTTTCTTCTTGACAACATTTCGAATGTGTGACCCATCAATACTTCTTTCCTCTAACGTACAACAGACGGCAGACTATTATTTGGACTTGTGGCGACTTATACATATATGAAATAAATATGGGAACATGAAAGGAAAGAAAATGTGTTCGTGATAACGCGTGATCAACGAGTGTTCGACTCTCTGTCACGGACCATAAACATTTTCTCCCTTCATGTTTCACAGAGTGGAAATTGTTTAGGAGACATAAGGTAATGAAGCAGCTCCAATGAATTATTAATTGATAAATTCGTAAATACTACAATTTTCGCTCTGCAACAATTACTTTTAGCAGAATGTACAAAACAAAATATCGCATTCCAAGGCTCAAAATCAAGTACTGCTTTTAACAAAAAACATTTTTTAATACAAAGTTGTAAAGCTGATCATGTTTTTATTTTTTTACTGCATTTTTGAACAAAATAATTTTCTGTTTTTGACAAAATTAATGTTTTCCAACCGAACGTATTTATATTTCAAGTATTTCAATTTATTTCAGCACACGTTTCATGGTTACTCCACGTACCTACGGTTTGCTTGTCACATTTGACAGTTCAAGGTTGACTCATTGTAAAAAGGAGGAATCACCGAAATAGCGGAAGACAAGAATGTTTGACAACATCAGGACCTTCCAAAGGATATCAGATTGTCCCTTGATGCAGCAATTAATCATTGCCTCCATCATTCTTTAAATCGAGGCAAAACCACAGCACTGCTGCCAACTTAACTTTCGATTATCACGCATGGATGGGCGTCAGCCCGATTGAGCGGGTACCGTCATATAAGTCCTTAAACGAATTTCAAATTCAGTGTACATCATCCACAACACAACTGACCCATTAACCTCGAGAGAGCTTCCAGCAAAAAGCATCGTTTGTAAACACCCGAAAAAGCGCAGTAATCATTTCATCAAAAGCTTGAATCGAGCATCTCATTAAATCAACAATTTGTTGCTGATACTTTTTCATTTCAAAATGTTTGCTCACAACAACCACTGACCACATGAAAATTCAATGTTAATTTCTTTGAACAAATCATCAAATCGTCTTAAGACGCTGCTGGAATTCGCTGAGTGTTGAATGGAGAAAAAATTATTTGCAGATTTATAATTAAGCGGGCGTGAAAAATTTTTAAACATTAAAAAACGGAAGGATTTGGCTTTTTTTTTTGATAAATTAATTCAAGTCATACCACCATGACGGATGCGATGGCCGAGATGCGGTATTTAATGTAAATCATTCCAAGATATTATGGCGGTTTGATTTGCAGTTTAAGCGAAAAATTCAATTTACCGAAAATAAAACGTTTAATCAATAAATTTTGTGAAGATATTGCATCCGTGAAGCTAAGAGATTTTGACAGCTATTCCCACGATTTACAATTACGTAATCCACTGTCTTTCTATTCTTTGGTGTTCAGTACTAAAATTTTTAATGAAACCTTAATATATGAACCTAATGTACGTGGAGCCCCTAAGACTTCAAACTGTCGAATTCAACTGTTTTGATTGGTTATTCTCAACATCTATTGGTTTTCGATGGTGCCAACTGTCAATCTGGACAATTTTTTTTGATTGGTAAAATTCAATGTGTTTGTAATGTTGTTAATGTGACAAGTAATGTTCAACTACACATCCCACTGTAGTTCTCTTCCTTGTGAGAGAGGAACAATTATATCAATGCGGACGACATAGTAATACCGTTATCCATTTCAATGTGTAAGCAAGGTAAGCATCTGGAGTAAATTCCAGGATGTTGACAGATTGTTGACGATACAAAATGGCGGTAAATTGATTGAATGTAATAACGATATTTTGACGTGAATTTTGTGTGGAGTTTTATTGAATTATTAAATGAGTTTTTGAGGCAACCTTTATTTTAACGTCATTTTCCGGTCATTCACACTCCGGTTGGGATGCGGAAACTCATGGTAAAACAACAAAATTCACACACCATCAATAATATCTCCCAAGCGAGTTTTATCACCTGTAATTACGGAAATGCGAGTAAAAAATTCCCAGTTTTAATGGAGTTAACCGATGACAAAATAAAAATCAAAACTTGCTGTACTTGAGTCCGAGTTTTGTCCGAACCCAGACCGGAAGAAATTGTCAATTGTCGATAACATGGTTCTCTTGATGTATTCAGTGCTCCAATATAGGTATGTACCTTTCACTGTCCAGTACAGTGGCGCAGTTCATTGGGTGTCTATAAATATTTAAGCAGTGTCACAGGTATTGCGACACCGACTGAGACCTGTAGTTCATGACACTTCATGCATTGTGGGTATAAATCCCGATGGCAATATCTCTAGCATTGTACTTTCATCGCAGTTGACTGTTGTTGACGGTGTGATTTTGAATTTGAATTGAGTAACAAACCCCACCCGCATTTGGAGCCATGTTTTTTTTTGCTTTTCCAGTTTCATGACTCTTACCAAACCAAAGTCCTTCAGTTGAATCGAATTTCCACACGACTTTTACTCGTTCATGTAATCGACCATGGGACCTATAGCTAGACTTAGGTAGATTTCTGCGAGTTATGTGCTCGAAACACTCGTCACTGGACTAAATGAGATTTGTTTATTTTTAGGCGGAATAAGCCACCCAAAACAAGTCGCCCAAAAGAAGAAAAAAAAATCATCTAGTCACGAATCACGAATTTGGAGCAATCGAAATCACCACCATCGGACAAATACTGTTACTGTAACTGTAACGCCAGGTTAAAACTCAGTGGAGTTATTAAAACTCCACCATTGTGGACTGTCGTCCATTTATGGAATTCACCACTCTCATGCAGTGCCCGAGCTTGTTGAAGGAAACATGAGCCTCGCCCAGAGCTGAAAACTGCGATCAACGTGCGATCAAAGTCAGTGCAAGAATTACGCCAATTCAAAAGTGTGGCATTTTTATTTTTTTTTTATATTTTATATATATATTTTTGTGAAAGGAAAACTCTTTTCAAACGTTAATCATTAGAATTATTTGCGCTTATGCTTGCTGCAAAGTTCATGTGATTACGGAAAAACTACTCCACTCCTTCGTGTGAAAATTGCTTTCGACAAAATTCAAATTAAGGAATGTGGCCGAGGCGACCTTGTAGGTCTTGATGTATATCCAATCACAAAGGACGATAGTCCCCATTACTCATTACTTCTTCATGAAACTTGTCTTATAATTCTAAAGGACATTCCTTGAATAATCAAAAATCATTAACTAATTTCACAAAGCTGTATTCTTCTGTGAATCATTATCAAGTATCAAATGCAAATTAAAACTTCCGAAAGAAGAAACTGAAAAGTTTGCTTCACTGTTTCAATTTTCAATTTTCTTCGTTTCTTTTGTTCCTTCTTCACACAAGTTTTCTACATTATATTCTCTTTTGAATGTTTCAGCTCAAACTGAATAGAATGTAAATCCGGTGGTGCCATCTCAATAATTCTAGTTCAAGTATTTATCGAATGATGGACCAAAGCGATATATGGAGTTTGACAGTTGTACACCACAAGAAAACTGTTTTCAATGGTGGCAGCCCTATAATGACTCATTTTACTCAAATTGTCAACAAATTTTCCAAATAGACATGCCCTGATTCCATTCACAACTGACGTTTTATCAACCTTGACGTTGATTTATCAATTTTGACATTTTGAAACTTATCATTTGACGTTGACGTATCAGATAAAAATTAAAATGTTCTGTCCGTCACTGGTCACTGTTTGCTTTCGTCATGACATTGCAAAAAGTAAACTATGTAGTGTATGGTACCTACTCGTATGTTCATATATCTGCCCTGAGGAAAACCGCCTAAAAGGTCAACCCACTTACGAGCAATTATCACATTGAAAATGGCGGACAGTGCGAAACCGATCAATCGATGAATATCATCGACCACGTGCCACGCTGTAAATGCCCTGTGGAAAATGCAACGTCGATCTCCTTGAAATCTGACATCCGTTAACTCCCTTGATAAGAATCGCTAAATTAGTATTTGTTTGAAGAAATAATAACAAATCGTCCTTGACGCACAGAAACGATCGTTGAGGGAATTTTGAAAATTTTCAAATTTTTGACCGTCAACACAAAAACGCTCACTGCTACTGGATGTGAATGAAAGCTTTCCCGCCATTAATTTGGCAATCCAAACATCAGTTTTTTCACCTTACCACCAATCAATACCATCGAATTTTATTTATTTACTTTTTCCACAAAAAATTAATCGAAATTACTTCACTCGTAATCGATAATGGCAGTTCACTTTTACCCGAGTGACTATTATCACTGGACAGCAAATCGGTTAAGTGTTTTAATTAATCCTTTAATCATTTCTCAATCCATAAAACATGTGTGGACTAATCAAAAATGGCTGATGTCCAGGGAAGAGAATGTATCGAGTATGTTTTGTCTTATTGCCAGAGACACAAGAAACGAAACACAGATGGAGTTAACGAAAACCATCGAATTGGGTTATCAAACCGTAACAAAAATAATCGATAACATAACATTTTTGAAAAAATTGGAGCGGTTATACTCACTTGCAGGAGACGAAGAGGCTTTTGAAACAATCCAAATGTGTCACTACGAATTCAAATTTCACCTGTCACTGTTTTTACATAAATCAATTTTAAATTGCAAATTGAAAATAAAACATTACTTTTTTCGACACAGATTTCGTGTAGATCTATGAATCTATATAGTGTAGGTATTTGTGATAAGGCATCTGCACATTTTTTTATGGCACACGCGATTTATGTAGATTTTTTTTGGAGTTAAGTGCTGCCTGCCCTTAGACAACATGGTTTTCTTTTGTTTTTCGAGATGAATGGTCCAGATAAATTTGCTCCAAAAATGTACCACGAGTGCGCAATCGTTATTAACTTTGAATTTGTTCAAAATCGGAACAAAATGTGAAAAAATTTCTATTTCTGTCTCATTCAATTCACAATTGAGTTGTTGAATATATTTATAGCTATTTATGTATCAAGGGTGTAAAGTGACGCTTTCTTGCATTCGTGGATTGCAGCATGATTGTAAGGTCTTGTCGCATGCGTATAAAGACGAGTGGAGAAATTGTGGCGCGAGACGAAGTCGAGCTCTACAACTGCACGAGTACGAATGCGTCATGACCGAGCGCAAATGCAACAACAACTGCAAAAATGAGTTTTTTTCCACCGGCGATGCACACAATAGTTTATGCAACAAATTCGCGGAAAGTTGAATTTGAGATTAATATTCACACGAACCAGTTACGTAAAGTTGTATTTTACGCACTAGTGCGGTAAAACAGGATAAGATTTTAGGGTGTTTGGACACAAAACGCACATCGAAAATTCAACTTTTGAAGCAAGCGTTTGCATAAAATATTTTATTTCGGTATAAGGTTCTTCTCAGCATTATCACATCTGCAGTGGATAATGTGCAGTAGATAATGTGCAGTTTGTTACTATTAGCCCCTAATAAAGTGAAATAACATTTCCACAATCATCGATTATTATTTTAAAAGCGCATTTATTCAATAATCATATGTCAATCAATTTCGTCATTCGAGAAGTCAGAGAGTCAGTAAAAGCACACTTCACTTCAAACTAGAGATGTTGCGAATCGTATGTATTCGAACAAAAACTCTTAATCATACGAGAGATATGAGTGACGCTACGTATTCGAGAGAACGTTTCGCTATCAATGCAGACTGTTACATCCATACATAGGAATGAATACAAGGAATATGGATTCGGATACATGTTCAGTATGATTCGTTTCTTTGGGTACTTTTGTATGAATATTCTTATGGAACTTATAGGAAAACCAGCGGGAATTCAGATATTATGGATTTTGTAATGAATTTATGAACATGATGCTATCCTCCTCTTATGGCCGAATTTTGGAAATAATTTTCATAGTTATTGCTTGTATTAGAATTACGGAAATGTGTAATAAAATAATAATTTGCTGGAAAATTTCACTTATCGTTTTTGTCGTCTTAGGGCAGTAATCAGTAACGATACGAAAATAACGAATACGAGTCCTTGCTCGAACTCGACAGCTCAATATAGATACTATAGACTTGAAGAGAAAAGCATAGATTTGATGAAGCTGCCATTTTGTTTGTTTGAATGCTATATGACTCTGTGTTACAGGATTCAAATAACGCTGAGTTACGTGTGAATTAACGAAAAATTCAATCAACAGACTTCCGCCGAATCAAATATTTGGACAAAAATTTTTTCCACATTTTTCACTGAATCAATTGGAGCATGCGCCAAATGAAAAGCTCACTTCATGCACTGAACCGAATTTCATGAATTCATTCAATCCAAATTGAACTGACAATGAAATCAATTTTAGCGTTGAAAAGTTCCCTAGAAAGGTGAGATGGAATTCAATAAAGCCTTGAACAAAAAAATACAATTTTCTTCAGCACATTCTTCTAGAGGCAGCACAGTCGCACAAAAAAGCGGAGAATTCAAAATGGACGTTTGCTCACGTTCCTTTGAATTCAATTCAATTTAGCGGGCAAAACTGACGAAGTCAGCCATTTAACAAAATAATTGTGTTTTACATAAAGTAAAGAGAAAAAAATGGCGCGTGTTAGAAACCTTTTGGTGGGCCGTGACGTAACATGGCGATGAAAGTGAAACCTTTTGATATACATTACAACTATGGGCTAAATAACCTCGAACTGGGCTCATTCCAAAACGGGCAATGAGTAGAGCTTTCTTTAGGTACTGAGACGGAAGTCACAGAATTTGGTTGAAACGAAATCATTTCCAACAGTTCACTCAACGAGGTCTTTAGCTTTTTTACTCAAACCTACTACTGACTACTGGTCAAAGTAGGAAGCCATTTTTAGTGACTGTTTAATTGAAAGGTTTTTTGTTTTCTCAACAAAACCGTGTCACAACTAAATTTTTGTTCCGAAAAAACCAAACCATTTGACAATTTAATTAAGCTCACTTGGATACAATACACTTGGCGTTAATCTATCACTCATTTAAGACAGACTTAGCTTAATAGCCCGGCTAATTGTGCTACAGGCGTATTTCCGCATTCAACTTAGCCGAAATCACCGACGAGACATTCACTGTCTATTCTTGTTATGTCAGATGTGGTATGCATGTTATGTCAGGCATGCCTGGAGGCTGCTGTTTTCTTACAAGACAGTTATGTGACAATTCCAGAAACATTCTTGACGGGCGGTCCAAATGTTCTTCTTTAAGCAAATTTTTGCAATCTTGAATTTCAAACAAAAATTAAACTGTTCACATCTTTTTAGCGTTCCGTACCCAAAGGGTGACTTCGGTGTCCGTCCGTCTGTCACAGGACTGTTTCTCTTGAACCATAATAGGTAGACACTTCAAATTCTCAAATAATAAAAAACCCTTCGTATAAAATCAAAATAACGTCTTTCAACGAGTGAATCATTCAGCAATTTCAAATATGAAAGGTGTTAATGTCACATCAGCATATGTCAAATTTGTTCAACTTTTATTCAATTACCTTTCAATTCAATTTTACATAAGAGCGAACATCAGATTTGTTGCATACTACACGGAGAATAAATATCTTTCGCGCCTCAAAGACTGCGTTTTTTAAATAACGAACGCCGCACTTGAAACTACTGAATCCGTTGATCCACAAAATGGCGCCAAGTGTCATTTTGAATGGATATCAGACTTGTAATAATTAACGAACTATCATCGATCCAACAAACTAATATTAGCAGGAATTGAAAAGTTGAAGAAAATCATTTTGACAGCTTGATAACATTAAGGAAACGATTGACAGATAATTTGAAAATGGCCGCCAATAGGTGGAACTTGTTAAAAATTGACAAAATGGACGACAATTTATTGACGTTACATTTAAATTGAAGAAAAAATATAAATTCATTTTGATGAAGTAACGCTTTTTGATAAATTGTTCATTTTTCCGACATGATGATGGAAATGATTTTCTTCCTGAAACACGATCAACGGTTCCATTGATCGTTAGAGTGAACCTTTCGATTAAATCCAGATCATTTGGTGATTTGTTTTACTATTTTTTGTTGTTGTTTTTTGTCGTGAATCTACCCGACCTACCAATTACTTTTACTAAATATTTAAATAATGAAGTCGTTTCTTAAGTTTGTGACCAGCATCATTGGCTGGATCTTGTATATTTTTTCGTGTTGTTCATAAATAAAATAGTGAGTGGACATTTTGCAGTCTTTGTTCGGCTAAAGATATGATCATGCAGTTCTCCTATGATACTTTCTTCAAGTAAAATGTGTTATGCAACTACAATAGTGTAATTATTTGAATTATTTACAAGTCCACGAATATTTCATGATTTTTATTTAACTTAATTTTGATTGTATAATTTTATTATAAGATTAATTTGTGTCATTAAACTTTCATCGCGATTTTTCAAAATTATTTGACAGGTTTGCATGACTAGAATTTAGTTTTCCTTCATTTTATTGTATTGGGAACGATTTTGATTTATGGCTAATCAAACACCTTTAATTGCTTTTAATCGATTTGACGGAAATAAAGGGGAATAACTCGGGAATTTGTGATCAATAATGTAAACGATACTTTTGTAAAGACTTTTATGAGGGTAATACCCCTATTGATAGCATCTCAATTATGTTAATAGTGCTGCATAACATTATTTCCTTGGGAAATTGAGTTGAACCTCAAGGAATCTAAATCTTATATCTTTGCCTGATTTCAAGGTAATGTCACAGCATATTGTAGATGATCATTTTAATATACAGTACAGCCTTGATAAACGCAACTAAAGGAAATTGTTGCTTGTCCAATAACCAAGTAACACATTTCAATGGCTAGCATGGAAGAAAGATATTCATGTATATATCACTGATCACTAATGTATCTGCTATCACTCTATGCATATACCATACATATACATGAATGTGTGTATCGTATTCCTTGCTAAAGAAATCTGAAATTTTCAACTGGGTTTCTATGTGCTTGCTCACAGCTAGTTGCGTTTAAAGGAGTTGCGACTATCAAGGGTACGAATCCTTGATAGTCAAAACAAATCAGCACAGACAGGGTAAATATTGGAGAATACAATACAAGAAGCTGTCAAAACAACATTACTGTGAAATTATTCCTATGAATTATTAAGAAAACGAGCTAATAACATTCCTGTTGATCAACCGTCACTCAACAATTTATGCAGCGCCATCTCTATTAATCATTAGAACTAACGTATATTTAACTAGCAAAACCAAGCAGATGTTGTTCCTTGAGCAAATATCTGAATTTTTTCGTATTAAAAATCCTTTTCCAAACTTTTGTGCCTTAAAAACGCACGGCAGACAAAAGTGATATATGAAGAAAGTTTAGGAAATGACATAGTAATGTAGGTTGGTCATACATTTGAACCTAGTAAAATGCATAGTTTAGTTGTTATGAGCAAAGAACCTCAGGGCATATATTATTAACCATCTCGACGTTAGGAAATATTTGTCGTGTAAATTTAAACTCAATCGTCAAACGTCATTTATAACAACATCCTTTTTTATAGTACAGTGGTAATTTTGCTTAGAAATACGAGCAACCCCCTACGAGCAAGGACCAGTGCATACGAGCAAGGACCAGTGAAGAGAAAGGCAGTGACTAAAATTAAGCATACAGTAGCATTTAAGTTGTGTGTAAATAGCATTTAAGTGACCAAAACACAAATGCGCTTTATAAAACCAATTTACATTATTATGTTTTTATACAATATTTGTCATTTATAAACACATTTTCCTGATTCAAGTAACAAGGACAACTGGAACGGATTAATGGGATTTCAATTAATTTCAATGGGGAAAATTGACATACAAACAAGGTTACGGAACGAATTAAACTCGTATCTCGAGGTATTACTGTATGCGGATATAGACTCGCACTCTGCTCCATTGTTTCACATTCAATATTTAAGGAATTGATTCAATTTTGTACACTAATAATTGATGATTTGTCTTACATCTGTAAATCTGTTAATGTCAATTGAGGCGCATAATTTCAAAGCTCGTCATGTCCACATAAACCGATTTTGAGATATTGACAAAGTGTTTTGTTCTCAATATATCGCTTATGTTATTTCATTATCACTCAGGTGTACATGAGAATGCACACATTTAAAATGCGCACTACACAATTTTGTAGCCCAGTGTGAAGCTCATTTCATACTGCATATCAACCCGAAAACACACACGTTTACCTGTATTTGTTTGTGTGTAGATTTTCAGTAAGCAAACAAGTTGCTAATTTTAGCTTTACGTTATTCAAGGATTTACATGAAAAAGAAATTTCCTTTTAAGGGTGATGGCAAAGTTCATAGATGAAAAAGCTTTCTTTGTGTGAAAACTTAATTGTTCCCAAACGAAATGATTCGCGGAATCATCAAGTTTGCATGAGTATGTGTGTTCGATTCACTTTGGATTGCGTATGAAATGAATGTGTAACATACCTTATATAACGATTGATCGAAGTATGCACGTATTCTGAATCATCCTTGCACAGATTTTGCATAGACCCCAGTATGCAGTGCTAACCCGAGTGCACATGCGGTTGCCTATTTACACAGGGGGTAGTCACAAACACATCCACCACTAAACTGCAACTAACTTCAGACGAAATTCCAAAATGCATTTAGATACCTGCGTGATCTTCAAAATGTTTGTGTTGGTGCGATCACTTGAAATTGAGAGAAACATTTTCCGTTGATTCAATTCAATTTTCGTTGAATTGCAAGTTGATTACGAATTGAATACATTCAAAATGAAAAGGAAACCATTCTACGCCTGTGTATGTATGCAGCAACAAAAATGCAAAACATCAACGTCACATGACGACGAGCCATGAAACAAAGCTCTTATCGATGTGTACCCATACACAAACACAACTGAACTTTGGGGAGACTTGTGTTTATGATTTACTAAAAACAACAACACACTGCAATGGACGTAATCGAAGAACCCCCACACACACACTGAAGCAGACAGGATCAGTTGAATGTGAAAAATTTCTTATATAAATCATGTAACACGCGTGTATGAGTTACTTTCTATTCCAAGTTTCTCTATTTGTGTGTGTCAGTAGGACGTTGTTAATGCGTACTTCACACACACACACGCACGCAAAGACCTTGAGCTTTACTTACATTTTGTAAAAAAATGTACTAATACAAATGCTTTTGGGGGGTAGCACTTAGCAGTCAAGTTTAGCGATTTTTCCTTGCAAACTCTTGTGTTTGTGTGGAATTTCCTTCATTCCAAATTTGTTAATTTCCCACCGAAACCCGATCATCATTCTCCACGTAGCCTCACCAATACCACCACAATGTGATGTGCTATTATAGGAGCATTGGTACAACAAGTCAAATAACAAATTGTTCAAGAAGCAATTCTCAACTCCAACTTCTTAGCAGCTCCAGCAAATCAAGAATAAGATATTAAAACGAAATAAAAACGTGTATTGCGATTAAAGTTTTCTTCTGTTGTTTTTTCGTTTACTTGATGTATTTTGACTTCTGTAAGTTTATCACAATCGAAAAACACACATTGTTTGGGTGTGTGCACAAGGTTTACGTGGCCACAAATACTACACAAATTTTTAGTCATGTATGCGTTCAAGCTTGATGCAAAAAGTTTCTCTTCAATTACACTCACACACGTGTAAAAGTTGTGGTATTAAAATCACCCGAGTTCTTTTTCAGGTTTTATCCTGTAAAATCCACATTCTACAAATGCTTTCAAGAACCTCTCATGTAATTCACTTGTGATCCTTGATCTTGTGCTTCTAGAAAGCCATTTTCCTCTCTATGGAAAGCTACATTTGTGTACTACCTACCTACTTGGAGTGTTTTGTGAAACTCCTGTTTTACTTACATACATACATATAGTTCTAAACTTTTCTCTATGATTTTAATAGAGTTCAAGCTTCATCAGAATCTTATCTTCTATGTACTATGATACAATGCTCTCATTCTAATGTTTTTTGATCATAACTTTGAAAGTTACTTGACATTCTAGGGAAAGGATCATTCATTTCAAATGTGTAATGACAATGAGAACTACCAGAAACTATCAAGGATTCTTACTAATCTAGGTAGGTTCCTTCACAATCTACATTTGTTTATAGCACAAGGATTCTTTAATTTGTTGTACTTTTGGTAAAATCTAAAGGACACTTTTTGTTTTATTGCAAAAAACTCGAAATAAATCAGATCATCCCTTCTTGGAGTAGTACCTACAATGTATAATACATACTAAACTTTACACTCTAGTTAATTTTAACTGCATTCCCTTTAAAAAATCAACTTTGAAAATTCATGTTTCAAAGGGATAATTGGTTAAACTTGATTATTGAATGATATGATCAATCTTAAATGATTGAAGTGATTCAACTAAACTAAATTTCCATTTCATTCAATTTGTGTTACGTAACATGATGTGTGGTACATACAATCCTTTAGGAGGGTATGAGTACTGTTTTTGATTCTAAATCAATTCGTATTGTATCACCGAAATTCTTGTTATTGGAAATACATGTATCAGATACTGATACTTTGATGTATCCTTTATGCATGATTGGTTAGAAAACCCTTCTTAAAGTCGTTAAAGTTGTTTAAGCTTACCTTGATTATTCACTAGATCATTTTTAAACTTGCGTTCGAATCAGGATTCTAAAATAAATAAAAGTAAAGTTGAATGTGAAATAAATTTAAGGGAAAATATATTTTTACTGATGCATATCCATGAGAATTTGTGTTCCATTTCATGATTCCTAAAATTTACAAATAATTTATAAAGTATTGTAATGTTTAATACCTGAAATACCTAGAATTGTTTTAATGTTTCAAAATAATAAGATGGATCCTTCTAGATGCAAGACAAAATGGCGTCGCAACCCAAACTTATTAACTCGGTACCAAGTTAAAGTTAGAATCAATTAGGTGCTAAGCACGATTATGTATTAGATAACTAATGATTCATTGATATTCCGAACATAACGTTCTTTTGAAGATAAAAGTTTGAAACAGTTTTCCGTGAAGATTTCTTTTTGGTGCATCATCTCCATCTTGACATGTCGAGCTATTTACACATACTGAATATGACAATGATTTGCAACGTAACGTAACACACACACACACACCATTCCCAATTCAGCGAAAATTCCTGGAAACGAAACTTAAAAGTTTCAAAATCAAAATTAAGGGAATGGAACAAATATAAGTGTATATTTTGGATAATGGCAATTTATTCATGTTAGATTTAAGTTTCGTATTGTGATCGTCACTGAATAAAGTTTTTAAAACAAAAATGAGAACAGTTAAATGCATTTTGAATTTGAATTTGAATTTGAATTGATTGACATTTGATTTGCCTGTGTGTGGATTGCAAGGAAACATCATGTTGTTTTGCATAATTTTGTGTCCGATTGTTTTTTTAAAAAACTAACTCGAAAAAACAAAAACATTTCTTACAAAACAATTTTCGTCATGTAACAACCGACTTTTCAAAAATACATAATATGAAAGTGTTAGTGAAATAGCGCCTATTCACGTACATGTTATACGTGAGATTCTGTGAGATTCGTTCCGAACACAACCCTACGCAGTAATGTCAAAACGCACACAAACAAATGAGTATATTTCAAAACTCGCGCGGTAGGAAAGAAATTGAATTGAAATGAAACTGTTCAATACACACGCATTATCATGCTAAATTTCGTTTATTTACACGTTTATTGTGCTTGTGTGCATATGAATTTTTCAATTTTTCCACTTGCCATACAAGATACAACATGAAACCGAGTGAGTTTGTGTACGAAACCGAAAGCCACTGGTCGTGTACGGATGGATGTGATGTTTTACAGCGAAGCGAGTATTTCGTGATACTAGTGTGCATGGTGCCGTTGTAAAAGAAATTTTTCATAAAATTTATTAGAAAAATTAATTCAAAGAAAATGCGTGTAATAATAGAAATTTTCATCGGAATTACTTTCATTCATATTAATTTGAATTATCATTGAAAATAGTGCTCAAATTTTCACACTTTTCATGTGGATAAACAAAACTTTTAGTGACAACGTGAAGAAAATAAAGAAAAATAACATACACAACACAAACAATAAGTTTTTGTGATTTAAACTTTAGTGCTTTCTTCCCTCCCGTATAATCTCGTTGCATTTGCGTATGCGTCTATTGGTGTTTTCTTAAAAATTTTCAATTTTTCAATTTTGAAAATTTTCTTTTTGATTTTTCAAAAATTTTCAAACGAATGGAATATGGAACTCGCAAAAAACTTTCAATACATGTGCCGTGTATGTGCGTTCAATGTGAACAAACGAAGATCCTCGTTGGCTTTGGTGCCAATATTTAGTACACCACAACTTGTGGATAATCTAAGGAAGCATTTAAATATTGACGTAAGTATCTCGAGTTATGTTTACTTAATTTTGACAAATACCTATTTTGTTTAATTACAAATAATTACCATTATTCAACATTCCTTCAACGTAAATTGTTATTGTTCAACTTGTTCTGACTTTGAGGTTATGCTTCTTCCCTCCACAAATACTCATGAAGTTTTCGCTTCGAGTTTTGCGTTTCGTGTATGACAGAACTCGAACAGCAACCGGAGTCAAGTCGGGCTCGGTTTTGGTTTTGCTTTTATCGTGCATACTTTATCGAGCGCGTATTTTCGATTATTCTTCTCCATCGTACGTACTGTGGAGTGTGGAGCCCGATTCTTGTTCCTTGCGTTTATGTTCTTATTACATTGTATTGGCATTGAAAAGGTTGCAGGTTTTTGCAGTTGTATTCGTTTGTTTTTATTAACTCTGAAGTCGGGTGAGATTTTCAATTCACAATATTTTATCTTTATTTATTTACAAATACACATTAAGTGTAAGGACTTTTTGGTAGCTTATAGTATTCATGGTTTTGCTGTTTAACCCTTGATTCATAAACATACTTGGAGGTACACTATTCATAAACATTCGTCTGTCAGATTTCATGATTTCGGATCACTGATATATTCTGGTAGATTGACGTGAAATAAAACAAACATGTCAGATACAATTTTTTGATATCACGTCCCGTTTTCGAGATATTTTAATTTCTAATTCCAATTCAACAATTAAACGATCACCAATCTATTCAATTCAAATTTGAATTTTGACGAATTGATTTTTCATATTGATCCATTCATATAGTATATCATAGCTGTCAATGAGACATATTCTCTTTGTGCGGATCTTGGTATATTTGTTCTATGCCGAAAGCATAACGGTAATTAGAAAAGGACAAAAAGCAAATAGTTTAACAGATTTTGTTAGCTCGACTCGTTAACTCACAGTAGTGTCTCGAAGAAAGTTTCACTTCAATCAGAAATGATACACTTTTCACTTGTGTATATATAATATATATTTAATTAAATTCAGCGATATGTAACACTTTCAGATTTCTGTTGGAGATGGATTACCGGAAAAAGTCTGTGCAAATTGCTTTAAGAAGCTGGAGTCCTTGCACAATTTTGCAAGTTTGGCTAAAAAAACGGAAAATTTCCTTAAAGGAATCGCCAGGATGATAAAAGCTAGTGTAAGTTGGAATATTTAATTGAAGTGGAAAATATTTTGAAATGAATTTTTAATTTTTAGAACACAAAACCTTTCGGAAGGCATGAGAATATGCGTAAAGAAATGCCACCGTTGAAATATCGTGATTCTGATGAGATATTACGCACAAAAATGCCAATAAGCAGGAAGGAACCCGAGCAGGTGGTGTTGAATTTTTCCCTGAATGATCCATTGACAAGAGACATTGAGAGCAAGATTCTAGAAGCTAGAGAAGCAGTGAATCGTGGAAAAAGATCGTTTGACTCCATGAATATGTTGAGTAAGAGTCTATCAGTCGATTCAAGAGTAACAAGTGAAAGTGAGTCAAGACATGAGATGCCGAATAGTCGAATCAACTTAGAACAGAAAAGGAAACACTTGAAAATGGTGTTGAACAATAAAGGACCACAACAGCAAGTGCCATTTATGACAGAAATACCAGCAAATGTAAGTCAAATGTTTCAGAATCCACCATCACCCCCACCGATACCTTCGACAATGAATCAGCCACCATTACCACCACCACCGAAATTGATTTCACTCCAAACGCGTCAAATGGCGCAAAATTTACAGAAAGAGTCAGTGATATACGACTGCCTGAATCTGGGATCGGTAATCAAAGACATTGATTTGCTGAAACTAATTTTGAAAGCACTCAAATGGCCATACACAAATGCTACACTACCTGACACGTTGCAAAGGCTCAAAAATACAAGGTTTCGTGATGTCATATTGGATAAGAACTTATTGCAGGACACTGATATGATGCAAATCCTGAATACTTACTTGAGTCCTATTCTGCTCAAAGCACAAAACTCTCCAGCAGTTCTACCAACAGTTGTATCGTACAAAATCCCTGCGGACACATCTGTGCATCTCGTGAGTGTAGGATCGGAGGAGAATTCCGAGCAGTCCAATCTACGACGTTATGATGATACTATAGCAAGGATAGAACGCGCACAAATGCAAAGATTACAACACCAACAAGCGTATCCATCCTATCGGGACAGGAAGTTCATGCGTTACAGTCACCCGCCAGGATTGCTTAGAAGACGCAGGAGAATCAAACCGAAACCACCGGTGCGAGTAGTCAACAGTGATGCTCCAATAGTTGTGTCAGACGATGATAGCAATTCGAATGCTGAAATGTTCGAAGTGAGCATTGATCCATCGTTGTACTTCCCACAAGACGGGGAGGTCCAAGAGAACGGTGTTGGTCGGCCGAGAGGTAAAAGCAAGTTGACTCGTAGTAAAAGTGTAGAAAGTGCAATAAAGGTTCGTAAAAGAGCGAAACGTAGTAATACTAATAGTGATGCAGTCAGTAAAGTAAAAGAAAGATGTGCAACAGTCAAAGAACCGAAAGTGATGGTAGAAAATCAAAATATTTTGGAAGTTGTAGTCATTCCAGAAGACTCGCCCACAAATGGGGAGAAGCAAATGCCTGCAACAGAAACTCCAGTCAAGAACGTACCGGAAGATGTTACACCTGTGCGGGAGAAACAAGTAGAAACTCCAACCTCAAGCAGACCCAATAAGATTCTTAAAACATACGGGCGAGCTCCTGGTTTAGTCAATCGCTCAATTGTGAAGAAAGTTGCTGCTCCACAACCACTTGTCAATGGAGTACCTACTCACGATGAAGCAATTGACGATCCGCTCGGTAATCATACAACGACTCCGGTGAATCACAGAATTTCGACATTGAGACGCAGCAGTATTCGTCTCTCAAGTCCAACTAACAAGAAGACTGATAAACCAGACGTTGAGGCATCTGCAGCTATTGATCCTAACTGTCAAACCATCACGATCGCAGACGAGGATGATGATGCGGTTTGGGCTGATTTCAAGGTAACAAATTTTAATTGCTTGCTGGAAACAATAAATGATTTCGATGAAAACTTTTAGGTTGTCGATTCACCAGAGTACACTGGAACTGCAACTGAAGAGCAGGTCTCTAAGGTTAAGCCGATTGTTGTTAAGACAGAAAGCCAGAACGACGCTGAAGAAGCAACAAGTTCCAGCACGAGTATCGTGAAAATCGAAGCTAATGAAATCAAAACGGAGCAAGTCCTGGAAACGGAACAAACAGAAGCGGACGTTGAGAAAAAGGAAGAAAGTGATGTGAAAGTAGCAGTGAATGTAAAACAAGAAGTCTCACCGGGAGGAAAAATGTAAATTAGATTTGGATCAAAAAATGTTGAAAATAAATTTAATAAATTTTCCCACAGGACTCGTCAACTTCGTGCGAAAAGTAAAAGAATCGTTCCAAGTGCGAAAGTGAAGACTGAAATTTCACCAAGCTCTCTGTTGCAAAAACGTCAGATTACACTTAGGCAAAGCAGGAGACGTACAATCAACCATTCACCAGTTAAGGCGACAGCCACAGTCAAGAGGGAAGCAATAAAGCCGAAATCGACGAAGAAAGGGTAAATTTGTGAACTTCCTTGTTGGTCTTTTCATGCAATTCTCCGGTTTACAGTGCTCCTGAGCGTAAGAGTAAGACCAATTCCAAGTACTATGTGACTCCAGAGCAAAAGGTTGAAAGGGACGTGAAGCAGCGCAAGAGGTACGATTTTGATAAAAAATTCAAATTGAATGAAATAAGGATTAAAAAATTTGTAATTTTCTTAAGGATATGCAAACAATGTGGATTCACGTTTGATAACCTCATGAAATTTGTGGAGCACAGGAAGAAGTACCACACATAATATTAGAAAAATTAGTAAATTGCTTTTCACGCATGGTGCTGCTTTCTGTACAAAAACTAGAAGATGAATACTGTTGACGTGGAAAAATTTGTATTTTTCTGTGATATTAAGAGTTAAGAAAGAATTTTTCTAAAGAAAATATCACTGATCCTACACAAAACAAGATATTAAATCAATTAGTTATAAGTAAAACTTTAATTATGTACAAAAGTAATTTTACATTTTATTTAGCTTTTAAGCCATTGTGTATATAATAATTAAATTCATAACCACGATTATGTGAAATAAGTTTAACTATTTTTTGGGTTTAGATCTGCTTGAAACACATTCTTTCTTTTAATGTGTTAAATTTAAATTAATTAAATTCTTATCATATCAAGGTGTCTTTCATAATATGCACAAAATGCATTCATATTGTATGCAATAAACTTCTTTAAGATTCGAAATGCGTTGTAATGTGTTTCATTTGTTATATCCTATTACAACTTTAACCATAACTTATTTGTTATGACACAAGATGTACGTAGAAAAGGTGGGTTTTCATATTGTGTTTCTTAGTAAAGTTTGCACTTATGTTATCTTATCGTTGATTTTTGTTGTTTCTGCAGAAAAATTCATTACGCGAAAATTGAAACACCAAGCGATGGGTGTGACTAATTGTCTCACTGCCAACAGACACGGTATCGGCTAATTATTAAGTGATATGGTTCAATATACGTTCACAACATGTTCCAAAAATAAACAAGTGAATAAAATGTTTGCAAATTTGAAGCGAAACAGCACGTTCCAGTTTGTTCGAATACACGAATGAAAACAGTTGAAGACAATTTTAAAGCTAGTGACTTAGTTTAAAATATTTGTTAAGCTTTTCGTGATACACTTGTTGTTTAATGCAAAATTTTGCTTCCTTGAAATCCCAACGAGTTCTGATCGTATTTCCGTTGGTATGTCTTCGTTTTGCGAAAATTTTCTTTGAATCTGGTTTTGTGCCAAAAACGAAAAATATTTTTTAGTGTAATATCAACCACGGTGTACAATTGATTAAATGATTTACAAATTATTCAAAAAGGATCTCCTCCATGGACTGCATACGGAACAACTGCATGGATAAAGCAAAAATCCATCCGAAATCGCAGGTATTTTCATTTAATAAATTTCCTCCAAGTGCACTTGTACCTGCAAGAAAATATTTGTTGTGTTAATTTAAATGAATTTTCTTTTTGTTTTTCTTGATTTTTACAAACACATGTTAGTGTAAATCATTTTAAAAATATTTCAACGTAAACAAACTTTTTGACGTCACCAATGTATTGGCTCAGATTGAACTTGAATCCCGAGGTAAACTTGACCATGAGAATTAATTTTATTAATCAATTTTCTTTAAAATTTATTATTCAAATAACTTTTAGTTGAATTTTAATTCTATTTCTTGAACTTGCAAATTGAAAAACAAAAAATTTCAATCGATAATGCAGTTCTTTGTTGGTATTGTGCCAACCCTGCAGCTCGAGTTCCAAGTGTCAAAATCGGTGGTGATGTAAACAAGAATTTTCTTGTGCAACAAACAGTTCTAAGTGAATTTTAACAATATTCAGTCGTGAAAAGCGGTTGGAAAAGTACATTTTTGGGAAATTTAATCATTTCCCTTGGTTTCAATTACATTGTTTTAATTAGCCAATAGAAATTGAAATTGATAGTGACTCGAAGGGCGAACGGTCGTATGGCTGCACTAATTTTCCTTGCATGCAGTCTCGGTGAACAGGTTTATCGAGTTGGTTGTGTTTTTCTCAGTTCTGGTGGTTCTGTATCGAAGTGTCTTGAATTTATAAGTGAAGAAAGGCGGAAATACTTATTTGACAAGTACTTGAAACAATTGCTAAACGGTGACATTCAGGATCAAAGGAAAATGAGTGAAAACTACGAGTATCTGGAATGGCCAGAGGAAAACATTGAAATCATCAATGGCTTCGTTGCTGATGAATACGTGAGTTGTTACAGTGATTTTCTGGAAGACTCCCACACAATGCGTTTCGCACGGCACATCTTTGCGTTTGCGGCGCAATAAAATTTTCTATTACTGAAAACAGCTGGTCTTTGTTTTTCGGTACAGCAATTCTAATGGTCATCGTGGCTAAAGTACACGAATTGCGATAAGAAAAAGTGCACATACATTCCTCATTGCACAATGCACTTTTCTATCTTTAGTTTCGATTCGTCATCAGTAATCGATAAGGCTTCATTCATATTCAATGAAATCATGTTAATGTGCCAGACCACGAGCTGAGGGCGTTTTGTCATGAAACGTTCATCCTTGAACCATAAATCTAGAATCAATAACTTGATCTATAAAATTGAAAATAAATTGTTATGCAGTTTACCATTTCATTTTCAACTCCTATTACTAGTAAACCGTTGGTCATCTTCATATAGTACCATTGAGTCAAATTTGCTTCATTCAGCTGAAGGTTGGAAATCCTTTTGGGCCATTCCACTTGTTAGTAGTTCAATGGGTAAACTGGTGGTACCTTCTAAAATTTGCAAGTGATAAATTTAAAAAACAAAGTAATTAAAAAAGCAAACTTTGATACCGAGATTTTGATGAGATAAGGTTTCAGCTTTTGACACACATATCTTAATAATAGGAACTAGGTTTGAATTTAAGCTCTTTAAAAGCATTAAAAGCATTTTGCTTTTTTGTAGTTGCGAGTGCTTTTTTACCCACTACCCTTTAGTCAGTCATTATCGTTCGTAAGCCTGAGTAGGTTGTGACATCTCTCTCAGGATTCCTAACGATGTGTTAGGATGTTGGTCTATTTGATTTCAATGCTTTGTCTCTTGCGTATTTGTCTATTGCTTCTAATCTTAACCCTTTCTTTCCCATGATTGAGATATGGCAACAAAACTTTACAGGCATTCTTTTAATGTCAAATGCACATGCAGTCATTTAAGTGGCACGTATAACTTGTTTTACAATTGTTAGAACACATTTTGATAATTTGTCCAAAATTTCCCTCGAGTTATGCTCAATTTTGGAAAATAGTCCTTGATCCTTGATATATTTTTAATAGGAAACTTCGTCAATAGGAGACCTAATTAAGTCAACTTATACAGGAAAAAAATTCCTGAAGCACACGTTAAATCTTTGTGAAAATCTGTATTCCTAACATACTATGGTATCTTCAGGATGCGTCGGTTTGCCTTGTTTTGACAGATTTGCAGTTGTTTTCTATTTGCTTTTCAGGTTTTATAACAAGCTAAACTCCCATGTACAAGACTTGGTCTTATTATTTGAACATGAACATGTTCTACGTTTATTCCGGATATGTGCTGACCATGTTAGTCTTTTGCCGAAAATTAAACCCAGATATTTCGCTGTTTGTGTCCAGTTTATTGTCTCGTTATTAGCTGTGAGTATTTCCGGCTTTTGTTTGTGTTTTCTTGTCACGAAGATCGTTTGTGTTTTATTTATGTTTATCTTAATAGTATCAACAGATTATTATAGGACTAGAAAAAAGAGGAAAAAATAAAAATTTATAGATATTTATACCGTCATGTAGAAAATGAATTTTCCCCGCATGAGTGAGTCCCATTCTCCGGTGAATGAAACTCATTCTGTGTTTGATCTACATAAAATGAATTTTCCCCGCTTTCAGAGAGTGAATCCCAATCTCCGGTGAATAAAATTCATTTTCTGCTTCATTTTTATATTAAAGATAATGTATTTTGCAACACCATTTCACATTGACCGGAATTTGTGTCAACAACCTTCATAGGAAAATCCAATAAAAATGAAATCGAATATGATACCAAATTGAAATGCGGCACAAACCAATTACCTCATTGCACCAAAATTGAATTTAAATGCGACTGAATTTGTAGGTAGGCTGACCATTTTTGAATTAAATTTTGACATTAATTCACGAACGAATTTCCTTCGTCAAGTTGTTCGGCGTTACGATCTGAAAACTTAACGATGATTTATAATAATTTTTCAACAATTGTTAGTTTGTTATTTACGTGAAATAAGTTAATAATATTGCAACAAACAATTTATTCAGCACGCATGCGTTTCAAACAATTCCAGAAAAGCTTCGCTTTACATTTTCCCCCGGAAAGCATGTCCCGAGTGGAGTCAAGTCAGTTTACGTCAAACTGCAGTACCTGGTGGAGCTGGAGCTGCTAAACGAGCGCGTTTTTGCTGGGAAAATCGAATTGCAGTGGATAATTTTTTATTCATAACCTTTACGACTGCATTTGTTTGTTTTTAAATAAAAGTTTTTCTTAAAAATAATCTTAAAACACACTGTATATGTATGACCTGTGACAAATAATCGCATTTTGAATCAAATCTCTGAATTAGATTATCGAAAAAACACTTCACACGTTTGTGAAATTTTTGTTTAGTGCGTCAGAGATAAATTTTTAGTTTTCCTTCAAATTCGAATAGAGAGGGTTGTGATTTTTGTGTTAATTTAACAAATATTTTTCATAAAATTTACCTAAAGCGAATATTTCCCATGCAAAGTGCTATGAAATTCATGTTCACGTGTGAAAAGTGCATTATTGTTCTGTTATTAAACCGACATGCATTGTGATTGTGATAATTCCATGTTTCGGTGGAAATAATTTATTAGTTATGAAGAATTATGGAATAAAAATTTTTATGAAATTAAATTAAAATTATTCACCTTGACAAACTCGCACACTCGAAGAATGTTAATTAACATTGCAAACACCGTTAACTAACAGACCTTCGATTCGGTTCACGTTGTTGTTGTTGGTGTTATTCGTTTTGTTTATGTTAACTTGAATGTAAACAATACCAAATGAATTTTGCAAACAAAAATTTTTCAATGTTTTTTGTAATTTGTTGATGTCACCGTGATTTGTTTGGTTTTTGACTGCTTAAAGACATTTATGACTTTTTATTTTCAACCTTTACCACCTGTGATTCATTTTACTACGACAATTTAATCATATAAAATGATTTGCATACGTAATCTTTGCAATTACATTATGTTCTGCTCCACGCAGAAGGAGGACGGATTGAATGAGGTAAAATTATGAGAAAAGTTAAAGCATAAATTACGTGAAAATGTTTAAATCATTAAAGTATTTCCATAATTGACGAAATTAGAAAATAAAAAATGGAAAATTGCATTATTTTTCTGAGCAACAGGTGTGAATTAATTAAAGAACTTAACCCTAAATTAATAAAGCATCCTTAAAATGTTTAGAAACAAAACAACTAAGTGTCTAAGATTGTGCTACTAAACATTTAGTCCGTTTCACCTTAAAACAATTTGTGTGTAAAACACTTTGTTCCTAAACATATTGCCTACTAGACACTTTAAATTTTTTGAAGTAAAACACTTGTTAGACACTTACTAGACATTGAGATTTGCAGTGTTACGATCACTTCTGTGTAACTTCTGGAAAATGCATTATGCTATTAAATGCACATACAGTAAGGCATACTGTATATCTAACATTGATTATACAAAATGTTTTTTCAATTAGCTACTGTATATTATGTACTTTATATATTCCTTCTTACCACGAGATTAAAATCACAAATATGTTTTTTAGTGGTATATTGGTACATGAAAGTATACAATTCGATTATCCGAATAAACCGGTTTACCAATAATTAGTTCAGATAATCGACGCTCCACTGTAGTACATATTTTATCATTCTACACAATTGGAAAACATGTTTAAGTTATGCGCTCTACATTTGGCTCTTGTGCATTTCATGCAAGTTTGTCGTCATTTCTGTTGACTTACGTGAACAATAGGCACAAATTTTACTTGAATTTAACTTTTGGTCAATGCACAAATGACTGCACGTGAATCAACGCGAAAGTGACACAAACATCGTTTGTTTTTTCAGGAATCGTCATTTCGCCCTCGTAATTTTTACGATAGTTTAGTAATCTAGGGTTAAACTGAAGAATCTCCGAAATAATTTTACTAGACAGTTTCAATTCCAAGAAATGTATTCCCTCATTAAATATTCATCTGTATTTCTTTTCATGGCTCCGCAGGACTTCTTCATCCTCTTAAGTACTCAATTGAGGTAGTTATTAAGGGATTTCAGCAACAACACTCAAGAGTGTCGTGAGATACCCCATTGTCTTCGATTCTTTTTAGAATTTAAAGGAGTCCTGCTGAAAAAAGGAAACATACCGACTTGGAATTTCCTTTTCCGTTCGATGTGTGAAACAATTTGAGATTTCTTTCATTCTGAATTGAATGAAATATCGACCCCTGAAATTTTTTCCTAATGGAATCAGAAAGTGAAAGTGAAAAGGCGCTCCATAAACTCCAGACATTGTAAGTGGAGGCTTTAAGGTTTAAGGCATTATGAGAATCATCTAGGCACGTGGAATGCTGCCCACATAAAATACCAGTACCTCATCAGGAGCATCTCAAACCTCTCTTTAATCATAATTTCCTGTGGAAGGAATCCGATTTGAGGAGGTTTACCTCAATTGATTTTTGTGTTTTTGTGAAATGGACAGACAGGATACTGCTGAAAATATACGATTCAGGGTTATTCTGATAAAAACTAGATTTAACCTTTTCATGGTAGAAAGACAGTGAGGATGGAACGCAATGTACCTCAAATCGCTTTTCCTGGAAATAAAATTCTGATTAAAACCAAATTCGTGTTAATTAAGGTTCATTACGCGTTACCAATTAGCTGTTGATTTTTGGTTTCATTACAAAAATCCCCAAAGGATATTTCGGTCGTACAAAATGACTTTTAGTTAATGGGCGTTTTGTGCGTGACCAGAAGTGGTTCGGGAAACCTCCAACATACCACGAATAATGCAAGGTTATAAATAATGATATTAATAAATGACTCAATACGATATTATTTCCAGGCGAAAAACGAATTTATGCCAAATTGAAAATCAATAAAATTCATTGCGGACTTCATTTTACTCAAATTCACTCTATTCCAGGTCAGAGGGCAGTGTTCAATGTGTGCAGGATTCCAACAAATCGTGTCCTTTTAAAGGCATAATTTGTAATAATTCAATACTTCAATCAATTACCATGAATGAGGTTAATCAAAGCTTTGAATGAAGCTCACTTTGATGTTCAGTTTCAGTTTCAAGTTGAAAAGCTAAATTTTGTCCTGGTCCATGTGCTAATGAGGCGATAAATTAAAATTGAACTAAACCGCCAATTATGGATTTGTGTCAATTGACCGCCAATATTTGCAATTTTGGATGGTTCCCCGACGAGTTTCCAGGATGATGACGTATTCTCGTTATGATGACTTCCTTATTAAAATGTAAATTTCAGACAGCTCGCTAGGAAGGAAGGTGTTATTAAATATGATTTTATGCTTGTCACACACTTCTTGTCTGTAAAGAGCATTGAGTTGAATGCTTATGATCATTATTGAAGTTCAAAAGGAGCATTTTCTTTGAAGATAGAAAGTTTATTAACTTTAACATGATGTCATTATGTTTTTTTATTTTGAAAGGAAACTTTAAAACTTGAATGGTTAGTTGCTTCTACAAAATTATTTTTCTAATTTCAGAGCACATTCTACGACAACATCGATCCAAACCTGGTATACTCCAATAGCAATTTAGGTGAAATCAAGCAAGGAGTGAGTTTTACAATAAAAGGAAAAATTGTCCCGAACTGTGAAAGGTAGTTGAGAAGCATGGATTGATGAATGTTACAATTATGATTTAATTTAATTTATATTTTTAGATTTTCAATTAACTTAGTGCTGGACACACCAACAAACGATATAGCATTGCATGTTAATCCGAGATTACCTCAGAACTATATTGTACGTAATTGTCGAGTGAAAAATATTTGGGGTACTGAAGAAGTTACGTCGGCACTACCCTTTGTTCTTCATCGTGGAACAAATTTCACAATACAAATTCTAGTTACAGAAACAGAATATTTAATATCAATAAATGGACGTCATTTTGCATCGTTCCGTCATAGGTTGCCTTATAATTTAGTCACGTGCCTTGAGGTAAAAGGTGATGTTGAAGATGTGACTGTGGATCAAACGAGAGTATCACAATATCCTGAAGAGCTACCAGAAGCTGCCCCAAAAACAATTAGGAAACTTAATGCTAGTGAAGTAGATGATGATTCAATTAGTTCACTTACAATAGTAAATGATAAAGACAGACAATGTCTAGAACTGCCATACTATGGAAAATTGTCAGAATTGCTAGTGAATGGGACACGTTTACGAATTGAAGGGCGTGTAAAAATTTTACCTCATTCCTTCTACGTTAATTTACAAAATAGTACTAGGATCTGGCCACATCCTTTGATACCATTCCATTTGAATCCACGCTTCGCTAATGTTGGTGGCAAACATGTTATCTGTCGAAACACTTGGAGCAACGAGAAATGGGGACGTGAAGAACGTACCGAGCAACAGACAGACTTCATACCAGGCAGACCTTTCACTCTGACCATCCATTGTACACAACAATCCTATGAAGTTTATTTAAACAAACGATTTATTGCAGAGTATATATATAGAGTAGATCCACAACATGTCAACACTGTATACTTACAAGGTGATATCAAATTATGGGACGTTGTACTGGAGGAAGTTCCAGAGAGGAAAGAAAATCTTATTTACTGAACTGGAATTGATGGAATCACGGTCCAAATGTAGTCATTATTTTTAAGATGTTCTCATCTGTACAATTTCAATTTGTTATTGCTGGTCTTGTTGAATATTCATAGAAGATTTTTACGTTTCACTTTAAGAAATTATTTTCTCAATTAATTTAACTAAGATTCTAACTAATGTTGTAGTTAATAAAATTGTTTTCTCCTTTGTTTCTACTCTCTGTTTATTATAGCTGTAATGTATAAATTTTATTATATTTTCAAATTATTCTAAAGACTTTTTCTTGGATGAGATAGACAATAAAAGTACTAACTTAAAAGTGTGAGCATTAAAGATTAAAAAATTACTTTAACACTTTTAATGAAAAATTAATATTTATGTACAATGAATTATTGTAATACGAAAACCAAATATACATTTATTATATAATGAAATTTACTGTAGTACTTTATTTATAAATTTTCCAAAGTAGATTTGAATATCTTATAAACGTAGTTACTGTGGATTTTCAAATTAAATACAATCGATCAATTGCAATTATTTATTTCCGAATTTTGACGGAAATCACGAAGAAATTTTTGTATTTCCGCAGAAACATTTATTTTTTAAGCAAAAGTTTACCAAAATTTCAAAATTATACTCTTATACAATGAGTCGGAATTGCAATAATTTTTCCGGAGGTGATACTCAATATCAAGATGGTAGTTTTGCAGGTTGGGGTAGTAAACCGAAGTATCCTTCTGCTGATTATTACTTGCTACCGCAAGAGAAAATAAATCGTATGAAGCACATTTCAAGGGAAGAATTGGAAGATATGAAGAGACATTTTGATATGTGCCAAGATCAGGAACGAGTGCAGGTTTGATTTGATATCTAATAAAATGTGGAATTAACAAAGTTAATGTTAAATTTAGCATCTTGCAGAAAGATCGAAACTGAAGTTGTACAGAAGAGGAAATGAAGGTCAATCTATGTTATACTATCCGGAAAAAGTAGGTGACTCTAGTAGTTCTCACAATCACGGCTTGTTGCCGTCGAGGCTTAGAAGACCTATGCAATATGACCAGCGTTATAATGTCGCACCTAAATATATATCATTAACTCACGATATACTACAAGATGCTTTCATGAGCAACTATCAAGTACGAGAACGTCAAGCTCAAGCAAGGAAACTAAGTGAAAAGCAACAATTTGAAACGATTCAGGCATTTTCCGGACTGAAGGAACCTTCGATGACGAAAGTTCACCAAAAACAACCCGAAATGCTTTTGAGAAAGTCTAGGAGTTGCCAGAAATTTTCAGATTTTTCCGTTCAAGACGATGAACATAGAAAATATGAAATGGGTGATTACTTTTCTGAAAAACCTAAGCCCAATGATAAACATGAGTTTGGTATTGATGTTGAATCTGTGATGATGAAGGAGGAATTCCACCCAGATGATTCTAAGCCGAATGAAGACTTTCTGGACAGTGTGACAGTTGTATGTAGCTCATCAGACGTCAAAGAACGCCCCAGTAATACAAAATCAAACCTATATGAATCTGATGGCAAAGAATCTATTAGAAGCCATAAAACATCATCATCAAGAAGTTCAAATAAAAGTTGCAAAACTATTGAAGAATCAATCGAGCTACAAAGGAAGAAATGCTCGTTAATCGATGTTATAGACAAGAGTCTAAGTAAATCTCAACTAGACAAAACTAAAAGTGACACTAGCACTAAATTGAAGCCCCAAAATGAGCTTGAGTCAGGTAAAACTAAAGTTGGTGATACCTGTAGCCCCTGTAGCTGTAGCAATCCAAATTGTCCCAAAACGGATAAAGAGAAACAAGTTGATAAGCCCCACAATTCCGAATTGTTGACAAACATGTTCAAGGATTGCCGTGTCTATCACCTACAACATATTCAAGAAGAAGTCAATCGTATATTGTATTTGGAGAAATTACCAGAAGAAATTAACAAATCGTCTTAACTATTGTATTTATGTAATTTTTATAATTAAGAGAATATATTTTGTATTTAATTGTGAGTAGAGCAAAAGGCGCCAAAACAGTGGTTTTCATTTTGACAGATTGCATTCAGCGCCATCCATGAGAAATAGACGTGAATTGCAACTCTAGTACACTAGAATCGCACTCCAGGTTTCTGATAAGCGCGAGAGAGTCGGAATGTGAGAGCATTTGGCGCGATTTTGACGTTTGTTTTTGCTTGAAAATGAAACGAAAGTCGTCGTCAGGTAAAATGACCCGAAAGGTTCGAAATTAAAGTCGGAAAAGTGAAGGTCAATGGTCAAAAACTGATGCAAAAGCGACAAGCCGCAAAGTGACATAACACAATACAAAGGTACACGCAAATGAGAGAATTGTGAGCAATTGTCTCTCAAATGAGAGTGGAGCAGGTGAATAATGCGTTGATGCAAATGCGAAATTTGAGTGTTTCGCTACAGTTTTTCGTTGGATTCCTGTCAAACGCGTTGCATTTTCCCGGAAAGTAATTAAGCGAAAATCACTCATGTTTCACAATTAAAAGTTTAATTAAATGCCCCAATGTGTCTCAACTTGATGTGGAGCAAAAAGGATTAAAAGGATTCGAATGTTGGTCAAATCAAATCCAGATATCCTCCGACCTTCATACAACCTTTGAGTTCACGTGCTGGTAGATTTTCGAATTAAAGCACCGTGGAAAGTGTAATTAATCAAAAGTGCAAGTGATTTTTTGAAATTCGGAAAAAATTTAATTATTTTTAAACTTCAAAAACTTAAACAATTTTCTTTCGTTGAAAACTTTGTTCGTAAAACTCGAGAGAGCGAATTTGTGCTTGTATTCGACTTGTTCTATATCCAACAAGTCTATAAAAGTCTTTCCAAAAGCGCGATGACATTCAGTTCGAGTTGTGCTTTCGCTGGTAATAGTTCAATTATTGCGCGCGGGCTATTCAAGTTTTAATGCAATAATGCACTAAGGATTTGTGAAATTTTTGAATTTTCAAAATTGTTTTTGAAGTGAATTTGAATTTTAGTGGGAAAATTTTCTCGATTTGTGTGTGTGTTGAAAATAAGTGAAGGAAAATGTCAGATTGCCGACATTCGGAC
Source organism: Chrysops caecutiens (assembly GCA_963971475.1). Classification (NCBI taxonomy): domain Eukaryota; kingdom Metazoa; phylum Arthropoda; class Insecta; order Diptera; family Tabanidae; genus Chrysops; species Chrysops caecutiens. The sequence continues at coordinate 9,751,145 of OZ020570.1, forward strand.
GGTCGCTTAGGCGATCGTAATGGACGATACAATCAAAATGGAGTTGTTCAACCCTTACTAACAGGTGAAATTCAGTAATTAATTTGGGAAAAGTGAAGAAAATTAAATTTTCCAGTTGGAAGTTAGAACTCCAATTTGACTTTCACCGTTTCACAAGAGAACACTCGCATGTGTGTGTGTTGAGGTGGTTTTTCTCCAAAAGGGAGAAGGCAAATTCATTCATGAATTTCTTATCATACTCAACCCTGTGTAAATGTGACAACTGCCGGTTTGCGCTTGACTTTCCCTCCACTCGTTCTGTCACTTTTAACATTCCTTTGTCACTGCTTACGTAATGGCGGTTTGTCAAAGGTCAAATTGTTGTTGACCTCATGTGGATTTTTTCGATCGTAAAACGCGATAATTCAACTTGATTTTCCTTTAAATGGAAATGATATTCACTTGCCTGTGTTCAGATAAAAATTCCACAAATGTTATCCATATACGATTCGTCATTAGAAAAACAGCGTATCATTAACTTCTTGCTGATACTTCTTAGCGGTTATAGCAGTTATTCGAAATTAGTGGAAAATTTTCGGAATTAGCGCCATGACACTGATATTTCTCCATGCATTATATTCTCTTCTGCCTGTAACTTAGGTAGTTTGAAAGATTCATGTTGTCATATGCATTTGTCTAGAATGACGTCAGGTTACGGGACTGCAGGATTGTTCTTGACGGGATACAGTACTAAAAGACCAATTTGGATGACTATAAAGGAATAGTTCGTACTAGTTCACTCATAGGAATTCATACATGTACTACACAAGACTAGATTGTTGCAATTTCCATTCACATTCTACAAAATTGATCTAAGACTTCGCTTCATGGTTCTACTTCGAACCTCCAAGCAGCATCACCATGAAATTAAAATTTCATCTGAGTATAGTTTGAAAGGTTGATGTTGTCATGTTCGTTTCGAATGACGTCAAGATCGCAACAGTGAGATAATTTCCTCGATTTTTATTCTTTTTCATACTGCCGTCAATTGTAAAAATTGCACCATAGTCAAATTTATTCAAAACATGTTAATTGAAAAAAAGCTTTGTCAGAAATACATGCTTCAAATATCGTTAACGTTCCAAATAAACATTTTATTTATCATATTAAAGAAAAAAAATAGTTATTTGAAAAACCTCAAATAAAAGTGAAAACATCGATAAATTTCCAATTTGAAAAACAAAAATATTAATTTATGTAATCAAAAACAAAAAATAACATAGTTATCATAAAAGTCGCTATAAATTTATTTACAAATCCATTAAATCTTATCAAATATTTTATTACTTTATCACAATATAATTTATAATTTGATAACAAGTGCAGCATCAAAATTGCATTGCATTATGTGAGTGTCACATATTATGTCAGTTTGGGTAAGGTAAATGAATTCCTTCCTACATTGTATCACAGCATTGTAAAGCAGCAGATTTAAATTCAAGACACAAATTGTATGAAATGTCACCAACAAAAAATAAAGATTGAATTGAGAGAAACGTCATAACTGTAAAGTTTCTGTTTCGTGAATGACTTTTGGATTGATTCTGACTATTCTATTCCGTTAAAGTGGAAGTAATAGCAACATACTAAGTACTATTACATCACCATTACAGAATGAATGACACACTATGGAAAATTTTTCAGCGCCATATAATTTCCACGTCGTTAAAGGCGATTTTTTTTAAAATTACAATTTGTCACTGCATTATTAACTTTTTCATTTGTAGACATTGCCAAGAGCAGATTAAATTTCTTCTAAAAGACTTGATAATCATATCTCGGTGTCGACATTTAGAGGTCATGTTTCTAAGGAATTTTAATATCGGAGCGACTGAATGACTGACAAGGCATCAAAGCATGACGAAAAATGAGATACTACGAATAATTAACCTTTGACAAAGTTTCCACTGATTTTTCATGTATTTCTTGTAAAAATTTGAATGGAAATGTTTCAACCTAAGATGACATGGTCCTAGACGTCTTGTCGTTCAATTCCACCTCTAGTCCGCCCACTTTGACTAACCGCCAACAGATTACGCGATTAATGATGCATTTAACATCCGTAACTTTTTCAGTTCATTAAATTAAACGAATCAAGATGCTAAACTTATTGAACTCAAGTTGAATAGGTTTTTTCGTTTTTTTAATTTTACACAATCAAATTAAATTGAATTGAATTATTTTCGACGCAATGCAATCATTTAGAAATGAAGAAATTTTTTCTTCTATTTTTATTTGTATTCTTAAAATAAATAAAATGAACGGCGAAAAAGAAATGTTTCGTTAAGTAATCTGTCTATTGTGTTGATTGTGTAGATAAAAAAGATTCAACAAAATTGTGTATCTTTTTTATTGGGGCAGATTATGGTTTTTTTTTAAAGAAAGAATTTACTACGAAATTTACAAATTCTAGAAAAATTCAAGTTATTTTTATTAGTGGAGACACTGATCAACTTTAAAAAATACGCACTATCAAAAACCATGGAACGAATAAAAGTTAAGAAATCTTCCATCAATCCTTCCATGTACGATTGGAAAGAAACTTCGAACAAAGGGACTCACAACAGCAAAGAGTGTGACGAGGAACATGAGACAGTTGAACATCTACTATGATTTCCTTCCATAGAAACGGTGCTCCGAGTTGCAAATGTCTAAGAGCATATGAGAGATGATGGAAATGAAACCCTGGTTAACCTTATGAACTTTTCCTTGATTTGATTCACTGGGATTTCTCATTTCCTTCATTGATATTTGACACTTTGCTCCCAACAAAAATCCCTTGAACTTGAAAATTTCCACTAATGAAGAATTTCATTGAAGAAAAGTATCGCTTCAAATCGCCCCTTGTTGTGAGTTGCGGTTGACCACTTGTTGTGGCATGTAACGTTATGTTTACATTGTAAATTACACCTCACACAATTGATGAATTCTTGTCGCATTTGTAAATGAAAGTAAATCATACTGAAATGAATGCGACGAAACGTGTGGCATATAAATTGTGGAATCATTTTGTTATGATCCATTTTCATAAATATGCAATTCATGCAAATAATTGTCAACCCAACAATTTAATAACGAATGGAAGGAATTTTTGAAAATTCTGTAATTCCACCATTGAAATAGTAACAGGAATATATGGTACATACACATGAACTTCAACACCATTAACCCCATTGAGCTCAAATTGACAGGACAAGTGTTTATAATGTAGTTTGAACAATTTTCTTTAGGTCCTGAGGGTAGGTACTCCCTCTACGAAAATTTTGATTTTTTATCGGGTTTTTGCTCATGGCAGCTGAAAGAAAACTTTGCAAATCAAAACAAATCGTTCTGACAGGTTGTACCACCACTAGTACAACAGTACGAATGACTAAAATTCATGTCGTGTTTATTATTCTATTTTCCATGTGTTCGTGACACACTTACTTTAAGTTTGATCACTCAAAACACAAACAAAATTGAACTAGCGATCATTAAGTAAAATTGGGCAAGTGCAAGTCGTATTCGCACATGAAGGGTTCCGTAACCGCATAAAAAAAATAATTTTTTTTTATTAGTTGTTGTTACAGCGACCATAATAGTACACATTTTGTAAAAATTTTAAGTGTTTACCTATTAAGATTCAAGAGATACAGCCCTGTGACAGACAGACGGAAAGTGAAGTCATATTAATAGGGTTCCGTTATCATCTTTGAGTACGGAACCCTAAAAAAGTGGCAGATCTGGAAGTAATGATTGATTCTTGCTTCATCACTCAATAAAAGTTGATCATCTCATTTCAATTAAGACTTTTTGAATGATTTCGAAAAGCACCAAAGGTGTGATACCCAGAGTAAAGGTCAATTTAATAAACAAATAATTTCCGGTTCAATACCCTCCAAGCCCTGACAGTAAACCTCAACTGATACTGAGTTTAGATTAAAACTTTAATTCGTCTTTTATCTCTAACAGAATCCAAACTGTTTATTGTTCCTAAGCGCAAACAATTTCCAAAAAAATAATAAAATTTTGTTAGTCACAAGCAAATGTCGCTAAACGCCCAGACTGAACGTGATATTTGTCGGGAAATTGCTCGCTAATTTTGTTTTTGTTTTATTACGTTTTAAAAAGAGCCATCTGTGGCATGTGGTGTTAGGTAATAGTTAAGTCAAATACAAATTATTTTAGGTAATGACGCTTTTCAATTGGAGTTTTTATTGAAGAAATTAAAAATGTGTTGTTTCTGAATCTCGTCATTTGTAAAAGTCAATGTTAAGCTCACAATGCTGTCGATTTCCTTTCAGATCTCTACCAAATCACAATGGCTTACGCATACTGGAAATCCGGAAAAATCAACGACGAAAGTGTTTTTGATTTATTTTTCCGAAATAACCCATTCCAGGGAGAATTCACAATATTTGCTGGATTAGCAGAATGTCTAAAATTTCTAGAGAATTTTCATTATTCCGATAGTGGTGAGTAGCTTAAAACAATCATTAACATAAAACAATCAACTAGGGAAATATTTCCACAGATATCGAATACCTGAAACAAACCCTTCCCGAAGGAATCGAGGATGAATTCTTCGAATACCTTCGAAACTTAACAGCACATGATGTTGTCCTATACGCCATTGATGAAGGTTCTGTTGTATTTCCACGGTACGTACTATAATAATATTTTCAAATAAATAACTTTAACAAATTTCTTTCAGTGTTCCTTTGATCAAAGTCTGTGGCCCACTCATAATTGTGCAGTTGTTGGAAACGACTTTACTTACTTTAGTTAACTACGCCAGGTAATTCAAGTTGATTATATTAACAAATAAATTAAACAAATTTTCCTATTTTCTTACCAGTCTCATGGCAACTAATGCAGCACGATACCGGATGGTTGCTGGGAAACATATTAAATTGTTAGAGTTTGGTTTAAGGAGAGCTCAAGGCCCTGATGGTGGTCTTTCTGCATCAAAGTACTCCTACATTGGTATGTACAAGGAAAAAAATCAATTGCACAATCGAAAGAGCATCACAAAGACGAAAATATTTTTCCAAACACATTCCAAAAAGAAATACAATCTTAGAAAATAATTTTCATAAACAATTTAAGCTTGTCCACGTGATTATTTTTAGACGTTTATTTTAGAATTTATTTTTTCCCAAAGAAACATTTAAATCAAGACCGTTAATGTGTTTTCTCCTTTCGGTTTTATGTAACATTCATACATACTCATACGCATATAGCCTCTACAAAATTTTTGTTTCAAACGAGATATCAAAATCAAAATCGAACGAAACAGAACAAGCCCATTCGGAAAGGAAGAACTTTCCTACCTTAGGGAAAGTGATTTCAGATCACTTATTTCCTACTTCAAAGGACTCGAAGTGGGTCTAGAAGTGAAATACTAGGATAAAAAATCGTGTTTCTGTTACCAAGTTGCAGCCATCAAATTAGTTACATCGCATTATTTGATAGCTAATCTTCATGCAAACAAATGTCATTATTACTTTGTGACTTTAAGACTTATCAAATGTGACCTTTAATTAAAAGATCAGTCTGTTAAGTAAAGTTTGTTCAATTAATTGGTTGAAGCGTAGAACGTTTAATTGAAAAGCATTTTTTCCTTGTAGACGGCGTCACTCATGAGTCTTATCAGAGTAAAGTATATTCGTTGTCAACTTGTATTTTGGTCAATATTCGAGATTACATAGAATTAACGCCATAACATTTACCAATTACTTTTCAGACAATATTCAAATGCAATCAACAAGTCGAGAAAAGCAATTCATTCAAAATGTGGTCTCAAACATGAATTGCAACTTCCTTATGCCTTCGACCAACACGTAATGGTCAGTCGATTATTCAAATCAACTACAAATTCATGTAGTTATAGAATTTCAATTGAAGGACGTTTAACTCGAACTTTCCTGAGAGTCTAGCCAAAGTCGATTCGTCATAAAATGTCTCTTCGATTAAATACGAAAAACTATATAAAGTGAATTTTATGTGTCATATATCCTACACGTAACATTTACGAATAAACTTGAACTACGACAATGCATAAAGCAGGATTGAATAAAATAGAACACTAACTATTTACATATATAGCAACATTACCCAACTATGACCTCCAATGCCATATGGTTGTTTGCATGACGAATTGCAATTAAACATGTGATGAAATTTGTAACCCCATGCTCGATTGTATCCGTCTTTAATTTTAGAATCAAGGTATTGTAACCTTCAAACTGTTTCTTAAGGATATTGGTAATAATCCATGATTTCTTACTTATGCTCTTTAATTTTCATGATTTATTATTGTAGAACTATCGATAAATTATCAATAAGATGGACAAAAGACATCGCACAGAATTCCCAGAGAATTGATGATTCAATTGACTGACTACAAATGTTTTACTTTTATTAACAATGGAATCATGTGAGACTCGTGTATTCCACCGACACATGATTTAATTATTAAAACAGAAACCTGAAACTCAAATTCTATGTCAACTATTAATAAAATTGATAAACTACTAGGTTGTAACTATAAAAAGTTGTTAATAATATTAAGCTCACTTCGAAAATGAGTTCACTGAGGACAAGGATTAACGAAAACTTCTTGGAATTTCATGTTCGTAGAAGAAAGTTTTTCGCACGCTTTATTTAGTGCAAAATTATCCTTGAGAATGCAATGAAACGATTCTATTAAGTCGTGTTTATTTGCCATATAAGAATATGACGGAATAATATCGATATCATCTAGAATAACCTTTTGACAGACACGTGCATGTTGTCATTGATTTGAAGTTGGTAAAAAAGAAATTAGGATTTAACACTGCAAAAATCTCGTTTAAATGCCACCATTTGTTCAGATTAAAGAGTCAGGCATTCATGTTTTAACGAATTTATCAAATTTATAAAATATAAAATGACTGCGGGCTTTTCCTTTTCCTTATCCATGTCACGACGATGATGGGTTATGGTTTTACTCAAAATAAATCACAAAAATCAAAGAACAAAACGAAACAAATTAACAAGTTTAATTCGTGTGAGCTGAATAGACTCTTTCACCTGCAAAACATGCTAAATAATTTATCACCAAACACGATCAAAGTACGTTGTTTGCGGTTTGATGTGATACTGCCTGGTACGAAGATGATTCAATAAAAATTCTTTCTTCATGCAGTACGGATTCAATATCCGAAATAAAGTGAAAGTTTAACAAATAAAAGTAAATGCTTTTTGTGTTGCTTATAGCATTACTCGTTTATGTTTAATTGAACCATGACTGGTACCACAACCCATCATTTCAAATCACACTCAATAGAAAGTTAAACTCATGCTTTAAACAATTACTCCGGAAAATTTCTTGAGTCATACATACTTCAATAACAACCCATAGTGATATCTAAGAGCACAGTCATTGCTGCCACCAACCCTGAAACTTCTCAAGGACAACCGTCATTCTCGAAGGAAGCTTTCAGGCACATGTAGACATATGAGTTTGTCAATACAAGTCTACTCCCTCAAGGGCATACATATTGATTGATTTATTTCCATTTATCCAGCGGATTGTGTTAAATTCAAATAATACTTGATATTAGTAACTCTACAAGATTTATTTTTAATTTAAATGGCAAAGAATTTCATCAACATCAAAGTTAAATCGATAAATAATACAACATATTCTATCGTTTTAGGTGGTTTTGATGGAACATCAAACGTTCTTGCTGGGAAACTTTTTAATATTCCAGTTAAAGGTACTCATGCCCATGCATATATCACATCATTCACTGGAGTATCCGAGTTGAAAACTCGCATGTTAAAACATAAAGTGACTGGTACGTTTTAATTTTGGAAAATAAAGAAATTTTTATGAATTAATTTTATTTTTAGGTGTCCAACAAGATTTATTAGAATACGCAATAAGATATCGTGAATCAGTATCACATATTCTTGATATATCAACTGAAGAATCAAGTGAAGGCGAACTAGCTGCTATGGTTTCCTTTGCGATTGCATTTCCCGATGGATTTATGGCTCTTGTCGACACGTATGATGTTAAGAGGTATTTCGCTTTTAGGCAAAAACTCTCTCGGATTATTAGAGATGAAAATCTCAAAAGTTTGTTAAAAATTATCCATGAAAATGGCGAGACATTTGAATTGAGTTCAATGAATCGTTGTTAGCTATTCCCTTTGATTTTCAAAATATGTAATTTACAAAATTTGTTTCAACCAATTTTCTAATCTCGGCGAAATCAGTTCACGATTTATAAATTCTGTTTTATCCAAATGGCTGGAATGAGTTATGTTGGCAAACACTTGCGGGTCTCAAGAATGAAGTACGAAAGAAATTGTCAAACTTATATATGAATCAGACTATGAAGAGGATGATACAAGTATTATTAACTGAAAATGTTATTCACAGCCCAGAAGATAATACAAAGCCAAAAACACTGGTTAATGGATCAGGATCAAAAGTTGTTGAAAATAATGTACAAAAGACTGGAAAAATTTTAAATGGACAAAAGAGTAGAGACTGTAATCACAATCAAATGATCAATAATAAAAATCGATTAACAAATGAATGTGATAAAGATATAACATCACATAACGATCCATCAAATCATATAAAAGATAATAATATTGATGGAGTTATGATTTTGAGCACACCACCAAAGTACATCAATTTAAATGGTGTAAATGGTGTTAATAGTGTCAATGGTCATGTTAATGGTGTACATTCACCCAATGAGATATTAAATTTGCCAAAATATAACGGGAAGTCATTCAGGTAATTTAAAGTTAATTAATGATTTATGAATATTAAGTGAACGTTGAAAAAATGCATGAGATGTTATAAGTCTAGGTTTTTCAATAATGATTTTTGTATTCTATATTTTCTTAAAATCATTGCCTATGATAACTTTGTTTTTCCTCTGCGAAATTTTAAGCTTTTATTATCTAAATTAACTTACCATCTACTAGTGTTTCTTTCATATTACTTTTATAGCTTGAAAGAAAGAAAAGGTATGAGAACTGCAATCATTTCGCGCAAAGATCTTTGTAAATACACACGAAAAATGATATATGATTCCATATAATTGAATTCGTAATTAAATTAACATTAAATTTATTATAGCGTCTGTTATAGCAGAACTAACATAACGCATGATACTTACAATTTATTTTGTTTTGAATCCATAACATTTCATTATACATATCATACTGATATTAACATGCTCATACTGATATTAACGTTAATTTCCTTGGTTTTCATTCTAAACTAACATTGAATCCTCTATAAATCAGAAGTTATAATCACAAAACACAAAGCCTAAGACGCTAAAAAGGTATTGGGTGTCAAGTGAACGTTGCATCTCATTGTGCATGTATTCCTCGATAAGGATAAGGAACCATTACAAAATTTACGATGCATTATGTAACCATGGTAAATGTGAAAATTCAATAACTGAATCGATTCTATCTGTGAGCTTAAAACTCAATTACTGATAGTAATTTTCAAGAGGGTACATTTATCTATTTGTGAAGTATATTGCATGTATTCATTGGGAGCGACCTGGATCCTACTTCAAATGTACGAATAAAAACATTATTGGAAAGCTTACTACCTTCCCGTGAGCTGATATCAGCTAATAACACTTATGTTGTAACTATTAATTGCTGCACTGTTGTAAAGATGCAATTGTTATTTTGTGTAAATCATTTTTAATATTTTCATAATTGAAAACAAACCTTAAACAATTACAATAAAATGACTTCCCGTCGATACTTTGGCAAAGGTATGTAATAAGATATCATAAAAATTTTATTAATACAATCAACAATTAATATTTGTATTCGTTGTTGAACGAAAGAAAATTTATTTATTTATTTATTTATTTAGTCAATTGAACAAAGGAATAAAATCAAAATTAACAACGAAAACTATGTCATTTGAGGGGATATTCATTTAACCATTTTTTGTGTTTTGGGGATTAAAATGACCGTTTATCATGTAATTTAGTTATACGTTTAACGTTTTGTATTCTCATTATAATAATTCATTTATATAATATTACGAAACCAATTTGAATGTATTCAAGACGACGTTGAGTCGTGAGGTTAATATGAGACACATATGGATCAGTACCAAGTTTCCAAATTTAATATTTACTGTTTTATTAGATGTTAGAACCAATTTGATTTTTAATTTTTAACGTTTTGGAATTTTTAAAAATATTAATTTGAAAACAATGTCCGAGAGAGCACTGCATGGCTTTGTTTATTCATTTGATACATTCTCAGTCACGTCTAACGTAAATCCTAACATGCTAATCGTATCACATCAATCCAGAAATCACTATATTCTTTTTCAAAAACATACAAAAATACGAGATATTTTTGAAAAAGATTAAAGTTACTCATTTGTTTTTATGTTTGATTTTGGTTTGAAATCATTTCAACAAAAATGTAGCTATGAAAGACGTTGATTTAAAACTTACTTTAACAGAGTTATATTATGGAATCATTAAAATTTAAGTTTAACCAACAAATGCTTGGCTTCAAGAAAACTCCGAAGACAATCTCTCAGACTAGTTCAATGATATATGGCAAACACACTGAGCTAGCTAATTCCATCTTATATTTATTTCAACAGACTAAAGCACCACAAAACTCGATGGCATAGCACTATTCCACAAGGTCATACTATAAACACAAGTTTTGAATATTTTGCAAGAAATTGAACAAGCTATCTAGAAAGTTTTATGTCTTCAATATTAGTAGCATGTCCTGTTTTGATTTAAAATTATTTTTAGTTTACAATATAATTGTTGCTGAAGCGAATATAATACAAATAATTATTGGATTTCAGGAGTGGTTTATTAAACTTCTGTGCTGTTGCACTTGCACTCAATGAATTAGGGTATCGTGCTGTTGGGATACGGATTGATTCTGGTGATTTAGCGTACTTAAGTTGTTTGTCTCGTGAAACATTCGAAAGAGTTGCTGAACGCTTCAAGATTCCATGGTTCAATACGTTGACTATTGTCGCGTCGAATGATATCAATGAAGACACAATTCTGAGCTTAAACGAGCAAGGACACAAAATTGATTGTTTTGGAATTGGAACGCATTTAGGTTGGATTCAATTCTAGTAAAATTTGTGGTTATATATTCAAATCGAGTGATATTTCAGTTACTTGTCAAAGACAACCTGCATTGGGATGTGTTTATAAGTTGGTGGAAATTAATGGACAAGCAAGAATCAAGCTCAGTCAGGACGTTGAGAAAGTCACAATGCCAGGACATAAGAATGCTTTTAGGTAAATTAATTCGTACAGAATTTTATTATATCTCTCTGAATTTTGATTAATAATTTTAGGCTGTACAGTGCCGATGGACATGCATTGATTGATCTCATGCAGAAAGTATCAGAACCTCCACCAGAAGTTGGACAAAAAGTTCTTTGTCGCCATCCATTCCAAGAATCTAAGAGAGCGTATGTTATTCCTTCAAGAGTGGAATCACTTTACAATGTTTATTGGAAAAATGGTAAAGTACATCATCCACTTCCGACATTAGAAGAAGTTAGAGATCGGGTTCAGTCCAGTCTACGTACTTTGCGAAATGATCACAAGAGAACATTGAATCCAACACCGTATAAGGTAAGGAAATCTTTCAACTTTATACTATTCATTACTGATGTCATATTTTAGGTTGCTGTAAGTGATAACTTGTACAACTTTATACATGATTTGTGGCTTCAGAATGCTCCAATTGGTGAGCTCTCATGATCGGTATAAGGATGACATTTTTTGTTACATTCAATGTCCTAAGACTTAGGACACAAGTCAATCAACTGTAACTATCAAATTTGCAGAGTATCATTGCTCGATAAACACATGAAAATAATGTGATTAATCTCAACAGATATATCTATTTGAAAAAGAAAAATTATTATTATTGTATATACAAAGAAATATATACAAATAAGACGTGTCAAGCGCGCAAAGAATAAAGAAGTTATTTATTTAAACATTTTAGAATCAAAGATATATAAAACCACATTTTAAAGTAGAGTCAAAATAATCATATATAATCAGCAATAAATACACATAAATTGTTAACGAGAGAGAGGTTTTTGAAGTGAGTCTAAATGAAAATAAATAAACTTAAACATTTCAATCTTAAAAAGAAATAATTTAACTTGAGCAAATGATAAATAATAAATCAAAATGAAAACTTAGCACAACCTCTCCTTTAGTTCGAACATTTCTTACATTTCTTTGTAATTCATGATATTTTTGTCAGGTTAAACAGGTGCCTTATGCATTGAAACGGTTACACAAAATAAACTATATTATATAATTACTATAAAATTTATTTAAGAAAAACAGCTTTTTGCAGACAAAATCTTCTATTCTATAATTTTAATATACAATTTTTTATATCACACAGTTAGTAATATAAAATGAAAGGTTTGGGTTAAAGCATAAATTGAAAAATAAGCAATGGAATGGAACCTTCTCAGTTATTAGTACAAAACTTGTTAAAATAATTTTAGCTTGTTCATGATAATCAGAGATTATTGTATTCTATTATCATAGCTTTATCGCTAGATTGTAAATCATAAAAAAGTGATTAAAAATAGTTGTGTTAAATTTATTATATTTGCTTTTTATTTGAACGTATCGAATATAAGTTGAGTGCTCTTCCGAAAACGGGAAATTATTTAAAGTTAAATATTAATTTATTGTGATATTTGTAAAATAAATTTTTTTGTAGATACGATTAGTGACTTTTGTCCTTCGTTTCGTAATATATAGTTTTGATATATTATTTTATAAACGACAAAAACATATTTTATTTTAATGTTTTATAGTACATATTTTTGAAGTACAAATTTGACCATGAGATAAAAAAGAAAGTAAAATTATTTTTCCAAGTATGTACAATCAATAAGTGTGTTAATGTTCCTTTATAAATTTTTAAAATTATCTTTCAAATCAATAGTATACTATCAACATCGCCTTTTTACAATTAATGCAATATTTTTTTTGTTTTTAATAATATTATATTATATTATATTACAGTTCGTGTACTGTTGTATGCATTTTGTTAATAGTAATAGAGGAAAGAGAATAATAGATTGTTTTTGTTAATAAGATTTAGTAATGGCTATAGTTAAGCCAATATTTTGAATTAAATGTTATTAGTTAAATGCAAACATTTTTCAAGTCGACTGTTCGTTCCTTTGCATATTTTCTCTTATACGTGATGATCGACAATAGGGTATTCTGACTGATATCTCAAATTATATGATTTCTAGATGATATTGGTTACTGTGATCTTATACTCATGAATTCGTTATAAGAAATTCTCATGATATTTGATAAAAATCCGAATCACACTGGTACACTTCCAGATCTTCTACAGAATCTTCTACATATCTTAAATCATAATGATGATGTTAACTATCTAACTTATGAATTCGTTATGACTTCTGTATGAATTTATAGGAAATTCTCATATTTCATTAGAAATGTGAGCTACACTGGTTCAATTCTTGATCTTCTACAGAATAATGATGATCAACTAAAGGTTACTGTGATCTTCATTATATATAACTCATGATTTCGTATGGTTTCTGGATGAATTTATAAGAAATTCTCAGGATATTCGTCATTTGATTATAAATCAGTACACTGGTTCACTTCCTGATCTGTATGTGATCATAGATTGTTGTGATGTTTTTCAATAAATCTGTAGATCTACCTGAAATGGTAATAGTTGAAATTCATCAATTTGTTATGAACTTATACAATAAATTTTATATATTTTGATATTAGATAGAAAATGAGGATATTTGACCACGAACAGCTCTACTCCACAACAGTTCAGAACTCTAGTACCGATTTAGGGTGCGTTCGCGAAAACAGAAGCAACCATTTCCAGCAACGACGCCCAGAGCGCAAAAGAGAGGGAGAGAACCACCGAAACGTCAAAATTAGTTGGAAAAATTTTCAATTCGCGTAGTTAATTTCTGTGTGTGAGTTACTTGTGAATGTTTTTCTACACTCGGCAAATGAATTGAAATTAAAATTTGTGAAACTTTTTATACGATTTTTCAATAAAAATTAACTTTTTACACTAGGAATTGTGAATTTACAGTGATATAATTAGTGACAGTAGTGAATTGAAGATAGGTAAGTGAATTTTGGTAAATTTTCGATGCGTACACAATGAAACAGATCTCACAGTATGTGGCAAATTAAGCGGCTTTGGGTTTATTTGGTGTCACAGAAAATATGTCATACGGCCGGCATAATATAAGGAAAATGTTTAATCAATACCGTAGTTAGAAATCATTGATTTTGTCCAATTGTCACAGTCATCCGAAATGCATCACTAGCAATACGAGGTTTTTGTTATGACCGACCTGTTCCTGTGCTGTGGATTGTGATTCATGCCGTATCTAATCCAGCAAAACACGGAACTTTCAATTTATTTTTAGATCTTGTCGTCGGCTGAACTCTGAATCACAACTCAAAATTCAAGGTGGAGTTTGTCGTGGAACATTTCTCTATCATCACGTACCCAGAACAACTTCGAGTTGGGTTATCTGCATAGAATTGCAGCTCCAGCACTAGTTCTATCAAAGATTATAAAGCCATGGAAATGTGCAATCAGTACATAATTCAAGTTTAAGTAAGTCGGAAACCTCCAGACACTTGAGGAACGAATTTGCAGAAGAAAAGAAATTCGCTCTGGTCGCAACCGTTACAGGTTGTTGATCCGCACCACATGAGATATACGTTCTGCAACGAGATTGTGGATGAATCTAATTTTCATAATAATTACCTCATCATTATATAGAAGCAAGTACACGACGGTGTGATGATGGTGCTGCATGAGCTATAGTAATTATTCGAACAAACATTTTCTTTCATATCAAATTCTTATCGAAATTTTATCTCTTGACTTTTATCTGAGAAATGTCGTTGTTGTTGTCGTTTCCTTGGATATTTTCAGGTTTTAACTAGAACCGGAAATAGTTCGACAACGCTGTTTACTTGAATTTCACTTTTATATAACATTTGCTATATTAGGTCTGTTCACGTACTTGCTCGGAACATATTGCAATATGTACATACTTGAAAGTGCTAGATATTATTCGAGAAGTTTGCTCGAGTGACTTCAAGATAGTTGAAAAATCTTATTCATTTGACAGATGCATGTAACAGACTAAATGTCAAATTTGTTTATGTTCGTTCATGAAGTTGCTCAAGGTTACTCAAATGCATTTTTGTACTATTCTAGAAATTATCAAATTGAAAGTCTCAAGTCCCAAGCCGCCAATCAGCGCACTTGATTTTGACAGATAGGATAAAATGTTATCTAATGACCAATTTGTACTCCTTGTTTACGATACATGCATTTCAACACCTGCCTCAATCAATTTTCATTTGAATTAATCATGTTCATCTTTTCAACATGATTATGGGTTTGAGTTATTGGTTATAAACTTTATGTTTACCATATATAAACATGTTAGTGCTTAGCAACTTTCCACCTCAATTGATTAAGGTTTTTGTAAAACGATCAGTGTTGAAATCGATTAAGGGAAAAAGAGGTAAAAAGTGCGGTAAATGAACCTGATCAGGTACAAATTGATTGAAGAATCTTGAAAATGATATTGTGCAGAAAACATGTCTGCTTTCAAGTAGATAGAATCTTCAAGAAACGTTACTATAACCTGTTGGTCATGTGTTTTCTTTCACATATTCAACGAAGACAAAAACATAAAGAATAAAATTGACTTAAGTTAAGAAGTTCATGAGTCAGAGAAATACAGTAAATGTTCGGTTTTGAAATCATTATAAAGAAATTTATGAATCAAAAACTTAAATTTTATTACTTGAGAAGTGAATTACGTTAATTTGAAGGGAAGTGCTTTTACTTGTGTCTTAATTCTGTTAAAAGGGTCTTAATTAACCCATGACGTTTGTAACTATGTTAAACTGCTTTAATTATGTGTTTATGGTCTGCAGAGCACGGTTTTGTTGCTAATGAAAGCAGAATAAGAGTTCGACACGTGAAATAAAACTAGCAAATTTTCATTTTCGCACACCAGTAGGGTACATCTGTCAAATTGCATACATTTGGGTACAATTAAAGGTTCCAAGTTGCATCACTCGATAAATACTTGAACTAGAAATATTGAGATAGCGCTATGACTCATTTCTTTATTTTGAATTATTCACAAATTGAAAATTTGATTTGCCTCTTGTTCACGCGAGTCGAATTTACTGATGATTGTGTGTTACTTTGAACTGAAACATTATAAATAGAATATAATTTAAGAAACTTCGCAATTTAATCTTACATGTCAACATAGTGCAAGTCTATGTTGTTCTTGAGGGTACTCGGATGTCTACCTTTCGCAATATATAACATTTACATCGATTTCATGTCCCCCAATTTTTCACTTTAAATGTATCTGAAGTAATGTTCCTTAAAGTTTGGAAATGTCATTTGTCAGACTCTCATCAAACTGTCATTTTCAAATTACGAAACCTTGTATCCTAATTACAAAATGAGTTATTGAATCACGAATTTCCCTGTAGTAACTCCCAACTTTGACAAATGCCCAGGGCACTTGAACTTTATTCCTGATTAATAACAGATTAATTATTCGTTAACCTGAAGTATTTTAAAAACATTATTGAATCCTGATTATTTATTTGAATGAAAATTTTCCTGTTCCTCAGTGCTGCAGATGTGACTTTTGAGGTTCTCCTGATAAAGCAATATCGATTGTCAACATGTTGCAAATATCCTTCTAGTTTTTGCTAACAACTGAAAAGGAAAGGCTGCCATATGTCATTGACAAAGCTTTTTATGGTCTTTTATTAGGTAAATAACCGAGATTATGAGTTTTCTGCTACTGACATGAAAAAGTGATTTTGTGATGAGTGTGACTCGAAGTGGAAATGATAGACGAGCATTTAATTTGATGAATTAATGTTGATGCATAAAATACAAAGAGTTTTACTAAATACTATTACTTTAAATTTATGCAAGGCAAATTAGTTTTCCTTGCATTTAAATGAAGACAAAATCCACCTTTAATGGATGTTTAAAACATAACGCGACTAGCTGTGTAAATGCCATTTGTAGCAGTAGTTTATTCAATGCTTTTAACCCTTTTATTGCACATAAATTGTAATCAGTTTCTCTCTGTTTTTCTCTTTATTTCGTATCCTCGAAGACGAAGTTGGACTGTAAAATTGATTCTAAGTTTATATTCCCACTATAAATAATTCACCACTCTCTGTAATTGCAAAATGCATCAGAAATGAGTTTAGTCGATGTACTATTATGGTTTCCATGAGGTAATGATTCAAGTGTATAACACCTTACGGGGATGCTTTTAATGTTTGTAATTTCATCGAAAGTAGAACTTCAATGATAGTGATGAATGAAAATTCTCATTTTGTTAAAAGAAAAAGAAAAATTTCCAGTTGAAACTGGTCGGATGACATAATAATGTTTCCCGCCATTATCAAGCTAAGTCGAGAGTCTGGATTTTGACACATTTTCGTGTGGAACTATTTTGTAGTGCTTACAAAATGATTATGAAATAAATTAATTCTGCGCCATATGTTTTATTGTGGTTGTTGTTCCATTTCATTGAACAACCGGCACTCCCTTTTCAACCCTAGTACAGTAGGGTAACATCGTGGTAAAAGGATAACAAGTACAAACCTCTTTACTTCATCCTTACACTTGAGAAGAATCCTTCAGTGGTTAAAATCCAGTTTCAAATTCCAATCCACAACATCCACACCATTTCATCAACCCTTCAAGCGTTTTTGGAACAATCGTAGCCCAACGTTCAATGGGGCAAAGGTGTGGTTCGCGACTGCGCCAAAACGAATTTTTTTCCCACCAGGTCTTTGACCTCGTTTTGTACTTGAATTCTTTCATTGTTTAATGGAAATCGCTGTGAATTCCTCACATTTTCACAAAAGGAAACGCTAAAAATCGGGAAAACCCTCCTAATGACTAAATTAAGAATATTTTCCAATGTCAAATGGATTTGAAAACGTTCAACTTGTAATTCAATATTTTTCATAATTTTATTTTTAGAAAAATTATTCACACGTCAATAAGAAAAATGAAATGAAAATCTTTTTTTCTACGAAATTAATTAAAAATATAAACGCATGTAGCCACGTGTTCGAATGAAAATTTGTAAACATTCGCGGTTACACACACACGCACGTTAGAAAATAGTATAATCTTATTTTTGTTTTTCTAGTTCAAATTTTGCACGTACAATTTTCCCCACTTTGGTCAATGCCAACGAAAAGTGGAGAGTTTTCTACACAAATTTCCTTACGTGCAAACGACGAGTAAAGTTGGTTGCACACAATGGAGTTTTTTAAACTCTTAAAAATTTACGAAAATCCGCACAAAGAGAAGATACCGATAATGGTCGCCGCACACTGTTGACAATTATGTCATTCAACTGATTTCATTTGTCAAATTGTAAAATTTCTTCGTGTCTAACAATTTATATAAGACAATTGAACATTTGTGATACATTCACAGATCATGTGCAACCGTATTCCTTTGCATTGAAGGCTTACGGAAAATTGGGGAAATTACTCCGTCCAAGTATTCTGCACGAATCTCTGACTGTTTCCACAATGGAATGTATTCATTGAAGAGCAAAGAAAACTCCTTCAATTTTCCACCATGTTTTTCCTGTTTCCCATGAACACATTTTCCACATTTGGATTGTAAACAAATTTTCTGTATACATTTTGGACAATCATTCTCCAACGCATTTACCAAAGGCTCAGTTTTCTCCATTTTGGGCCTTGACGATGTAACCCCAGAATCCCAAAGATATCTCCCTGACTTTGTCTGGTTAACAAAATTTTTCCCAGTTTTCCCAGGGATTTCAGAGGATACACGCGATAACGAACCGCGAGTTGTTTCTTGTTGTTACTAAAATTTTTGTTGTTCTTGTTGTTGTTACTTGAATAAAAAATAATTGTTAAATTTATTAAAAATAAATAAAAAATTCTATTTATAATAAAAAAAAAAATTGTTTTCACATTTTGTGGATTCACCCACGCGACTCAGTCTCTTAGCCGGGCGTTGAAAATTGTGTGGAAAATTATGAAAATTCATTATAAAAAAAAGTGTTATCAAAGTGTGTGCTAGAGTTTTAGAACAAAAAGTTTTAATCTGCGATTGTCCTGTGTGTTAAGGATAAAGTTATTTAACAAAAGTAATCCTTTAGGCACAACAGGAATTTTAAGACCACACTTAGTATGTGACCTAGTTTTTGGTGTTACTTTGTAGCCATTTACACAGATGCTGTACGTGTTTTCCTAGTCATGTATGTTTCTATTGGTTACTTTTACGATTTCCAACAAATGCTAGTTGTAAGATTCCAGCTTTCGAAGTGTTTTCCTCATCCTCAGGGATTGGAAATTAGAATTAAAATTTCATTGGATAGAAGGAAGGACCAGAGTTTCGTACATTATAGATGAGACTTTCACAATACCTACTATCCTTAACTCTATGATAGCTTTCTTCTACTCATGTGATTAAGGACATTTCATAAAATTATCTTGCGAAATGATACCGACAGGAATGAGACAGATCCTTGTTGATCTCAACAAGTGACAGGAGTTTGAACTTCCCACTCAAGGACAATTGCTGCGTCATGTTTCCTCAATCAATCCTATCCTTCATCAACCTGATGCTTCAATCAAGGCCATCACTGTGTTGTATACAATGTCTGATAACGCCTTTTCAGCTCTCGTTTGTGAGCAAGTCCATTTTCGACCTCTATTGGAACATTTTCAAATTTATATCTTATTTTATATTTTTAATTATTTGCTATGAAACTTCACCATTTGTGTGAAACTTCATCACAGAAAAGAATACAAGGTCAGATGGTAATGAACTTCTTCAGACTTCTTTACAGAATCGCCTTGAACTTTTCACCACAACGGAAAATCAACGTCTGAATGGATTTTCCTCCAAGAACACATTCCTGAATAAGCGTCTAAAGCAAAGCTCATAAAACTTTTATTAACAATGATTAACTCCACCTGCTGAAAACATGAAGATACATCCCTCTCACTGATTTCTCTATTTGTTTAGGACTTTTTCATTAAAAATAGGATAAGTCCACGTCAAAGGCAAGAGAGATTTTGTTCAAACATGAAGTTGCTTCTGTTCAAAATCAACATAAAATTATTTTCCCCACATTTTTTTTTGTGATGCATTTTTCTCGGAAAATTTTCTTCGTGGAAAACTTTAATCATCAAGTCATTGCCTTCAACTAATTCAAACATTGAAGATAAAAAAGTATTTTCCTCTGAGCAACTAGTAAAAAGTTTATTCCACAATAAAAAGCTTCTGTATTTGCTAAACTTTGATAAAATCTAAAAAGAAAAAATAAAAATAAACAAAAATCCTAGGATTTTTCGGTGATTACCTTCTGGGTGTGCTAATTTTGGAGCAGTGTTCATTTTTGGATCAAGAACAAAAAGAGGAGACTTCCATGTTGTTTGGCTGCCTTTTTGGGATATTCCCACAAACACGTGCATTGCACGTGGGCCAACACCATAATAATTGTTTTCCCCCGTTCCTGTAATCCTTGTAGTCTTGAATAATTCACAATTCTGATTACGAACATAAGAGACTTCGCCCTCTTATCTCAAAACCCACACACACGCTCTGTTGCCCTTTTATGCTTTTGCATAATTTAAAAAGTACCTCAGAGAGAATATGTGATCCATGCCAGTTTTACCACGTCTTTAAACGAGAATGCTACGTGAAGTGTGTGCTGTAGTTAAAACCCTGTGAAAGATAATACTCACATAGGGATGTTACGATTTACAACAGAAATAAAAACAGTCCTGCAACACGGGCTATTAAATTTGAGTTATAGTGCTTGTATCCCTTCTTATTTTACAGTCAGATATTTGTTGTTCTCCACCCGGTGTTTTCCGCAACATTAACTTCATTCGAATCACGACACTTCTGTCATGAAATTGTGGCGTTTATTAGATTCATTAACTTGATTAATTCAATTATTTCTCAAAAATACAACTTGGCCAATTCAAATAAAAAACGATGGCGTTAAAATTGTCCAGATCTTCGTATACTTTGTCTGGATTTCTATCTCTCACTCTGCGCTTGGATAAACGTATGAACAGTGACGAATTGACTCTGCATTAGAAAATTGTAGTGTAGAGTCGCCGACGACTATTCTCGGCATCTTCTCTTTGTGCGGATCTTCGTATACTTTCTTTGACTTTCTGTCTCTCACTATGCGGTTGGATAAACGTTTGTACATTGATGACTTGACTCTGAAATTATTCTCGGCATCTTCTCTTTGTGCGGATCTTCGCAACTTTGTCTGGCTTTCTGTCTATCACGCTGCGCTGGGATAAACGTTCGCAAATTGACAAGCTGGCACTCAAATTGTAGGAGCACTCAAATCATCTCAATGTCACAATTTCAATCTTTTTTAGAATTCTATCCACTCAAGGCAAGTTGTAATTGATTGACATTTCATATTTTCGAAAAAATTGAAACCTACATCATCAAGGAAAGAAATTGCTAACTCCTCCACCTTGAAAACCTTTTCCAGTTGATCGCCTGAAGTAAATTTCATTTAAGACATTCACAAAGTTTATTTGCAAACACGGAGACGTTGAGCCCTCTACATTGATTTCAACTGCCAATTTAATGTTGATATCATGACAATAAAAGAATCCAGATGAAATTCAATAAGCAATTTTATCAAATTCTTACCCCAAACCATTTGTAAAAGAAAAGCTTTTGAACAGATTTTCAAAAAATTTAAATAAAATTCTGTGAAATTCCATTCTTATCAAAATATTGCTTGTTGAATTTCGTATTCCTTTTCTAGTTTCCGGTTCCGTTGTACATATTGGGTTGGATTGTGTTACAAAAAGATATTTTCAGCAAAATACAAGAAAGAACCTCATCACTACAGCCTGACAATTGTGCTGGCTCAGTGGGTCTTCGTTAGAAAAAAATTGATTCAGATCCAGTCATTGTTAAGTTAATATTCAGTCCAATCATTTGTTAAATGGTACAGTACATTTCATGTTTCCCGGAAAATTGGGTAGATTGCAGTTTTTCAGTTTTCGAAAAGAATAATTGCAAAGGACACGTCTCGATTATTTCAAGGTTTCATTTTTTTTCAAATTGATTTTATAACCTTTGACTCTCTGTCTGTTGAAAGGATATCCTGGTAAACTGGCAGAATTTCGACAAAATGAAATTCTCACGTTTCACATAGTCATCATACAGAATTTTATCTATAATTATTAATCATGATAACAACTGATGTCACTCTCTATCATCATCAGCCCAATAAAGCTTCTCCAATAAATGTCTAATATCGTCTTTCAAATATGCCTTCTACAAAATTCACGTTATCCTCCCACAAAAACGACGTTATCCTTCTCACTTCGAATGCTCCACGTTTTTGTGTTTAATAATAAATTTCCCAAATATCCTGTGAAAAAAATCTCGCAACGCTCATAACTCCAAACCATGAGGTATCAACAGCTCTTTGAAGAATCCACTTCAACACGGAAAATTGAACTGAAAATGTGCTGTCGTGGACACGCAAAGGTGAAGTTTATTTATTCAACAAACACTCATGACAAATTTAAATTAGGAGACTCATCCGCCCCTGGTTAGTAATAAATTTAAGTAACTAGAACGAGAAGGTGGGACCGAATCCTTGTTATATTAATTGCGTGAGCTCGTTTTGATAATTTGTACAAAGTTTATACCTAAACCTTTTTGGATCACATCAACTCAAATGATGAACTGGTGAATCCAGGTGGATAAATCACAGTTTTATTGGGTTGACTGAAATTCATTACCGGTTTTGCGTCACAGAATCGTCTTTTTATAAGCGATTCATTTCAAGTTGAGTACCTGAAAGGATACATGGTTGAGAGGATTTTTAAATATAATTTTCAGATTTCCAGAAGGAAATGAGTGAAAAGTTTGCATCAATCAAAACTTTTTTCTGTACTTTTTTCGTTCCTTACAAATTCAATGTTTTTCTTAAGTTTCAACCTTGAAGCTAAAAAGGACTTTTTGAAATAAAGAAAAAATAATTATTCATCAAGTTACTACACACAAAATATGTATTCAATTCCAAGATCTCTTACTTTCGGTAAAATATTCCGAATACTCGTTGTGGGTGTTGAGTTATATTTCCGAAAACAAGAAGGACTCCACCTTAGGCTCATCGGCTTCTTTTCACTACAGAAACCTTCTTGTTATATTTTGACAATCAGATGAAAAGAAATACCTCCCAGACATCCACATGTTTAGCATGATTTAGGTCTAAATTTTATCGCGAATAAAAGGTCCTTGCTAAGATGTTCAAAAGAACAGACATTTTTGTGCTAAAGTCAGGATGAAGTCCTTTTTTTAATTAAAAGCACAAGAATCCTTTTGATGTCAACAAATGCTCTAGCATGTGATATAATCACATTTCCTTATAATACCAGATATGTAGACTATAAGAAATCAAATTTGATATGAATAAACATGTGAATGAATATATGTATGTAACGGCACATCTAAATGAATATTTGAAATAATTAATTCAAAATTCTCCAAATGCTGAGAAAAAAATGTGTACCACACACTAACACAATGTTACGAACGAGTAAAATTCGTATTCTGTTTACTATTGAATATTATTTGCATTGAGCAGTCAATGTATTAGCATTTACATACAAACACAACAAACTTGATCAATCAAAACAGTGAGAGAACCATTCCTGTTGTTATTTAGTCAATAATCAACATTTATGTTTAATAAATAAAATTATAATCTCGCAGCAGCGAAACATTATTTCACAAGAAAATATCATTTTCTAATCACGGTTACTTAACCAATTTCCAGAGGAAAAAAACGTTTTCATTACAAATTGAGTTTTATTTAGTTTAATAAGGACTAAATGAAATTTCCTTTGAAAAGATATAACGAAATATAGTACTTTTCTCAAAGTTTATTCCAGAAAGCTTATTAACTATTCTTAAAGTTTTATTTGTTTTACATTGAGTTATTCGTGGAAAACTGATTAAATAAACAAAGGAAGCATGAAATTAATTATTATTGAACTTGAATAAGCTAATTAATATTATACTAAACTAATTGAACGTATTTCAAAGGAACGTATCCTTGAGGATGTAATGGATAAAGTCGTAATAACATTTTTAATTCAAATACATTGACCTTTTTTGTTACTGACAGTTTATAAACTGTGTAAAATATTCAGTCTCTGCCTTCAGGACTAATAATTTAGTTGTTACAAATGCAAAAGACGAATTTTTGGATAATTTTATTTCACCCGATGGGCACAATTTTAATATTCTGCATAACTCTGAATACAGAAGGTGATTCTCTGAGAATTGAGAGGCATGACACAGGTTTCCAGAATTTAATAAACTCATAAAAGCAACTTCTTCTTCAATGTAACAGATGCCACTTGCAAGGATGTAAGTTCAAGAAATTCCATGATTTCGCAAAACTCACTCATTTGCATTGATAGAGTAGAGAAGGTTTCTAAAAGAAAAACTGAAATAATTGTATCAAATACAAACCCTTTTCTGAAGTCCTGTGAGATATATTTCGTGACATACGCAAATTCAAGCGAATGTTAATTTGCAAAACGAATAATTAATTTTAGTTTGTTTCTCTTTTATTTCAGCATTTCATATCCTAAAAGTTTTAAATAAGTTGTCAGGTGTGTGCTAAATCACGTAACATTTTAATTTACAAGAATATTTTTAAACACTAGTAAAATTTTTACGGAATGGAAAATTGCCAACTATTCTCGGCAGTTTCTCTTTGTGCGCATTTTCGTATATTTTTTCTGTTTCCCTTTGTATATATCTCTATGTTTGGGGTGATGATTTTGAGTTTGTTGACTACAAGTCAGTGGTACTGCTGTAAGATATCGCGAAACAGCAACAGATCTTGTGAAAGTATTACGTTCACATTAACTGCCATGAAATATTTGATCGCTCGCACTTCTCATTTTTATTAAGTGTTATTGGCAGTTATATATGTATGTATATTAATCTTAAAAATAACCCATCGTTCATGAACCCGAAGCCTCTAAGGACTCTTGAACAAATTAACGTCCTCCCAGTAGGTAACTCAAACAGAAGCTTGCTGTGAAACATAACCTCCGAAACCACAACGATATAATTCATAAATTTTCTTTTATTTGATTTCGTTCAAAATTCCTTTTATCCAAAATCCATAAATTTCCACTCTTATCCCCCTCATGGAAGGTGACATTTGTAAATTACATATATCATAACCTCCCTTCCTAGAATGTTTGCTATCGTTTGACAATTTGGCTTTTCACAAACGAAATAGGTATATTCATCCAGACGGTTCAAAAAATGATTTATTTCAATAAAAAATGAAATAAATTTGATGTAGAGCTTTTAGATTTGTCTCAAAGTGTGTAGTTAACTAAATGTCCTGAAAGTTTCCTGTTTAACAAGTAAAGCAGCGTTTGAATAGTAAATGTAGTAAACTAAGAGTGTAGAAAATCCTTTTGCTTGAATGCAAGCCATCACAAAGTGTTAAATTGATTCTAATGGAAATATCCACGAACCTGGAAACTGATTTTCAATTCAAACCCAAGATAGCGTAAAATGTTTATTGATTCAAAATGGATTCTATGACCTATTTCCACCCTTTAAAATGTAATGACCAAGTGCCAAGTGTATTACAGACTATTCACATTATGCAACGAGTGCATAATTACTGTCAATGTTCTAAATGTTTACTACACTTCTGGGGGATGTACATGAAATCTGTTGAATTATAATAATTATGTATTCAACATTTAACTAACATCTCATGCGTTTCCTCAGGGAAGTAGATTCAGTGATGTAAAACTATTAAACACTTTCAGCAGTCTGTTAACCAGAAAATAAACAAAAAACTTGTATACTTTCCTTCATCATATTCTATAAAAATTCATTACGAATTTCAAGAAACCACTCATAGAAACCACTTCAAAGCTCAGAACACATGAA
The DNA here is from genome assembly GCA_963971475.1 of Chrysops caecutiens. Lineage (NCBI taxonomy): Eukaryota > Metazoa > Arthropoda > Insecta > Diptera > Tabanidae > Chrysops > Chrysops caecutiens. Next base: position 9,777,328 of record OZ020570.1, read on the forward strand.
TTGTACGATTCCAGTTTGTTGAACCAAAGAGGATTTACCTTCGGTTTGAAGTTGTTGAGCTTGTAACTTGACTTGTTTGAGCTTTGAATTCATGTTCTTTTTGTAATTTCCACAAAAAACAAGAACTTAAGTTCCTTGAAAAGTCTCGGATTCGTTCTGGGAGTCAATGTTTGCCTTTTAACAACAAGAACTCATCCTTTATTTGGTAACGCATGCAACATACATAAGGAGTATCCCATAGTGAGCATCCTCACTTATTAAATTTTGTGCTTGTGTCGTTTGTGACTGAAACATTTTCCAGAGTCAAACACAAGATTACTTGAAAAATGAAAAATGGAAAATTTCACAAGTAACTTGATCGTCTGCCATCGTGAATCGCCATAAATCATAAGGAAAATGTTTTAAAAATTAAATCGATGCGAATTCTCTTGAATTCTACAAGTTATCCATGAGTACGATAACCCCAGCAATAGCTGCTAATTAATGATGTTCTTAGCTTTGATTAGTAACAGACGCACGGACACGTAAATCGCATAAAATGATACTCCGTGACTGACATTTTGATTGTAGCCACATGCAGGACGTGATATTATCAAGACAAGACGCAACCAAATATAAGAATCTCGTTGATATAATGTACGAAAGTAACTCTTGGTATCATCAAGGAGGAAAACACTTTGAAAGCGGTCGTAATTATTCAATATATAATATTAATTAAAATTTTGTTTATTTTAGAAAGCATAAAAAGAGCTAAAGAAACCAGACAAACAAAAATATATATTATAAAACGAAAAACGACATTATCTGCTTAGATTTAAACGAAATTAAAAACAGGAAAAATTCAATTTACCAAAAATGTTCTCATGCTGTCGTTGTACAAACCCAAAAAAGGATAAGAAACCTTTGTCACCTTTATCACAAAATGATGGAAAACAACAACAACAACAACAACATCATACAGAGAATGATGAGAAAAAGGATATTGGAAAAGAAAAAGATTCAACATCACCATCTACAGACGTTATTGAAATTCGTTTAACTGGTGAAGATGAAAAGATAACGACCACAAAACCACCAGTGTCACCAACATTAACATCGGAAAAGTCGGAAATATCTGAAAAACAAGAAAAACCACTAGATACAACTGATAACCATCAAGTGATAAGTGATTGTGAAAATGATATTGATCAAAAGAATAATTCTGATAAAGATAAAAGTGATGAAATCGATTCGATTCCAGATAAAAAAGAAACTGAAATCAAGAAGAATGGTAAAACCAATAAATTTGGGATTCTTATTTAACATTTTACGAAATTTAAGTTTAATTTAAGTTTAAAACCATTTAGTTATCATATTAGATACCGTAAATTAAGTAGGTTCAAATGAACACCGTTACTGTAAGTTCAAGAATTTCATGACACCATCAAAACGCTCGATTTGTGTAATTGATTTAATTATAGTATCATTTGGAAACGACGTTGTTAGCATTATGTAGAAGTTGATTTAGGGGTTGAATTCACCCTCCCACTTAGACATGATAGCAACCAATTTTTATGTTATCGAATACAAACCAATTTTATTTTTCAATTCTACGAAGTTCAGTCGAAAGTAGGCGGAATGATTTTATCTTGAGGAAGTTGAAGAACTCATCATAACTAACTTTAAACGAACATATCCAAGACTTAAGGTTCATGAATCATTGAGTTAAGTGGGGGAGAAATAGATATAGATTTTGATGTAATAAATTATGTAAATTAACATTCGATACTGAAGTGTCTTGAGGTAGGACTAAGGGGATTTTCAATTTTAATCTTCTGTAAAGTTTTCAACGTATCTTTAAGTCTTAAATGTTAAGCACGTTCTTGTATCGATCAACTTATTAAAGCTTGTTTAAGATTATACGATGTCCTACATAAACATTTTTCAATATCCCCGAAGGGATAGTTTTTCCATCGAGAAAATTTCAAACATCACAACTTCATAACGTGGTGAATCCAAGTGAACTCTTCATTTTTGACCAGTCCATTACCCAAAGGACAGCAAAAAGATTCCCATATCACAGTGTGTTTCCTTTCATTATTCACTGAACCATGTTACCCACAAATAACCTGTGGTCAATCATGCTACCGACATTCTGGATATTGACAGAGGCTAAATCAAATAATATTATATATGACATACAAAAAAGTGGAAAAGTGCCCGAAGTATGTTTCTGTTTGCACAGTTAGTGTACAACAACAAACCTACATCGATATATAATATAATCGATCAAATGTTATGATGCTCTTGAGTTTTGTAGCTGTTTAATCCACTAAAAGTAACAATTTCTCGAGTTATTTGCCTTTTGAAGTATTTAGTGAAACTCATTTCCGAAATGTTAAAAGGTTCCAAAGCTAATAAGCTTACAACATTTGATAGATCCTTGAGATAGGTAGTAAGATTAAATTGGATTTTACAACTAACTATATACTTGATGAACCTTTTTTTGGGTGTTTCTTTTTAAATAAAAATTGCTTTTAACGTTTTATCCTTATCGAATGTTTTATGTAATTCTTGACAGCACATTTTCTTTAGCTTAAATATGAAATAGAATTTGTAATCCATTTCAACATGAAATTCCGAAACCAATCAATCATTCCTCTACCTCAAATCGAAAGACAAATGAAGTAGAAAATTCAACAAATCTGTAGATCTGTGTGTTGACAACACAAATATCTAGTAACCAATCAATTTATGGCCGGTGTATGATGCAGAAACAAGTTAATTAAAAAGAGACTATCACCGAATTGAATAGATACAAGGGGATTTTATAAAGAAAATCATGAGACTTAATGAGTTTGTTCAAAGCATGAAATTATTTCTATTTTAAAACATGTTTGCTTTAAAATACGTTTATTTATTTGCGCGTTTCGTGTTCTATGTAAAAACGTTTCAATCTATATATAATACTTTTATCGATAATTTTGAAAGATTTGTGGGTTGACTTTGTTATTATATAAACAAGCAGTAAGTCTTATTTGGTCATTCCAAGAATCACTTTCACCTTTAAGTTTTTATGTATCACAAAATGATTCGATTAGGATGTAGGTGATTATTATAAAGCTTCTATGGTTAAATTTGTGTATCCACATTTACATGGTTTTATGTTCTCAACATTACAAAATAAACCAATAAAGGTAACAATAACACCACGCTATGAATAAATTCTATCACATTGAAATTGCTTCCAACCCTAAAGTGTTACACGTGAACAAGGATTTTTGCTCAAGCACTCAATACAACAGTAAGTGTATGAAACAAAGTTTACGGAAACTGTATGAACTGATTTCAACAACCCGGAAATGGAGTATTAAATGGAAATTTTCTGTCGTTATTTCCTGAATGTCGTTATACCCATTAATGGTTGAGCTGATTGTGAAGTCAAGTCAAAACGTTAAATTATTGTTATCGTTATAGTGGAAAAGTGGAAAAGTTTTTGATTCAAACTTTTTTATATTTTTTCAACAACTAAATATCCTTAAAAAATTGTTAATTGACCCTTTAGCTATCGGGGCTAAAACTTTCCACATCATTTAAACTTTTCTACAACTTCTTGTTGTTGCTGATGTTTTAATTTAGTTTAATACTTTTAGAGATTTATAAGAAACTTTTTTATGACACTTTTACTGATGCCACAACTTTTCTGTATGATTTAGTTATGTACTCGTATATCTCTAATCCATATAATTGTAATTTCCATTTATTTACATTTATTTACATTCACAAATTGCAAGTAATTTTCCAATTAACCCAGAAGCAAAGAAACAGATTAACTCCGAAAAGAATGAGGTTCCGCAACAATTTCCCTATTTTGTTTAATTATATAATCAGCAGGCAGGGTCACAGTAGGTCAAACAATTAAATAGACTTCCTCTTTAGTTGTTTACTTTGTGGCATAGAATATAAAGTTTGTGCAAATTTAATTTAATCCTTGAATAAATTTGAAGGGATATCGAAGATGTTTTAAAACAAGTAACAAGGCTTAGCACCGTGTATTCCCGATTGTGTTCAATATCTGATAAATATTGATGATTATCCCATCTTAGAACATGTTTCACAATTAGTCGATAAGTAACGAGATGATTCTGAGGTTTGGGAAGGGATTCGTTTATCCTGTAGCATTTTGTTCAGCTTTCTGTAATTAATATTACTTTAAGTGATTAATGATATCAAATTGTATCTAATTATAATGTTGGTTAACTTCAACCTTTACTGTGGAATGGAGGAAAAAAGTTATAATATAAATAATTAATAAGTTGTGCAAAGCTTGTTGATTTATGTTATTGATCTATGACCTGAACAAGGTTGGTGATGTTTAACAAGAAATGAATGCATCTCACATAGCATCCTTTCATCGTATGTAATCAATTTTCATGGCACGTCGACACATAAGGACAATAATAACAATATGATAACACTATTCACATATGTCCAGAAGCCACTTCAGATAACAGAGTAATTGTGAAAATATTTCCAGAACTCTCCTGGTATATCTTATATCCTTTATCCTTTCATAACTCTGATTTACAAAAGCATTCCGTACACTTGTCTTCCCCCACACAAACAATGGTAAATATCATTCTCCAAGAATTCCTAATTCAACAATGAGCAGAATATTCTGTTCTGTTGTTAATGAAATCCCTCTAGGACGATCCTTGTGGATGTAAGGAATGTGACTTTAGTTCCAATTTGTGAATGTTTTAAATTCTGTTAGTGTTACAGAAACTTTACTAAGTGTTAATTTATTTGATTTATAACTCGATAATAAATGAATCAGTGTCTTCATACTTGACACACAATCAAATCAATGTTATGTGATCCCTGGAGTCTTATTGTTGTTATAATTAACGTGTGGGTTTTACGTAAGCAAATACTAGAGTTTAATTCGACCACAAGATGTTATAATTCTTATAAATTGTATATAAACAATTGTGGAAATACTTGTACCAGTGTCTGAGCTAAATCTTTTAAATGATTGTTAAATGATTGCAAAAATTTATGTTTTGTTTGACACTCGGCTGTACAGGAAAAGCAACTTGACTGTCGTGAAGTTTGAGTTGAGGTAGTTAATTCATTAAGAATGTTTTCCAATGAGTGGTGGTGGATTCACGTATGTCTTGCTTTCCCCGTCAGTTTCAACAGTAATTAAATCTTATCGACACCATGTACAAGAACACACTATGTTTCAGAATCATAAATTTCATTATTTTGCATTAACATAAAATTTAATTTAAACGATAGTATAATAAACATTTTAAGATTCTTTAACGCGTTAATCGTGTAAATTACAATAAATTAAATTTATCCATTTCTTATTTACATATTTTGTTAAGTTTAATGTGTTGTTAAGCGAGAACAGCTTATCTTTCGTGAAGGATACACTTCAAGGGAAACGTGTACGTAGGTGTTACATGATACTGATTTATACAAAAATTTGTTATTCTAATTAAGCGTACTAGGGTGAACATTCGCTATCATTTATCGATTTTATTTTGCTAGCCACTTTGGCAACAGCTTTTAGAGTTTTCTTTTAAGTTTAACAAAGTCTCCTTGTGACATCATTAATTTTGAAAGAACAAAGCTTAAAGTCACATTGACACATGTGGTTTTCATTCAAATAGTCGTTTTATAAACCCAAACAAATACCTCAAACAAATATCACTTTCTCATATACTACACAATCCACTTGTGTAGATATCACAAACAGATAGAATTTGCAGTGTTCACTAAGCGTTAATCAATCATGTCCTTTTTAACAAACCGTAATCCGTAGATACAAAAGATACCCACAAAATAAATGACTTTTCCTTTTTGTGGCTCTTATCTAAAAAAATGTCATATTCTCTATTATAGATAAGCATCTGACCATAAACACTTCATTGTCTTCTTTTTTCCGTTTACTTTCTTCAATATGTGACAGTACCCTAAGATGTTTATCCAAAGATAATATTGTATTAGCGAATATTTAATTAAAACTGAATCGAAATTTGAATGTAATCAAATTATCAGCTATCGTTATTTGTTAATATTTAATTAAAAACAAAGATAAAATTTGGTTAACCGTGATCATTTTATATGGAAAAAGGTCAACAAGGGGATTTTATTGAACGAATCTTTTAAAATCAAAGTCTTAAGTCGTTTTTAATTAACAATTTATTCTTGTAATCAAATGGATTAAAACTTGTACTTAATGATAATCAATTTTTGAATATAAATATAACATTAGTTTGAACAATATAATCCATGTTTAACTAATATAAAGTCACTAGAGTTCAACAAAATTCGCTTATTGCATGAAATTTGTACGCATTAAATTAAATTAAACTTGTACCCTGGAAATGTTGGAAATTTTTCCGCAATTTTAAGTACATGAAGCAATTAGTTAAAATTTAATTATTCTTGAAATTACAAAAACCAAAAAGGAAAACGTTGAATATGAAAATTATATATAATTAAATAAATATTCCATGGGGATACTTGTAATATCACAAACTTGACGTGATGTTAATGCCTCTCATTCTGCTTCAGTTTTATTGTCCCGGTCAAGTTCTGATTTTAGAATGGAAGATTTTTAAAATTATGTTTTTATTTTGTATACGGTTTATGTGATCCTTTTGCATGTTTTTAATTTGAAAATAGTTTAAAACTGACTGGAAAATTTTTTGATTTAGATCTAGAAATAACAATCCCAAATGAAATAAATGCAAAATGTGATGAAAGAACACGTTCAAAAAGTGACAGTAGCAATTCAACAATTGAAGAATCAATTGTGGTAATGGAAAAACGATCACCGAGATATGTGTCAAAAAGTGACGACGAGGCTGAAAACGAAAATTTAAGTGATATTATGACGAACAGTCTTAATAAACAAAACGTGCCTACCAGTGATCTACGTACAAAGTATCGACAATCAAAGCTACATTACACCAGTTTGATTGAGACAAGTAAAACTGATTGGGATAATAAAGGTGGTGCCATTCATGAGTTTCAACCAAAGAGCTGTCTATCACGACGAGGCTCATCGAAATCATCAATTCGGAAGAAGGTCAATATAAACGATAGTACTGAAGTGATACCATCTTCCGAACTACCCTCAATCGAAGATGATGATGAGGTTTTCTCGGATTCTATACCAGCTCAAACTCCACGCGGAGACATGTGTGCACCATATTTACCAACTAAAGAATGCACCACACCGACAGCATTCGGACTACCAGAATGGTTCAATGAGGACAGGTTTTATTCGTACATATCGTCCAATTTATTTTGATGAAAAACAAACATATAACTTGTTAAAAAATTTCATTGACTTTAAAAAAGGCGTTTTTAAAACCATTTGCTGGGTTTATCCCCAATTTTATTTTACAATTTATTGACATAATTACAGCAATACGCGACTAGGCACACGTGAATAATCCTTGTTCAAAATGCTCCCCTGTGTATCATAGAATGACGTCAAAGCAGGAAACATTTCCTTAGATTCGTCTAGTCAGAAGGCACTTATTGCCAAGTTTAGCCTTTAAAAAATAGAGCAATAACGCCCCACTGCGGATATTCACTGGAAAATGCTGGATCAGATTCAGGTTTTCACGTGTCTGGAACGTTAATACTTATAGGTCCAATGTAAACTTCTCAAACTTCTTGAATGTTTCTTTAATTTAAACGAAAATATTGAACAATTATTGATTTTCTACTTGTTGTCAAACATGTAATATACAATTACCCTTATTGAACGTATTTGCAACGACGAACTTTTAAAACATAAATTAAATAAAATTCTACAGAAAACAATCTGATGAAATTGTTTGCTTTTCATCAAATCTCAGGAGATGCGTGAACATACATGACACCGTACGAAAATCCAAACAAACACAACATTTTTGGAAAATTGTTTGTATGATAAAGAAAAAGTTTGTTTAAAAACTTTTCGAATCTATTCACCAAACCGAAAAATTTGTTGAAAGAAAAAGTTGAGTACGTACTTTTGGTTTTCATCATAGGGTTTGGGTAAATCGATAAATCCACATTTCCTAAGAGAAATAAATGTTTATGTGACTTGGTAATAAACGACGACATGTTTACTAACATTAATATTCATGATGTTTTCATGAGAACAAGCAAATAAACGCAACAAATTGACATCGCGGAAGGAAGTGGTTCTCTAAACTTGAAAGTCCCATTGACTCGTTTCCTTTCAAAGGATCCTTTCAATTCAACGAACTAATAGCAACTGGAATGGGTAATTGAAAGAAATGTTGTTGGTGCAAGATCATTTGCAAAGAGCTTGACCGCACAACTAGAGAGATAGAAGGAACAGTTCTAGTTGGGAACTAACTTCACTGCTGTTGTTATTTATTCAATACAAAACATTTGTTGATCATTGCCTCTTTCAGTCCGCGAAAACTTCTGGAGTACTTTTCAAAAGGACGTTGGGAATACAATTTGCTAGCTTTTCTCGAAAGTTAAATTAACGCTGACATGAAAATGCCAGTACTTTGAAATACTTACTGTATATATTTTGGTTAGTAAATGAAAGGTTCCTTTGTACGCTGTTTATTTTGATTCAGCTAAAGTATTATAAAAATTTGTTTCAAAAACTATATGTTGTATTCATCAGTCGCTAGTTATTTTATGTTTTAATTGATTTTTGGCGTGAAAATGTGTTTCGGCTCGTTAAGAACAGTTACAAAATACCATCATATTTCAATCACTAATAATGCGATATCAACGGTTGAGGTCACAATGGATAGAGCATGTCTGTACGTATTTGTCGTGCAGCGTTTGTTTTGCCCGTGACATCATCGGGCTAGTGACAGCGCCTACGCGTGATTGTTGTAAATTATCGTTGTGGTAAATTATAAACTAGTGTAGCGTGAGAACGCGTTTAGTTAGGACGTTGATTCGGGTGTCATTGTAAAGAGTTTGAGAAGAACTACCAGGACCTAAAGTAAAATAAAAAACATATTTGCTGAAATATACGTAAAAATCGAATATGAGTCGTAAATATGCGCCGAATTGAATAAAACGCAAATCATAGAAAGCTCGCAGCATAATGAATTTAAAAAACCTGAAATGTTCAGTGCCTAGCAAATGTCAGAGCTACGACAACATCGAAGAAGAAACGCAAAACAATAAACTTGTGTTTTATCTCTGAAGTTGATTAGCTAAAGAAGATCATTAACGTACATACTAATAAGAAACATTTATTATAATTTTATCCCGACGTGTTCACGGAAAATCTACGGCGCGGACCTTGACTACGCCTTTCGGTTTTTTCTGTTTCTGCTTAAGCTTTTATTGCTCAAATCTTCCTATCAATTTTTCTTACACTTCCAATTTATCTCCAATCAAGCTGAAATTTTGCGCAGTCTTTCATTGTCGATGACATGAGATGAATCATTACCACCCTGAATCTGCCTTTATTTGTACAATTTTTGACGATCTTTCGAGCTACTGACAGCTCATGAGATGCTGCTTCATAATGAAAATCACCTAAATTGGGTCCCCCAGTGTGTTTTTGACTATTTAAAACAGACCCGTCCACTACTTTCATTGACGTTGCGTTGGTAACAAAAAAAATACTCTTATAACTCATAAAATCCGATTAAAACTTTTTGATTTTCTTTTCTTATTTCAATAATATCGATTTTCGTCAAAATAAAAACCAATCAAAATATTTTAAAAACGAAATCCGATAAAATGTTTTGTGCAAGGACATAAATTGAATCCTTCTCTAGAGCTTAATGGGCATAAAATTCTCAGAAAACGGCTTTACAATTTCATATTTTGTGATTTTATTTCTATTCTACTTTACTTCTTTCTCTGCTTTAATAGCAAGACATGTAGTTATATATCTACAATTGTATCAACAACGTTAAATTTTTAAATCTTTAAATTTAGTACGAATAAAACGCCTTTTTGAAGTCCAGAATCTGTTTCGATATCTCTTTAATTTTGTGGAATTGAATAATTGTTTTCATTAAAAACAATAACCACATATCTACAGTGATTATGGTGGATCATTAGAGCCTCCAGTTACTCCTATTGGCCGTGATGAACTAGCATTGAAAAGGCATCGTATGTATTCAGAACTGCTGTTAGCAGCTCAAACAATTGTTGAACAACGTGGACAACATCATTTTAATACAGTAGGGGAGGATATCGAAGGCGAGGCTAAAGAAGAAAAATTGGAACAAGGTGAAGAAAAATTTTAACAAAACGAAATGCATGAGTATAATATTTTTAATTAAATTTCATTATTTTAAAAAATTCCAACAACTGACTCTCTTATGCATCTGAAACTAGAATAATCTTTAATATTTCTTCAGAAAAATAACGAATTTCTTGTAATTAGGAACTAATTCCATCCATCTGCTGCAGAATGACCACGATTTAAATAATTTCCCTGTATTTTTCCAGCATATTTCCCTTCCCATATTAGCTTATCCACGATTCTGTGAAGAGTAATGTTCGTTGTTTGTAGGATAATGCAAAGATGTTTGTTGAAAACTTGAATAACTGGTTTCATGTATGACACAGTGATATTTACTCTCATTTCCGGAGGATTTACCAAGTAAATGCTTCGAATCTACAAGGATTAATGAATTCCTTGTTCCTTACACTACCTACATACGTGTGATACAAGATACATAGTCACGAGTTTAATTTTCCGCTTGTTGAATATATTATATTAGAAAAGTTTTAAGTGATATTCATGGAATATTAAGTATTTAAAATATTCCAAACGCTTCTCATGCATAATAGCTATTAGAACGCTATAAGTGAATATTAAATGTTTACATTCTTGAAAGCTTTAAGTAAAAGGAATGTTCTAAAGGGTTTTGTAACAAATGAGTATCATGTGAAATTGTTTTATCAAATACTTGTCGACAACTCGTCGCAACTAATCAGAATCCATGTCCAATCCTTACAAATTGATGTGACACGACACTCTCCATGTTAATGAGAATAGAAGTCATGTTCTACGTAGAAATATCCCGACAAGAAATCGAAAGTGTCGCCATAGTATTGGAATGGAAATATCCAAAGATTTTTCCATGAATACGATGTGATATACGTCAAGTGAAAAGAAAACTACAGTTTTGTTTCGAAGAGATAATTAAATTTTCCAAAGAAAAATCAATAAAGAAAATGCCTCAAGGACTTTCTGCAACTTGTTAGGGAATGTCTTCGATTCGGATATTTACAAATAAAACACGTCAAGTCTAGTTGTCGTAGATATACTTGCGGCTTGGCAGAAGACAAGCAAAGGATATTGATTTTTGAATGTAACTGGATACATGTGTATCAAAATGGTTAATATTAGATTGTTGTCATGCTAAAAGACACACTCGTACCTACCCTCCTTTGATACTTCTTGACAATAAACAATTTCTAGTCCTGTTCCTCATGAATTAAATTGAAACGTATTTTTAGCATCACAAAAAAAAGGCAGTGCTGCCGCCATCTTATTGAACAATTTTCTTTATTTACTTTCAATTTATAACCTGTATTATCGTTCTTCTTACGCGTGGGATTAAGGGAAACATCCTTAAGAAAGGAAAAGAATTGCTCTTAGGCTTGAAGAAAGCTCATTTTCGTGTTCCTTTGATGCGGAACTGAACTCTGAACTCGTAGCAATGAACCTAATTGCTTTCGTTCAAATCTAGAGATGAGGCTAATCTTTTAGCTCCTTGATTTCCATACCAAACTTCAATATTGTGCATAGTAACAATCATTTTTTAATTTAAATCTTTCATCCTTTGTTATTAGTTTAAAGCTTTCTCTTGAAAGTAAAAGCTAAAAATTTCATCGTGTATTTATTTTTATTATACAATGAATGTTTCATAACAAAAGACATTGAAATTGTATCTTTGTCTTAAGGGCGTAATGGAGGAGTTGCTTCAAGGAACATAAAATATTCATAAATATGTGATGGCGCTCAGGTAGCCTTGTGAATACCTTTCTCTTTGCATACATTGACTTTTACAATGTTTCGAAGAATTCTCGTGATATTACAAGGTAATAAGTCGACTGGAATGAACATTAAGTTCTCATATTTCGAAATATGTATACACAAAATTGGCACGTCGTCGTAAAATATAACAAGAATCCCAATTAACCATGTTTTGAAGCATTTTACTCGTAACAAATCCCAGGCATAAGATAATCAGTGCGATGCTGGTTACTTTCGTTAGTTAACAGGTTTTCTGTTAAGAAAGTTAACAGAATTCTTTAAGTTTGTATTCTGGGCACAACTTATTTTCGAATTTGTTACGAAACCAGTTTGAAGCCAAATCATTATTTGGCGCGATTTTTGATTAAAATTTAATTTAGTCTTAAAAAAAAAAGTCAAGGAAAAGCGTGAACTATTGTCCAAGAAAGTTTTGAAACGAAATAGAACAACAAAACACTACAATTTCACAAGAAAAATGTCGAACTGTCAAACTAAACCTCCTCACTGGCGGTGTAAACGGGCGCAGAGATTTATCAAATCGTCTGACTAAATCTATCCAAATCTACTTAACAGAAAACCTGTTAACGTTTACCACCAGAACACCGATTTCGACCGTAATAGAAGTTTTCGAAATCAATATTATGTCAAATTAACAGAATCTGTTAGTTGCTCCCAGAATCCCCCCTGTGTCCTGATTTTCTTTCAAAATTTCGTTGAAATGTTAAACAAAACATAATTTGTAATTCACTCGTAAAAAAACGTAAATAATTCCTTAAATAAACCCCGAATTTTTTGGCAACATTTCCCATGTGACTTCATCCCTCCTACGTAAAAATGAAAATTCAACTTTTGAATGTCAACGGAAAAATTTTCCCATGAAAATCAACACGAAAATAAACGTGAGTTTTGAAATTGAATTAAAATTTTCGGTGAGTTTATTCATTGAGAGTTGATTGTGTTGACGGTTATAGTATCAAGTAGAGTAAGTTAAATTGTTTAATTAATTATTAAAACTTCCAGTGTAACAATTAATCCACATTTGAACAGTTTAAGGTACTTGCTATTGTAAATGTAAAATGTAAAATAAAAATCGACCGGATGCAAGTGATTTCAAATTTAAATTTATGTTGCATTAAAAATGAAATATTCATCAAACTTAACTATAAATATGATTAACAAAATACTTTTGCAAATATTCTAAGACAAGTGGAAAAATTATTTTTGGATTTCATTTTCAGTAACATCACAAAAACCGACTTGAAAATTGAAATTTTAAAATAATCCAAATAAAACTTTTAACAAAAGTGAGTAAGAATAAATTGTTAAAACAGAAATTATTTGCCACAATATATCGAATTATCTTATCTACAGCACAAACATTAACTTTAATATTTAATAAATTTATTGAATTAACTCAAACACATCTCTAGCTCAACGATTTGGTAAACCTTTTCTGGGAAGTAGTCACAAAACAACAGACGACACGAACAACACAAAATTTTGATTAAAATAAAAAAAATCGTTTAAATATACATATAATCATAAAAGCTGACAATTATTATGTATTTGTAATTTAGTGTTTTGCGTTATCACGTTTAGGTGAATCGATGACGGAGCTAACCCAATCAACCAACAAAACCAAATACCTTGACTTGTTGACTATACAGCCGAACCGCGGCTCATTGTGTAATCAATCATTAATATTTTTTCCAATAATCCAACGATAGAAGAGAACATTCGTATTTCGTGTATATAGAAAATGTAAATTTTGTTAATACTTTTTCGAATCTCCCAAGAGATGAATCATGTTCCCCAAAGAACATCATCGCATGTAAATAATTACACTAGCTGATGCAGTATTATTGACGTGGTGGTTGCGTGAATATATTTGCGAAAATATGTGACACAAGCACTAAATTTTCGCTATACATTTAATGTGTTTTCTTTTATTTTAATGAAACATTCTAAAATAATTTGTGATTCATTTTAATGGGTCAAATATTGAGTGAATGTCTCGGTCGAACACTAGTGATAAATGAGATAAAACAGTGCAATAATCCAGGTAATCTAAAACGCAAAACGCATATCATTGTGAAGAGTTATTATCAGTGAATTGAGATTGGGTTTTGTGAAAATTTCAATTGTTGATTCAACCAAATTCAAATACACACCTCGCGCGTTTATTTATAGTCATTAGCCTCTAATTGAATGAATTCTCTGATTCCAAAATCTAAACTAGAATTATTCCGTTTCTGTTTCTATTGTGGTTGTGAAGTTATTTTAATCTTATTTCATAACACTAAAAATTTTCCACAAAATTAATTGATATCGTTGAGGTAAAATTTACAAATAAATATATAATTAATAGAACTTAGTGCTCGAGTGTTCTTTGCTGATTCATTTACTATCCAATTATAGTGAGTAGATTTTAAGTACCTGTATCTGAGTGAGACACAATTTATTAAGACTGAATTAAAATTAAAAATATTATTCAAATCTTTTGAAGCCGGTCGTCGTTTATCTGTGACAATAATTGCCACCGTCAATGGAGGTCATGTTTATTTCGACTGAAAATTCCAACTAATTTTATTTTTCTGTTTAATTTTGTTATACCAGTGACATCAATTTCAATTCCAACAGGTGTGCCTTGTGTAAACGACTTTTTGTTCTGTAACATCTTTCTGATTCGCACTAATGAGTACCGTGACGTATGGAAACTTTAATTTGCTTCATATATAATCTAAAACATCAACGCAATTTTTTGGATTCCAAACTCTATTGCTCAACTAGCCCTAACCTTAATGTTTGAGAGAAAAGTGAGGTTATGAAAAAGCCGTCTGAAGAACAACCGAATTCTTTTCAGAAATCAGAAATATATTTATCGAAAACAGATCATTTTAAGGCCTGTAGAACAAAAAGTAGCTGAAATAATTTTTTTACTTTTCCTTACAAAAACTGCCAAGGTCAGAGTGTGCTAAACTCGAAGGATAAATTACCACTGGTATTACCACTGGCCCCATATGATATGTTATCGTTCCGTATGTAGTTTTCGAAATATTTCCACCATATAAATATAAATAAAAAAAAAAAATAAAAAAATAAATATAAATATTTCCATATTTCTTCAATTTAAATTTCAACAATTGTGCCTTGTGTAAACGGCTTTTCGTTCTGTAACATCTTACTGATTCGCATTATCGACTATCATGACGTATAGAGCCTTTAATTTGCTTCATATATAATCCAAAGCATTATGGAGATGTTATATACCCTCATAATAATTTTACTTAATTTTTTATTTCACAGATTGCGATCCGGATTTAAAACCTTCAGCTACTGCAGATTTAGAAAATTTAGTTAATCGTTTAGAAAAACTTATTGATCGCCTAGAACGTTCTGTATCAGCACGTGAATTAGAAATTGCCAATCGTACATTCGATTCCGTCATTGAAAATAAACGAAGACGAAGTTTTGATTTGGAAAATACTGAATTACCACCACTACCAGATAATTCTGTTCATAAGCAAATAGAAGAAGTATCAGTAAATTTAGATAAACGAATTGATAAACTTGAAAGTTGCTTAAATAATATCAACGAACATTTTAATAAAAAGGAAAATAAAGATATTAGTTTGGAGAATATACCAACTGTATTAGAAGAATATTTAATTGAAGACGAAAGTTCAAAGGAAATTGAAGAAAACATGAGCGTTGCAGGATATCAGGATATTGTCAATGGGCCATTGGCTCAATATTTGAGTTTATCGAATAAAATTGGTGGAGATGTTGCGCAACATGCACAATTTGTCAAGTCAGCCTTTGAGTAAGTATAGAATAGTGTAAATTTTCATGGAATATAATAATTTTTACAAATTTTAGTGCTCAACTTAAATATGTCACACTGGCGACACAAATGGCGACACCACCACAAAATCAGCAGATGAAATTACTGGAGCCAACATCATCTGAAATAACACGTATACAAAACTTCCGTGAAAAGAATCGTACTTCACCGTTTTTCAATCACTTATCTGTAATTAGTGAAAGTATCCCAGCTCTAGGGTGGGTTTGCGTTGTAAGTATACGTCGTTTATTAAAGTCTACATGGAATTTTATGGAATTTAAAACTTTCAATTACTTAATGTGAATAATAATTTTGCAGTCACCAACACCTGGTCCGCATGTTAAGGAAATGAATGACGCTGGACAATTTTATTCGAATCGTGTTTTAAAGGAATGGAAGGAGAAGGATTCAACACACGTTGAATGGGCTCGCGCCTGGATCCAAACTTTAACTGACCTACAAAAATATATAAAGCAATGGCACACAACTGGTCTTGTATGGTCTGGGAAGGGTACTGCAGGTGCAGCTCCTCCACCACCACCACCACCAGCAGGATGCCCACCACCGCCACCTCCGCCAGTAATGGCCTTAGGAGACCTATCATTAGGTGGTGCTGGTGCCGATGATCGCAGTGCTCTATTCGCTGAAATCAATCAAGGAGAAGGAATTACTAGAAGTAATTAAAGTGTTTCATAAAATCAAAACAAATTCTACCTTTAAAATTTCTTAAATTTATTTTATATTTTCCATTCCGATGAACTACAAACAAACAGTAACAAGTAAATATTACTTTTATTCAGCCACCACAAATCACTACATTTATTCAAATTACAAAGATGCTAAACATTTCTATATAATAGTGACTTAACTCGTGGCGTCCAGTCTAGAACACTGCTTCTCCTAGCCATTCTTAGGCTAATAACATCTTGTTAGTCACATATTTTAAATAGTATCTTCACATATTAGTACATTTTCATTTTCATATTGAATAATTTCCCAGTAAAGTGTAGGCACTTAACCACAACATATTGAATTCAAAACTGCTTCTTGTACGTCAATAAATGTGGCACTGTATACGAATCAATATGTTCCACTATTATTATTTAATGTCAATAATTCAATGTAAGGAATCAAGGGTATGTTAACAAACTTCATTTTCATTTTCAAAACGTAGACCTCAAGAAGGTCACAGCAGATATGCAAACTCATAAGAATCCTACATTGAGAACTGGACCGGCACCATTCAAAGCTCCTCAGCCGTTTTCAGCACAACCAGCAGCAGGAATACCATCAGCACCAGCAGCTGCAATGGCAAAATCACCAGTATTCACACGAGATGGAAAGAAGTGGTTGATAGTATGTTTATTAGCTCAATTCAATTGACAACTGTCTCCAACTAATGATCACTCAATTTATTTTTCAGGAATATCAAAAATCAAATCGTGATTTACGTGTAGAAAATGCTGAAATGAATAACGTTGTGTACATGTTCAGATGTGAGGATTCTGTGTTAACAGTCAAAGGAAAAATAAACAGCGTTGTGATGGATTCATGCAAGAAATGTTCGATTCTGTTTGATTCTGTTGTGTCGTCAATTGAATTTGTTAATTGTCAAAGCGTTCAAATGCAGGTTTGTTGAGAAGTAACCCATAAATATAGTGAAATTATTAACTTTTACTCTATCTAACCATAGGTGTTGGGCAAAGTACCCACAATTTCTATTGATAAAACTGATGGTTGCCAAATGTATCTCTGCAAAGACTCATTGAACGTAGAAATTATTAGCTCGAAATCATCGGAAATGAATGTATTAATTCCTAAGGACAACGGAGATTATGTAAGACACAAACCAGTTGTTTATCTAAATGGTTAAAAACTGACTGATTCCCTTTCAGGCGGAACAACCAATTCCAGAGCAATACAAGACAACCATTCGTGGCAACAGTCTTCAAACAGTTTGTGTTGAAAGTCTTGGTTAAAGTGATCAGTAATGGATGGTTGGAGAATGGTTCTGATTACGAATCAATATACATATATCTGGCAAACACGATAACATGCTCCTATATAAATAAATTTGTTTGAAATTTTACAATTAAACAAAATATAATTGAAATTAAGAACGAACACACAACGTATTTCATACATGAGAAACAACTTAAAGAAACGACACTTATAACCAGAATTTTTACTACGTTTTTTATTAAATATAATTAAATAAATAAATTAATTGATTTATTGCAATTTTTAGATAACCACAAAAAGTATTTATTATCAATTTTAAATAAAAGAATAGAAGTGTTTGTATAATAAAGAAAAGTCGCAATAAAAACGATTTAATTATCATTGAAATTCAATAGTATATTTTTACAATAACCAGGTAAGAACTTGTACGAGATCAGTTGGTATCTATTTCATGGATAATGATATCCTCTATCAATATGAATGAATCTTAAGTGAAACACATATGTTTTTCGTTTTATTTTTCATATTCAGTTTATACATAGTAACATTACAATCGTTTAGCCTATCTCTCAAAAAATGATTAAGCTTTGATTCAATTCCAATGGTGATTCAAGAAATAATGAAATACAGAACTCAAAAACAAACAGAAACAAAAGCATATAGATATCAACTCCAAATAAATTATTATCGCACAGGATATTGTGTGTTGATCAGATCGAATTTAGCTCCACCGGAATGTTGTTTTACAAGAAAATATCAAACATAAATGTAATATTGAGAAAATCCGGCTCAAAAATTTAATTTAATCATATTGTTCTGCCGCTAACAACTACTCTAGACGAATTATTTGTAGGAAAATTATTCCTTATGGTAATGTGCATCCTTTTCTTTTGTTATTGTGAAGTCCAGTCGCATGAAAATAATGACTAGCAAGAAGAGGATAAACAAGAATCCAATAAGCAGAAGTGGCTCCTGTAACATTGTGATTTGTGCGAAGTTGTACTTCAAATTGAAGTCATGGATGTGATTCTCGACAAGATTACTTTTGGTGAATGATATGACTGGTCGGCCAAATGTATCCAGATACGTATAGTGAAGACTGTCTGCCAAACGTGTGACTGGGTATGGTGTGATCAATTTGATGTTAGTGCTGCCTTCGGGTAGAATTATTTTTAAAACTAATTCATCTACAACCATGTCATCGAAAATGTGATCGATTACACGCATCTTTAGTAAGTAGTTTTCTCCGCTATTGAAGAGATACTCAAAGGATGGTACATTGTATCCTAAAGTGTAATGTGTCTTCCAGCCCCCGAAAAGAGGGAAACGTGGACGTAAGTCTAGTTCCACTGAGTCTTTGAGTACTTTCATGTTTGACGTTGATATATTTCCATTTGTATCGCGGTAATAGACGCCAGTAGCGGAAGCTGGCAAGATTGTTTTGTACATTTTCACACATGACTGAGCACTACGTGAGTCTTTCTGGAAATCATAACGAGAGAATGAACCCTTCAATTTAGCTCCTGTGTGAACCATATCTATAGTTTCCTCGATAGCGATATTTCCCCAATGTGATAGTTCTATTGTGCGTTCTAGCCTTGTTACTGTAAGGAATGGACTGTTGTTTTCGTAGTGTACCACAAGTTCCACATCAGAGAAAGCTGGAAAAACCAAAAGTTATACAAAACTGAGAAATTCCAAATAATTATTGAATTACGTTGCGCAAATTCATATGGACCATAGGTGATAGTGCTCTCAACATGAGACACCGGCTTCATTTGAGTGAAAGATTCCACATTCTTTGAGCCAAGCAAGACAGTTGTTTTTTGCAAATGTGTTTTGTATGGACTGTAGAAGTGCACATTGCCATAGTAACGGACAAGTTGCTTCTCAGCTTGAGTTATTTCAGCCGGATGAGGTACGAGCAGTTTAGTGAACACAGTCTCAATGTAAATCACATGTGAGGATGTTTTTCCTGTCAATTGCATTGCAAATTCCGTACCATGAGACGTCTTGCTTTCAGTAAACTTCAACTCCTTCTTTGATGCATCTTTAGCAGAGATGTAAGCAAGATGTTCTCGTTCCTTATCTTTCATAACAAAAGTGTACGTATTTATATTCTGTTCTGATGCATGAATTACAGAAATTTTGTAGGAAATCTTAACTAGTTGAGACGCAATGTCGATGGTTCTTTCGACATTCTTATTTTGAACACTTGCATCGATTGCACCTCTACAGTAAGCAAATAATGATACTAAAACTATAATTAGTTTTAATTTTTCCATTTTATATTTGTTTAAACTCGTATTTCTTATTGAAATCTTTAAATAAATGCCGACTACCGGAAAATTTTAACCAAACAAATGACACGACACGCAAACACCACCACTGATCCCTGTCTGCAAATCGGAATGAAGAACGTGGAATTGGGGCTGCCCGAATCGTGTACTAAATACTGTCAATGTGACAGTACTAAGAAATTAATTAATTTTCATTAATTTCACATAAAAACTTGATTTATTTTAATTAAAATTAATTGAAACGATAGTTGAATTTTGAATTGTATGTGAAAATTGGTATATTTTGCACAATATGTGTGTGGCGCCATCTATTAGAATTTTGATGAAATTCATTCGTGTTTCCACAAGAAATAGATTTGATAATTATAATTTAAATTAGATACTTATTATATGCAATTGATTATTTATGTTAATGTTTAAAATTTTTCAATTATTTATAAATCTGTAGTAGATTAATTAATTAAACACATGTTTTTCACAATGAAATCTACTACAAAATGAAAATCAGTTGTTCAATAAAACACCACACACACATCGAAACAATTCCAACCAACACAAAATAAAACCACCACCACAATGAAACATAATTCAAAATAATTTCCATGTAATTGAACCAGTCCTTGCACACTTCCCTCGTAAATTCATTCGGAAATAGAAACACCCGCTTCGAACAACTTGATTCCTTTCAGAACCGCCGACAGACAACTACATTCGCATAATTGTGCTCCTTTTGTTTGAAGTTTTGTGAGTTTCATGAGTTTCATGAGTTTCATTTTCGTGAGGTCGAGTCGAGATTTAATTTTGTACATTTGGATAATTTTTTGTTTAGTTTTCGCATAAATGTGTGTATTTTAATTTACATTACTTTGTCTGTTGTTTGCAGAGGGGTATAGTAGAAGGAATTGAATTGAAGATGGTTGAAAGCGAGCAATTATAAATTTTCGATTTTCGTATGTACGTGAAATTGGTTTTAATCGCATTTGTTAACTAGCATTTGTGCATTAATTTGTTGATTTTGTGAGAAGTGCGGTTTCCTTGTTATAATGTTCAAGAAATGAAAGTTTATAGCTAGTTCATTCCAAAAGTCTTAGTTGCATTAACATATTCATTTAAGGAAAACAGTGACTAGTAGTATTACAGTGAGAAGACGTTGCAGTGAATGTTGGAAATTGTGTAACATCCTGTTAACCATATTACGGATATCCTGTGAACTTGCTGTAAGTAATGAATTTGAATATCATAAAACATAAATTTGAACGCGACGCATATTTAAGAAATTAAAAAAAACTCCCAGCGTCTTCTTCGAGAACTCTTTGTTAATATTACTTGTAAAACACACTTACCTCCATCTCACAAACACATCCTCATCCATATAACATAATAATATATATCATGTACCGTTTTTGTTGGTGTTCTCATTGTTGGGTTTTTGTTTGTTTCGTGCTTCATCCTTCCCGGGTGGTGAAAAATTTTAAAATTTTTCCTTTAATTTTTATGTATTGTGTCTGGCTGAATGGATTGGTCGGATTGGTCTTGCTTCTTCTTGTTTCTTCTTGCTTCTTCCCCCGATAATACCTTTTCCTTTCGGTTATTTCTTCTTCGTTTTTATTACTTTATATTTGTTAGTAATTTTTGTTTCTGCCGTGGGGTTGTACATGGACTGAACTTAATTTAACGTCCTGAAATGAGAAGGAGTGAGAAGGAAACAGAAAATGTTAAATTAACATTTCCCTCCTTACGCTTACCGTTCCTGTTGTCTTCCGTTCGTGTGAACCAAGGAAGATCGATAATAATTTTATTATAATTACATCTGGAATTTTCCATACCAAAAGGCGTGTCTGGGTACCTACTCTTGCATTTGGATGACATTACAGAATTCTCGTTGATTTCTGTGGGAAAAAGAAAGAAAATATTTTTTCAAATTTTATTCGCACATGGAAATCCGCATAAACAAAACTTTCGCACATAACCTAAAAGTTTCGGAGCCGGCGTTTTTTTTGTTTTGTATCTGTCCTCCTCTTGTCATTTGCTGATTCAGTCAGTTTTTTGTTTGTACACATTCGGTTTTTTCCGTTTCACTTTTTCGGTAGATGGATCAAGTGTGTGGAGCTCTAGAAGTGTACCCAGTCGCGTTGTTGGGGATATTCTTGTTGGAGCTACAACTCGGCTTTTATGTATAGGTTGAGACGAGACAATCATCAGTAACACGTGCTTTTCACGACTACAGTCGGTCGTGTAATTCGCAACTTTTACTATCTTTTGACCGTGACATTCGTGTTTACACATGCCGGCTAGTGGAGTAGCCCACTTCGCGTTTTTGTTTTGGTCGGCCATCTGTGAGACTGACAATTTGACAGTTCTTCAATGGGAATTTTTGTTGGGGAGAAAGAGATTTCATTCGGTCAATGGGTACATGTACATGTGCTAGTTGGAATTCGATTGGAAATGGAAATGGAAATGGAAATGGTGTCCCTTCCAATTGATCGATATCCACTAATCCATGCCAGCCATGAATAAATTCTGTAATATGCAATATTGAAGTTCAAATCTTGTGATTCATTTTTCACAATTTATGTATAAAACGAAGAACTGGGAAATAATTAATAATATATCGTCGGGTGTATACCAAAACCATGAATGTGCAAAATTGTAAAACCTCGATAGCTGCAACTCGTCGTTAAACGCATTTAGCTGTGGCCAAGCACATAGAGTGTGAGGAAACCAAGTTGAAAATTTCAGATTTTTTAGCAAAGAAATGAACTAATTCTGGACACTTTTGAAAAAAATTTTTAAATTCTTCATTTATTTATTACGTATCCATTATAATTGTATTTATTTCATATGATCTCAACAGTATTATTTAAACCTGACTTAATTCATCTAGTCAGTTCAAATTTCAAACACAAAATTAGTGAATAAAAATAGGAAGGCATTCCCAGAATGTCTCGTTGAGATAAAGGGATTTTCTCGTGTTGCCGTTCCTCACAAATTTCAAACGAAATACGAAAATGCCTCCTTGAGACACGCACTGTTTTCATTTTTTTTTAAAGGAAAAACTTAAAACATTAACAGTAATTTATGTTGTAATTATGAGAAAAATAATCAAAGCGTTAATATAGTACAAATTACAATGGAGTACCTATTATCTTAACTTTAAAAAACACAACGTTTAACAAAAGTGTCCAAAATTAATTTCACTAGTGTATATGTGTATGATACATATTAATAAAATGAGACTATAAATGTAATTACGTCACTTTCTTTCTTTCTTTCCTCCCAGCCGTTGAAATGTGTTGCTTGGTTATTACAATAACCTCAGATGCTGCAAAAACCACAATTTCCTTTAATTGCGTTTATCAAGGTTGTACCTTCTGTATTGCAATAAAAAATGAAAAAATTGTCTGTCAGTTTCATGATTTTGCCATATGGGAACTAAGCCAGGTCTGTAGCTAGTGGCATGTATAACTCAAAGCAGAACCAGAGCAGAACTGTCAAATACCATATACATTTATATATTGCAAATTACAACTCGGTAATAACTGGGTTTAAATTGCTCCACTCGATAAATATGTAGTTCAACTAGAAATATCCTAATGGCGACATGGTTAATTTTCCTTTAAATTAAAAATTTGAAATCAAGTAAAATATGAGGAGCTTGTGTAACCGAGGGTCTAACAAAATGTACAAAAACTGAAGGAAATTCATATAAATGTGAAGTGAAGTTAGTAAAAGTTTGTAATCTATCCAATTGCTACTTAAGATTTGCACTCGATAGCGTTTACCAGCAGAATACGGCTAAAATTCATGGTTTTAGTGTACCCCCGACGATATGTTATCTGCAAATGATTTGCATAACAATGGGCACTGATTTACATAAATGTAACTTCTACAATAATTTGCATAAATATAGGGGCAATATAATATATTAAATATATTTTTTCTTTGATTTCAGACATTTTGAATATTGACAAATAGAAAAAATGGAGGTTCATATGTCACCATTCAACAATCCAAAATTCAATCTACCTTTGACGATAACACCAGTAACAGAAACAAAACAAAAACCGCAGCTACCTCGACCAGATTTAACATTTCATTGTATGTGCTGTAGTGAATTTTTCGAAGATCCAAATGTATTATATGAGCACATGAATCGTTGCCATTCGGATATAGCAAATGGTGAGAATGGTCAGAATGATCATGATGAGTCAATGTACGATGACTACGAAGAAGATGAAAGTACTTTTGAGTATTCGAGTATAATGGAACCGATATGCGAAATAGTGCACTTAGACGATGAAGAAGATGATGATGGAAATAGAACGTCTCCTATGCCAAATGAGAAAATATTACTGCCAAATATAAAACCCGAGCCAGCAGATGAAAATTCTTCCGGATCGAGTAATGGTGTAACAATAACTCCGAAAGATTACAGGATCAAGAAGGAACCTGGCGACATAAAACTTGAATGTAAAACAGAGAAATGTTTCCAATGTACACAGTGTGAGGAGTCTTTCGAAAGTTCTGGAGAACTAGCACGACATGTTAGATCGCATACCCTCAATAAACCATACCAATGCTCCATATGTGATAAGACATTCACTCATATAGGAAGTTTAAATACTCATATTCGTATTCATAGTGGCGAAAAACCCTACAAATGCAATGTTTGTTCGAAAGCCTTTACGCAGTCTAGTAGCCTTATGGTGCATCTTCGATCGCACTCTGTTAAAAAGCCGTACCAATGTCAATTGTGTGATAAAGGTTAGTACATATATGGTTTAATTATTTTGTGGTTTTAATTCATTTCAATCCTTGTTTTTAGGTTTCGTTAACTCAAGTAGTTTAGTACTGCACTTACGAAGTCATGCTCAAGGGGATCCCTATCAATGTACTGAATGTGATAAAACATTCAAACATGCAACATTACTAACAGAACACATGCGACTACATACCTACGATCATGTTTATCAATGTTCTATATGTCGTCAAGCATTCAAACACTCCAGTGAGCTAGTTCAACATATGAAGTGCCACACTGGGGAGAAACCATTTCAATGTTCGATTTGTGAGAAGTCCTTTACGCAACCTGGTAGTCTCAGCACTCATATGCGGATCCATACTGGAGAGAGACCATTCCTTTGTAAGTTTTGCGATAAATCATTTACTCAAGCTTCCAGTCTTACTGTACATTTGAAAATTCATACTGGGGAAAAACCATTTCGTTGTCACTACTGTGGTAAGTCGTATAGTCAACAGGCATACCTTAAGAAACACATGGAATTCCATACAGAAAGTGAAAAGGCTAATTCAAGTTTAGTTTGTATCATTTGTGGTCAAGTATTCAATGATCCATTAGTTTTAGCTCATCATGTTACACAGCAGCACTCCGAACTGCTGCGGGAAGTCAAGAATTTTCAAATGGCTAACAAAACCATTTAATTATTATAAAAGCTTTATATTACAGGCGGGGATTTATATTTATAACAAGTATTTTTGCAAATAGTATTAAGTGTGTAATATAAGTGAATCTGACAATTGTATTATTTCCCAAGACTGCATTCTATTATGAACAAATTTTCCAATTTCGTTGCTTGGAAATTAGTAATACTTACATAAAATTTAAGTTACTTGTAAGTTTTGTATACTTTTTCAATTATTTAAGAACAAAGAACATGATTGTAATCCTAAGAACATCATTTATACTTCTCTCATAAACAAGTCGTTTCTTCAAATCGCAGTTAATATAATTATAAAAAACAAAGGTCCCTGCGTTGAATCAACATAATCCGTTAAGATTATTCAATATTATTTATAAACTGAAGGATAGTATTAAGAATTGTTGAGTTGTAGGTGATTTCTACATCTACTCTAATGTTCATTCTCGGTTTTCTCTTTACCATAACAGTAGGGTACGTACAATTTGAAGAATTATAGTCCGCAATTTCAAAAATATATATCATATGTTTTCCAGGAATTCTTATGTTTCCATTGGTTAAGTATGTTTAAATATTTTCCAATGCTTTCTCAATGAAAGCGTAGAGTATCTTCGAAATTTGATAAAGAGTTCACCCACAATGAGGTTTCATATGTTACGTATGTTAAAAGGGGTGTAACGTTCTAAGTGGATTCATTTCATTAGGATTATTTTAAAAGAACTTGCCTGCTACTCACAAATTCATGGTCATAGGCACGAATTTCTTTTCCAGAAGATCTTGCTTTGAATTTCCCTTGTGTTTGTTCGGTTGATCCGTTGTTCAAATGCAGCCAGTCTTACTATAAAGTCTGAGAATCTACTAATAATTTCGTCTGTTGTTTTTTCTTGTATATTTCCCAGTGAACTCTGTAGTAATCAATATTGTTCGCGTTTTTGATTTCGTCAATTTTCGTGTTTGGTTCGAAATATACATGGAACATATTTGTTCTTGTTGTTTGCCTATCTTTCGTATTTTTTATATTTTTGACACTAATTACGTTTAGTCCATAATCTTGTATTTCTTTTTTAATTTGTGCTTCAGGAATTGTTCCGTCTATTCCTTTCATCATCATAGAGACAGGCTTGTCCAATTTTGGCGTATACGTGTAGTATTCTTTTTGGTTTTCGGCTAATTTACTCTTGATTTTCTGAAAATCATCCTTATTCTGCGTCAGTATAATATTTTTCCTTCCATTTGTAGCCTTAATAAGTATTTTGTTATTTAGACCATTGTTGAGTTGTTGAATTTCTTCTCTATTTATATTTTCCGTTATGATTGGTGGTATCTTTTCTTTTATTTCTTTTACGTTGTCTGGCGTCGGGTTTGGGTGTTTGTTCACTTTTGCTTGGTGTTTTTGTTGTTTTATTATTTCTTTTAGGTTCATTATTTTCTTATCGCTGGTGAACTCTGATTCTGAGTCTCCCATACATTCATCGTCCGCGTTGTCTTGTAGCATTTGCTGATTTTCCCTCTCAGCGTGCGAAGCCATTTTTGCATCTATGGATGTATTCCCGTTTTTTGGTCCCTCATTGAATATATCACTGAAGTGCTGCGTCATGAACGCGAGTGTGTTTGCGTGTTTCACTACATTAGCATTGTAGTGAATTAGTAGTTCGTCAATCTTTTTTTGCAACTGTTGCTGATTTCTTTCGAGTAATCGGAAATTTTTCTCGGTATTTGTGAATATGTTTTCTTCCTCGCTTTTTTTCTTTTTCCCCTTTCTTTTCATTAACTTTATTTTTTTTTTCCCGTCATTTATTTCCTCTGATGAATGAGTATCTTGTACTGCTCCACTCGCTTCGTCAGAGTTTCGCCTCTTTTTCCTGTCCTCATCTTCCATCTGGCTTGGA
This sequence comes from Chrysops caecutiens, assembly GCA_963971475.1. Lineage (NCBI taxonomy): Eukaryota > Metazoa > Arthropoda > Insecta > Diptera > Tabanidae > Chrysops > Chrysops caecutiens. Next base: position 9,804,756 of record OZ020570.1, read on the forward strand.
ATATCTTCCATCTGGCTTAGGAGATGTTGATCCTTCAACTACTCACAACTCTGAGCCTATCATCCGTTGTTCAAATGCAGCCAGTCTTACTATAAAGTCTGAGAATCTACTAATAATTTCGTCTGCAAGTTAAGAAAGTTAGTGGTTACAATTGGACTTGTAATAATATATATATTCTTCATTATTGTACTTGTACTTGCTGTATGTGAAACAAATAAATATACAAGTGTTCCTACAAGGCAAGCAGGATATATTCTACATGCAAAATGCTTCAGTTCTATAATTGTTAATAAATTCATAACATGGATATGTTGATTTAAATGGAGGGTCTGAACCATATGTCATATATTACCAACAATCGTAAACTCTGCAGGGAAACATTTCTTTTTTGTAAATAATTTTAGTCGAAACGATCCTTTAATCCGAATAAGTCAAATTTCAAAACATCTTTTTCACAATAAAGTCACTGCAGCACATCAAATAGAAATAAATCAGGGAATACTCAAGAAAATAGTAATTTAAGTTCCAGTGTAAGCTTATAGATAACATATTGCTGTAATAGAAAAGCATACACGCAAGAAAATATTAAATGTTCAAAAATATAAAACTGATGTAAGACATAGGATAGTGTGTGACTAGAGAATTGCCTGATTCCGTTCAGGTAGCTGCTATAATCAGCTACACAAAGTTTCGCATGATCTCTAGTCTAGGTTTGCCTCAAAGTAATTTTGTATAATTTTTCATGATATAAATATTACATGTAAAACGTACCGGAACAGCATTTAAATAGACATTAAAGTATATTTACCAAAATGACATATATAATATATTGTATTTAATTGTTAAGAAGTGCATATTAAACTTAATCAGACTTAAATTTTCTCAAATCCATGAGCGATTGAAAGATTTTAAAAGATATACTCATATATAGTTTATACACGAATATATATTTTCGAAAATATTATGTGAATCTTATGATATACACGCATGTAAGTCGCCGTTATTAACAATGAACAAAAAGACATCCTATTGTGATGAGTTATTAATATTATATGTATACAATTTAATTTATTTAACGTAACAAACACATCAAATACCGTCTCAGTTTCTTAAGATTTCTTTAGAAAGTGCCATAATTTTGCTAGCATTTAAGTTAAATCCATTTCAATGTAAAAAATGATTCTCAAATCCATTTTAAATTTTCTATAGTTTTTAAATCTGAAAATATGTTAATATCACCTACACAATCAGCCGAAACATGATCTCATTCAAAATTATCAACTTTTCCAGACAAGTCGAATACCAATAAACGCCCATTGCAAGAAGATGTCTGCTTTTGTTTGTTGCACTTAAAAGCCAAAAAATTAGTATTGAGTCCAAGACAGTAAAGTTGATCCGAAAGTTTGGAAATATGTTTCCAATATAATTAATTCATTTATTTCCCATTTTCACATTGAATAATCTGTAAATATTTAGATAAGTAAAATGTGTCATAAAAATGTAATAAAAGTATTATTTGTTTTAAAGGAAATTTGTATACTTGCATTTATGATGTATTAATGAGGAACATATTGAGTGCTTATCGAGAGTTTTATATTAGTTTATATGTAATAAAGGTATATTTTAAAAATGATATTGTTTTATGGTTAATAATGTTTGTGAATAGCTTCAATTTGGATACAGAAGAGATGTTTCCCTGGTTCATACAGTCTTGAAGATCCTAGAACTCAAAAGCATATAACGTAGCAAAAACTACTTGAATGAATACAATCCAATTACAAATCTAATTTCGAATGACATTGATTCCATAGCATTAACTATGTTCACATAAACTAGTAATCAGCATCTGTATGATCCATGTCTCATGTACAATACATATGAGGAACGTTCCCTTATAATCAACTTCTGCTGGTGGTTCTACATAACATGCTAGAAATTAAAATAAAATAATTAATAACTACAAATTCCACAACTATGTAGATAGGTCACCACATATCTGTGATTCATCAATCATTCCTTGAGGGTTGGTAATATCCTACAAATCAAAAATTCTATGAAATAATAAGGTATTCTGACGAGCTACTAAAGGTTTACATTCACGGCAATTGAATCAAACCAAAGATGTAATTTCTGAATGCGAAGAATCACCACCGTCCATGTCTCATGCAAAGCGGATTAATCATTTCTTGAAGATCCTAAAAGTCAAAATTTTATAAAATAACAAAAACCACATAATTTTGCTCTTCGTTCAGAGATTTGTGAGTCCTTATAAGGACTGTTTTTATAACTAAATAGTTTTGTGTGAAAAACGACACTGCAACGTCCAAAACGTTGAAGGATTTACTTCTTCGCTGCTCTCTTTGGAGTTGGAGCAGCTTTCTTTGGTTTCGGGGCCTTCGGTTTAACTGGAGCTCTGGGTTTGGTAGATTTTTCCTTTGGTGCTTTAGTTTTAACAGTTCCAGCCTTCTTAGCTGCTTTAGCTTTAACACTAGCAACTTTCTTCTTCTCCGTAGCAGCTTTCTTTGCGACTTTCTTCTCAGCAGCTGCAGCCTTAGCTTTCTTCGGTTTATCAGCTTTTGGTTTCTTAACATCAGTTTTAGGCTTCTTCTCAACTGGTTTGTGGTCGACTTTAGCCAATTTGAAGGAACCAGAAGCTCCAGTACCTTTTGTTTGAACCAATTTTCCATTGAGAACACTGTTCTTTAGGTATTTCCTGATGAAAGGTGCCAGTTTCTCGCTGTCGATTTTGTAGTTTGCAGCGACATACTTCTTGATAGCAATCAGAGATGTACCACGACGTTCCTTCAACGCTTTGATTGCTGCGTCGACCATTTCCTGAACTGGTGGATGAGTTGGTTTGGTTCTTGGCTTCTTAGTGGTGGCAGCAGTAACTTTCTTTGCTACCTTCTTCCCCTTGGGTGTCTCCGCTGCTCCGGTGGTTGGTGTATTTACTGCAACATCAGCCATTTCTTGGATTTTTGAGTTTGATTTATAACACTTCACTTGAAAATTTCACTTTATAACACTTTGATTCTTAGATCACAACCGAACAACAAACTTGTTGGACTCCTTTAGAAAAATGAGTAGCAGCCAGTGTTACCCTGAAGATCTTAATACTATTCGTTGGACAATGGTGTAGTTGGTTAAATTAACTATTTTTTTATCATTATTATAAAGACAATAATTTAGGTTTTTAATGGAAAAGATGCTGGAAAGGTTTGGCTTTCATTTTATTCAAAAATTTCTATTCGTCATGTCAAGGAAATCTTAAAAAAATTGAATTTTATGAAGGGTCCCATATCAATCAACCAACTTGTATTGCACTTCAAATTGAATTTTTGTTAATACTGGGCTATGAAATGTTTTGAATTTTCAATAATTAAGTAATTTTATATTTTCTCTAACGATGTATATACGATAATTAGTCAAAAATTCTTTTAAAAGTCAACAATTATGGATTTACCGGCAAGCACCTCCGGTAAAGATTCCGCCATTTTCTCGCACAGAAATTTGATTCAAATTTTGAGATATTTCCATTAATTACTGATCAAAAGCAACTTATAACTGCTATTAGTTTATTTTAATGCTAATATGTGTAATTTGTTCGAAAAAGTTAATTGCAATAAAGGATATTTAAAATTTTAAAAGTAAAAAACAACACCCAACGGGACGACAAAGAAACGTATTTGCTTGAACAAGGGCAAGTGAGGTTAATTTTATTTCTTCAGTTTTCCAAGCTGTGGCTTCTATTCGAAGCCTTCTACTGTAATTAACCAAAAGGATATCAATTGATATTTTCCAAAACTCGAAATGTTGCATCAAGGACTACGCAGTGACATCCTCAATTTGGGATTTGCGTCTTTCCACAAGATTTGCTTGGGACTTGTAGGGAACAAAAGTTGCTACGCAGTTTCTCAGTTCCAGTTTCACGTGACGCCTTTTGTTTGTGAGATGCTAAACAACGCAATTGGAGGAAATGGTGTCCCCATCGTCCTAGACTCTGGAGATTGGGCTCATTTTGGCGACATAATTCTACAGTAACATGGGGAATCAATGGGCTGAATAATTCTAACATGGGAACATGTCTCACAAACGCGTGGGTTGGGATTTTCTAGACTGCATTGGGTTACATCAGATTTAATGGATTCGTGGGACACAATTAGTTGCAAATTGGGGGTAAGTCCATTTGAAGTGTGAAAACTAGGAATGGTGCCTCAACAAGGACGACGCCTAAGTTCACGTTATTGATGCATAATCGTAAGGAGTGTTGAGGAGACAGCGGAAGGAAGCGTTTTCAACCTTGGATTCAGGGCTTTGTTCTTTACGATTTTGTATCGAATGTTTAAGTAGAAGATACACCATGGGCAATGATAGGAGAACATTCATAGAAAAGAAGTGGTAGGTAACGCTCAGAATTTCAGATGAAAATCAAATGAAGAAGTTCAAGTGGAGTTTCAAGGACATTAGCAATGAAAGGATCCTTTACAAGAAGAATACTTCCAAACACAAAACTTTCTCTTTGTTGAATCATTTGTGAGTCCTGAAAAGGACTATTTCTTTGCGAGGATTTGAGGTTTCCTCCACCTTGAATAATATACGCTGGACCCTAATGTACTATAACAAAAACTACTTATTTCTTGGCTGGCTTCCTACCAGCAGTCTTCTTTGGAGAAGCTGCCTTTTTAGGCTTTGGCGCCTTGGGTTTAACTGCAGCTTTCGCCTTTGTGGATTTCTCCTTAGGAGCTTTGGCTGCCTTCGGAGAGCCAGCCTTCTTAGCTGCCTTAGCTTTCTCAACTCCAGCCTTCTTCTTCTCAACAACAGCAACAGTAACAGCAGCTGGTGCCTTCTTTGCTGCTTTCTTCTTCTCTGCAGCTGGTTTTGCCTTTGGCTTGGCTTTTTCAGCAGCCTTCGTTTTCTTTGCGGCAGCAGCTGCTTTTGGCTTCTTCTCAACAGCTTTGCCTTCAGCCTTTGGGAATCTGAAGGACCCAGAAGCTCCTGTACCCTTAGTTTGCACCAATTTCCCACTGGTCACACTGTTCTTCAAATATTTCTTGATGTATGGAGCCAATTTATCAACAGTTTCGATTTTGTAATTCACAGCAATGTATTTCTTGATGGCAAGTAGAGAGGATCCACGGCGTTCTTTCAATGACTTGATAGCTGCATCCACCATTGAGTGGACTGGCGGATGAGTTGGCTTAACCTTTGGTTTGGCAGTTGATGTTGATGCTACAGCTGCTCCTTTTTTGGCTCCTTTCTTTCCTTTTGGACTCTCGGCTTGGCTAGCTGATGCAGTTGCTTCGACTTCAGACATTTTTAACAAAATTTCTTTGATTCTACAAACTTGATTGAAATTGAAACTTGGATAAGTATTTCGAACTTTTACTGATAGTAAAGATCACAACCTCGATTACGTCGTTATAACCTCCCTGAGAAAAATGAGTAGCAGCCAGTGCTTCACTGGAAATGATTGCGCATTACCGTTGGGAATGGTATGTTGGTTTATAATTTTTAATTAAATAACATAATTATTAACAAAACTTATAAACTTTTGATTGCTAATGAAAGAGAAAAGAATCATCTTTCCAATGATATCAAATGTTGTACCGAAAATATTTGCGAAATGCAAAAAAATTCAACAAATGTGACGGGCGTTGTCATGCAGACACAACCATCTCGTAAACAATAAGTTTAATTATTTAATAATAATAGCATCAAAATCAAACATTTTACACTCAGATGAAAGATAAATATGTTTTCTATCGATTTCAATCAGAAAACAAGTTAGTTTAATGAATTATTACTAAGATTTTTCAGTTTTCCCAAACCAAGTTCCAAGCATGGCAGATCATAATCCTTCGATAAAAAAATTAACAAAATTAGTGGAAAACACAAATTTTAAGGATTGAACTAAATCGATAGTGATAAATAAAATAATAGGCTATTATTTGGTTAAATATTTGAATTTGTTCAACATTTATTAATCAATTAAACAGAGATTTTCATAAGCATAAATTCTGGAGACTACAGTGGCAAGTTGAAGTATGTAGCTGGCTCAAGCAGAGATCCCTTCTTTCTTTCACCGGTGGAGCTTTTTTGGAGCAATATGCATTTTAAGTTTAGTATATTTCACTAATTTCAATAAATGAATAATTGTTCTAGATTTCGAAAGTAATAATTGTTGAGACGGGCTATGAAACCATCTGCAGAAAGGAGGGATGTTGCTGGTATTCGGGCCATGGCCACGTCATGACTACGGGGAGGTTTCGCCGGAGGATTAGTAGTTATTGAAAGTTAAATATTTTTAATTTTTTAAACCAAATTTGCTTGAAATTGAGATCATACATTTGTGGTAAACTTCACAAATCTTCCTAGGTTTCAGAAAATGTCCTTGTGTGGCAAACACCAATGTTCATTCAGTACCACTTGTCCTAAATGAGCATTTGGTCCAATGATGCATCAACAGATTTCTTAGTAATTTTTATTGTAGATCAAAAGTTAGGTTATGAGAGTTTCCTTCGATATATTCCAATTCAATTATAATTATTGGTGTCACCAGATTTTGATTCAACTTTCTGCTAACCTTTTTGGAAGTTGTTTTGATACTTTGCTGACAGTAGTTTTCAAACTTGTTCTAAATTTTAAGCGTATTTTAGTCATCATCTTCATCTGGTGTGTCGATATTTTTATATAGAAGTGCTGAGTCTTGTTCCGTAGATCCGTTTTAATATTATTCATTTGAGAGAATATTTGTTCACAAGTCGTATTGGACATAGGCACAATCATCATAAAATTAACCAAAAGTGGAAGCTTTTTAGTTTCATCTGCCTGGTCATTTGGGAAATGTGCTCCAGAAGGTTTCGGTGCCCATTGCAATGCTATCAGAATTTCCTCTAGATCGCTCACTGCTCTGCGCAATTTTTGCTCCCTGTATTCGGTGTCAATTGTTTGTATGTCAGGCACGGTTGCCAAATTGGCAATTTTTGAAACTATTTAAAACATTAAACAACATTTTACGGATCAAGAAATTGCATTTGCTCAAATAATTTACAAACAGATAAACACGATTTTCAAAATAAAATCCAGAAAGTTAGTAAAGGTCGAATCCTGCCAATTTTTTGGTGAAGTTTGGTTTGATTATGCTAAAGTCTGCCAAATTGTCCAGGCGTTATGCTAAGCCCTAAATTGGTGGCCAAATTCTGCCAAAATAGCAGAATTCTGCTAAATCTGGTCACCCTGATAACTACAAACGTTCGCTATAAGAAATACGTGGACTAGCAAGTCCAACTCGGAAAGAACGTGGCAGTAAATGTGACGAATGATTCACGTTCCCTTTGCCACGCAGACTCCGAACATTCAGTCCAAGGCCCCAATGTTGGTGATTCATCAAAGAACAATTTCAATCATTCGCAATTTCAAAATTAATGATAATGACGAATAAAGTTCAAGTCAATCAAAACCTTAATACTCCAGGACTCGTGGAACCATTGGATAATTTTAACTCCGAACTTTTAAAACGAGATTAACTCTCCGGGGAAACATTTGCTGAATTCATATGCAAAATGTCTTCAGAATTTTAATATTTGAAAAATTTAAATTCTGCCGCCAAAGGAACAACGTTGCCAGGCATGATGGAAAACGCAGAAACTTTTCTATGAATGAAAATCTGAACGACTCCACCACATTGCTGTATTCTTCCCTAAATTGTTAATAATAATTTTATATACAAATCAATGAAATATATTTAAGTATTTAATGCTTTAAAGAAAAAGCTCCACCGGTGAAAGAAAGAAGGGATCTCTGCTTGAGCCAGCTACATACTTCAACTTGCCACTGTAGTCTCCAGAATTTATGCTTATGAAAATCTCTGTTTAATTGATTAATAAATGTTGAACAAATTCAAATATTTAACCAAATAATAGCCTATTATTTTATTTATCCCTATCGATTTAGTTCAATCCTTAAAATTTGTGCTTTCCACTAATTTTGTTAATTTTTTTATCGAAGGATTATGATCTGCCATGCTTGGAACTTGGTTTGGGAAAACTGAAAAATCTTAGTAATAATTCATTAAAATAACTTGGTTTCTGATTGAAATCGATAGAAAACATATTTATCTTTCATCTGAGTGTAAAATGTTTGATTTTGATGCTATTATTATTAAATAATTAAACTTATTGTTTACGAGATGGTTGTGTCTGCATGACAACGCCCGTCACATTTGTTGAATTTTTTCGCATTTCACGAATATTTTCGCTACAACATTTGATATCATTGGAAAGATGATTCTTTTCTCTTTCATTAGCAATCAAAAGTTTATAAGTTTTGTTAATAATTATGTTATTTAATTAAAAATTATAAACCAACATACCATTCCCAACGGTAATGCGCAATCATTTCCAGTGAAGCACTGGCTGCTACTCATTTTTCTCAGGGAGGTTATAACGACGTAATCGAGGTTGTGATCTTTACTATCAGTAAAAGTTCGAAATACTTATCCAAGTTTCAATTTCAATCAAGTTTGTAGAATCAAAGAAATTTTGTTAAAAATGTCTGAAGTCGAAGCAACTGCATCAGCTAGCCAAGCCGAGAGTCCAAAAGGAAAGAAAGGAGCCAAAAAAGGAGCAGCTGTAGCATCAACATCAACTGCCAAACCAAAGGTTAAGCCAACTCATCCGCCAGTCCACTCAATGGTGGATGCAGCTATCAAGTCATTGAAAGAACGCCGTGGATCCTCTCTACTTGCCATCAAGAAATACATTGCTGTGAATTACAAAATCGAAACTGTTGATAAATTGGCTCCATACATCAAGAAATATTTGAAGAACAGTGTGACCAGTGGGAAATTGGTGCAAACTAAGGGTACAGGAGCTTCTGGGTCCTTCAGATTCCCAAAGGCTGAAGGCAAAGCTGTTGAGAAGAAGCCAAAAGCAGCTGCTGCCGCAAAGAAAACGAAGGCTGCTGAAAAAGCCAAGCCAAAGGCAAAACCAGCTGCAGAGAAGAAGAAAGCAGCAAAGAAGGCACCAGCTGCTGTTACTGTTGCTGTTGTTGAGAAGAAGAAGGCTGGAGTTGAGAAAGCTAAGGCAGCTAAGAAGGCTGGCTCTCCGAAGGCAGCCAAAGCTCCTAAGGAGAAATCCACAAAGGCGAAAGCTGCAGTTAAACCCAAGGCGCCAAAGCCTAAAAAGGCAGCTTCTCCAAAGAAGACTGCTGGTAGGAAGCCAGCGAAGAAATAAGTAGTTTTTGTTATAGTACATTAGGGTCCAGCGTATATTATTCAAGGTGGAGGAAACCTTAAATCCTCGCAAAGAAATAGTCCTTTTCAGGACTCACAAATGATTCAACAAAGAGAAATTTTTTATGTGTTTTTGCTATACAGAATCACTTTTACGTATGTGGTAACTCTAGTGCTTCACTTTTGTTCATTCCTTCTATGAATGCTAGCTGTTGTGGCTTCCACCGTAGTTACACTAGTTTCTTCTTCGTTCTTGGGATTTCGATGCTGTTGTAGGAAATACTTCTTGCTAGGCCCACTTCTTAGTTATAGTAGCTCCAGAACGGTTTCGTGATCAAATCTGCGAAGAAGTAACTGTACGGAAATGCTATAACTCCCATGTAGAGTATATGTTAAGCTTCAGTGAGAAACTCTAAAAGTTAGAAATTTTGAAGTGGGGAGTGAAGTGAAGTGAACCCATCAAAAATTAGTTGAAAAAGAGTCAGTGTAACTTTATTCAATATCGGTACTTCATATTATTTTGAAGGATGAAGAGGTTTGTTCAAAAATTTAACAATAATTTACATAAGCGAGTGGAAGGAGTTTCATTTTACTGGCAAACGTGGTTTCACTGTTAATTAAAAGTGTTGGTGATCATTTAATTCAAGTATGCTATAAAATCAGTCACTTAAATGTAATAAAATTGAAAAAAATATCACAAGTTCTTTGACAGATTCCCCAGAGGTGAACTTACCAGAAAATTATGGATAAAAAGCGCTTAACCAACCGCATCTAAACGTGCACAACAATATTTTCGAGGAGGATTTAGTGCGCTTACAAATGAAGGCAAGGCTGCTATGAACTGCATACCTTTGTTAAATATCGTAAGTGCTCGTTATATAATTGGGAACGGATGAAACTTTAGATCACCAATTGAGAGAACGAAATCCCAATTTAAATGATAATGTACGATCGCAACATTTGATAGAAATTGTGAAATAACTCTGCACTTCTTTTTAGGAATATACTATGGACACCAATACATGCCTGCCTGCTGAATGCTTTGAGATAATATGTAATATGGATTCAAGACAGACTTCAGCCGTAAGTATAAGGCCCTCCGAACACGCAGCTACTAAAAGGAAACTAAATTGGTTGGTAACTTATGTTACAAACCAGTTCTTAACTTGTTAGCGACCAGACTCCGCACACGAAGCTACATATCCAAAACTCAATTAAGTTACTCAAATTAGTATTCAAATTTTTATGAATGCTCTGGAAGCTGAAAATTATATAACACAGGCCGTTTTTCGACTTCCGCGGCAAAAAAGTTTAATTTCTGATTCTGCATTTTCTCAAAACAAAAATGTACCAAACTTTTTCCTAAGCGACTCGACATGCAAGTCCTCTGGTGACTGATTACAAACCAGTTTCAGGAATCACAAACTAGTTTGCAACCAGTATCGCCGTGTGCGGTGCCCCATTTGTTTATATGGCAAGTGACTCAAAGGAAACTGGTTACTAATTCGAGTCATTAACCAGTTGCTTCCCGGTAGCTCCGTCTGCGAACGACTAAAGTGTCAAATAAATTCAGGTTGTAGTTACAATACCATTTATTTAAAACATTAACTCTAACTTAAAAATGTAATTTTAGGCCACTCAACATGTTAATAAATTTTAAGAAAAACAAACGATACATAAAAAGCATAGATCAACATATCTTTTCCAGAGAAGTACTGGCAGCTACTCATTTTTCTCAGGGAGCTTTCGATCTTTACTATCAGTAAAAGTTCGCAATACTTATCCAAGTTTCACGCAAGTTTGTAGAATCAAAGAAATTTTGCTAAAAATGTCTGAAGTCGAAGCTTCTGCATTAGCTAGCCAAGCAGAGAGTCCAAAAGGAAAGAAAGGAGCCAAAAAAGGAGCAGCTGTAGCATCAATATCAACTGCAAAACCAAAGGCTAACCCAGCTCATCCCCCAGTCCACACAATGGTTGATGCAGCTATAAAATCAGTCAAAGAACGGCGTGGATCCTCTCTACTTGCTATCAAAAAGTACATTGCCGTGAATTACACAATCGAAAGTGTTGATAAATTGGCTCCATACATCAAGAAATATTTGAAGAATAGTGTGACCAGTGGAAAATTGGTGCAAACTACGGGTACAGGAGCTTCTGGGTCCTTCAGATTCCCAAAGGACGAAGGCAAAGCTGTTGAAAAGAAACCAAAAGCAGCAGAGGCGGCAAAGAAATCAAAGACTGCTGAAAAAGCCAAGCCAAAGGCAAAACCAGCTGTCGAGAGGAAGAAAGCAGTAAAGAAAGCGCCAGATACTCCTACTGGTGCTCTTGGGAAGAAGAAGGCTGTAATTGAAAAAGCTAAGGCCGCTCCGAAGGCAGCAAAAGTCCCTAACAAAAAAACCAAAATGGCAAAAGTATCAGTTGAACCTAAGACGCCAAAACCTAAAAAAAAAATATGGTACCTAAAGAAGGCTCTCTGGTAGGAAACCAGCCAAAAAATAAGTATTTCTGGTCACACTACATGAGTCTAATAGTGACTATTTCCAGGAGGAGGAAACCTAAAATCCTTTTAAATTAATAGTAAAATATTAATTAATATTAATATATAATAATAATATAAAATATAATAATTCCACTTGAACTTCTTGCTTTGATTTTAATCTGAACGCTACATCTTCTATGACTGTTGAAACAATATGCTATAGCGATGGATGTTATAGTGGTAAGTCTGCAAGATATGGTGCGAAAAGTGTTGGTGCAAGTACCGAGCCTTACTCTACTCCTGGATAAATCGTTCTGCTACCGCTACGTGATTGTTGCAATTTCAACTGTCGTAAAGTTTCCATTTTGATTGTCAAAACAGTAATGACAGTAACTCACTCATTTCTTGTCAAAATAGTAACGACAGTAACTTACTTTAAAATGCGTCGTTTGCCGCAAACGTTGAATTAGTTCAAAAATGTCAAACATGACGTCATGCACCAACTCCCAGTTGTCCGTTATTTGCCTCCGAGTGCTTGTGGTGACATGTCCATCTCTTGGTGTAGTTTTAGTTGTTTTTTTTTTGCCTCGAGCCCCTCAAAGAATTCGATATATTTTGGGCATGGTCTATAGTTTGCCGCGTGCCCATGTTGTCCACAGCTAACACAAAATGGTTGGCCATCACTACGATCAGACTTGCTGCATTGCTTTGTTGGATGACTCAGAGGACATTTGAATTTCTTCTCAGAATTAAGCGGGGTTCGCATCGCAACGTGAACGTGCAAGTGAAAGCTCTTCGCTCTTCAGAGAGCGTTTTCACGAAGACAACGTGAGAGGGATATTTTATACCTTCCTCACATGTGGATTGATGCTCAATCCTTCTCTTTTAGTCGAAAAATCCATGTATTGGATTTGCAACAATTCACTTATTATTTTGGAACTATACACACTACCAGCGGTTATCACGCCTATAGTAAGGTTGAATACGAAAATAATTTGTTACGCGGACGACATAATTGCCTCCTCATCCTCTCTTTCACCAACTGGGATTGAAGATCTGAACATGTCTCTGAGTAGCCTCTCTAATTTGGCGCCTAAACATTAATGAAAAGAAATATGAAGCCTTTGTAATACACTGATAATGGTAAATGTGATACACTTTCACGGTATATGCTCGACATATACGAGTAAAATGAGAGGCTTTACCGGACCTCAAATCCAAATCAAAAATCAAAGCTCAGGTGCTCTAGGCATAAGAAAGTATCTGTTCTTTGTTATCACTCAAAATCTCAACCCTAAAACACAAGTGGAGGAGAGGATTAGAATTGCAAAAATCACCAAAGCATCCCTGAGACATTTACTAAACCGACACAGTAATCTAGATTCTGGAGTAGGACGTGCAATTACTATTATACAAACAAGTAATTAGACCAACATACACTTCTGGCTCCGTTCTGTGGCATAAAACTGCATCCAAATCGATAATTAAATAGGGCTATTTGAACGCCACTGTCTCAGGACAGTCATTATTATGACATACGAAAGATCATTCCCGTGAAGCAAGGTTACCATACACTATTACCAATGAAGAATTAAACGCTTCTGTCAAATGCCCACCAATTCATGCCTTCCTGGACAGCCTCCAGGAAAGATAACTTACCAGACTCAGCGGACATACTAACAATTTATTAAAACGAAACGAATTATTAGACGAAGACTTGAAACTACATTTTGAGCTACAAAAAATCAAACCCGTTCAATTCATCCTCGATCCTCCCTAAACCAACTTCCCTCGTCACACGAGCAAAATAAACATCAAAAAAGTCCTCACCATGAGTTTAGAGGTTAAAATTGTACATAGCACTAGTTAAATAAGCTCAATAAGAAACGCATAACTTTAAGTTCATTGTATTTAGGCTTTTAGTAGGCAGTTTATACCTAATTTTAAGCATCAACTTCTTCGAATTCACAATTCTAGTAAATAAATCATACATAGTACCAGAGGTCAAATTGGAGTTATCTAACTTTTATGGTAGATATAAGTTAGTTGTTAATACTTTATTCATGATGTAACAATCCGTAGAGTTTTGTCATGAATAAAGTACTTCAATGAAAAATAATGAGTAATAGTATACAATAATACATAGTTCCAACATAATTCTAACTTAAAAATGTAATTTTAAGCCATTCAACATCAAATATGGTTTTTTACTTGGTCTATAGAAGGTTAAGTAATTAAAATTTAAATTAAACAAACTAAATTCGGATCACATTCACATATTTAAAACTAATAATATGTAATGACTAGTATATTTAACTGGGAGACTGAATTTCTCCATTTTGTTATTTAAAAAATTTGAATTCGGCCGCCAAAGGAACCACGTTGCCAGGCATGGTGGAAAACGCAGAAACTTTTCTATGAATGAAAATCTGAACAACTCCACCATATTGCTTTATTATTCCCTAAATTGTTAATAATAATTTTATATAAAAATCAATGAAATATATTTAAGTATTTAATGTTTTAAAGAAAAAGCTCCACCGGTGACAGAAAGAAGGGATCTCTGCTTGAGCCAGCTACATACATCAACTTGCCACTGTAGTCTCCAGAATTTATGCTTATGAAAATCTCTATTTAATTGATTAATAAATGTTGAACAAATTCAAATATTTAACCAAATAATAGCCTATTATTTTATTTATCCCTATCGATTTAGTCCAATCCTTAAAATTTGTGCTTTCCACTAATTTTGTTAATTTTTTTATCGAAGGATTATGATCTGCCATGCTTGGAACTTGGTTTGGGAAAACTGAAAAATCTTAGTAATAATTCATTAAAATAACTTGGTTTCTGATTGAAATCGATAGAAAACATATTTATCTTTCATCTGAGTGTAAAATGTTTGATTTTGATGCTATTATTATTAAATAATTAAACTTATTGTTTACGAGATGGTTGTGTCTGCATGACAACGCCCGTCACATTTGTTGAATTTTTTCGCATTTCACGAATATTTTCGCTACAACATTTGATATCATTGGAAAGATGATTCTTTTCTCTTTCATTAGCAATCAAAAGTTTATAAGTTTTGTTAATAATTATGTTATTTAATTAAAAATTATAAACCAACATACCATTCCCAACGGTAATGCGCAATCATTTCCAGTGAAGCACTGGCTGCTACTCATTTTTCTCAGGGAGGTTATAACGACGTAATCGAGGTTGTGATCTTTACTATCAGTAAAAGTTCGAAATACTTATCCAAGTTTCAATTTCAATCAAGTTTGTAGAATCAAAGAAATTTTGTTAAAAATGTCTGAAGTCGAAGCAACTGCATCAGCTAGCCAAGCCGAGAGTCCAAAAGGAAAGAAAGGAGCCAAAAAAGGAGCAGCTGTAGCATCAACATCAACTGCCAAACCAAAGGTTAAGCCAACTCATCCGCCAGTCCACTCAATGGTGGATGCAGCTATCAAGTCATTGAAAGAACGCCGTGGATCCTCTCTACTTGCCATCAAGAAATACATTGCTGTGAATTACAAAATCGAAACTGTTGATAAATTGGCTCCATACATCAAGAAATATTTGAAGAACAGTGTGACCAGTGGGAAATTGGTGCAAACTAAGGGTACAGGAGCTTCTGGGTCCTTCAGATTCCCAAAGGCTGAAGGCAAAGCTGTTGAGAAGAAGCCAAAAGCAGCTGCTGCCGCAAAGAAAACGAAGGCTGCTGAAAAAGCCAAGCCAAAGGCAAAACCAGCTGCAGAGAAGAAGAAAGCAGCAAAGAAGGCACCAGCTGCTGTTACTGTTGCTGTTGTTGAGAAGAAGAAGGCTGGAGTTGAGAAAGCTAAGGCAGCTAAGAAGGCTGGCTCTCCGAAGGCAGCCAAAGCTCCTAAGGAGAAATCCACAAAGGCGAAAGCTGCAGTTAAACCCAAGGCGCCAAAGCCTAAAAAGGCAGCTTCTCCAAAGAAGACTGCTGGTAGGAAGCCAGCGAAGAAATAAGTAGTTTTTGTTATAGTACATTAGGGTCCAGCGTATATTACTCAAGGCGGAGGAAACCTTAAATCCTCGCAAAGAAATAGTCCTTTTCAGGACTCACAAATGATTCAACAAAGAGAAAGTTTTGTGTTTCTATGGTGGTTGTTAAGGTGGAAATATAATGCAAGGCATCGCATCTTGAGGCATCGCGTTCGTTGCTAACATAATGCAAGGCATCGCGTTAATTGTATTTTGCAAAAACTGACATTTCTTGTCATTCCATGTTTTGATTTGAGTGAAGAACGTTCTAGCTTGCATTCTGCTGAAATTAGTTATTATTAAAAATTTAAAATGAATTGTGATGAAGTTATTGAATTGGTTTTTATCATTTCCGCCCTATATGAGCTCTATGAAATACTTATGAAGTTGAATAAAAGGAAAAGGAGATTTTCTGTGCGTGAAATGCACCGGGACCGAACGATCGAGGGCTTTTTCGAAATTAGTTTTAATAAAATGAAAAATATTGACGCAGAACAGTTCCTAATGTGTACAAGGATGAAGCGCGAAACATTTAACCTCCTACTAAATCTCTTAAAAAATAAATTGACGAAATATTCAATAAGAACACCAATATCGCCGGAGTGTAGATTGTTCCTCACATTGCTGTAAGTTTAATTCTGGTGGCATATGTGTGTTCATAATGGCAATAGAAATATAATTTTTTGTAGATACCTGGCACAAGGAGGAAGTCGGCAACTAATATCGATGATGTTTAAGGTTGGAGTATCCACCGTAAGAGTCATAGCATTGGAAACATGCGGCATAATTTGGAAAGAGTTATCCCAGATTTATGTGTCGCCTCCAAATACGCATGAGTGGGAAAAAATTGCCGACGACTTCGAAAACATATGGAATTTGCCAAATTGTGTCGGAGCTATTGATGGAAAACACATAAATATAACTTGTCCTTCAAATACTGGATCCCAGTATTACAATTATAAGGGCAATTTTAGCATTGTTCTGCTTGCTGCATGCGATGCTAACTATACCTTCACTCTGGCAGATATTGGCGCATATGGCGGCCAAAGTGATGGAGGCACTTTGTCTTATTCGTCTTTCGGAAAAGCCCTAATTTCAGGTCAATTCAACCTACCCAAATCAAGATGCCTAAAACATAACAACATTGATTGTCCATTTTATTTCGTCGGAGATGCTGCCTTCCCGTTGAAGACATATTTGCTGCGGCCGTTTCCTGGTCGTTTATTAACGCCAAAGCGAGAGTATTTCAATATGAGATTATCACGAGCAAGGAGAACGATTGAAAATGCTTTCGGAATCTTAACCGCCAGGTGGAGAATATTACGAAATTCAATGAATGTCGCACCTGACACAGCAGAGAATATCGTTAAAGCTTGCATTGTTCTTCATAACTTCGTAAAAATGAACGATTCTTCATATTGTCCAGTAAACTTTGTCGATCAGATTCACGATACCAGTTTTGTTGAAGGCCTTTGGAGGCAAGAAGTTACTGCTCTTCCCAGTATGAGACCTTCTGCGGGTCATAACGCACCACGTTGTGCCTTTAGGATAAGGGAGATTTTGACAGATCACTTATTTAGTAATAAAATTTAAGATTCATATATTATTATTATTATTATTCATTATTCATATATGTACATATTTCAATTATTTTTAAAATTCATTCTTAATTTTAATAATACTAAATAATAAAAGTAAAACTAAATTTAAAAAAGGTAGTTCAGGTAGTTCACTTATTCAATATCTATGTCATTCAAATAAGATAAAATACTTACCTTCGCCCGATCTACTTTGTCGCGAGACATATGCTTAAATTTATTACGAACCATCATGAAAAAGCCGTCATGCTCGTCTTCATCGCATACTCTGCTCTTTTTCTCCAAATAGCTCGTCACCTGCCCGAGAACTCTCCTGAAGTCTTCAGGAAGCGTGTCTTTGTGCTTTCGCTTAACAACTGAAGGAGAGTTCACTGAAGACCGTGGTGTTGTTGTTGTTCCCGAAATATTCTCCAATGATTCGGGATCTTCAGGCTCGTAATCAATGAAATCATCATAGCTGAGCTCCGGTCCCGTTTCGGATACCGTTGCTGCAGCTTCTTTTTCAGTTTCATCTCCATAATTAGAATGAGTTCTATAAAAAATTAAAATCTTCATTAATTTACTAACGTCAATAACGTACATCTTTGGCGCAACATGCTCCTCAAGATATCTCATTGCTTGAAAGAATGGCCACTCATTGCCCGATGAAGCCGCAGAGCCAGATGGTAAGTTTCTCTTCCGTAGCTCACGTACGAAGCGGTCCCGCAACGTCTTCCATCGTCCCTTACATTTCTCTACGGAAAATAAAAGGAATTGTTATAATATAATCACATAACAATAAATAATTCAAAATTACTTGTCATGCCGCATTTCTCCGCGACCTGCTTCCACACTTGTTCCCTAACATCCCTGTTTTTATAACTCTTATTGCACTTACCATATAAAACAGGAAAGTCTTTCACGGCCTCTATTAATTTTTCAACATTGGATGTATTTTCAATCGCTTCCATCTTTGACACTATGTAAACATAAAATGACACAATTGACGTCTAACGCGTGAAAATTTCCAACCGGTTGGAACTAAACGCGTCATGAGGCATCGCATCTTGAGGCATCGCATCATACGCGTTGGCATTATAACAGCTGCCATTGAAATGCATGGGTTGGAACTCATGATGCGATGCCTCAAGATGCGATGCCTTGCATTATATTTCCACCTTTAGCTTTCTCAACTCCAGCCTTCTTCTTCTCAACAACAGCAGCAGTAACAGCAGCTGGTGCCTTCTTTGCTGCTTTCTTCTTCTCTGCAGCTGGTTTTGCCTTTGGCTTGGCTTTTTCAGCAGTCTTCGTTTTCTTTGCGGCAGGAGCTACTTTTGGTTTCTTCTCAACAGCTTTGCCTTCAGCCTTTGGGAATCTGAAGGACCCAGAAGCTCCTGTACCCTTAGTTTGCACCAATTTCCCACTGGTCACACTGTTCTTCAAATATTTCTTGATGTATGGAGCCAATTTATCAACAGTTTCGATTTTGTAATTCACAGCAATGTATTTCTTGATGGCAAGTAGAGAGGATCCACGGCGTTCTTTCAATGACTTGATAGCTGCATCCACCATTGAGTGGACTGGCGGATGAGTTGGCTTAACCTTTGGTTTGGCAGTTGATGTTGATGCTACAGCTGCTCCTTTTTTGGCTCCTTTCTTTCCTTTTGGACTCTCGGCTTGGTTAGCTGATGCAGTTGCTTCGACTTCAGACATTTTTAACAAAATTTCTTTGATTCTACAAACTTGATTGAAATTGAAACTTGGATAAGTATTTCGAACTTTTACTGATAGTAAAGATCACAACCTCGATTACGTCGTTCTAACCTCCCTGAGAAAAATGAGTAGCAGCCAGTGCTTCACTGGAAATGATTGCGCATTACCGTTGGGAATGGTATGTTGGTTTATAATTTTTAATTAAATAACATAATTATTAACAAAACTTATAAACTTTTGATTGCTAATGAAAGAGAAAAGAATCATCTTTCCAATGATATTAAATGTTGTACCGAAAATATTTGCGAAATGCAAAAAAATTCAACAAATGTGACGGGCGTTGTCATGCAGACACAACCATCTCGTAAACAATAAGTTTAATTATTTAATAATAATAGCATGACAATCAAACATTTTACCCTCAGATGAAAGATAAATATGTTTTCTATCGATTTCAATTAAAAAACAAGATAGTTTAATGAATTATTACCAAGATTTTTCAGTTTTCCCAAACCAAGTTCCAAGCATGGCAGATCATAATCCTTCGATAAAAAAATTAACAAAATTAGTGGAAAACACAAATTTTAAGGATTGAACTAAATCGATAGTGATAAATAAAATAATAGGCTATTATTTGGTTAAATATTTGAATTTGTTCAACATTTATTAATCAATTAAATAGAGATTTTCATAAGCATAAATTCTGGAGACTACAGTGGCAAGTTGAAGTATGTAGCTGGCTCAAGCAGAGATCCCTTCTTTCTTTCACCGGTGGAGCTTTTTCTTTAAAACATTAAATACTAAAATATATTTCATTGATTTTTATATAAAATTATTATTAACAATTTAGGGAATAATAAAGCAATATGGTGGAGTTGTTCAGATTTTCATTCATAGAGATGTTTCTGCGTTTTCCACCATGCCTGGCAACGTGGTTCTTTTGGCGGCAGAATTCAAATTTTTTAAATAACAAAATGGAGAAATTCAGTCTCCCAGTTAAATATACTAGTCATTACATATTATTAGTTTTAAATATGTGAATGTGATCTGAATTAGATTTGTTTAATTTAAATTTTAATTACTTAACCTTCTAACAGACCAAATAAAAAACCATATTTAATGTTGAATGGCTTAAAATTACATTTTTAAGTTAGAATTATGTTGGAACTATGTGTTATTGTATACTATTACTCATTATTTTTCATTGAAGTACTTTATTCATGACAAAACTCTACGGATTGTTACATCATGAATAAAGTATTAACAACTAACTTATATCTACCATAAAAGTTAGATAACTCCAATTTGACCTCTGGTACTATGTATGATTTATTTACTAGAATTGTGAATTCGAAGAAGTTGATGCTTAAAATTAGGTATAAACTGCCTACTAAAAGCCTAAATACAATGAACTTAAAGTTATGCGTTTCTTATTGAGCTTATTTAACTAGTGCTATGTACAATTTTAACCTCTAAACTCATGGTGAGGACTTTTTTGATGTTTATTTTGCTCGTGTGACGAGGGAAGTTGGTTTAGGGAGGATCGAGGATGAATTGAACGGGTTTGATTTTTTGTAGCTCAAAATGTAGTTTCAAGTCTTCGTCAGGACGAGTTGCATTTTGTTTTAATAAATTGTTAGTATGTCCGCTGAGTCTGGTAAGTTATCTTTCCTGGAGGCTGTCCAGGAAGGCATGAATTGGTGGGCATTTGACAGTAGCGTTTAATTCTTCATTGGTAATAGTGTATGGTAACCTTGCTTCACGGGAATGATCTTTCGTATGTCATAATAATGACTGTCCTGAGGCAGTGGCGTTCAAATACCCCTATTTGGTGGGTTGTCGATTTGGATGCAGTTTTATGCCACAGAACGGAGCCAGAAGTGTATGTTGGTCGAATTACTTGTTTGTATAACAGTAATTGCACGTCCTACTCCAGAATCTAGATTACTGTGTCGGTTTAGTAAATGTCTCAGGGATGCTTTGGTGATTTTTGCAATTCTAATCCTCTCCTCCACTTGTGTTTTAGGGTTGAGATTTTGAGTGATAACAAAGAACAGATACTTTCTTATGCCTAGAGCACCTGAGCTTTGATTTTTGATTTGGATTTGAGGTCCGGTAAAGCCTCTCATTTTACTCGTATATGTCGAGCATATACCGTGAAAGTGTATCACATTTACCATTATCAGTGTATTACAAAGGCTTCATATTTCTTTTCATTAATGTTTAGGCGCCAAATTAGAGAGGCTACTCAGAGACATGTTCAGATCTTCAATCCCAGTTGGTGAAAGAGAGGATGAGGAGGCAATTATGTCGTCCGCGTAACAAATTATTTTCGTATTCAACCTTACTATAGGCGTGATAACCGCTGGTAGTGTGTATAGTTCCAAAATAATAAGTGAATTGTTGCAAATCCAATACATGGATTTTTCGACTAAAAGAGAAGGATTGAGCATCAATCCACATGTGAGGAAGGTATAAAATATCCCTCTCACGTTGTCTTCGTGAAAACGCTCTCTGAAGAGCGAAGAGCTTTCACTTGCACGTTCACGTTGCGATGCGAACCCCGCTTAATTCTGAGAAGAAATTCAAATGTCCTCTGAGTCATCCAACAAAGCAATGCAGCAAGTCTGATCGTAGTGATGGCCAACCATTTTGTGTTAGCTGTGGACAACATGGGCACGCGGCAAACTATAGACCATGCCCAAAATATATCGAATTCTTTGAGGGGCTCGAGGCAAAAAAAAAACAACTAAAACTACACCAAGAGATGGACATGTCACCACAAGCACTCGGAGGCAAATAACGGACAACTGGGAGTTGGTGCATGACGTCATGTTTGACATTTTTGAACTAATTCAACGTTTGCGGCAAACGACGCATTTTAAAGTAAGTTACTGTCGTTACTATTTTGACAAGAAATGAGTGAGTTACTGTCATTACTGTTTTGACAATCAAAATGGAAACTTTACGACAGTTGAAATTGCAACAATCACGTAGCGGTAGCAGAACGATTTATCCAGGAGTAGAGTAAGGCTCGGTACTTGCACCAACACTTTTCGCACCATATCTTGCAGACTTACCACTATAACATCCATCGCTATAGCATATTGTTTCAACAGTCATAGAAGATGTAGCGTTCAGATTAAAATCAAAGCAAGAAGTTCAAGTGGAATTATTATATTTTATATTATTATTATATATTAATATTAATTAATATTTTACTATTAATTTAAAAGGATTTTAGGTTTCCTCCTCCTGGAAATAGTCACTATTAGACTCATGTAGTGTGACCAGAAATACTTATTTTTTGGCTGGTTTCCTACCAGAGAGCCTTCTTTAGGTACCATATTTTTTTTTTAGGTTTTGGCGTCTTAGGTTCAACTGATACTTTTGCCATTTTGGTTTTTTTGTTAGGGACTTTTGCTGCCTTCGGAGCGGCCTTAGCTTTTTCAATTACAGCCTTCTTCTTCCCAAGAGCACCAGTAGGAGTATCTGGCGCTTTCTTTACTGCTTTCTTCCTCTCGACAGCTGGTTTTGCCTTTGGCTTGGCTTTTTCAGCAGTCTTTGATTTCTTTGCCGCCTCTGCTGCTTTTGGTTTCTTTTCAACAGCTTTGCCTTCGTCCTTTGGGAATCTGAAGGACCCAGAAGCTCCTGTACCCGTAGTTTGCACCAATTTTCCACTGGTCACACTATTCTTCAAATATTTCTTGATGTATGGAGCCAATTTATCAACACTTTCGATTGTGTAATTCACGGCAATGTACTTTTTGATAGCAAGTAGAGAGGATCCACGCCGTTCTTTGACTGATTTTATAGCTGCATCAACCATTGTGTGGACTGGGGGATGAGCTGGCTTAGCCTTTGGTTTTGCAGTTGATATTGATGCTACAGCTGCTCCTTTTTTGGCTCCTTTCTTTCCTTTTGGACTCTCTGCTTGGCTAGCTAATGCAGAAGCTTCGACTTCAGACATTTTTAGCAAAATTTCTTTGATTCTACAAACTTGCGTGAAACTTGGATAAGTATTGCGAACTTTTACTGATAGTAAAGATCGAAAGCTCCCTGAGAAAAATGAGTAGCTGCCAGTACTTCTCTGGAAAAGATATGTTGATCTATGCTTTTTATGTATCGTTTGTTTTTCTTAAAATTTATTAACATGTTGAGTGGCCTAAAATTACATTTTTAAGTTAGAGTTAATGTTTTAAATAAATGGTATTGTAACTACAACCTGAATTTATTTGACACTTTAGTCGTTCGCAGACGGAGCTACCGGGAAGCAACTGGTTAATGACTCGAATTAGTAACCAGTTTCCTTTGAGTCACTTGCCATATAAACAAATGGGGCACCGCACACGGCGATACTGGTTGCAAACTAGTTTGTGATTCCTGAAACTGGTTTGTAATCAGTCACCAGAGGACTTGCATGTCGAGTCGCTTAGGAAAAAGTTTGGTACATTTTTGTTTTGAGAAAATGCAGAATCAGAAATTAAACTTTTTTGCCGCGGAAGTCGAAAAACGGCCTGTGTTATATAATTTTCAGCTTCCAGAGCATTCATAAAAATTTGAATACTAATTTGAGTAACTTAATTGAGTTTTGGATATGTAGCTTCGTGTGCGGAGTCTGGTCGCTAACAAGTTAAGAACTGGTTTGTAACATAAGTTACCAACCAATTTAGTTTCCTTTTAGTAGCTGCGTGTTCGGAGGGCCTTATACTTACGGCTGAAGTCTGTCCTGAATCCATATTACATATTATCTCAAAGCATTCAGCAGGCAGGCATGTATTGGTGTCCATAGTATATTCCTAAAAAGAAGTGCAGAGTTATTTCACAATTTCTATCAAATGTTGCGATCGTACATTATCATTTAAATTGGGATTTCGTTCTCTCAATTGGTGATCTAAAGTTTCATCCGTTCCCAATTATATAACGAGCACTTACGATATTTAACAAAGGTATGCAGTTCATAGCAGCCTTGCCTTCATTTGTAAGCGCACTAAATCCTCCTCGAAAATATTGTTGTGCACGTTTAGATGCGGTTGGTTAAGCGCTTTTTATCCATAATTTTCTGGTAAGTTCACCTCTGGGGAATCTGTCAAAGAACTTGTGATATTTTTTTCAATTTTATTACATTTAAGTGACTGATTTTATAGCATACTTGAATTAAATGATCACCAACACTTTTAATTAACAGTGAAACCACGTTTGCCAGTAAAATGAAACTCCTTCCACTCGCTTATGTAAATTATTGTTAAATTTTTGAACAAACCTCTTCATCCTTCAAAATAATATGAAGTACCGATATTGAATAAAGTTACACTGACTCTTTTTCAACTAATTTTTGATGGGTTCACTTCACTTCACTCCCCACTTCAAAATTTCTAACTTTTAGAGTTTCTCACTGAAGCTTAACATATACTCTACATGGGAGTTATAGCATTTCCGTACAGTTACTTCTTCGCAGATTTGATCACGAAACCGTTCTGGAGCTACTATAACTAAGAAGTGGGCCTAGCAAGAAGTATTTCCTACAACAGCATCGAAATCCCAAGAACGAAGAAGAAACTAGTGTAACTACGGTGGAAGCCACAACAGCTAGCATTCATAGAAGGAATGAACAAAAGTGAAGCACTAGAGTTACCACATACGTAAAAGTGATTCTGTATAGCAAAAACACATAAAAAATTTCTCTTTGTTGAATCATTTGTGAGTCCTGAAAAGGACTATTTCTTTGCGAGGATTTAAGGTTTCCTCCACCTTGAATAATATACGCTGGACCCTAATGTACTATAACAAAAACTACTTATTTCTTCGCTGGCTTCCTACCAGCAGTCTTCTTTGGAGAAGCTGCCTTTTTAGGCTTTGGCGCCTTGGGTTTAACTGCAGCTTTCGCCTTTGTGGATTTCTCCTTAGGAGCTTTGGCTGCCTTCGGAGAGCCAGCCTTCTTAGCTGCCTTAGCTTTCTCAACTCCAGCCTTCTTCTTCTCAACAACAGCAGCAGTAACAGCAGCTGGTGCCTTCTTTGCTGCTTTCTTCTTCTCTGCAGCTGGTTTTGCCTTTGGCTTGGCTTTTTCAGCAGTCTTCGTTTTCTTTGCGGCAGCAGCTACTTTTGGTTTCTTCTCAACAGCTTTGCCTTCAGCCTTTGGGAATCTGAAGGACCCAGAAGCTCCTGTACCCTTAGTTTGCACCAATTTCCCACTGGTCACACTGTTCTTCAAATATTTCTTGATGTATGGAGCCAATTTATCAACAGTTTCGATTTTGTAATTCACAGCAATGTATTTCTTGATGGCAAGTAGAGAGGATCCACGGCGTTCTTTCAATGACTTGATAGCTGCATCCACCATTGAGTGGACTGGCGGATGAGTTGGCTTAACCTTTGGTTTGGCAGTTGATGTTGATGCTACAGCTGCTCCTTTTTTGGCTCCTTTCTTTCCTTTTGGACTCTCGGCTTGGTTAGCTGATGCAGTTGCTTCGACTTCAGACATTTTTAACAAAATTTCTTTGATTCTACAAACTTGATTGAAATTGAAACTTGGATAAGTATTTCGAACTTTTACTGATAGTAAAGATCACAACCTCGATTACGTCGTTCTAACCTCCCTGAGAAAAATGAGTAGCAGCCAGTGCTTCACTGGAAATGATTGCGCATTACCGTTGGGAATGGTATGTTGGTTTATAATTTTTAATTAAATAACATAATTATTAACAAAACTTATAAACTTTTGATTGCTAATGAAAGAGAAAAGAATCATCTTTCCAATGATATCAAATGTTGTAGCGAAAATATTCGTGAAATGCGAAAAAATTCAACAAATGTGACGGGCGTTGTCATGCAGACACAACCATCTCGTAAACAATAAGTTTAATTATTTAATAATAATAGCATCAAAATCAAACATTTTACACTCAGATGAAAGATAAATATGTTTTCTATCGATTTCAATCAGAAACCAAGTTATTTTAATGAATTATTACTAAGATTTTTCAGTTTTCCCAAACCAAGTTCCAAGCATGGCAGATCATAATCCTTCGATAAAAAAATTAACAAAATTAGTGGAAAGCACAAATTTTAAGGATTGAACTAAATCGATAGGGATAAATAAAATAATAGGCTATTATTTGGTTAAATATTTGAATTTGTTCAACATTTATTAATCAATTAAACAGAGATTTTCATAAGCATAAATTCTGGAGACTACAGTGGCAAGTTGAAGTATGTAGCTGGCTCAAGCAGAGATCCCTTCTTTCTTTCACCGGTGGAGCTTTTTCTTTAAAGCATTAAATACTTAAATATATTTCATTGATTTGTATATAAAATTATTATTAACAATTTAGGGAAGAATACAGCAATGTGGTGGAGTCGTTCAGATTTTCATTCATAGAAAAGTTTCTGCGTTTTCCATCATGCCTGGCAACGTTGTTCCTTTGGCGGCAGAATTTAAATTTTTCAAATATTAAAATTCTGAAGACATTTTGCATATGAATTCAGCAAATGTTTCCCCGGAGAGTTAATCTCGTTTTAAAAGTTCGGAGTTAAAATTATCCAATGGTTCCACGAGTCCTGGAGTATTAAGGTTTTGATTGACTTGAACTTTATTCGTCATTATCATTAATTTTGAAATTGCGAATGATTGAAATTGTTCTTTGATGAATCACCAACATTGGGGCCTTGGACTGAATGTTCGGAGTCTGCGTGGCAAAGGGAACGTGAATCATTCGTCACATTTACTGCCACGTTCTTTCCGAGTTGGACTTGCTAGTCCACGTATTTCTTATAGCGAACGTTTGTAGTTATCAGGGTGACCAGATTTAGCAGAATTCTGCTATTTTGGCAGAATTTGGCCACCAATTTAGGGCTTAGCATAACGCCTGGACAATTTGGCAGACTTTAGCATAATCAAACCAAACTTCACCAAAAAATTGGCAGGATTCGACCTTTACTAACTTTCTGGATTTTATTTTGAAAATCGTGTTTATCTGTTTGTAAATTATTTGAGCAAATGCAATTTCTTGATCCGTAAAATGTTGTTTAATGTTTTAAATAGTTTCAAAAATTGCCAATTTGGCAACCGTGCCTGACATACAAACAATTGACACCGAATACAGGGAGCAAAAATTGCGCAGAGCAGTGAGCGATCTAGAGGAAATTCTGATAGCATTGCAATGGGCACCGAAACCTTCTGGAGCACATTTCCCAAATGACCAGGCAGATGAAACTAAAAAGCTTCCACTTTTGGTTAATTTTATGATGATTGTGCCTATGTCCAATACGACTTGTGAACAAATATTCTCTCAAATGAATAATATTAAAACGGATCTACGGAACAAGACTCAGCACTTCTATATAAAAATATCGACACACCAGATGAAGATGATGACTAAAATACGCTTAAAATTTAGAACAAGTTTGAAAACTACTGTCAGCAAAGTATCAAAACAACTTCCAAAAAGGTTAGCAGAAAGTTGAATCAAAATCTGGTGACACCAATAATTATAATTGAATTGGAATATATCGAAGGAAACTCTCATAACCTAACTTTTGATCTACAATAAAAATTACTAAGAAATCTGTTGATGCATCATTGGACCAAATGCTCATTTAGGACAAGTGGTACTGAATGAACATTGGTGTTTGCCACACAAGGACATTTTCTGAAACCTAGGAAGATTTGTGAAGTTTACCACAAATGTATGATCTCAATTTCAAGCAAATTTGGTTTAAAAAATTAAAAATATTTAACTTTCAATAACTACTAATCCTCCGGCGAAACCTCCCCGTAGTCATGACGTGGCCATGGCCCGAATACCAGCAACATCCCTCCTTTCTGCAGATGGTTTCATAGCCCGTCTCAACAATTATTACTTTCGAAATCTAGAACAATTATTCATTTATTGAAATTAGTGAAATATACTAAACTTAAAATGCATATTGCTCCAAAAAAGCTCCACCGGTGAAAGAAAGAAGGGATCTCTGCTTGAGCCAGCTACATACTTCAACTTGCCACTGTAGTCTCCAGAATTTATGCTTATGAAAATCTCTGTTTAATTGATTAATAAATGTTGAACAAATTCAAATATTTAACCAAATAATAGCCTATTATTTTATTTATCACTATCGATTTAGTTCAATCCTTAAAATTTGTGTTTTCCACTAATTTTGTTAATTTTTTTATCGAAGGATTATGATCTGCCATGCTTGGAACTTGGTTTGGGAAAACTGAAAAATCTTAGTAATAATTCATTAAACTAACTTGTTTTCTGATTGAAATCGATAGAAAACATATTTATCTTTCATCTGAGTGTAAAATGTTTGATTTTGATGCTATTATTATTAAATAATTAAACTTATTGTTTACGAGATGGTTGTGTCTGCATGACAACGCCCGTCACATTTGTTGAATTTTTTTGCATTTCGCAAATATTTTCGGTACAACATTTGATATCATTGGAAAGATGATTCTTTTCTCTTTCATTAACAATCAAAAGTTTATAAGTTTTGTTAATAATTATGTTATTTAATTAAAAATTATAAACCAACATACCATTCCCAACGGTAATGCGCAATCATTTCCAGTGAAGCACTGGCTGCTACTCATTTTTCTCAGGGAGGTTAGAACGACGTAATCGAGGTTGTGATCTTTACTATCAGTAAAAGTTCGAAATACTTATCCAAGTTTCAATTTCTGTCAAGTTTGTAGAATCAAAGAAATTTTGTTAAAAATGTCTGAAGTCGAAGCAACTGCATCAGCTAACCAAGCCGAGAGTCCAAAAGGAAAGAAAGGAGCCAAAAAAGGAGCAGCTGTAGCATCAACATCAACTGCCAAACCAAAGGTTAAGCCAACTCATCCGCCAGTCCACTCAATGGTGGATGCAGCTATCAAGTCATTGAAAGAACGCCGTGGATCCTCTCTACTTGCCATCAAGAAATACATTGCTGTGAATTACAAAATCGAAACTGTTGATAAATTGGCTCCATACATCAAGAAATATTTGAAGAACAGTGTGACCAGTGGGAAATTGGTGCAAACTAAGGGTACAGGAGCTTCTGGGTCCTTCAGATTCCCAAAGGCTGAAGGCAAAGCTGTTGAGAAGAAACCAAAAGTAGCTGCTGCCGCAAAGAAAACGAAGACTGCTGAAAAAGCCAAGCCAAAGGCAAAACCAGCTGCAGAGAAGAAGAAAGCAGCAAAGAAGGCACCAGCTGCTGTTACTGCTGCTGTTGTTGAGAAGAAGAAGGCTGGAGTTGAGAAAGCTAAGGCAGCTAAGAAGGCTGGCTCTCCGAAGGCAGCCAAAGCTCCTAAGGAGAAATCCACAAAGGCAAAGGCTGCAGTTAAACCCAAGGCGCCAAAGCCTAAAAAGGCAGCTTCTCCAAAGAAGACTGCTGGTAGGAAGCCAGCCAAGAAATAAGTAGTTTTTGTTATAGTACATTAGGGTCCAGCGTATATTACTCAAGGTGGAGGAAACCTTAATTCCTCGCAAAGAAATAGTCCTTTTCAGGACTCACAAATGATTCAACAAAGAGAAAGTTTTGTGTTTCTATGGTGGTTGTTAAACTGTGAAGGTAAAATTCAATGTTAGTTGCAGAGATTTAGTACAATTTTCTCTATAACTATTCGGAAGAAGTGTTTATTTAAATTGCATTGAGATAGTTTCAGAGAATCTTCGTATAGCGTACAGAAAAGTCTTGAAAGGTACGAGAACAAAATTGTTTTATTTATTTGGTTTACATGTAGTTATTCTAAGCATTTAGACTATAACGCAAATCGCTACCTAAGCCGGCCGTAGCGACCATATTCCTATAACAACTAAAAAGCTTAATTGTAAAATGGGTTGTACGTAACCCAATGCGCTCGAGACTGTTCCTGCTCGCTTTTGTGTGTGGTAAATAACGATTTGTAAACATCAGTAGCTTTCGGATCCTTCGCAACGCTGTAGTCTGTCTTGAGTTTCTTTATCATTGGATCCTGTAGGTCTTCGCCATTCCTCTTGATGGGCACCACAATTTTATTCTTCGGTAGTTTTCCAACGGATACTGTTTCTGAATCAATAGCCGAAGTTGATGGCTGCACAGTCGGTGGTTCAGATAACTCACTGGGTTCATCTTTGACCTTTAATTTATCTTTCTTAGAGGCTTTCCTTCTGGCTACTCGAGCATCCATCTTTACACGCATAAGGTCTGTCTCCTTATCCGTACCGTTGAGAATAACAATATCTTCTTCAGCGAATGGTGTTTGGCACAGGGCACAAATTTTGGTAGCCTTGATTTCTTTTAGAGCCCTCTCAGAAAATACACATCCACATGACCATAAGGCGACAAATCGAAATTTCCCAGACATTTCCAGACCAATCAATTTACAAATATATGGTGCACTTCGTGTGTCCAGCAGTCCTTCTGATTTATCATCATCCTTGTAAGCAGGATTAGGTGAGAGTTTCAAATTCTTGACATCTTTAAGGGACTTGATGTGTTTGGCTGAATCTGGCATCTTGTCTTTTTCTAATAATTGTTCAATAACGTTCTGCTTTGAGTAGAGTCTGCCCAAACCACACATAA
Organism: Chrysops caecutiens; assembly: GCA_963971475.1. NCBI lineage: Eukaryota > Metazoa > Arthropoda > Insecta > Diptera > Tabanidae > Chrysops > Chrysops caecutiens. Next base: position 9,835,314 of record OZ020570.1, read on the forward strand.
CTATCGGCTCCTGCAAACGCTGCTGTGTTAAGGCACAGTGTAACCATCGAAATTGTCTCTCTGCATCTTTATCTTTCTGAAATCATGAATATGTTTTCATTACCACAATTATGTTAATTAAAACTTCTCACCTGTTCTGGCTTCTTTTTCAAACGAACTAGTTCATCTCTTCTTGGAATTGTACCACCATCACATCCCATTTTTAAATATTTTCTCGATGATCAAGAAATGCGACGAACAAAACAGCGAATGACATCCAAACTTTCGTTAAATCGAAATGACGTTCATTCATTCGTTCAGTCGCTACTTTCTGTTTTGCTCAGTTTGGCTTTCTGCAAACGCTGTGCTTGTGAAAAGGTAGGAGTCGAATTTATCATCGAAAACTAATTGTTGACTACAAGTGTTCTAAGAATTTCTGTAGTATCAGACACGCAGGGATTCATATAAGATAAAATATTTTGGAATATCTAATAATTTTTGAGCAAATTGAACTGTGACGAAATAACTTACCGTACACTGTTAAAATTGATGTTTCGTCAAATTTTCGATACATGTGACATTTTTCAGAACATGTCGGAAGTGTCAGAATTTGTTTACGAATTTTCTGTATGGAAGACTAAAACTAATTTTGTTTAATTTAAAAACAAAAAAAGGTAAGAGAAAATAACTTCAATATGAAATTGCTGGAAAAGCAAACACTTTTTAAACGAAAATAAGAGTTTTCTTGTTAAAGACATTCAATAACTCAGTTATGTTACCAGGTTCTCCTGGTTTCTTCTGTTGTTTAATGTATTTTAATGTCTTATTTATTACAATAAAGACTTCTATATCAATTTAGAATGTTCATTTACATGACACGAACATGGTTTTGATATTAGTTTCACTTATTTGCTAACACGTGCTCTTTCCAGATCCAAGCAAGAATCAAACAACGAAATGACCCAATACAAGAGCTTTGTGTTTCCTAAAGCGCCTCCCGACATTAGGTTTGTTAACAGCAATGACGATAACTCAGTCTGTAAACTTAATTTCCAGTGATAGTTTGTTCAGAGACGACAAGAAGTTGGTTGTGATAGGTGTCATTGGGAAGTCATCGTTTCCAGATTGCAATAAAATGTCTGGATTGAAAATTTTGGATGTATCACCGTTTCTATTAGATAATTCATGCGAGGAGGTTATTTGAAAGAATAATGGTTATTTTATTTTTAAATAATACTATACCTTTTTCAGGGAAAAATAACATTTTACTATAACAGAAATGAGAAAATGTTGTTTCTGCACTTTGAAACTTCCTTCGATAATTACTGTATGGAGAAAATGCTTGAAGAGTCTTTGAAACGAGGTGATGTTAGTCAGTTTCTGTCGTTTCACAGTTACACTCGGACAAGATTTGCCAGAATCCTCCTGTTCGCAACTCATATTTGCCACATGATCGTTTTAGTAGAAACTGGTGTAAATTTTGATACATCGTATCTGGCTTTGTTTAAATCTTTGAAAATCATAAGGTAACTTGAAATAAAACTCTTCTGAAACGGGAATTAATTTAGTCCAATTAGGGAAAAACATGTACTGAAATTTCTTCCAAAATTTGTGAAAAATTCAACAGCGGGGTCGCTTTTAGGTAAAGATGGTCGACTTTGTTCTCCAAGGTTCATTTTCTTCTTTGAAAAGTATCCGCAATCACCTGGTAACGTTTTATGCATTTACAAGTTTTGGAGAGTCTCAAGTTATTGTTTTGCTTTGCAGATGATAACGAAGAAGCTATTTCTAAAGTTGAATTCGAAGTGGAGGACACGGTATACAAAATGTTACGTAGTGAGTTCATTATAACGAATAATAGGTGAAGTAAATTTAATATCTCATGAGGGAATAGAAATTGAGAAAATAATTTTAGTTCTGCATCGCTGTTTTCTATCCCAGGAAATAAACGTTTTGTGTATTACAACACAGAGAATAACATCAGAGAGGATCCTGTGCTAAAGTCAATTGAAGTACTCAACTATTTTATAGAAAGATCGAGTTCACGAGACGATAATGATACAGATTTGGATGAGTTGAGACCATACAAAGTATGTATTTCATTTTACATACAAATAATATTAGTTCTCAAGTTCTATTCACATAAAAGGGATTTGGGAAACCCTTGAGCCACTATTCCAACTCAGATCCTGAAGTAAAATCTACTGAAAGCAAGCGAAGTTTCCTGAATTTACTAAAAGATCACGTCAGCGAAGCATTGCAGTGTGGGTTCGACGACAGCATGTCAAAATTTAAAGGGAAAAGTCATTTTGTTGTAAGTTTAAAATTCAATAAATATGTAAGATAAATCATACTAACCCAACATTATTTACAGATTCCGAATATGAAGTCATGGTACGACACGTTTAAATTGTTACATAAAATTTTCATAGAGAATCCCGATAACCCTAATTTCGAAGCAAACGATCCAGATTATGTATGTTACATTGAATAGGTTCAAAAGTTGAACATTAATGATGTTCCATTTCAGAAATCTTATCTTGAGAACTTCCACAAAATCATGGATTTAGATGAAGAGTAAGATTTTTCAAAATCAAAATGAATTTTTAAAGTTTATCATGTCCATTTTGAAATAGATTCTTTGAAAAGTGCTGTGATACCGGATTGAAGAAAGCTATTGTATTTTACAATACTCCAATGGCAACTCATTATGGTAGTGCATACCATAAAGGATTGGTTCGTATACGAAATAGGTAGATAAGAGTTGTATAATGAACGACATGTTTTTATTAGGTTGATGAAGCTGTAAGCCTGTATATAAAATACGCTCGAGGGCCCCATATATCATTCAATGAAAAAAAATTACGTGAAAAGTGTGAACAGGCATGGAAAAATGGAAAACAGCAGTGCGAATATTTGAGTTTACGTGGAAATCCTTGTGTAATGCCAAAACATAGTGTCACAGATCCTACGGAACATTCAAGCGGAGTAGTGTTTGTTTCAACTTGTAATTGCGGGCGAACTCAAGTAATTATCGCATATTCTGTATTGCCAGGAACACCTAATATGTGTGTATCATTTTAGGGACGTCGAGAAGATCCGTACACGATACGTCAAGCAAACTATGAATTCTTCCAAATGTTAGCTAACAATTGCACTTCGTGTGCTAAGTTGGAGAAGATTGATTTTCCTGTGTTTGAACCTTCTACACATGACTTTAGGTGAAAGAAAAGAAAATTAATTTTATTAAACACATCATAGAGAAATAATGATTTTACAGAGCAGCGGAATTGGATACAAGTTTAACCAAATTGCAGTTCAGTGATAGTGAGGATGTTGACATAGATAACTCGGATTTATCGGCACCATTGACGGCATCTCAGAGATCTCACACAAATTTGAGTTTGGAATCGATGGATAATCTGAATCAAATCAGTGAAAGCTCTGATGAATCTGTTAACGAACTGGTTATTAAAGTGGGAGAAACTAACCAAGAAGCGGAAAAAATGATTCTACGGCAGCCGTCTACAACTGAGTATCTACCTGGTATGGTACATACAGAGAGTCCCATTGGGTTGTTGCCACAATTCCCAAGCTGGTCACTTGTATGTGTTGGACCAAGTTCAGTTTACAGTCATAATACGGGATTATTGGAACATTTTCAAAGTGGATTTTTATCTGGTGCTAATTTTCTATTGCCTTGGGATGTACACGTGAGGTATAGACACTATTTTTCACATGTTTTTCACAAGTTCAAGGAATTTTATGAATCCAGATTGGAGCATTCTGCATCTTGGGCAGCCACGTACGAAAAGACAAGATACAGGAAAAAGGGACAAGTCTTTATACTAAAAATTTTTGTTGGCTGTGAATATGAATGCCCTCGTGGTCATCGTTTTATAATGAGCGCTCCAGACAAGGTTCTTCGCGGAGGATCAGGTATAGCAATGTTACAAGTAGAAATATATTCTGTTACAAATAAATTTTTGTAGGAATTGTCCGTGACAGCGGGAGCAAAGTTGTTTTCAATGATATGCCATTATATTTCCCATGTCCATGTCGATCAAGTAAAGCTCTTGCAGCTCAACTAATGAGAGTTCACGTTGTTACACCTAAGGCTCCTGTCAATGTGATTCTCGATCCCAAGGTAATATTTCACAAGATGGAAATAATAGAGATAACGTGACAGCAAGACAAAACTATCATTGATCTCAGGTTAGAACGGGTGATAGAAACTATGTATTCACAATGGGTCTTCCAACGCTGCCGAAGTTAACACAAAGTGCATATTGGATACTACGGCTGCCATATATTTATCAAGGCGACGATGGGCTGATACTACCACCAATCGAAATTACTTCATCATCTGCTATGATGTATGGATGCTTATTATCAGGAATGTATGGAGTTAGTGAAACTGAAGCGGAAACTTAATTGGTCAAATGATATCCTGTGCTCATGGTTTACCTATGGATTTTACGTTACGATAATGTAAAAAGGTAAGCAATTCTTGACTACTGTTGTACCTCCATATAATTGTATTGATTTTGTTGAAGGTACGCCTCATGGTAAATAAAGGATTCCGGTTCGTGTAACATAAGACACCTTCATTTGGACTGAAATTATTTCAACTTCAGTGAGCAAGATAAAAATAAAGGCGAAGTAATTTGAAATTTTTTTGTTTTTATATTTCAAGTCTTATAAAATCTCTGTTATCTGGCTTAAAAAGAACGAAAAAATGTTGTGAGTTTAGAATGATTCACAGTCTTTTGAATCGGTAAATATAAAACAAGTTATGAGTAAATGTATGTACCACATATCGTTCCAAAGATTTCAGTAAAAGTGATATTAGCAAATGAATTTTATGCATCATTTGCATTCTTCCACATCAAAATAAAACCGGAAAACGATACTAGAAGTGATATTATGGTAGTTAGATAGGTAGATAACTGGTTTGCTATTTGTGAAACATATCAATGATAAACACATCAATGATAAACAATATCTTCTATAAAGCAAAAACAAAGCCAGTTCATTCACAAGTTGTTTTAAATTTCTCTGCACGTTTATCAATTTCCTATCTTTTAGCTTATGGAAACAGAATTTTTAGTGGTCAATTGTAGAAAAAATAAAATTTTTAAAATGTTTTCTAGTTGAGAAATATTGAAAGTCATCGAGAGACCACGATCGAAAACTACGAGAGATTGCAAATCATTATTACTGTGCAAAATTGTCTATCGACCAGAGGATCCCCCGAATTCATTTGAACTAGATTTAGCGACTGGCTCTCTTTGTGATAAGAGATAACGGTTTCCTATATAAGCAAGAATTATTCGCTGCATAATTGTAGTTTAAATCTAGCAGTCAATTATTCAAAATGTCGTGTTATTACGAACTACTGTTTTTATTAAGTGCGGTGGCTATTGCTGTTTATTTCTATTTAAAGCAGAAGCTATCATACTGGAAAAATCGAGGTGTTCCTTATATAGAAGGAAGCCTACCTTACGGATGTTTGAAGGGTTTAAAAAAGGCTCACGTTATTCATACGATTGATTATTTGTATAGTCAACTGAAGGACAAGAAACCTTTTGGCGGTGCTTACTTTTTCTTGAGCCCAGTGGCAGTTGTGTCGGACATGGATTTGATAAGAAATATTTTAATTAAGGATTTCAACTACTTCCAAGATCGAGCATTTTATTACAATGAAAAGAATGATCCAATTTCTGCTCATCTGTTTGCGCTGGATAGTGAAAAGTGGAGACCTTTAAGGGCTAAACTGTCCCCAACGTTTACATCGGGAAAAATGAAGTATATGTATTCGAAAATCGTTGAAGTTTCCGAACGACTACATGGAACGTTGAACAAAAACTTGGAAACTACAAACATTGTGAATATCAAAGATTTATTGGGAAGGTTTACAACCGATGTAATTGGATGTTGTGCGTTTGGTGTTGAATGCAACAGTTTAAATAATCCAAAGGCGGAATTCCGTGTTGAAAGCTCAAAGGTGTTTGATAATCCTAAAGACACAGAAATGTCTCGTTTGTTTAAAGGAATATACCCAAGTATCGCTAACTTTTTCAAGTGCTATGCTGTCGATAGAAATGTTAGTAACTTCTTTAGCAGTGTGGTAATGCAAACTGTACACTATAGAGAGCAAAATAATATCGAATGCAATGATTTCATGCAATTATTAATTCAATTAAAAAATCAAGGAAAATTGAAAGGCGAAGAAAGTACTCTTGGGAAAATATCTGAAGAAGAACTCATATCAGAAGCATTCCTCTTTTTCTCGGCTGGTTTTGAAACATCTTCCACAACAATGGCCTATAGTTTGTACGAATTGTCTCTCAACAAATCAATACAGGATCGAGCTAGACAGGAAGTCATGGAGGTTCTATCTAAACATGATGGTAAATTCACTTACGAAGCAATTATGGAAATGACATACATTGATAACATAGTTACTGGTAAGAATTCAATACTTAATTTATGTTGAAAGAATTTCGCCCAAAAATTTAATCAATCAACAGAGGCACTCAGGAAATATCCAGCACTTACATTTTTACAAAGAAAGGCAACACAGGATTATAAAGTCCCCGGATACGATGTGGTTATAGAGAAGGGAACATTCATATTTATCCCAGTATGGTCATTGCAGCGTGATCCGGAAATATATTCAGATCCTGAAGTGTTTGAACCAAACCGTTTTTCACCAGAAGAAGCTAAAAATCGACACCCCATGACGTTCTTGGGATTCGGAGATGGACCAAGAAATTGCATCGGTTTACGTTTTGGTCGGTTACAGAGTAAACTAGGTTTAGCCACCTTGTTGAGAGATTACAAATTTGACATGGGCCCTGATACTCCACGACCCATAAAATTCTTAAAGGATGGAATCGTCTTAGCTCCAGTCGACGGTCTAACTTTGAAAGTAGAGAAAATATAAGAATACCAAACTTCGTTAATTAGCTAGTCAGTATTTAAGAGTATAATATCGTTAGAAAAATTAATTAAAACTAGTTTTTTGATAATTTGTTATTTTCACATTTATATTATAACGTAAAATATTTTCCAATCGCTATTTGCGCATCGAAGATTTACTCTGTAATGTTATGAATTGATACGAAAGTAACTAGTAATCGTTAAGAACATAAGACTCGTGTACACAATACACAAGGAAGATTCACTTAATAACAATAAGAGAATCATGTCGCTAGTAAATCTTTTATCTATTTATAATTGCCAACTGAGATAAACATTATTTAGCGTATGTTGATATTTCCCATTATAACCCAAATCCATTTGCTTTCGAGTTATCATGACCTATCGAAGTTATCTAAAAGGCCAAGACTGGCTTGTAGCCACTGAAACATTTTATTATTTCTCCTATCACATGGTCTTATGTAAGTTTTTAAAACTTGTTGATATTTACTTGTATGTCTGTGGCTTAGAATTTTATTTGAACTTATGTATTTGGATTAATTTGTTTTTGGCGATAAAGAAAATATCAAGAGGTAATTTCGATTATAAAAGTATAATATATGTATGTTGTGAACGAACGCGTGTAAGATAAGACAAACTTTATTATCTTTTTGACAGAGGTTAAGCAATTTCATCGAAAATATAAAGATAAGTTCTAGTTTGTTTATTGCAATGGAACAACATTGAGGTAAACATCGCTTTGCGGAGCCATAACAACATTGTCCGATTGAAACTTAATCGTTTTAGGTGACTTTGAGCAGACATCGAATTTGTAGTCATGAAGTAGTCTGGCTAATCCAACACGTGTTTGCATTCTCCCGAATCTCATTCCAATGCAGTTTCTTGGACCATCGCCAAAAGCAAGATATGACATTGGATGTCTATTCTTTTCATGCTCTGGTAGAAACCGATCTGGATCATACTTTTCTGGAACTGGGTAAATGTCTGGGTCATGGTGAATTCCATATGTTGGTATAAATATGTAAGTGCCTTTCTGGATAATACTATCAGTGTTGGGAACATGGTAGTCTTCTATACAAACTCTTTGCAAATAAGGTAGTGCAGGGTATTTTCGCAAGGTCTCTGTAAATTTTAATTCTTGAATTTAAACGTAAGATGCAATTCTTGAACTTACCTTTTACAATTCTGTCGAGAAATTTCATTTTATGAATACCTTCATAAGTTATTTGACCATTATATTTGTTAAGAACATGAGTGATTTCCTCTCTAACTTTATCCTGGAGTTCTTTGTTCTGTGCGAGTTCATACAAACTGTATAACAACGTTATTGAAGATGTCTCAAATCCGGCGATGAAGAATAAAAACGATTGCGATGTAATTTCAGCCATGGTAAGCTTTTCAATTTCAAGTGATTCACTATCACTTAGTTTTCCGAAATTTTTCAGTTGAATCAACAGATGCATGAAATCATATGCCTCGATTTTATTTTTCTCCCGATGTTCCACAGTTTGTTGAACGACACTGTGGAAAAATTGACTAACTCCAGATTCGACTACTTTCCGCCCAAGAAATGTTGCCAATTTTGGGTAAATAGCGTTAAACATTCGACCCATTTCGGAATCAAAAGGAACATCAAAGATTTTCCGCGTCTGTGCTCGAAATTCTGCGTTTGGGTCTGCCAAGCTGTTGCACTCAACTCCAAAAGCACAACATCCAATAACATCCGTAGTGTATCGTACAAGAACGTCTTTTATATCGATATCATTTGATTCTATCAAGCTCTGTTTCATCATTGGCTTGAATCTGCCTGATATATCCACAATTTTAGGAAACATGCTCTTCATTTTACCGGACGTAAACGTCGGTGATAATTTCTTCCTCAACAGTTTCCATTTTTCAGTTGGTAGCGCAAAAAGATGTGCTGAAATAGGATCATGTTTTTCATTGTAGAAAAATCCTCGGTCTTCAAAGTAATTAAAGTCCTTAATCAGGATGTTGTTGACAAAATTCAAATCCGTTGGAATCAGTACTGGTTCAGTGAAGAAGTATGCCCCACCGAATGGTCCACAACCCTTTAGTCTAGTGTACAGGGTTTGTGTAATGAAAGCTATGTGCTCATCCTGTTTTAACGTCTTCAGGTTTCCGTAGGGAAAACTTGGTTCGACATAACCTACTCCACGATTTCGCCAGTATGAATATATGTGCTTTATATAAATGTAGCACAAGGATAAGAACCCAACAAGCAAAATTGCGCAAACACTGAGAAAGATCATTTTCTACTGAATTAAAATTTCAATTTTTTCGCAATTCTCGGGAACTATTCTTGACATTGAAATCGTTTAGTGATAGGAGCTACAAACGCTAGAGCTTCATGAGACAATAATCACATTTTATTAATACTACTAATGATGAGGTATTAATAGTTTAATCATTGCCTCGCCGTCAGTTAACGTTTCCGCGAAGTCATTCAGTTGATATAAACTTATGATTATAGTTTTGTATTATGATAGGCTTTCAGTAGTTTGCCGAATCATTCGCAAATCTCAAATACAACGCTTAACTATTCAATTAGGTTTGTAATCATTTTGTTTATGTGCAGTTTGAGCTCGTGATTCTAATCTGCTCCATCCACTACTGAAAACAGATATACTTTTGGAAGACAATTGGATGCCCACTAAATAAGACAAAGATATCTAGTCATTATGCATTAAATATAATCTTTATTGAATTTCTATTTGTTAGATAGTGCATTATATGCACAAGATGATATACAACATACACACAATTAGTATAGTTAAAATTCAATTATGCAATATATAATGGTTACTAAAATTTAACCTTTAAACGTTTGAAAATATTTTGGCTTATATTGAAGTTGTAGTTTTGGTTTTGGGACAAGTAAGTTAAGGCACCTCAATTAAGCGGGAATAGTGACAATTCTTTGATTGCATAAAGGAACTGTTGGTTTTCATTTATATGTTCGTTGTGCTACCTAAAAATTTATTGAACATTTACAGTGTGGGAATCATTGTCACTTCAATCCCTCAAATATTGCGGGCAGACTAGTTAAGTGTCCTCAACTAAATTAATGTTTAAAACAAACTATTGAAATACAAAGATCATCCTGAATACATGTGCATTCAGCAGATTAAGCTGCAAAAGACTGATTATCTTTAAAAGACTAGAAGCAGTTATAAATATATTCTTAATTTGCAGTAAATTTTTATTATGTAACTGGCGAAGGAACAAACATCCTGAATTGTATATAATTTCTGAGTATATTGACTGAGAACATTAAGGCAAATGTTTTTACGGTAAGTTTGACTTGATAATATATTGTTATCATGTTTGGCATATGTGTAAAGTTCAATTTAAAATGTGCTAAATAATATATCGTATCAACTACGTACATTCGACTGAGTCACATCTTCTATTCACATTAACAAACGTGTGTATAGTCTACTAATTCCACTGTCTAACAGTATCTACATCAAAAATTCCTATTCAATAAAACTGTACTTCGATTAAAATATATTTAACAAGTAAAACAAATATAAAACATTGAAAAACTCGAGGCTTTAGACAAGTCACAAATCAAAATAAATTCTATAAATAGAACTATCTTCGACTTATCTGCATGCAGCAAACACCGCAAATATTAAAATTATATCTTATCATGAGTAAAAGCAAAGTGCTGTGATGTCTCATTTACATCATCACAATTTTTATGAGCTCCTCATATTAAGATAAGTATGTGATCTTACACATTTGCAACAAGAAGTAAATTCAAAGTCCAATGAAAAGTCATATAATTTCCATGAAAATTATTTAAATTTTTCTTAATTTCAACCATACACTACCATCGGGTATGTATGTTAGTGAGATTTCGTCTATTTTGACGGGAATCTCTGTTTTATCACTAACTTCAATGTAGAAGTTTCTTAGTAATGATGTTAAGCCTACTTTTATTTGCATCAGAGCAAATCTTAAGCCTATACACATGCGAGGACCTTCTCCGAAAGGTATAAATGCGTATGGATGCCTTTTGAATTTATTCTGTTCAGTGAAACGTTCAGGATCGAATTTCTCTGGATTTGGATAGATGTCTTTGTCGTAATGCAAGCCGAGAACTGGTACAATTACACTAATATCCTTTGGGATTTCAGCTCCAGATGGTAGTTTGTATGGTGCATTTGACACACGATGAAGTGTAGCTACTGGTGGATACATTCTTAGCGTTTCTGTAAATGAATGAAACATTAAAAATAATCATTTTTTATCTCAATTGAAACTTGTGTGATACCATAAATAACACGTTCTAATTGAACACATTCCATAATTCCATCGTAAGTCAATTTATTATCGTTTTTCTCGAAGATTTCATTGATTTCCTTCCTTGCTTCGTCTTGAATCTCTTTGTGTGTAGCCAAATTGTAAAGAGCAAATGTTAGTGCTGTGGAACTGGTTTCAAAACCAGCGAAAAAGAACAGGAAAGCATTTGCAGCTATTTCCTCAAGAGTTAAACCTTCATCACTATCAAAGTCTTCTCGCATTAATTCCATTAAGATTTGCATCATATCATTTCGATGGATATGAGACTCGTGACGAAAGCCAATTGTTTGATGTACAAGTTCATTGAAAAATGTAGTTGATTCTTTATCAAACATTCGCAGTCCCAATTGTCGTGCAATATCTTTGAATGACATAGCAGCAAAATTTAAGAAACTTCTAAATTTCGAAATTTTAAATACTCGTCTTCCCATTGTACGAAATAATGATTCCGGATTTTCAATACTTTTCGCTTCCTGTCCAAATATACAAGATGCAATGACGTCTGTTGTGAAACGTGCTAACAAATCGTGTACATCAACATCATTATCCTCAGTGATATTATTTTGGTCGATGTGCTGAACCAAATCATTCGATATATCCACCATCGTATGGAACATCGTTTTCATTTTGCCAGATGTAAAAGCTGGCGTTAATTTCTGTCTTAATTTCTTCCACTCATCGCCCTCAAGGAAAAATAAATTCGCACTAAGCGGATCATCTTTTCTGTTACTATATACGCCTCGGTCAACAAACGTATTAAAATCTCTGACTAGAATTGTTTTTGCAAATTCTGGGCTTGTTACGAATAGTGCTGGTTTCTTGAATATATACAAACCCACATAATCACCTCGGGATTTAACTTTTTCATATATATCCCTTGTGATATGACCAAAATGTCGTTTCTTAACAGATTCCTTAAAGTTTCCAAATGGAAATGTTGGTTCCACATATGGCACATTGAGTTGTTCCCAAAATTTGTACGTTCTCTTGAAGCCCAGGTATATTGCTGTGAGTAACACTAGCACCACTGAACAAAGATAAATAAAAACAGCCATGTTTCCTCTTAGGTTTAGGTTTCACTCGAATAAATTTTCTCCAAATTTATATGTTAATTAATTATTACGTGTACTCTACGTGTAATTGGTCGTTGGCGTTGCGTCGTGTAATTGAAATTCCAAAATAATTTAATCATCACATTACTATCAACACTACTGTCTTTATAGTTCAAAATATCTTATTTTTCACGAATAAATGTTGAAATTAATTCAAAAATAAACAAATAACAACACTTTGATGGTGAAAAACATCCAAAAAACTTAATCACTTTACTCCACTCTAAGTAATTTGATTAACTCAATACGACTGAAGCCAAGTTTCAAGTTTGCTTGGTATGAATGTTTTTGCACCAGCTCCAGCTCTTCTACATTGAGCTCTTTAGTTGCCTATTGCCTTGTTGTATTGTTGTGCTCCACCAACAATTGGTACACGTTTTTGGAGTAAATATTGTCCAAAAATTGTGTAGCCTCAATGACACATACTAAGCTTCGTCAAATTGTAATGGAACTTGTTTTGTAAACATGCGTACTCCAACGAGGAATATGTCACTATTTTAATTATATTTTCAAACAAATTCAAATTCTTATTATTGCAGTACCTCCACCAACAGGAGCAACATCAATAATGCCACTCATTTGGTTATAAATTCCAAAATGATATTAGGTACATACTTTACTTTTCTTGCCCCACAATCTGAAGTCAAGTGGTTTTCGATATCAAATCAATAACCAAAATAGCATCGATATCAACTTCAAATATATAGCTAGCTACCTATATTTATTTCTTTCTGCTAAATTTACTTTCGATTTCAAAAATAAATTTTGTTCTTCTTCTTTAAATCCAAAATTACTTTCCACATCCACACCCAATTTATTTGCAATGCTCCATCTCACTCGCACTTTTTCTCCAGCCATTCGATTATGATTGGATTCCATCATCGCAGCCGATCAATTTGGTCTTCCTCCTGCTTCTCTCCATTTGCACACTTGATTGTATCAATGATATCCAACGCACAATAACGCAGTCAATGGGTATTCTTGTTTTAAACCAACGCTCGTCAACGCACATCTCCATACACACCTGACGGAACGCGTTGCTTGCACTTCTGATTGGAGTTAAGTTATGCTCCAAACGTGGATTTCAAGCTCATCAGCTTTCTATGAGGTGTGTGTACATGATGTATGAAAGCTTGTTCCGTTTGGAATCTTGATTAAACTTTGCACGTGTCCCCCAGCTTCATGGTAAGTTAATATCTAAAAGATATAATAACAACAGGAATGGAAATTTGACACATACTATTCTTTAAAAACCCCCGCTTACCTAAGAAATGTCATTGAAATGGATACATATAAAGGAACGTTCACATCCCAAAATGTCAAAGTGAAACATCTGTTGGATTTTTCAAGAACTTCTTTTTCGGTTCGAAAACAAGGATATGTTCTTTTGTTTTCGAAAGTGAGTACGAACAAAGTTGAATCGGTTCCACTTTTACTTGAGGTGCATCGAGAAGCAGTAAAGGAGGGTTCACATCGCAACGTGAACGTGAAAGCTCTTCGCTCTTCGCTCTTCAGAGAGCGTTTTCACGATGACAACGTGAGAGGGATATTTTATCCCTTCCTCACATGTGGATTGATGCATCAATCCTTCTCTTTCGGTCGAAAAATCTATCTATTGGATTTTTCAAAAAGTTCTTCTCCGGTTCGAACACAAGGTTGTTTCCTCATGTGAGAACGAACAAAGTTGGATTTATCCAACTTTCCCTCGAAATGCATCGAGAAGGGGTGATGCATTTCCCATGTATATGAAAGGGACAAAAACCACGTGCACGTTCACGTTGCGATGTGAACCCTCCTTAATGCATCACCCATATGTAGGAAAGGGATAAAATCCACTTGCACGTTCACGTTCACATGTGAACCTTCCTTCACTCACGACCGTTAGTGCCATTCGTGCTGTTATTAATTTTTTTGGAAGAAAACGATGGACTCGGAATATCTAAACGAATTTTATCGTATTCAGGAATGTATTTTCGTAAGTTTCAAGTTAATATCACTTTGAACTTGATTAACAATAGAAAGAAGCTTTAATTTGAGTGGATTCGGTAAGTCGGGTGTTACATCAATGTTGAAGCTGCGCAGTATGGTGATCAAGCCGATTGACACTTGCATCCTGCCGAAACGGAGACCGATACAGTTTCGTGGTCCAATTCCGAACGGTAGAAAGGCAGACGCCTTGCGTTGTTTGATAGTTTCCGAACTAAATCTGCCAGGATCGAACCTTTCGGGGTCGGGATAAACGTCTGGATCGTGATGAATGGCGTAGACGGGAATTATGACTCGAACGCCTTTCTCCAAGACGTATTGCGTGCCTGGAACTTGGTAGGTCTCGGTGGTGTTGCGGTGTAGAAGTGGAACTGATGGATACTTTCTCAGCGTTTCTGGAGTGATTAGGAGGGGGTAAAATCAAACAAAATGGCGTCGGTTAAGAATTCTACTCACCATTGATAACCTGCTCGAGATACTTCATTTCGACGAGCGCTTCATAGGTTAGTTTGCCGTCGTGTCTAACCAAGACGCTTTCTATTTCCTTCCTCAGCTTCGTTTGAATCTCCTGATTCTGCGCGAGTTCGTAGAGGCAAAATGCCATTGTAGAGGATGACGTCTCGAATCCAGCTGCGAAGAAAACAAACGCTTGAGCGGCGAGTTCGTCAAATTGCAATTTGCCAACAAAGCTTTCGTTATCAGCATCCAGGCGTCCATGATTTTTGAGTTGAATCAGTAAATCCATGAAATCGTTCCGTTTCACATTGTGCTGCTCTCGATATTTCACGTTGTCCTCGACGACTTTAATGAAGAATTTTGAAACTTGATCGTTTTGCAGTTTCATCCCCAATTTCCTAGCGATATCTCTATAGGCAATCGTCACCAGACGAGACAAATGTGTCCCTCTTGGTTTCGAAAAGATCGCCTTCCCACATTTCCGAAACTCAGCGTCCTCGTCCTTTAGACTGTTACAGTCGATTCCAAACGCAATGCTCCCAATGACATCAGTTGTAAACCGTCCCAGCAATTCCCTGATCTCCAAAATGGGATCTTTTCCAACTTCCTCCACGAGGAGTTCTCCGAATTTGTTAGCCACCTCCAGCACCGCATTGAACATGAATTTCATTCTAGACGTAGTGAAAGTTGGCGTCAACTTTGTCCGCAACTCCTTCCAGCGTTTGCCTTCTAGGAAAAACAAGTGACCACTCAATGGATCAACGCGCTCGTTGAAGAACAGTCCTCTGTCCGCGAAGTGATTGAAGTCCTTGACCATAATGGCATTGATGACATCCAAGTCAGTGACCACTGCCATGGGGACTGTGATGAAGTACATTCCAACCAAAGGAGTGGTATGTTTGTACTTGGTGTACAGCTTCGACACTCGCTCATTGATGTCCTCAGAAATGCCGATGCCAGCCAGGTGTCCGTAGGGAATCTGAGGAGGTTCATGGACCACTCCGCGTTTTCGCCAATAGGAGAACTTGTAGGCAAAAAACCAGTAAACTACGAGTGGCAGAATTGCTGTCGCACTTATAAGCACTACACCAACACTCACTGACATTTTGTTCGAATGACTCGCTTGACTAAATCACTGTTAAACAAGATTCACTGTTATTACCTCTTTTGAAAAATTTATTTTATCACTTTCTGACGCCGGTGCTAGCGTATTTTATCTTCATGAACGATTAGGTACTTATCTGTAGAGACAACAAATTGTTCTCCACGAGGTTTTGACCAGAGTTAGTCATTTTATGCTATTTTTAAGGAAACTAGTTAAATCACGTGCTAAACGCCATTAAAACTCCGTTTTTATTGAATATCAGCGAGCGCCATTGAAATTACGAGACATTCGAGCGATAACTCCATCTAGGTGTCACTGGTAAACAACCACTTCTGGCATGTGTTAGTATGGGTTGTTGAGCGATTCAAAATGTCGACTCACTCTTGTTTGGAATCAAAGTTCGTTGTAATACCGCTGATACGAGGTGATTAAGCGTAAATTCGATGACTTGCAAGAAGCTTTTCTCAAGAGAAGTTTGAAATGCTTTAATCTTTTCCACGAGAAAATGAGTAACTGTGTGTCGAGTGATTTTTGAAAATTCTGTGATATCAACAAGAGTGAGAGCTAATATTCGTTATCACTTCAAAGCCCACACAAATAAATAAGCAGAAGGAACGGTAGACGTGTCAGTTTGATTTGAGATTCGTAAACAAAATGGCGGTTACTCTGATGCTGGTGTCCATCTTGGCTGGACTCGTGCTGGTGATTTATTTGTTTTTCAAACACAAATTCAACTATTGGGCGAGTCGTGGCGTGCCGCACGAAGTGCCGAGAATACCATTGGGTAGTTTGGAGGATCTGCAGAGTGGGGATCTTGCAAAAATTGTGGACCAGCTGTACAAGAAATACAAGAAGGATTGTCCAATTAGTGGGATGTACTTGTTGACAGAGCCGTTTGTGGTTGTCCACGATTTGGACGTCATCAAGAATGTGTTGATTAAGGACTTCAATAGTTTTCACGATCGAGGGATTTTTTACAATGAGAAAGCAGATCCACTCTCAGGACACCTGTTCCTGTTGTCGGGGCCAAAGTGGAAGGGTCTTCGAGCCAAGTTGTCGCCAACGTTCACTTCCGGTCGAATGAAGTTCATGTTTCCGACAGTTGTTGACGTGGGTAACAAGTTCACTGAATTGTTGGATGAGCTAGTGGAGGATCACGACGAGTTGGAGATCCGAGAGTTGATGGCGAGGTTCACGACAGATGTCATTGGGACGTGCGCATTTGGAATTGAGTGCAACAGCTTGAAAGATCCCAACGCCGAGTTTCGGAGGTACGGACGAAAGATCTTCACTGAGCCGAGGGACGGACCACTCATACGTGCACTGAAAGGGTCGTATCGGAAGACAGCGAAACTATTGGGTGTGAAGAACGTGCGTGACGATGTCGCCAAATTTTTCATGGGTGTTGTGCGAGAAACTGTTGATTACAGGGAGAAGAACAACATTTGCAGGAACGACTTCATGGACCTTCTGATCCAGTTGAAGAACAAGGGATGTCTAGACAATGAGAAGGACATGTTCCTCGGAAAAGTGACATTCGAGGAAGTTGCAGCTCAAGCGTTTGTGTTCTTTATCGCAGGCTTCGAGACATCATCCACAACTTTGAGCTACTGCTTGTATGAGTTAGCATGCAATCAGGATGTGCAGGAGAAACTGAGAAAAGAAATCTCAGAAGTGCTACAGAAACACAACAACGAGTTCAAGTACGAGGCGATGACAGAAATGTCCTATCTGGAGCAAGTTGTGTGTGAAACACTTCGGAAGTATCCACCAGTGCCACTGATCTTCCGGGAGACGACTCAGAATTACAAAATCCCCAACACTTCTTTCGAATTAGAGAAGGGCCTACGCATGTTCATCCCAGCCTATTCCATCCAACACGACCCGGAAATCTACTCTAATCCCGAGCAATTTAACCCAGACCGATTCCTTCCAGAACAAGAGAAGTCGAGACACTCCGTGGCATTTCTAGCATTCGGGGACGGTCCTCGAAACTGCATCGGATTGAGATTCGGAAAAATGCAGACCAAAGTCGGACTGGTCGCTCTCCTCCAACACTTCAAATTTAGTCTCGGCAAGGATACTCCTGTCCCACTCAACGTGAAATTCCAGCGTGGCATTCTACAGGTCAAGGAACTGTTCTTGAAAGTGGAGTCACTCAAGATGAAGAAGTGATCAATTTTGTAGTTGTGTTATATAATATAATTTCTCCTAGACTAGTTTTATTTTAAGTACTATCCAAGTGCGACGTATATCGCATTAAATTTTCACTACACTCGAGGTCGCGATAATGATATCTATATCGTCAGTGCAAATAACACGTTTCTATGCTGTAATTAAATGTGTTATTTTTGCAATAAAACGTCGTCACTTTTCAAGGTGAATTAATCATTTGTCCAGAATTATATCGGTTACGTCACACAAATTAATCAAAATCCGTGTTCACACTGTGATAGAATCAATAAATCTGTTCATCAAAAAAACACAAACAAGATTGTTATTTTGTGAATTGTTGAGTGAAGTTTAATTAATATTATTATTATTTTATTTATTATAATTACTATTTTTGAACGGAAAAGATATTCAAGGAAGTTTTCCTAAAAGGTGTCCGTCCATGCTTAGCCGTAGCCATCTGACGGAAAAGCGTATTGGCAAAAACGTAGAGACACCAACAAGTAGTGAGCGGTCTGTGGTAGATAATGGAAAATAGTTGCAACCAGTGAAACAATCAGATCAGTTAGATTTTTGAAATTATAAAAATTAAGCTTAATAAAACTAAAAATATTTTTGACAACATGACAAACGTTTGTCGCCTCAAAACTAATTGACCATAAATTAGGAATAAAAAATGTAATTTATTTAATAATGTTTTATTCTCGTTTTTGTTAAAGATAGCATCAGGTGATATCAAGTTCTTATTACGTTTGTTTTGTGATGAAGTATTCCAAAAAAACTTACAAATTCCTGCATGCATTATTGAGTGAAGGTCGTTGTGAAAACTTTTTTTTAATTTTGAAAACAATTCAAATATGGTGGATCTCCAGGAATTCTAGAATCACGTTCTGCACGGATTTGAAACCGGTTTGCAGTGACATTTTACGCGGGAACAATAGGCTTCATGTGTTATGACGTTAATGTAGATTTCATTACAGATGGCGTTGCATACGTTTACATGATTGTATTGAATCTTCGTTCGATAGATGACATTCATCTTGATTAGCATCCATTATTTAAAAAGATGAATTGCTTTTTTATGACTGGCAAGAAATTAATTTTGAAGTGCTAATGTGGAATTAACAATTTCCTGTTAAAGTTATTAGAAGTTTAGTTTTATGTTTGCTTGGAAATGGGATTCCCATGAGACATTAAAATTATATATTAAATAACGTGCTAATGAGATTTTATAATACATAGAATGGAGTTAAGTAACAAGTTAAAGTTTAATAAATTTTGAAAAGTTTGGCGCTCTTCTCAGATTTTTATTAATTAAACTCTAGCACTTACCTACTTTTATTCATTAAAATTTTTCTTAGAAGTTGAGTAGTTTTGACGTCAAGTTCAAGTAGTAATTTGGAAAAAGTCTTAAGACGAACAAAATAATTCAACTTCGGAATGAGTTCCATCTAGAACTCGACTTATTTGACTTGCGAATAATTTGCATTAATTAACGCGGATTAGTATGCACTGCGTTTTATACGAAATCTTTGGATTTGAATAAATTAAAAGTCGATATAAAATTTTTTCATTTTTTGAGTGTTTGCCTTGTTTGGCATTCAACACTTGGAAATGTTGAGGCAACAAGCTTGTTTCATCAAGTCCAAAAGTCAAAATAGACACAAAGAAAGGAATTTTTGAAAATTTTCTTAATTTTTCAATGGCGCAGTTCTTGATTGCATGTGCGTGATAGAGAATCTTGATTAATTAATTGTCTTTATTTTGCTTCATATTCTTCTCTTGGTTGTAAATGGGTCAGCAGAACATCGAGAAACGTTATGTAATCCTCTAGTACAATTGTGCAGATCAATTCGCAAAGCAAAGGAGTCTGGAAATGAGCCTAATTACTGAACAAAATTCTACCAAATTCAATCTGAGACACAAACCAAAATCATCTAGATTTGTTTTCATGATTACTTACTCTGTTTTGAATGATTCCATATCAAAGCATGTTTTGTTAAGTGGTTGAAAAACAAAACAATGTTTGATTCAATTAAAAAAAATTCAAAATGACTGACGGAGAATGGAGCAACAAATCCCCACGGTTGGAGATATTCACAAAAGCTTCTATTAAATATTCAGCACCCCCGTTTCTTGTGAATTTTCCAATAAATTTTCTTCAGTATGTTTAAACGAGGAAGTCTCCGAAATACGCCATCCATCACACTTGGAACTGATGGCGAACAATTGGAGACGAGGAAAATTTTATAGAACTTCTACTTCAAATTCGAAGTTGCGAAGAAAAAAAAATTAATACGAATTATTCTATGTCTATCAAAGCCATCTGTATTTGCGTAGGTCTCGTTATGGCGCAGTAAATAAATTTTTTAAAAAATAGAAAATTCTATGGAATTTCAAATGGAGGGTTGTAAAACACATTTTCGAAGAAAACAATCGATTTATCTTTTTCTTTCTCCCACCGGACGGTACTTCCCTAGCACAGAATTTCAGGTGAAACCTTTATCTTTTGTCTACGACGATAACATATGAGACATAAAACTCGGAAGTGATAACATTCTTCAAAGTCCAAGAATAATCTTCATCCGTCAAATAACGTGAAATTATCAGAAATGCAAACAAAAAAAAAACCCACCAAAAACTGTAAATTTTTTCTGTACGAATTCATTGCCAAAGCTTTCTCTCTCTTTCACACACAGCCACATTCACAACTTCAACATTCGCTCAATGACAAAAGCGAAAGTAAAGAGGTTCAAAATCTGATGCTGAGCCTTGTTTCTTGAACGAGAATGGAGCCAAAGCTTTCATATATGGCAATTAAAACTCCTAATTGATTTCTATCGGAACTTGATTCTATGACCCAGTTTTGGTGAAAATCAATAGAACAGCACGTTCTCATTAGTGCTCTACAGCGGCATAGAGACAAAACCCAACAAACGACGTTTTTTGTATGTTCTTTCTCATGTTCGACCGACGAACCATGCTGCTGGAACGTGATCACGTGAGATAATTGCGGATTCAAGCATGAAACGAAGATCGTGTCGAAAGTGGATCTATTCAGAAATTCCGTAGAAGAATGGATCTATAAATTTTGAACGCAACTGCGTTCAAGTTTTTGTTGAAAACAGCAAAGCAAAAATGTGGATTTCGTGTTCAGTTTTATCAAAAGAGGACTACAGTTGAATTCTTAAAGCGTGACGCCATTTTACGTTCAACTCACAGCGATTCGTTATCACACGGAAACGGTTTTTTTCCAGTTTTTCAAGCGCTTATTGCGTCAAAGTTTGATAAATTCTTGCAGAAATTGAAAAACGTTGATTGAAATGGACACTTGACTTGGAAATAAAAACAGTTGCTGGCATGTGATTGATTGATTTATTGAAAACGATCCATCACAAGATGGCGGATAATTGGCAGATTGCAGATGCAGTTGTAATGCAGCTGCAGATGCTGTTAAAGGTCGTTACTCTTAGCAAAACATTTACTTAACTCAAACGATGAAGCTTTGTGCTCGAACTTCGTTGGAATTCACGATTTCCTATGATAAGAAACGTGTGGAAGGCTACAAACCGCTCACGTTCCTCGGTGTTATTATGAATTACAAAACGAAAAACGCTTGCAAAATGACTTAGGTACATTAATTTATTGCGAAACAACAATTCAATTATTTATCAATAAAAGTGTTTGCTGACAACTAATGACCGTTCCTTGATTTAGCACTTTTTCAAATGACGCGCCAATTAGGCGTGACGCTGCTGCTACACTGTTAATCGCTCTGACCTTGAAATATGTTGCGGAAAGGAGATTTGTGCATGAGTGTGTGAGAAACGCGTTTCACTGATTTTGGAATTTTTTTATTTTTTCAACTTAAATTTAAAAAAAATTAATTTTAATTTTTAATTTACACATTTTCGATCTTTCGAAGACAAAATCACTGCCATAAATTCGTTCTAAAATTGAACTTGTTTCACACCACTCGATCAATTTGAAGTCGCCGTTCACTGCAAAATTTTAGTCGCCGCTCACAGCGTTCATGGAGCATTTCACACGAAAACCAGGTCGCTTAACATAATCAGTCTCAATTGATTCTCACAGCTTTCAAATGAATGCCATCGCGCACTTGCAGGAGGCCACCATGGATCATCAGGTTCAAGGGAACTTGAGTCTTCTTCCCAACTTCGAATCGGAAGTCCTTCAGAACTGCCACAAGTCCAGCCCGGGTCTGCATTCGACCGAATCGTATCCCAATGCAGCTTCTCGGTCCAGTGCCAAAAGGAAGAAACGCCGCAGAGTTGCGTTTCGCGATTGCTTCTTGTGCAAATCGCTCCGGATCGAATACTTCCGGATTCGGGTAGATCGACGCATCGTTCTGGACTGCGTAAACTGGAATAATAACACGAGTACCCTTCTCGATGACTTGCGACGTTTTCCCGACATTGTAGTCTATGTTTGTGCTACGGAACAACGTTGGAACTGGTGGATACTTTCGGAGGGTTTCTGTAAAATTAAGAAAACATGAACAAAAATCAGGACACTCCGTTGACCGTTAATTACCGTTAATCACTTGCTCCAAATACGTCATTTCTATCATGGCTTCGTACGAAAATTGATTGTCGTGTCTTCGAAGCACGTCAGAAATTTCTTCACGTACGCGATTTTGGATGGTCTGATTGAGCGCCAGCTCGTAAAGGCAGTACCCCATTGTGGTTGAAGACGTCTCGAATCCGGCGATGAAGAACACAAATGCCTGAGCGGCGATTTCTTCTATCGTCATTTTCCCAATGAATTGCTCCTCTTCGTCCTCGAGTTTTCCGGTGTTTTTCAGTTGGATCAACAAATCCATGAAGTCGTTGCGTCTGATGTTGTTCTCCTCTCGATACTGGACAGTCTGCTTGACCACACTCATGAAGAAATCAGAGACATCGTCGCGGACGTTCTTCAGCTTCAACAGTTTGGCCAATCCTCGGTACGACGTCTTGATGAAGCGTGTCAATTGACCGCCTCGAGGTGCTGTGAATATCTTCCGTCCGAAAACACGAAAGTCTGTGTCCGGGTTAGCCAAGCTGTTGCACTCGATTCCGAAAGCGCACGTCCCAATCACATCTGTCGTGAATCTCGCCAGTAACTCTTTGACTTCCAGTTCTTCTTCCGTGCCTACAACGTTCGAAAACACTTCGTTGAACTTGTTGGCGACTCTTATGATCGTCGGAAACATGTACTTCATTCGCCCGGAAGTGAATGTTGGCGAGAGTTTTGCACGCAAGGACTTCCATTTCTGCCCTTCCAAAAAGAACAGATTCCCTGACAGAGGATCCTCGCTCTGGTTGAAGTACAATCCGCGATCGTGGAAACTTTGAAAGTCACGCACCAAAACACTCTTGATCAAATCCAAATCCGTGATAATAGCAAATGGCGTTGTCAGAAAGTAAATCCCCACAAAAGGATTCGCGTCCTTGTGCCGTGTGTAGATCTCCTGAATTTTATCGTTCAAATTCACACGTTTCCCGATCTCTCCGAGATTCCCAAATGGAATGCTCGGCTCCTCGTAAACGATTCCACGCTTCTTCCAATATAAAAACTTCTGTTTGAAAAAATAATACACCAGCGTCGCGACGCTCACTAGTAGGCAAACAAAAATGACCGTGACACCCATGTCAACACGATCCACCAACTGTAACTGACACCTGGTCGCGTCGTACTTATTGTTATATAACCGAGTTCTCGCGACAAAGCGTTCCGCCAACCGCCAACCGTCTTGGACTGTGGCAAACTTGTTTCTGAAATATTTTCCTGAAACCGCTGAAACCGAACCCCGAACCGATCGACACACTTCACTTCACTGACTAACCGCTAACCGCCAACCGGCGACAGACTCGAAGGCGATTATCGAAAACAAATACTACTACTAGAGAACATTTCGCTACTACCGCCATTTCTGTCGCCCCCATTGCCGTTGACGAACTTTTCACTACGTAGTTCTATTTTGGGGGGATTTGACTTATACGCTTTTTTGGAGACTTCTTCTATTCTGATTCAAGTGTCTCCTCATTTTTTTTCTGAGTGAAAGCTCATTGACGCAGTGCTAGCGATCTGTTTCCGGACGCGGTTGGCGCACACCTTCTTCGCTCTCATTCTACTGCTTCTTCAATGAGGATCTGAGATCCGTTTTGATAACTAACGAAACTTCGGTGCGCATTTCTTAACGGATTTTTAATTTCAACCTTCGTTCGTGTTACCTTCGTGATAAAGCTTGTCCTCATTATGATCGCCTAGAAGCAGACAATGTAAAAACTTTAGCAAGGATGTCGTAATGTATTTATGCATTCCTAGATTCTAGTGTCAAGTGGATCTACCAGTTTTCCTCACATCCGTTTACACGAGTTGATCCAGTGTTCTTCATTAGATACACTTGAAACCACCATTAATCACATCAAGATCATAAAAGATCAGCGTGACCTCGTCGTAGAAGTTATCTTCTAATTTTAGAATGATTCTGCACTCTTCATTTCGGGAAAAAACCCCAAATCACCACATGACTCGCATGTTTCCAAAATTTTGCATTATCATAGAACGCGACAATTTCGCCAAAAACACCTCACGGCAGTGGCGTCTAGAAGAGATAACGAGCGTTCACGATCTTTTTTCCAAACGCCTCTTACGCGATTTTTCTTCAGATTCCAGAAGATTCGCGATCCACAGAATTGCATGGTGGGTGGTGATAGAGCAATTGATGATTCTGCAGGCTACATTTGGGCTCCATTAATTCAACTACTGCTGGGATCCCTTTCGGTTCCAAGGAATTCATGATGAATCATTGGATGTGTACGATTGCGTGCGTCCCAGGTGCTCTAGGATTAACAAGAACATTCAACTTTTTGACACGCAATTATTTCCAGAGACAGTTCGAGATTCTTCTTGAGATTAAATAGTTCTTGATTAGAACAATCTACAGATTGAATCCGGGATTCGTCTCTAGAATCTTGTGGTTAAAGGAAGAAAGACGCCACACCAGGTTTTCATTCCACTTGTAGATGCTGCGTACATTGAGACAATAAGAGACGCCTCAAAAGAACCAAGGTCAAGCGAGTGTGTTGGCCGGCAGTGTTGTCAGTTATCAGTCAACGCTCGGAGGTTTTGCAACATCATCTTTGACACGGAGCAGTGTCGTCTCATGATTTTCACAATAAAACGCAGAAAATGATTTTAATCACATCAGTTTTCAGCTAATTAAGCTCGCGATTGCAGCGTGTTTGACGACATTGAGTCAACAGAGCGAAGTGATTTGCAACTTTCCGCTCAAACACATACAATAAAACGAGCTGCTTATCTAACAACGCGCGGGCGATTAGTAAATCCATTGTAGTTGTTGTGAGGAGCTATCGATTATGGAGGCAAATAAACAAGTTGCCCCAACACAGCGTTCCGAAATTCCCACAAAATAACGTCGGTAGGGAGACAAAGAGAATCGTAGAGTGCAAGTTCGGCTCGTGTTTGGGTCAGGGGAGCCTGGGGAGAACGATTCGTTTCTGATTTTGTACCGCAATCAAGTGGAAAACGTCGCAGTTGGGTTTGAATCGAATCAGTTGAAAAAGTTCGTCGCCATGTTCGGATGTGCATCCACGTGATTACACGTTTGACAAGTTTGACAAGTGTGACAAGTGTTATTTAAAATGGAAGTTTTCCACGTACTAGTGTACGGGCTAGTAGCGGCCATATTTTCCGTTTACGCGTTTTTCAAGTACAAGTTCTCGTACTGGCAGCGTCATGGCGTTCCATATATAGAACCGAAAATTCCCACGGGCAATTTTGAGACAGTCGGACGACGACTGCATTCGTCGCAGTTGATGGCGAAGTATTATAAGGAGTTGAAGGGGAGCGCCCCCTTTGCCGGGTTGTACATGTTCATCAGACCGATCGCACTGATCCTGGACTTGGATTTGATGAAGTACATTCTGATCCGAGACTTCAACCATTTCACAGACCGCGGGTTGTACTACAACGAAAAGGATGATCCGTTGTCGGCGCATTTGTTGTCGTTGGACGGGCAGCGATGGAAGACGCTGCGGGCAAAGCTCACTCCAACGTTTACGTCAGGGAAGATGAAGATGATGTTCCCGACAATCGTTGATATCGGTGAGAGGTTCCAGAAAGTGATCAAGGAGGAGATTCTCAGTCCGGATGTGGAGGTCGAAGTACGCGAGCTGTTGGCTAGATTCTCGACAGATGTGATTGGAACTGTCGCATTCGGAATAGAGTGCAACAGTCTGAAGGATCCGAATACTCAATTTCGACTCATGAGCAAGAAAGCGTTTGAGAATCCGAGGAATTCTGTCCTCAAGCAACTCTTCATCGTGAGCTACAGAGACTTCGCCAGAAAACTCCGCATCCGCCAAACGCATCAAGATGTCAGCGACTTCTTCCTGCAAGTCGTCCGAGACACTATCGAGTACCGCAAGAAGAACAACATTGAACGGAATGACTTTATGAATCTGCTCATGCAGCTACAGAACGACGACAGTGACGGAGAACGACTCACTGTTTACCAAATAGCAGCTCAAGCGTTCCTCTTCTTCCTGGCTGGTTTCGAGACGTCCTCCACCACTATGTCGTATGCACTCTACGAATTGTCACTCCATCAGGACATTCAGGATCGAGCTAGGGACGAAATCAATCAAGTGATCAAGAAACATGGTGGACAGTTCACTTACGAAGCCATGATGGACATGCACTACCTCGACCAAATTATTCACGGTGAGTCGGTGTAAATTCTTTTGCCTTCTAGTAACGTTTGTTTAAAAACCTTATCTTCACGAAATTACACAGTTATCACATTATAAACAAAAAAGTTTATGATCGTAATGACACCATTTTGAAAATGAAACTTTTTCTGTTTCAGAATCACTCCGGAAGTACCCACCAGGAGCGAACTTATTGCGTAAGACAGTAGCGGACTACCAAGTCCCAGATTCGAAAGTGGTGCTAAAGAAGGGGACAACGATTTGGGTGCCAGTGTACGCGATTCACCACGATCCGGACATATACTCAGACCCGGAGAAATTCGATCCGGATCGGTTTCTGCCGGAAAACATCCAAAAGCGTCATCCATGTTCATTCCTTGGTTTCGGAGATGGACCTCGTAACTGTATTGGAGCCCGATTCGGGCTGATGCAGTCCCGGATAGGACTAGTGACGATTCTACGACACTTCCGGGTGACTCCCAGTCCGAAGACAAGAATTCCATTAACGTTCTCTCCTCGCAGACTGATCCTCACTCCCGAGGGCGGATTGTGGCTCCACTTGGAGCCGGTCAAGTGATGATATTCAGGTTATTAATCTTGTTGTGGTTTCACGTGCATTGAGGCTAATCTATAATCGTTGTAATTATGTAAGACAGTATTGTGATGCTTTCACCAAATTGTTGCCAATAAAAAATTGTTTTTTTGTGAAAGTCAATACCCTCATTCAAAACATCCGAGCCATGTTATGCAACCTCCATCATTTGATTGGCCTTGTCCGAAATTATGGGGGCATAAAACATAATTACGTATCCAATTACGATCGAAAATTCTGGGGAATTTTTCTGTGTTGCGTAACATGTGAATTCCCGCGGAAGTTGAGCGGGAACGAAATTTTCCACGAATTCCGACATTTTAAATTACCTACATGGTGCACGTGAATCATTCTTGCCCACGTTCCCAGTCTTACCGCCATCTCTTAGTCATTGTCTATTACATCAGCAAGAATTGCAAACAACTGAAAATTCACAGGATTCAAGTTCGCATAAGGATATTTAAGGCCACTCGTGAAACTCTTGTTATTTTGGAAAACCTTAAATTAACATTTAAAAACAAAAAACATATTTTCCAAAAGGATTGTTGTTTGTTTTCATGCTGAAGGTGTTGTCAAGGTTAAATTAAATGTTAACGTACACATTCCATGAGTTGGAGGATAAAAATCAAACGTGAAACCTTGGAAAAATAAACGGAAAATTTCAAACTCCCATCATGGATGCTCCCACTCAAGGTAGTTCACCTTCAGAAGGGTTTAATGTTTTCTTTTCATTACGTAGCGCAAGTTTTGTCCTTAGGTGTGAATTGTAAAATGGATGAATTAATGGGAAACAAGATGTTCTTGAACAGGATTACATTTAAAGGAGTAAATAAACAGAGAAAACTTTGATGCTAGAAGACCATAACTGTGCAATGCCGGCTTAAGACTCTTCCCTAATTGAGTTTTGTTGGCACTCCAACACTGGAAATTAACGTTCTTACGGACGTGCCTTGAAGGAATGCCTTGAAGCTGGTCAGGTGGTATTGACAGGATGATTACAAGTGTAGGAGTAATTGCTTCAATAAATTTCGGTTACGCCACTCAGATGGAGCATTCGATTCACCTCCAATGATTATTTGAGGGAAAGTTTTAAGTTGTAGCAAAATATTTCAGTAAAACAAGCCAAGATTCGTGTACAGAAGCACAAATGGGTGCCTAATGAGAGCCATAAAATGTGTATACGTAGCACGTTAATTACCAATTCGTTATCCAAAGCCCAATTAATTAGAGAAGTTAATTGAAAGAAGCATAGAAGTCGGGAAATATAAAAAGGACATTCGAAAACAAACACAGACAAAGTGAATCCTCGCGGCCATCTGTATCTTTTGCAGTTCGAAGAAGATGACTGTACAGGACACAGGATATAGGAGAAGTACCAGAATCAAGAAGACAGATTCTTCAAGCGTGCGCTGTGGATGTGTTTTGCTGTCAAAAATAGGAAATTTCTGAGAAAATCCTGTGGGATTTTTGATCCTACACACACACACACACACACACACACAAATACAGATCAACGTCTCGTTACTGTAGCGACTACACTTGATGGAGGTCAGAAGCAAGAAGCTTTCTCTGCTGGCCTAGATTCGGTCCATGAAACCAATGGAATTAGGGCATTCACACGATGTTACGTTGTGTCTCCTGACACTAAAATTCACCGACACATCGATTGTCCACAGTGCAGTGTGCCAACTGTGTGTCCCTTTCATCAGAAACTCCATCTGCATTTGAAAGCGTTTAATTGCAACAATGCGTCGCACTCGACAGCATAGAAGTGCACTTTTGAAGAGGATAAAAGAGCAATTAAGTATTTCAGCAAGGATGCGCTTGAAAGGACTACTCAAAAATGAAGAGTCCTTATATATTTTTTATTTTGCGATAACATTAAAAATACATTTAACATGTGAAGTGTCTAATTTGTATAAAATTCGAATTCGATTATATCCAGCAATCAGCTGATTTTCAATGAAGCTTTGAACTTGATTTCCCCAACAACAGATGGAGAGATGCCAACAATACTAAAGGAACATCATCTTCCTTCTACTCAGGATAATGATGCCCCTTGAACGAGAATGTATCTGAATTGGTCCTGAGCACTCTCAACGTCTCGACAATTCAGTTGTCGAGGAACTCGCGCGGAGGGCATGCCGCCCTACATCATGAGCTGCAATTGTTGATAGACTGAAGCTAAACTAAATAAATGAAGAAAAAATTTAAAACTAAAAATTTTTCATCCTGCAAAAATTTATAAAATTCAACTGCATAAAATCGTCCTTTATAAAAATAATTTTTCCATCAAAAATTATCCTTCGACTGTGACGTAATTTCAAGTGCAATGTAAATTTTCTCAGCTTTGATAAGTGTTATTCAATGTGTATGTGTGTTTGTAAGTGTGTAGAATCGATGTGTACATGTGTGTCATTGTGTGAATTATCGTTCTTATGAATATCCTTAAGGAATAGTTTAGAAAAACAAATAATTAAAAAGAAAAATCCAATGTACGTTTTATAGTCCAACACTAATTCGTCCTTTGACAGGACATTTGTCAACGAATTTAATTAAGAACATACAGTAGACAAGATGTAGAGTGTGCAAAAGGATAACGCTTTTGAAGGCCGTAAAAAGGAAACCCCATAAGGATATACAAGTGCATTCATATTTGAGTCACGAAAAATAAAAATAGTTATATAACATAATTAGATCCTGTGTAGCATTTTGCATTTTGTGAGTGTGGAGAAAAAAGTGTCCTGGAAGGATATTATCTTGTCTATCTTGTCTATGAATGATATTACGTGAGAAACTTTCAAATTTCCAGCATATTGCAGCAGAAATTAACGATCAAATCTGTTTCTTAAATTTTATGAAAAAATATCCTTCGTCCTTTTCTGTCTATTCGAGATTAAGGATGAAAATTTGTCCCTGTCAGTGTGTGTGTTTGTGTGATGTTATGGTTTCATTTGTACTTTAACATCTACGCGCTAAACGATTCGTATTTAAGGATACAGCAAAAAGTCAGTTTTTTGGTAAAAGAGTGATACGAAAAAGGATAACGTTCAAAGGACACTGAGAAAAAATTCTGCTTAAAATTCTTTAAATTCACATTCGTCGTGTACCAGTGTTCGTTTCACGTGTGTGTGTGTATATATATGCGCAATCGCACAAATCTGAATATCATTAGATATCCTGCGAGTTGTGTTTTTTTGGTTCGAGCAACGATTTCAGTTCGAGCTATTCAAGCATCTCAAAGCGGACAAAAAAAAAGAACACAAACACATACAGAGGAAAATCCATAAAAGTATATGGAATTCAGTTTTTGTCCTGTGAAAGGATACCGCGAGTCCTTAATTTGTTAAAAACGAAACTGAATAAAAATTTTAACTCCTATATGTAAAAATGTAAATGTAAATTACCCGAATGCAAAATAGGATATCACATGTCCATGGTGTACTAACCGGAAACATCGAATTATTAGGTTAACTTAAAGGATATTCGAAACACAGTAGATTTTTTTGGATAATCAAAACTTCAAAATCCTCGTGTAAAGGTGAGTAACGATTTGAACACATTTTCAACGATTATCCCCTAAATAAAAACCTTTGAAAACACTGTTATCAAAGGGATATCGCTATATCACCGGGTTTTTGTCAACGATTCCGCAAGACGATTCTTTTCGTCTAAGGGATTCGCTTTTGTAATCGTTTAAATTGAATTTGATATCATGCGATATGCTAATTAGAAATTCGTGACATTATGTACCTATTAAGGTAACCTTAATCTCCTTATCCTTTTCCAAATTGTACATAACACAAATTTCTAGGATACCATCTTGTGATGGATGAGTTTCTATAGCTACAATGATGAGATTAGTTCTGTCATCATTTTATAACGCCAACCATAATTGCTATTCTCATTATCCTGTTTAAAAAAATAATCAAATTAATTTGAATATATTTTATTTTTGGAAAATTGTAAAAACAAAACACCCTTCGCACGTTCCAACCTTTTTTCCTTCGCTCAAACATAAAACTCAAACACGAACAAACTCACGTAGAAGAGAAAATATTTTGTTTCTTTGAAAAGTCAACGCTAACGGCATTTTTAAATTTTACATTTATGCACACTCGCATGAAAACCGACACACCTACATATGTAGAAAAGGAGCAAACAAACCACGCGTCTCGTTCCTGTATTCGAACTTTTAGGCGACTCACGCCCACGTCAACAACATTTTAAATCATTCACAAATCCCTGATGAGTTTTGTTGACAAGGGGAAAGGATGGGAAATATGGTGGATGCAAAAAAAAGCCACGCAACAGACAGACTAAGGTGGATGTAATGTTTAACCAAATTCATCAAATTTCAATAACAAATCTATTTGTGGGAACACTTTCTAACGACCGACATATACTTCTCATCATTTGAAAACGATTTCATTTTACAAGCTGCCTGCTTGTAACGAATTTAATTAGAAAGTAAATCCGTTGGATTGCACAGAAACATCTCTACGACAGCGACACCTGTCTTTCATTAGTTGAAAAGAATAATTTGACATTTCAGTTGATCAATTCATGAGGGATTTTAGTTCAATTTCATGTTACGGTCGCCATGGTATTTGCAGCAAAAAATTGTTTTTGACTCTTTCTAAGTAAAGTTAAGTCCTTTCCAAAGGACACCCTTCGCTAATCCATCTGTTATACTTTAAAAAAAAAATTTCCATCGACAAACAACTTCGGACGTCGTAATTTTTCCCACTAATAGCTTCTGAAAAGAAACCTGACAAACGGTTCGAGTTGATTTCCTGTAATTTCCAAGGACCTTCAAAAAGGCTTTTCATGATCCTTCCCAAACATGTGTTGAAACAATGATCCTTTTCGTCCAATGAAAAATACGACTTACTAAATTCAGCCCCAAAGTACTTGAGAATCAATTATTCAGCATTTCTGAATATTGCATAGAGTCAGAAGTTGTTTTGCTGACAACTTCACAGGACAATCCGAAAAAGGATATTCCATAGGGGACTGAAAACGAGTGCTTGAGTTTTGTTGTTTCCATCGAGCTGGAATAATTTTAATTCCAACTGATACAAAAGAAATCTTTCGTATATCCTTTGGAAAAAGGACGAAACGCTAAAAAATAAATTATTGCTAGATTTGACGGAGACGGTTTGTGCTGAAGCGTCAAATAATTTTCATTTCACTACGATCATCTAACTGTATGTATGATATCCTTCAGTATCCTTTGCAGAATCTTGCATATTTTTTATGTGAAAATTATATTTATTTTTTCTTGATTTTATTTCACGCTACACTGCAACAGAAAAATCTGAATTCGTCCTTTTCATGTACTAACTGAATGAAGCTCTTGCTCTGCATGTGGACGTTTTGCAGAGTTTTCATTTAATTTAATGTACAAAGGACACTGGACATGCAAATTCAGTTGAGTGGCGTGTGTCCTTTTTGCACCGGATACAAGTGTGTAGGGGTCCGATAAACGCAAACTCATTTGCAGAGTTGAATGGCCCCAAGCATGATGTATCTTCCAAATCCCTGAATCAAACCCGTGTCCTGGGAAAAGAAGTTTCAAAGGACCGTGAGGATAATCGAGGATACCTACTTGAAGGGAGTTCCGAGAAATCAGGGCCACTGGAATGTGCTTGAGAAACCTGAGCAGTGATTTTCAGAGACACGCAAGGAATATCCTTCGAGAAGGACCCAAAGACACCAACATGAAATGAAAACGTTTTCATGTTTTGTGGAGTGTCCTTTCTGTTCAGTAACTTTCATCCTGCAAATGTTGAAAAGTATCGGGTGTCGTCGTCGGCTAAAGGTGAAAAGTGATTGAGCCACTATCAATATGACAGGAACAGGACATTACAATGAGTAATAAAAAAAATTTTTTTTTTTTTAAATAATCAAAAACGAATTTCACCCGGAATTCCTGGAAATTTCCCGAATTGTTCCGGGGGTCAACCCTCACGTATTATGAACGAATTCATAAGGAAAAAATTTCCATTATTAATGCCACACAAATTCTGCAACATGCCGTGACATTTTCCTTTCCAAATTCAGGACAATTTTATATGCCACACAGTCCTTGTGATTCCTTCCTACCTGACATACGTATCCATGACATTCTACGGAATACATATTCATAATCTACAGGATCAAATTTATCCATCCAGAATGTCATCCATTTTGTTTATTAAAGTGAAGCAATTTTTGCACACCACTCCAGTCCCCCTGTAACCTGTAGCACTCCGCTGATGAAAGTGCTGCCATCTTGTGTGGGTGTGTTGGTGTGTATATTTGAGTGCCATCAACTTCAGAAATAATAATTTTATTAAATGAAATATTTAAAAACCCACTTGAGAGGTAAAAGCTAAATTATTTAATGCCAACAACGATGTCCTGTCAAGCAGTAAATGTCAAATGAACGAAAAATGAATCAGAAAGGACGAGAAATTTATTCCAATTTCATTTCCAAGAGGATTCTGTGCAGGATTCGTTGGATTTCGGGATGCAAATTAACAATTTGCTCAACGATGCATTCGCTTATTGAATTATTTAGGACATTCAGTGTATTCTACTCGAGCAAAGATGTCAAGGAAGTCGAGAATTACAAGATTCTAAGTAGAGTCTTTAAAGTTACAACAAAGTTGTGAATATATTTGTGAATCCGCAACGCTCTCAAAGATGGCGTTATATCTGACATAAAAACATTATTTTCACTTGACGACACATTTCACTGAAGAAACATCGTTTCTCGTTTAAGGTAAATATCCTTGAAACGTACAAAATTTTAAAGTTTTTAAAAAATAACAACTTCAAAGTCTTCCAATTATCCTTGAAGTATGTAAGGACGAAGACAAAGTTCCTAGAAATTTGTGGTTGCCGACAAAGTCAAGTGCATCAATTTGTCAGTAGGTATTAGAGTAAGAATCTTTGTGTCCTGATAAATGTCCTCGACATTTCAAAAGCATGTATATACGTTCCTTGCATCCTTACTCACAATTCAAGGATTCCCTTGAGTCTTGAATTTATTTTGTTACCGAAATTGGTAGAATTTTTCACACTTTAATTGGACTTTCAAGCAATTACGATAAATGGCCGGGCTTATGCCTGAAGCCATGATTAACCCGGTAACTCTCAGATTTCGATTGTGCCCATTTTTGTTGTAATTTGAATAAGAAAATTCCAATGAATCCGAGAAAAGGTAGAGAAATCCTGAATAAAAATCCACGAGGCGATATTATTCACGGGATGGGGTTCACCCTCAAGGGAGAAGTTTCGTAGAAAATCCAGAATTTCGAATTTTCTGGCCACGAGACACTTCTTTGTGAATATTCATTTGAATAAATCATTCGACTCAAGTCTGTTTCGCCATGAATCCACCATGAATCCGAAATTTAAACATCAGCATACTAAACTGGAGGATACTGGGAAAAATCATCTTGAACCAGATGTCCTTAAGGACAAGGATATTCTATCGAGGAGCTAAAATACCCAAAAACCTAAAAATGAACGTTGCCCCCATTTGCTGGAAATCTGTGAAGAACATTTGACACGCGATAAGCCTGATAAATGTTTCTCAATCTTGGGAATTTTTCAAAACCCTTCAACTTCGTGAATTAAAAATTTTCTTTAAATTAAATAATTTTTCTTGAAATTTAAAAGGACTGCGTCCATTTTTTTGATTATATATTTGTCCATAAGGTTAACATGTGCCTCGTGATTGCTGCAAGGCTTGCCATTAAACACAGCTCGACCCTCATCAAACATTTTGCTAAAAACGAATACAAGGGAAGTGAACCTTTTTCGTTGCTTGAAACAAATACGAAACAATACCTAACTTTTAGGTAACACTTTATGAGGGTAAGAGGACGATGATTTTGTATGGAATATGTATCGAATGGATCGAATTTTGTTGTTGATTTTCCATCAGTTATAAATTTTCCCCAATACATTGAGCCGGATGTCTGCTAAAATTGAACCTGAAGGTTTTCCACTGAAACCCATCCAATATTTTATAATTACACTCTTCTCGTATGTTCTGTTATTTTGTATTTTGTGTATCCTGAAAACAGCCTGGTGGAAATCCTGAATAATAGCGATACGTTAAAGGATCATAAAAGAAAATGGAGTTCGGTTTGTTACGAGCTGTGTGGCGTCTTCCTCCTCAAGATGGCGTTGACCTAACATTCCCCCACATCCTCTTCGAAAAGATATCAGTGTCAACAAGTTATCCTCGCAGGATATTCAAGGATGATTTATTCATTAATTACTACACGACGTTGGAACACCCTTCTGCTTTCGCCCTTACAACTGAAAACTGTTCAACGTTAACTGGAATTGATGGAACTCCTTTCAAACATTTGAAATATGAAACGATGGAGCTTTTTGGAGCTTCGTAATTGAATTATGCAGCGTTTGAAAGTATACAAACTCGATTTTCAAATAATTCAAAAAAATGTTTTGGGTAATTGTCTGTAGCAGACAAAAATTGCCTTATAAAATGGGTCCTCAAGGAATTTTCCTTTCTTTCTTTCCGACATGAATAAAATTTTCCTTTTCCTCCTATCAAATTCATGTTTTGACATTACATTGTTAAAAGCTAAACCACAGGCAAAATTTTATATTTTATGTGTATTATCTGTGGTCAGACACTGGTTTTCTTTTGAATTTTTGAGCTAAACATTCATACAGATTAAAGCCCTCAACTGCTTGAAGATTTAGGTACTTGTTTGTTTTTGAGACCCATGAAATTTTTTTAAGGCGCTCAACTACGTAAAATACATCCTCAACAAATTTATTTTCCGTTTCAATAGTTTTCAAATTTCTGTGAGTTTCAAAAACACGAACGCACTTCTCCTTCTCTTTGACGAGGAAATTTCGAAAGGTACAAAAAAATATTTAAGTGTGATTGTATTGTCCAAAAGTAGAGATCGAGTGGCAGAAATTATATACGAAGATCCGCACAAAGAGAAAATGTCGAAAATTGTCGCCGTACGCCGTTTCTTTATTTCCTCGTTAACGTATAGTTTTTCCTTTTCACATCAACACCAAAATAAATAGGTACCTCAACTTTAGTGAAAGAACTATCTTCCTAAAAATGGTATTACATGAACTAAATGCTAGTTACTCGATTTAGTATGCTCAACCACGAACAAATAATTGAAAGATGTAAGCTGTAATAAGCCTGCGGTAGTGCAGTTTTATGAAAAGTCTCCATCATATGAACTACAGTATCCAATTACGTGTGTAAAGTGCGCAAAATGATTTTGTTTAACATTTTCTGATGTTTCTGGAAAATTTTAAAAAGTTTTATTTGTTTGAAACGAATTTTTCCAGATTTTTGGAAAATTCCAAGAAAATTCAAAATGTTCAAAAATAAAACCACGTGCCACGTACTTTTACCAAGTAAAATGAATTTATTCAAGGGATCCTAGAGGGCATGAGAGTTGTAGAAGGAATGTTAAAATTTCATGACCTGAGCAGATTGAATTTCATTTGATTCTCCTCAATCCCCTTTTGTTTTTGATACATTATACCACTATAATCGACTTTGAGTTAATAATGTTGCTAACAAAATTCACAAACGGCATAAATTACAATCGTCACGGTCAATAACAACATGAAACTTCCTCATACAACACACGAATCATTTTTGCTGCTGTAAAAATTAACTTTGTTCATGAAAAATTCAAGTAATTAATTTAATTTCATTTTTAATTATCAGAATTTAATTTTTTCGCGAAAACTTTGGCAGTATTCAAAAGTTTTTTTCCGAATAAAACTTTATTTTAATGAAATTTTTCAAATTATTGAAACTGACGTCTTCGTAAATTGAAAGTGAAATGAGGTGATTCAGTTTTATGTGTTCTCCCATTCCCTCTCGTTATTTCCTTCACGCAAAAACAATTTCAAATCAGTATTACACTCGGTAGCGATGCTTTTTTGTGTTGTGTGCATTTTTTTGTGCCTCGTATTTTTTTTGGAATTGCGAATGGCGCATTTTGGTAATTGATGATTCCTGTCACATTTCATGGAAATGTAACATCAAAATAATATGAGCCGTGAAACACTCCCCTCATGGAGGCTTGTGCGGGGATGTAAGTAATAAAATTGTAAAATTTTGTCAACGTTACAATATTGTTTACGAAGATTAATGGAGGGTATAATCTGAAATACTAGGCTTGGAATTATCGTATCCATAAAATTATGGTTGTAATTTAAAATTTTTTTTACAAATATCCTTGACAGATTCGTCGATTTTGTGCAAATTTATGCGGCGAGACTGGAAAGTAGATGAGGATGAGAAACGAAAAACGTCAATAAAGTCGTGATGGTTATTCCAAAATGGCGTCGTCTAGTTAAAATTTCAAAATTCTTAAGGCGTTCATTATTCAAAAAACACTTCAAAGAATTCCATTATCCCTTATTTTGGAGACACAGCTTTGTGTCGATGCCATCAGGACATTCCAATACCAGGCGAAACATGAATTAATTACTAAAGTCGTTGTGAGAATTAAACGAAAAAAATATGTTTCGTTTTTGATCCTTTTATCCTTTGGCTTAACAAAACGAATATTCCGAAACGAAAAAGGATATTTTTTCGTCTTTCGGATAATCGAATCTAGTAGAAGTTGTAATTCGAAAAGGATATCATAAACAGATTATCCGTTACATCCTGTACACTGCCTCTACTTTTAATTAGTTTTTATGTCCATGACAAATTAAATGGCATCGTCTTATACTTGAAGGGATTTTTCTATTGATTTTGTGTGGGATAATTGGCATGTTTGACACATGTCTAAGGATCAATTGATTCCTTGAAATTCGAAACTGTTTGCGTTAGCAGGACACACGTGGGTTGATTTTAAAGTGTCAATTCAGAATCCACGGGTTATTCGATGACTAGGATTCAATTGAAATAACACAAAAGGGATGCGCAATTAAGCAGACAAATGGCGTGAAATACAAAACAATTTTCACTTGATTTAAAGGACACATTTCATTTGAATGTTTACCCAACCAAAATTTTGTCCTGAAAACTTTCCCCTGACAGTCCAGGATCAGTTACATTCATCCAAATAACCTTGTTGTGGCTTGATTCCAGCACAAACCGAAAAATAGGGTCCTGCAAAGTTTACTTTTTGTCCTTAATTAATTCAGTTACTGGTTTTATTGCCAACCTGTACACACGCTCAAGGATCTTAATTGAATTTTCCAGAATGTTATATGTTTCCCAATGATTCAGTTTTCCGCCATTTTGATGAGTTCAATAAACAAATTTGAACTGCTCGTAGCGTTGTTTTGTGTGAATGGAAATTTTTTTTTGTGACACAATTCTGTATTTCCCACTCGTCCCTGATCGATACATCGTATAAGGAAGTGAAAATTTCCGTTTCCGGGAAGTCAATTGTATGGCAGTTGAATGAAACTAATTTTGATTTTAGATACGAGAAAACTTTTTCACCTTTCTCGAAAAAAATCTATTTTACCTTTGACTTTTTCAACTCATTCAATTCAGTATGGTTGTGATAATTCCTAGATTCAACGTAGATCTACTTTCAACTTTGCAATTTTGTGGTTTTTCTATGGAAAACTTTGTAATGTTATAAATTTAACGAACGAATTTCATTTGAAATTAAATTTTCTTTTTCCGCATTTTTTCAAGCGCTGTCTTTAGTCTGAAATTGAAACTCACTCACTTGTGTGGCATGTTTTTTTGAATTTTGTGTGTGTGTGTCTTATGCGTCTGTGTTCCTTGTTCGCCAACAATTTAAATGCGAGATACTTATGTAATATTTCGTAACTCCATTTTGCATTTCTTTAAATTTAAATTATTTTGCATTTATTTAAATTATAATTGTTAACAGGTGTCCATCTGGTTTTGGTTTTATTTTATTAAAAACTAAATTAAGGGCTGAGGTTTTCTCTTGATTCTGACTGGAATCCCGTTTTTGGGCAGTAGAGGCGCTGAGTCCACGTTGAATTCGATTTCCTTGTCCTCGAGTGGTTCAATGTCGAACTTTGACAGAAGCATGACGACGGCCATTTTGGCATTCATTTTTCCAAGTCTGAGTCCTGGAAGTAAGTAAAATTCAAATTGAATCATTGGATCATGAACCAGGCAATAGTTTACCTATGCAAATGCGAGGTCCCTCGCCAAAGGGATGAAACGCGGATTCCTTGAAATTTTTCATGTCGCCAAGGTGACGTTCTGGGTCGAATTTCTCGGCGTTGGGAAAGTACTTTTCGTCCCGATGTAATCCCATGGTGGGGATAATGATAGGGGTGCCCTTCTCGATGATGTAGTTGGTACCAGGAACGTGGAATGTCTCGGTGCACTCGCGATTCAGTAATGGCAAGCCTGGGTACTTCCGGATAGTCTCTGAAAAAATGAATTTAAGAAATTTGAAGCAACAAAATATTAGATGTGCCTCTCACCGAGGATACAGCAGTCCAAGTACTTCATGTCCAGAATGGACTCGTAACTGATCGTGTTGTTGTGTTTTTTCAGAGTGTCCGCTATGTCCTGCTCCAACTTCTGGAGGACCTCTTTGTTTCGACACACTTCGAAGAGGCAAAACGCTGCGGCACTAGACGACGTCTCCGACCCAGCGACGTGAAAGAGAAACGCTTGTGCAGCGCATTGTTCGATTGACATAGTCTTCACTTGGTCTGAGGGAGAAAGAGAGATATGTAAGCTTGTCCTGCCGACAGTTGTGTCAGAAACTCACTGGCTGCAGGCTTGAAGTTCCAGTCATCGTTCTCTTTCATCTCTCCAGTGTTCCTCAGCTGAATCAGAAGTTGCATCAAGTCCTTGCGAACGTGATCCGACTTCTCTCGAAACTCGATCGTTTTTTTCACGACACTCAACATGAAGTTGGCGACACTCGGAGGAACTGAACCCAGACGTAGCAGTTTGATGAGTCTGTGGCGGAAGTTTTGAAATTGAAACTGGCGCAGACACTTTGACACTTACCCTGGGCATAAAAACGCTCCGACAAATCGCATACGTTGGGTGAATGTTCCGCTTGTCAACTCCTGGCTGACTTTGGCAAAGTCACTGTCCGGATTCTCGATGCAATTCGTGTCTAGCCCGAAGATGACCGATTGAATGATATCCACGGCATATCTGAATAATGGGTGTCAAGAACGTTACTTCTGTGGCTGCATTGGGACTCGGCTTACCTCGTTAGAATGTTCTTCAAATCGTGTTCCGCCTGGTAGTCGATTCTCTCGTCGATGTGTTTCTGTAAAGTAATCCCAACCGCTTCGACCGTCGAGAACATGCTCTTCAATTTCCCAGATGTGAACGCCGGCGTTAGTTTGTTCCGTAAGGACTTCCACTTGGCACCAGGTAACGCGAACAGATTCGCCGACATCGGATTTTGGAATGTTTCCACTGAGATTTATATTGAAACACAAATTATTAAATTTGTACAATAAATTTTTATTTAAGTAATTTCAATGCTGGTACACTGGTGGTCGGTGTTCGACTATGCCGTGAATGTTTCATCACCGTCGTTATATATGTTAATGTTGGGAAATCCAGAAGTCCTTAATTGTCCGTAATCGATTTTCAAGAACTCGTCAAATCGATTCGGACGTTTTTGGGCGTGACGTAAAATTCCGTCGTGCCATCTGGATGCTTGTGCAGGTGTCTCGCCACAGTACCCCCCGCCAGTGATGAAGTCACGAACTAGTTGAATCCCGCTTGTAGATAGTCCGGAAATTTTACCCTTCTTCCAGATCTGGTGGTGATTGGCGCTCGGTTTACTGGTGGTGATTGGTGTGGATACCCGGTGTTGTTGTTAGTCGACGATGATTCAGGATGATGATTCAGGTCCTCTTCTGCTGGTGGTGTTTCTTCTGGTGCGATCACTATGTCGTGTTCGATGGTTGGTTCCATGATGTTCTCTTCCAATACGTAGGCTGGCTTCAATCTATCTATTGTGACTGTTGTTTCGCGTCCCCGGATGTTTATAGTAAACGTCTTGTCATTCTTGTTGGTCACTCTGAATGGGCCTTCATAAGGTTGTTGCAGCATTGCTTTTTGCGCATCGTTGCGCACCAAGACGTACTTTGCTGTTTCCAAGTCCTTAAATACGAAGATGGATTTGTGCCCATGTCTGGATCCTGGGGTTGGTCGAAGTTGGTCCATGTGTCTCCGTAACTCCTGCACGAATCTTGAAGTGGGTTCTGCTGTTGCTCCTGCTGGATTTCGCTGCACGAATTCACCTGGTAGCCGTAGTGGTTGTCCATACACCATCTCAGCTGCTGTTGTGTTGAGGTCTTCTTTCCATGCTGCCCGGATTCCCATTAAAACTGTTGGCAAAGTTTCCGTCCATCTCGCTGTCTCGTGGCACTTGATGGCTCCTTTCAGCTGCCGATGAAATCTCTCGACCATTCCATTTGCCGCAGGATGATATGCAGTGGTTCGTAGATGCGTTGCTCCTACTAGTCGATTCAGCTCTTTGAATAAGTGAGACTCGAACTGTCGTCCTTGGTCGGTTGTGATGCGTAGAGGTGTTCCAAATCGAGCAATCCAGCACTCGAACAATGTCCTGGCTACTGTTTCTGCTTCCTGGTTTACGATAGGTATCGCCTCGGGCCAACGTGTAAACCTATCCACCATTGTCAGGCAATATCTGAATCCTTCCGATGGTGGCATTACGATGATGTCTATGTGGACGTGGTCGAACCTGGAGTTTGGTGGTAGAAAATCGCCAACGGGTGATGAGGTATGCCTTGTCACCTTCGATCGCTGACAACTCATACAGCTTCGTGTCCACTCCCGGCAGTCTGCTTTTATAGATGGCCACACGTATCGGTCCGATACCATTTTAGATGTTGTTTTTATGCCTGGATGGGATAATTGATGAACCTGGTTGAAGACTGCTTTCCTGAAATCCTTCGTTATAAATGGTCGAGCGGTTCCTGTTGAAACGTCGCACATAATTGCTGATTCGATACCTGGAAGAAAAAGAAGTTTTAGTTGTAGTCCTGTCTCTGATTCACTGTTAACGAAGGTTTTGAGCTCTTCGTCTTTAGTTTGTGCACAGGCTAGCGCTGCATAATCTAATACACTTGCGAGTTCCTCTACTCGTGATAGTGCATCAGCTACTACATTCTGCTCTCCTGATACATGGCGTATGTCAGTTGAGAATTGTCCTATGAAATCCAAATACCGGAACTGTCGAGGAGTACATTCCTTGTTTGGTCTGCTAAAGGAGTATGTGATCGGCTTATGGTCCGTAAAAATGATGAACGGACGGACTTCCACCATGTGACGGAAGTATTTCACTGCTTCATAAATGGCAAGCAGCTCACGATCATATGCTGAGTACTTCTTCTGTGTTGTGCTGAGTTTCGACGAAAAGAATCCTAATGGCTCCCATTCGCCGTTGATGTTCTGTTGAAGAGCTGCACCTATGCTCTCATTGGATGCGTCGCAGAATAGTGCAAGTGGTGCGTTGGGCTCAGGATGAGCGAGCAAAGCTGCTTGAGCAAGACCTTCCTTGCATTGGTTGAATGCGATATCTGCCTCTGTAGTCCATTTGACTGGAGTTTTTCCTTTTATATTGTCGCGAAGCAATTCATTGAGTGGTGCTTGGATCTCTGCTGCTCTCGGTATGAACCGTCTATAAAAGTTCAACATACCTAGGAACTGTCGCAATTGCTTCGCTGTTGTAGGTTTAGAGTATGTCCGAACAGCTTCGACTTTTTCATCCAAAGGTTGAATACCTTTCGCTGAAACACTGTAACCTAGAAATTTTACAGAGGACTGTCCGAATCTACATTTTGATGCGTTGATGACGACTCCATACTGTTGAAGACGTTCAAAGAGACTTTTCAGGTGTTCCATATGTTGCTCTGCACTTGACGACGCTACAAGGATGTCGTCAATGTAGGCATAACAGAAATCAAGATCACGCAGCACTTCGTCGATGAACCTTTGGAAGGTTTGTGCTGCGTTACGAAGTCCGAACGTCATGAACGGGAACTCAAATAGCCCGAATGGTGTTGTAATTGCAGTTTTAGGAATATCCTCTTCGGCGACCGGAATTTGATGAAAAGCCTTCACTAGATCGATGGTAGAAAAAATCTTCTTTCCAGCGAGAGTCTGCGTGAAATCTTGGATGTGGCGCACAGGATAACTATCAGGTTCCGTTCTCGCGTTGAGTCCACGGTAGTCACCGCACGGTCTCCAGTCTTTGTCTGGTTTCTGGACCAAATGTAGAGGTGATGCCCAACTGCTGCTTGATGGTCTTGCGATACCAAGTTTGAGCAGGGTATCGAACTCCCTCCTGGCTGCTTTTAATTTTTCAGGATCCAGTCGACGTGGTCTGTGTGTTACAGGTGCTCCTGGAGTTGTCTTAATGTGATGCACTGTGTTGTGTCGTACTGTTGCAATTCCTTCTGGCCGTGTGATGTCGGCATACTTTGTTAGTAGGGTGTGGAATTCGGTTGCTCCGGAAATAGTTTTTACTACTGGTGTTTGTTCGTCTGTTAATGTACCTGTTGAAGAAAGTTTTGTTTTATTATCAATTAATCTATGATTCTTGACATCCACGAGGATGTCGTAGTATGCCAAAAAATCAACTCCTATTATTGGTTTTGTAATATCGGCTACAACAAATCTCCACGGAAACTCTCGACGAAGCCCAAAATTTAATGTAAGATGAACTGTCCCGTATGTTGCGATAGTTGTGCCGTTCGCCGCTGCAAGTTCATATGATGATTTCGCCCGATCCTCTTTGATGTGTTGTCGGGGAAAGACACAGAGGTCAGCACCGGTGTCGATTAAAAAATCGAGGTGACTTCCTGCGTCCCTAACAAAAATGCGGCGGGATGAGGATAGGCTGTCGTTTGCCGCACTCAACGACTGCCCCGATGGTTTTCCGCCACGAAGGCGCATGGTGTGGTGCACTTAGTTGCGTTGACTCCAAATCTTGTATGATACCAGCATACTCCATTGCTTCGACTTTGGGAGCGTTGCCATCTCCTTGACCGTGACCTGGACCTCCCTGGTTGATAATTGCGATGGCTTGGTCGATCATTCATCTTCAGCTTAATCTCAGCTATTTCCTCCGTCAGCTTGGCCAGTTGTGCGTAGAGCATGTTATTATGTGCTGAAGTGGTTGCTACCATTGGTTTTGGGTTGTACATGGTGTTGTGAAGATCGTCTGCCAATTCTGCAAGCTCGTCCAATGGCATTCCTTTGCGTCCTACTACGATTGCCTGCGTTAAAGGAGGCAATCTGGAAAGCCACATTGGTCGCAGAATTGCATCGGTAACTGCGGTGCCACCTAATTCTCGCAAATGTCGCAGGAACTGTGATGGCTTTCGGTCTCCTATCTCCTCGCCTTCTATGAGCCGTTTCGTCTTATGCTCTTGAGAGACACCCAACCGTTTTATGACCTCGTTCTTCAGTGTCGTATATGGCGCATTTGCTGGCTCCATAATAATTAAGTCCCGAACTTCTTGAGTGACACGTGCATCAAGAA
This sequence comes from Chrysops caecutiens, assembly GCA_963971475.1. Taxonomy (NCBI): domain Eukaryota; kingdom Metazoa; phylum Arthropoda; class Insecta; order Diptera; family Tabanidae; genus Chrysops; species Chrysops caecutiens. Next base: position 9,880,244 of record OZ020570.1, read on the forward strand.
GCGCTGTTACCAGTCCATATTTGGTTGATTCATCCGTAATGTTGGCCTTGATGAATCTGCGGTCTGCCATCGCGAACCATAGTTCCGGATCCTGTGGAATGAAAGCTGGAAGCTGGAACTTGTCTGCCATTTTTCTTCTTTATAACGTCGGGTTTCACCACTTTGGAATGTTTCCACTGAGATTTATATTGAAACACAAATTATTAAATTTGTACAATAAATTTTTATTTAAGTAATTTCAATGCTGGTACACTGGTGGTCGGTGTTCGACTATGCCGTGAATGTTTCATCACCGTCGTTATATATGTTAATGTTGGGAAATCCAGAAGTCCTTAATTGTCCGTAATCGATTTTCAAGAACTCGTCAAATCGATTCGGACGTTTTTGGGCGTGACGTAAAATTCCGTCGTGCCATCTGGATGCTTGTGCAGGTGTCTCGCCACAGGATCATTCTGTTCGTCGTAGTATAGCCCGCGGTCGTGGAATTGGGCGAAGTTCTTGGTCAAGATGTCTTTCGCCAAGTCAGGATCTCTTATCATGAGAGCAGGACGCCACAACAGGTACACTCCCAGCAATGGTTCATTAGATTCCATGTACAAGGAGCGAAGTCTGTCACCTAGTGATTGCTGGCGCTTCACCACTGGTCCCAAACTCCCGAAAAGTATGTGTGGACTCGAGTACGGGAATCCCTTCCGCTCCCAGTAACTGTATTGATATCTCAAAAACAGAATTACCGCTAGAACTACTAGCGTCAGAGCAATCACCAACATGTTGTTGTCAAATACACAATCCACAAAACCACTAGTAAAGTGTTATTCACGAGAGATTAGAGTTAAACGTCTCGACCGATCAAAGCTGTAATCTCAACTAAACTTTTTGAAACTCTTCTAGTCATTCCGAACTGATAGAGGGAAGTGGCTGTTGTTAGAACGCAAATACGATGAGTGTTTTTGAATTGCTTAACCTCTGATAACGACCACCTACTCTTGTTATATAAATGAAGTAAAAAGTAAACTTAACGACAGATGAGTTTTAGTAACCTTTGGAACGAATAATAGGTCTGTTTGTTTTGAGTTCAGAACAGTGTGGAACTTTGTACTAAAAGTGCAATTTGACGCTTCCAGCGTTCCACTCTGTTCCGTTGTAACTAACGCGTCATGGTAAAGTGAGAGCAAAACCGTCAAACTCTCATACTTTCTCAGGATAAAATGGAAAAGTTTGGTTCTGCACCAAATTTCAAAACAAACGCGGAACTGAGTACTAAAAGTACAATTTAGTATTCCGGAGCAGTTCCGAATTCAAAACAAACAGACCTAATGTTATTCAGTTCTCGATGATTTACAAGACCGCACTCTTCTTCGTCGTAACGAGGATTCAAAAAATTTGAATGAGAAAAATTTCTTTATTAGAAAAAATTTTAAAATTTATCAAAGGAGCGGTTTCTGTTTCTTCGTCACTCTCATGTGAATTCCGTTCTTGGGTGCGACAGAGACACTGTGCGGTGCGATCTCGGGTTCACTTGGGTCGATAGCTTCGAAGTTGAACATGGCCAACAGCATTATGACAGCTACTTTGGCGTTGATTTTGCCAAGCCTCAATCCTGGACGGAAAAGAATCAATGAGAGACTCATTATATTGAAATGAGAAGTTCGTTACCAATGCACATCCGCGGTCCTTCACCGAACGGTTGGAAGGCAGATTCCCTAAAGTTCCGCACGTCGTCAGCGAAGCGGTTCGGATCGAATTGGAGTGGATTCGGGAAATTAGCTTCGTCCCTGTGAATCCCAAGAGTCGGAATGATGATGGGAGTCCCTTTCTCAATGATGCGGCTAGATCCAGGTACTTGGAAGTTCTCGGTGCACTCGCGATTCAATATCGGAAGTCCTGGATACTTTCTGATTGTTTCTGTGACAAAGATTTGACAGACTTACAAGCGACGCATTCCGTATAACGAGCTCACCTAGAATACAGAGTTCCAAGTACGGCATGTCCTTGATTGCTTCATACGTAAGTGAGTTGTTATGCTTCTGCAATCCATGCGAAATGTCCTCCTCTAGAGTCTTGAGGACTTGAGGATTCCGAGCTGCCTCGAAAAGACAGAATGCTGCAGTGAGGGCGGATGTTTCTGTTCCAGCTATGTGGAAAAGCAGGACTTGAGCAGTAATGTCCTCAACTGAGAACGATTTGATGGTTGTCTCTTTTGACTTGGTGTCGATGTCCCAATCTCCATCCGCTCCAACTTTCCCAGAGTTTCGCAATTGTAGCAACAGTTGCATGAAGTCCTTCCTCTCCATCCTATGCCTCTCTCGGAACTCTATTGTCTTTCTGACAACGCCTATCATGAAGTTCTCCACCGCCGTAGGGAGAGAAGACAGCCGCAGTGCCTTCAACAATCTGAAATTAGAAAGAGATGCATTTATATTCGATGGAGAGAGAGAGTGACGCATCTACCAACCCTGGACACATGAACGTGCTGGCTAGCTTGACTTGCGTCAAGAAAGCTCCATCTGTCAACAATTTGCTGGCCTTGATAAATTCACTGTTGGGGTCATCGATGCAATTCGCCTCAAGGCCAAAGATGACATTCTGAATGATATCGATGGCGTACCTGAAACTCAACATGTTACAGATGACACCACACACAGTTCTATCTCCTACCTCGTGAGTAGTTCTCTCATCTCGAAGCTTTCCGTTTTGTCCAGGTTCTCCTCGATATGTCTCACCATGTTCTTTCCAATCGCTTCTATCGCCGGAAACATTCCCTTTAATTTGCCGGTAGAAAATGCCGGCGTCAATTTCGTCCTCAAAGACTTCCACTTGCTGCCGGGCAGAGCGAACAGATTCGCCGACAGCGGATCATACTTCTCGTCGCAATGGACACCCCTATCATGAAACTGGGCGAAGTTCTTGGTAAGCATGTCTTTCGCTAAATCTGGATCTCTGATCATGAGCGCTGGACGGAAAAACAGGTAAACACCAACGATCGGTTCACTGCTCTGCTCGTACAGACTGCTTATCGCCGTGCCAAACGATTTCGTACCTTTCCAAACACCATACAAGTTTCCAAACGGTATCGATGGCTTAATGTGCGGAAAACCCTTTAGAGCCCAGTACGAGTAGACGTACTTCAAATACGCCCACACCGCTCCCAACGCCAGCGCAAGTAATATTATGTTACTCATCGCGAACGTGTGTTCCAGAATAATTCTTCAGACTGCAAAAAAGGAAAGGGAATAAAAATCAAAACTAATACAAATACACAACAAACACATTTTTTGTCTCTCTTTTGTTCACTGAATTTTTTTACCAAAAGAGGAAAATTTTCTTCCATGTTGGTTTTTCACTTTTTCCACTTTTGAATTTTCAAACACGAATTCCAACGGCTGCTTTGTAACAACAAACTTCTTAGAATTCCCGTGCTCATATAAGACACCACAAATAACTTCTCTTCTTCTTGTTTTTTTCGATATCAATTTTATATAACGCAACGGATCCATCAAATTCCACAGCATCCACAATTATTTCAATAAAACTGAGAATTTCTGAGTGAAATGTCGGCCACACGTTCCATTGTGGGTTTAATAATTTATTCTGTTATACGTATAATACATTTCCACGCATTACACTTTCTGTGGTATGCTTTGAGGAAGTATTTTCTAGGTAATCCTGTTTGTATGATGAAAAATTCAATTCTTTCAGTTGGTTCAACTCGGTTTGATGATTCTTTCATATTTAATGTTTCTATTTTCCTCACCACACAACCAGAAATCAAGCTTGTGTAACATTTTACACAAAAATAAGCTCGAAAACCGTGAAAAAGCTTAAGGAATACACGGGAAAACGTTGAAAGGCCAAAAATTCATAGCGACCCTTCCGCTTATTTGACGACATCCTTGCTACCACTACAGACTCCAGTGAACTTTATTACTTTCCTGACATCATTACCTACTGAAATAATTATAAACAACAAAGTGGCTAGTCAACATTAACAAAGCGAGAATTATTTGCGATAAGTTGTATTACACAATAATGATGAGTTAAGTTGTTATCACACATTGAAGAAGAAATTGATTACGTGATTTGTATTTATTTTGCAAATAATTACAATGAATTTCAAAAAGTATTCACTTCAAGTTAAAACTTTTGGAAATTCCGAAATTTAACCAAAAGGCACAGATTAGTTACGGCCACAAAAGACAGAACAGCAACAGAGGTTTTCAAATTTGGCCACACGAGTGTAACTCACCTTATTTTAAAACGGTTTGACACTAAATAAAAACGTCGAACAGAACTTTCCACAATAAGTTTGTCGCGAAATGCGTCTGATGCAAACAACTATCGAACTAGTAATAATCCCAGATGAGTCGAACTATCAAGAACTATACTTTGCTGTGTCATCGAGGAAAATGCATTATCATGAAACTTGTAACGTTTAGTTCATCTTATAATTACTGAATCAAACAACGTTTCACAGTGACACGCGTAGAATTGTGGAGCGAGTGGTTACATGTGATTCAACAACTACAGGCTAGTCATTTTGAATTGCATCAAGCGTGTCACTGCCCCGCAAATCTAAGTGTATATGGATTGTGTCTCCATTGCTGAAATTTACTCAGATCCTGTACTTTTCTACGAGCAACAGGATCATTTGTACTATCAGTAAAACATGAATTTGACACTGCGCAGCACCCTAGGCTTATAAGAACAGTGTCAGTTTGGGAAATTAAAGTTCATTTGTTTAGACCAATATATATAAGTTCTCAAGTTACATCAGACTTATATCATAAATACTTCATATTTTATCACGTGTCGATGGGATGACGAGCAACACAGGTTTGAACGCGGCTGACTCTACCAAACCGGTTTTGGTACGCCCGTCAATCGCGTCGATGGGCGGACTTCTTATAACGACGTCTTTCGACCATAAGTCGTAACATTACCACTACGCACATCCGATCAAGTCCTGCCTCATACTTCCAGAAAGAAAACTAGAATGTTGGAGTTGAGTCACAATCCAGTCGCGGAACATATTTGTTAATGTCTCCAACTTCCTCCACATGGTGTCATCGCTACGACAAGGATTCGAATGAGAGGAATTATTTTTCGTCGGATTGACCTAATTCGTTTGCTCATGAATTCACCACAATATTATCATTAACGACTTTATCGACTCCTTGAGATTATTATCCTTTTAACCAATCAATTAAACCACTTATTAGAGTAATTAATCAATTCAATACACAATCCCGAATATATTCATCTTCACAACCATTTGTTCGTCTCCAAAACAAATTCTTTTCATTATCCTTTGCCCATTGTTTGCGCTGGTTAGCTGTGCCCTTATCTGGTAATCCACTTTAATAACTCATTACCCTTGACATGTTATTCGTCGTTCATAGCTGATAACTCTTAGTCGTATTCGTCGATAATTCAATTATCCTTGGTGGTTCATCAGTCCTGTAAATGTTTTTCATGTTTTCCAGTTGCATCTAACAAAATTTATCCTTTCCTACTTCTGATCCTTCTGGGAGTGCAACAAAATTTCGATTCATCAAAATGGAAACCCTCAAGGCTCTTTTCTCGCATTGAAAAGTTTTGTCGATGGAGTATCCTTTTTGCCTCCTTTCATTCCTTTCAAGAAGGCTTGCAAGGACATCCACTGACACAATTTCAAATTGAAAAAATTCCCTCAAGGTGAATTTTTATCCGGAAAAAGAGCAAAAGGACATGAAAAACAAGAAAGAGCAGGTGATATCCTTGTTGACACCTCTTGAGGAAAACCGTCAAGTAAAGCTGAAGATAAATCGTTACACTGACAAGTAAATCTTTGGCGTCATAAACGCTTTCAAATTACCCCGAAAATCGGTCCCATTTGTAGGCTTAAGGCGAATTCTAGGTTTCATGTTGAAATTCTTGAGAACATAATCGCATTTAAGGAAGATGATCTGCTCTTTACGGATGTGGGTGTGTGTTAAGATTCTCAAAGTGGACACCACAACATACAAAATAAAAGGATAAAATATACTTCAAATGTTCAAAACCACAGAACCGCAAAAGGCTCCCCACAAAATTCGAAACGAAACTTTTTTATTAGAATTTTCTTGGCCTTCTTCTGGACACAAGACAGCAGCTGTGGCATTTATGAAATTATGTTTAACTTATTTCACATATTTTCCAAGGATACCAAGACGAACAAAAAATAAAAAATCGGGGGAGAATTCGATTTATTTGGGGCTTCTTCCCATTTTCCATGCCATCTGTCATGGAGTGTTTCAATTTTTCAGAATTTTCTTTGAATTTCCAGTGGAAATGGGAGGTAGATGATGAGTCCAACGTTTAAGAATTTCATCAAGTGAATCAATTTAATTTATTGAATCGTTAAAATTGAATCGAAATTCAAAATTCAATTTTAAAAAATAAAATAAAATACAGTATAACCTCGATAATTGCAACCATTGAAAGTCGCAACTCCTCGATAAACGCAACTAGCTGTGCCCAAGCCCATAGAATGTAAGGAAACTCAGTTGAAAATTTCAGATTTTTTTAATAGCCAGGAAAAAGATACACATATTCATGGATATGTATGATATATAGAGTGATAGCAGACATATATGTATAAAATGACCCTATAAATGTAATTACGTCACTTTTTTTCTCCCTTCCTAACCATTGAAATGTGTTACTTGGTTATTGCAACAACCTCAGGTATTGCAACAGCCACAGTTTCCATTAGTTGCGTTTATCAAGGTATTTTCATGTCAATAAATGATCACGACCGGTATGGGAAGAAGACACTAGGGCCATCTGTGACTGATTAGAAGAAGATTATTTCGATGAAAAATTTTCCACTCCCACTAATGCTGTTGCGGGGTTAATCTTTCGAAATGCGATTAAATTCGTGAAATTAATTGATTGATTCGATTTGAGGGATTTTATTCAATTATTTGTGATAATTAAGAGGAATTTAAATGTGAATCCAATTAAATTGATACAAAATTGTTATAATTCCTCTTTTGTTTCTCTTTATTTCAGAACCAATCGTGAAAATGGCGGCAACACTCCGAACAAACGGTAAGAACTTTGTTGAAAAGATTTTTTTGTATATTTTATATAAGAATCTCAATGACAATGAAAACTTTTTATTTTATATATAAAAAGAAAATAAGAAAAATGGAATTTTTTAAAAGTCTAATAAGAAGAAACGTGTCAAAAGTCACGAAGTGTCGGCTTAACTTGAACGAGAAGCAACAAACGACAAGTTTCCATCGTCAGATAAAAAAGTCTCATTTCAAGCGGGTACCTCGTCCTTCATGGAACGTATCCAGTTTCGATAAAAACTTTATCTTGTTAAGTCATTTTTTGGCTGTCTCCAACGCCGGATGTGTTGTATTGGCTCCACCAGATCCACCTGGTTTCAGACACTTCAAATTTCAAGGTGAAATGGTGTCTTCAATTCCACGGGTATCATATCATTTCAATATCCTGAACGCAAGGAGTCAAAAAGTTTTTCCAAAACAGTGTTACAGAAGAAGTTTTGATGAATTTTATTTGATTCACAAGATACGCGTGAGAAACACTTCAATGGTGTTCGAGCGTTTGATCGTCAAGGAACCAGAAAATATAATTCCATAAAGATTTACACAACTGTACAAATTCATGACTGCTATAGGATGAAAATGAATTCGACATGAAGTGATTTGTCTCAATAATTGAATGGGTTATTCGTCAAATAATCGACAGATTGAAGAGTAAACTTTACGCCATCACACCATGCACGTAGGTTAGGTTAGGTTAACAGGATGGAGTGGTCACACCGATTATACGAACATTGTGATGCCCTTTATGCGTCACTATCCCCTTCCTATTGGTTTATCCTTTAGTCCTCTACCCTTTAGTCCTCTTCCCTACTAGTTGGACATCCATGCCCCTAGGAATTATAAAATGGCGGTCAATGCAAATAAAAAATTGCAAAAATCGATTAACGGAAAATTCTTTTCACTCCACTCGGGTACACATTCAACCCTTAAGAAGGGTGAAAATTTCTTTTCATTTTGAATAAAGAAATTTTGAATTTGTGTGGAGCGAAGCGTTTCTCCTGGTGAATCGAGATATTTTGTTTTGACGATTTTGTTTGACAAAAGTTTCATTGTGACAAGAGAGCATTTGTTAGGCATTCCACACGTGGAGTGTTCCCTTGGAAAATTGTAAAACTCCATAAAACCAGACAAGCCCACCTGCTACACACTTTAACAATATTTTGAATGGCGTTTCCTTTAATGCCATCTGATGTGTGGAAGTTCTCCAATAAATTTCTCCCATCATAATAGACGTCAAAAGAATGGATCGTCCCGAATCAGGCACGTGTCAAAATCGAAAGCGAGTGTTTGCTGACACAAGCTCCTTGTCGAGAGTACCTGAAAAATCAACATATTTTCCAGGTAAACACCAAATTGGAATATACAATTCAAATACAGCAAAGAAAAAAAACGAGAAAAGGAAAAATAAACGATGAAGTACTGCGATTGGTTAACACTATCAACTTGAATATAGGATAACGCGTAAAGGATAAAGGATAAACGTTTATCTCGTTCGAAGGAGATAAGTCTCACACTTGGCGAGGGTGGTTCATTTGCATGTTTTCATATTTTTATGGGGGATCCTTTTTTACGAGAACATCCTTTTGAATTTTTCAAGCAGAACATGACCAACATGTGCTCCTTGTGGTCATTGGAATACGAAGGATTGCAGCAAAGTAGTCTTTACGACGTACTTCACACGAATCTCTGGTCAAATGTTACAGAACTTTGTGGTCATATTGGGTTCGAGGAGTGGATTTCAGTAGTTACAAATCAAAAATTACAAATTTAAAAGGATTTATCTAGTTTTTATCCAAGAAATAAGAAATTCTTGACTCAAAGCAGATTTGCGATTGTTTTCAAATAAAAATGAATTTTCAAAGTTGATTGCTGGTAATGTCCTTCGAGAAATGAATGTTAAAGCTTCCAAAAATGAAGAGCTTCCTACACAGAATCACACGAACTAGATTTCAGTGTTTATTTTTTGTTAAAATATAAAAACAAACCAAAAATTAACGATTTAGAAACGAAGAAATTGAACAAAATTCCATGGAAATGGTTTCGCATTCCATCAAAGGAAGGACCACAACATTATAAAGGAAAGGAAATTAATTACACGCTTAGTGTAGCATGAATATGAATGTAAACATTGGATGAATTAAATAATATAATTAACAAGAACAAATAGAAATTTGCTAATTCATGAGAAAAATTTGAATTTATCCAATTCGAATTTGTGCGGTTTTGAACGTACGTTGTGGATTTGTGCATGGATGGAGTTTGGTCAAATGTGGTCCTTTTAAAGGATAATGACACTTGTAGGCATGTTCACAAACAATGGGTGAAAAATATCCGGGCAAACAGGTTCAAGGACGGTTACAGTGTTCATAAACGTGTTTCAAGTGTGATTTCATTGAATAAGGATCAATCAGGATGTGGTCAGGATAACCGAAGAACCCCGTCGTTTAATTGGAGCTTGTTACTGATATCGGCAGGAGTTGTAGATGCTATAACTTTGAACACGTGTTGGTATTGTAAATTTTTGTGTATGTGATTTCAGGCACAGCACGGTGAACATAAAGGACATGCCACTCAAAATGTTTCTAAGATGTCAGCTAATGATTTGCGTGTAACGACTTGATGTAGTCATGAGTTGAGTTGAGAATTCAATTAAAACATTCCAAGGACTTTCGTTCTTATAAGGATACCTGGCACTTTGCTGTTTTGACAACATAAAGTCGAGCCTTTTATAAGCAAACATTACAAGGATGATGTTTAAGTCAAGTTTATGTGTCATCCCCCAAGGATATTCTGTGGTTACTCCATTGTTCGTCCTTTGTACTTTTAAAAACATAAGATTCCTCTTAGTTTCATCTACAAACACATACACTTGACTCGATGTTGTGCATCTGGACATGTGTCCTGCATGACTTTTCATTAGCATATCCCGGAAGAACCAGAAGTAACATGAAATGTACAAACATCTTGCCATCACTGAGACTTTTCACGAAATCCCTAAATGTCCTGACTCAACAAGGGATTTTCCTTGTAATCAGACGTGATAAAAATTTGATAAAAGACAAAATCAATTTGGTCAAATGATGAATTAAGCCAGTCATCCTTGAGGATGAATTTGGGATGTCAATGTATATTGAAGACGAAATGAATGTCCTTAATTCATTAAGACGTCTTTCATTCAATGAATTAAGGAATTTTATCCACACTGACCGACTAATGATTCTTTTGATAGCACTCGAAGAATGGTCGAATGGCAAATGAGCAATGTAAGGCAGTTCTATACATTGTGACATATGATAGCTCAGCGGTAAGATCATCTGTCCAGCAAGCAGGTGACCTGCGTTCCATTCCCGAGCTTATTATCATGAAACGCGTCTGCGACGCCATCTTGTTTTTCCTGCACGCAAAATGAGTTACGTTAGATTGCTAATCGTTGAAATTCAAAGAGTCAAAGAGCCTTCTTTTTCAGTAAAATAAAGTTGTTACGGAAAGAATCCTTTTTCCTCATTTTAATATCCTGTGAAATCAATTAAGGAATGTGAATGAAAATAGAAATCCTGGAAATGTGTTTGACTTTTTGAGTACCTGAATTAAAGTGGATAATTTTATATTGATAGAAATATGTCACACACACACATATGTGCAACATCCACATATCCACAGGAAGGTTTGAGTTTCTGCTGAATTTATCCTAGACGAAAACCTGAGAGACGGAGCTTTAAATCCAAACACCATCAAGTTGATGGTTTGTTTACATTCCACTTCAGATAAACACTGGCAGCACTGAAAGAGAGAGCAAATAAAAATAGAATCCACACACACTAATACATTGAAACGTAAAGCTTTCGTAGGAATGTTTACAGCATCCCTAGATGCTACAGGACCAAATCGACTTCAGGATGTTTCAGTTCTCGGTCATCAGAACACGCAGATTTGTCGTCGTTCCGTGTTGACAACTGATAAGGATATCAACACAGCAACAGGATACAAAGGATAACAGACACGTTGTCTTTGACCGGGTTCAAGTGAATCAAAGATAATTCGGTCCGAATTTGTTTTGTGAATTCAAGTGTGAAACGTGTTCATAAGCCCGAATATATCCGAAACAAGAAAAATAAAACCCACATCCTGAATATCCTTTTCGACAATGTGTCTGTGTGCGTCAGTGTTTGTTGTGCATTCGTATACGTTCGTCGAACGTGCGTAATTGTCTGGTCTGAAATTAATCGGTTCTGAAGTTTTGACGGTGCAATTATGATCGGGACAAATTCAATATTTCACCGGGTTCACCCGCACGAAGAGTGAGTTCAGTTTGGTATGTGACGTGATAAAGTTAAAACCTTTAGTAACCTACACTTTAAAAGGGATACGAAAGGACTTGTGTTGTGCAGTGTTCTCTACGGGTGCAGTAGGCACTTTCAGGTGTGTCAGGATAATAAACTTTTTCCACTATTGTCTGGGAACTTAAGGATAACGTCCTCGAGGTGAGCAAGCATTATGACAAAATTCGTCATCCAATTTGTCAACTGAGCACAGTGTTAATTCTAGTTTGAACAAATAAAAAAATTTCCAAAAGGATTAATTCATTAACAAAAAAGTGAAAATGTTATAATATAAGAAAATATCCTGATCCTGCGGAGGAATAGAAGCAGAACTGAGTAGATTTCTTCGGTTGACCCTGTCAAAATGTAAAATTTTATTGCTATAGACTACACAGATTCCTCAATTGAAAGTTCTAAAAGATTTACAGGGACACGAGTGTATCCTCAATGATAAATACAAACTTCCAGCTAAACGTAGTCCGACACAAATTCAATTTGTAAAAATTCCTTTTAGTAGCTTTCTTATAAGATATTCTCCCTATAAAATATTTTCCGTAACATATGCCCTTTAAAATTTGAAATTTTATTTATCTTCCAGCTAAGGAGGACTTAGGAGATGTGTATTACAAAGCAAACGGTAAGAAGGATTCTAGTTGATACGTTTTAGGATTAAGGACAAAGCACAGTTTTGTATAGAAAGGCACTCTTTGATAGTTAGACTTGTTGTAACGCTTTACATTACGTCCAGTATGATCAAAGTATCCTTTTAAAGTTGTGTCACGAATTTATTCAAAGGAAAACCCTAGAAAAGAGGACACTTTCAGGGATTCCTCCCTGACGCACTTTAAAGGCAAAGGGGATTGTGGACACGTTCGCCATCTTTGCTTTAAATTTCAAGTGTGCCATTCGATCCTGATTCATTTCTAACCATTCACAGGTGATGTCCCTATTTGACGGAGGTTTTCAATTATCCTTGCAAGTCCTTTGAGTTTTTTCAAAAACTTTTAGTCTCACCGAAATCTGGAACTTTCATATTATAGCGTCCATTGTCCCATGACATTTAGGAAAAATTATTGGAAAAGTTTCTTAAGGAAAAATTTTCCAGCCACACAAAAATCGTCTTATCGACTGATTACAACAGGAAACTTCTCCCATGGAAGATGAATAATCAAATTTTAATTAAATTATTATTCACGAGACTGGATAACTAGGAATTTTAAGGAAATTTGAGAAATTTTTAGTGGAAATTTCATGGAAACCCGTGGAAACTCAATGAAAATTAAAATTGTTCACGCGGTTTATGGTCTGTGGTCATTTTTGGAGAGAAAAGTTGATCTCTTGAAGTTTAGTTAGAACTATTTTGTAGAGTAAAGGAAGTTCTAAAACTTTTTACAAATTCGTTCCAACTTGCTTTGAGGAAAACTTGCTGTAAACAGTAACGTAAGGCAATGCACGCGAATTGGTACGAAAATTTCTTCTGACGAGTAGGTACGTCAAAAATGAATTGTTCTGACGTTTTCTTCGCTGCCAGTGTAACCACCCGCACCGCAAAGCAGGCGTTTGTTTCTTCGCACGAGTTGATCAGAACTCATCGGAACTCGTCAGAACAAATTTTCGTACTAATTCGCGTGCATAGTAACCCTAGCCTAAGAAAGTCTCACGCCCTTCCTTCCCTTTCAATTTCAATTCAATTCAATTCACGTGTCATTGACTCAACATTAAACAAACGAAATAAGTCATTTTGAATTTACCTGAACTTTCAACTAATTATCCTGCTGAGAGCTAAGTTGATGTCCTTGTAGCGTGGGAGGCAGTATCACGTCAAAGAAACTTCAAAGGACATTCGTTCGACTCCCGTTTGTCTGAAAATGATTGCGTAATGAGAAGAACAGTGAAAATCCTTTAATGAAGTGTTTGAAACGAGTGCCGCCATTTTATTCCAAAGTGGTCCTAATAATTAAATGAAGAATTACCTTAATGGCCATGAAATTAGGCACTTTAATCCATTTGCAAAACGTATATTCGAACAAAGCAGGTGTCCTTAATGTGAAAAAGGACGAGCCAAGAGGATTAATTGCGATTAAAATGTTTTAATGATGAAAACATGAAAATCATCTGCTCCACCACCTGAATGTCCTTTGAAGTGAACGTTTGAAGTTGAACAAACTTTCCAGGAAGTTTCTGATTAAGGAATGAGTCCTCTTTTACCATTACGTTAGCCACGATGTAGAGGAAACAGGAAGAATCTTCTAAGAGATTCTGTTTGTATTTCCATCTTGTCTCGATGAATCTCGGCTGCAAGTCCTTTTTGTACTCAGAAAGAAAAACAAAAGGTCATATTTGTTTTGTTTGTTGTGCTGTTGTCAAAGGACATTGCCTTGTTATTCAACACAAAATACAAAATGGAAAAGGACATACTGGAGGTACTACAGTGGAAAAGTCACAAGCCACAAGGCTGCAGTTATCCCTTGGGCATTTTGTGAAATGAGAAAAGGATATTCCCTTGAATTTTGAAGACTTCTAAAATTTGTCTGCATAAATCCTGAAGGACGATATATTGTCCTGCTGTTTTAAATTTTTGCTTCCATGAAAGTTTATCACAGCGAATTAGACGCATTTCGGCTCGTGTTCAATGACGTTTGAACAATTTCCTTTCCAGGATTAATTCCTTTCAAAGGACTTCCTCGAAACGACCCAATTCCACATTTGTTAAACCGCCTCCACTGTAGGCAAAAGCCTGAAGCCCGAAAGACGTTGTTGGCGAAACGTTTTAGTGTTATTGGGGATTCCATCAAATCTACGTAAAATACAAGGAAAACCCTGTAAACATGGCCGCCAGCGAATTATCCTGAATCTTCGAAGTTCACTTTATCGGGTTGAAATTGCCCTCTTGGGGAGAGTAAATGATTTTGGATTGATACATTGATGGAACAAAGTTTGGGGCGTTGTTTGTACTTTGGTCTTGTGTACATCTGCAGGGAATCTTTCAGGGAAAAGGATTTAAACCTTTGTTAACCATAAATCCGGTATTGGGCCAAGGGGATAAAGACGTTCTTCGAGGCAGTCATGGTGGTGGTGGTCATAGCTTAGGATCTCTAGATGCGTCATAGAAATGCCAACAAATCCTTGTCTGGAATTTTAAAACAGTTGATGGAAAGTTTTTTTTCATTCTCTATTTATGGAAATTCACAGATCCTTTCCATCAAGTTCCGGTTCCTGTTTGAAATCTTTCTTGAAAACTTATACGAATCGATGAATTCATTGATTTTGTTTCGAATTTTGTTTATCGCTCGGGTAAAGTTTGAATGAGAATGTTTACAGGATAAACGATCAAAGGATGTGAGAGTCCTTTTCTCAAGATTTGATTCTATTATCAACATTTTTCATTGGAAAACTTCTCGTTATTGTTATAACTTGTTGAAGCGAATTCCAGAATTTTGGTTTTTGGTTCAGTTCGCAGGAAATGAAAGGATGACAACAGTGCACTATGGTTTCTACAAGGATCTGTGATTCTTATTTTGACTCCTGATGGTTACGAGTCAATAGAGAAACTGGATTCATTTGCAAGCCACAGACTTCCGAATTGCACCTAGTCTAAGTTACAGTGACAGTGTCCTGATTCTTGGGACCGTGTCAATTGGATTTTTTTCAGTGGTGTAACGTGCTGACGAATAACAAAAAAACGTGACAGCAAAAGTTGAAGGTAGTTCCAACACCAACTTGTGTACATTTTCGTCCAGCAGGAGATCTTGAAGTAGAAGTAACTTTGGCCTAGTTTTGTAGTTGCTGCAATACAAAAAAGGACTTAAATACCACTGATTGGCTGCGTGACGTCAAGCGGAAACAAAAGAACTTTCACCGGAAATGTGTCCGATTGAGTTGACAGTTCGCCGTAACTTTCCATTACTGGAAGACATTGAAGTGACACGTTTCCCTTGACGGCATTTTGCGGTTGACATTGGAACGTTTTCACGTTGAAGGTGCTATTTATATAAGAAGAACAAAAATCTTGATAAAAGGGACCACTTTATGTGATATTTCAGCTGCCACGCTCGGACATATGTCACTTTGCGCTTGAAATAAATGCGACACTTTATTCATGACGCATTTGATTCAACAAACTTTATCCAGGAAAGACGGATTTATCTTCCAAAAATATTCTTATTTTTATATGTGACACACCAGACCCGTCAACCCCATTACGAATCAGGGAAAACTCTGTCAAACGTAGAAGAAAAATCGTTAACAATTTACTCAAATTCGTGAATAAAACTTGAATTTTTCTGTTATCGTACCACAAAACCGGGCTCGTCCTGATGAAATAAAATTACATTCATCTGAAGGCTCGTGTTTGTCGGATTCATTTTGTTTTGACGAGCAGATCTCATGAAATGTTTCCCATGAAAATTTCAACTCAACTAAAAATTGTTTTAACTTTTTCTTTTTGCTTAAATTTTCCGAGAAAATCCCAGTAATTACAAAATTTAGTTTCCTTCAACGGAAAATTTTCCGGGAACAGCTTCAAATCCAGAAGTTGAAAACCGAAAATTCTCAGAAAACGGCGAATCAGAACAGACAGCGAAGTTTCAAACCACAGACACTGTCAACTGAAGATGAATGCCAATCGGGATGGGTGTCCTTAATTGTCCTGTCACAGACAGAGCAATTAGTGACTATAATTACTACAGTCAGAAGCAGCTACGTCTTCACGGATTCCTTAAATCTACCCAGGCGTAACCATACGAGGATAGAAGGTACCCACATTGTCTTCATTAGATTTCCACATATTTTTCCTCAAAGATCCGTTTCCTCCTGCCACGTGCTCGTTGATTCCAGGATCTGAGCCGGAAATGGGTCCCATCAAGAGATATGTACAGAAAGTGGGTTCCATGGTTTCTGCGAGATTTCTGAGTGGCTCCAGGACTCATAGAAGGATAAGCTTTTGTCATCCTAAGGGATCACCGTTTGTGACTGTCCAGTGTCTTAAAATCAGTGGACAATCGAAAGAAGTCTGCATAAACGACACTTTATGGATACGCCAGTTCCAAGTCCTTAGAAGAATCCCGGCAATCCATATGAAAATCTTCCTTCTGTTGTCCTTGACTTCACGTTAAATATCTCAAATCCTAAATCAGGAAAAGACAAAACGCGCCAAGATAAAAATAAAATAAAAGGACGAAATACTTCGCACTCGCTGTTCCGTTTCGCTTAATCCCATTTAAGGATAACAAGGAAAAACCAAGGAAACCTGGTTTTAAATTGGATTTTTTAAAAGGCACAAAACACTAAGCCATCTTAGTCATCGTCCTGACACCTTAAAAATTGTTTCACCTCCATTGTTCATACCCATCAAGGATTAAACGACCCGTTAAGGATATTCAGGAGATATTCAAGATTCATTATAGTAAACGAAGGAACCGGAAATAATACGGAAATTGCCACTTCGTGTTTGTGCTCTTCCGGTTAATTTTATTAATTAAAACGATTTGTTTTTGTAAATAATTGATTTTGTGATTAAGGACTCACGGGACGATCAACGACTTGCAGGATTCGTTTATTTTACAAGTGATTAACACGTCCTGGACAATTGAAAGGATACAATAATTACAGTATCCCTTTCGTTCTCTTCCCAGGATCATCCATGGAGAGAAAAGGATTAAAAAGCCAAAAATGAAATCCTTGCCAAATAACAAATGGTCACGTACGCGGAAAAAACGGACGATTACGTGCTAATGGAGACAGGTGTGATCCTTTATCCTGAATCCTTTCGATATCCTTCCACGGAAGTTCCAGTTAAAATTTTTAAGGATAATGAGATAGCTTAAGGATGCTGTTCGAGTGGAAAGTGAACGAAATCGAAGGTCACATCCTGAAGGGACAGTCGAAATATTTCCACCGTTTATGAATTAAATATGGCGTAGTGGTGTTCATAACAAATTCATAGCCTTGCGAATATTCTTCGCTCTATTTTTATCCTTACAAAATGATTCCTTGATGAAGACAAAGTCCTGTAAAGGACTTTAGGATCCTCTGAAATTGGTGGAACAGAAAAAATATGGCTCGAATTAAAATTGAATGA
This sequence comes from Chrysops caecutiens, assembly GCA_963971475.1. Classification (NCBI taxonomy): domain Eukaryota; kingdom Metazoa; phylum Arthropoda; class Insecta; order Diptera; family Tabanidae; genus Chrysops; species Chrysops caecutiens. The sequence goes on from OZ020570.1 coordinate 9,897,739, forward strand.
ACGGAGAAAGGAAAAATAAAACAAAATGTCCTTGCAACAATTTGACAGTACTCACATGACGAATCCTTGCATACAAAATGATTCATTAACGCATGTTTATGGGGTCCTTGGTGGTTTCATTTTATTGAGGCAATAATTTTTCCCAAGAAAACTCATTCATTTGTGTTCTGTGAATATCCTGAATTGTGAATATCCTGAATTGAAAGGACATTCAGGAAATTATTAACTCCGTTCCACGTGAACATGTAAAGAGGTTGTGTCCTTTTTTTCTTGCCACAGTTCAAATTGCAGCTGCTTCCGTGTTGTAAATTTCAATAAGGACGATGAAGTCCTGGAACCACGAGCCAAGCACCTGGAAAATGAAATGTAAAGCCTCATTAGCATAATGAAAGTAGGAAAATAAAGAATCAGTAAAATGAAAAGACATTGGCAACGTGGATAAAATAAACATTTGCAATGCACAAGGATTAAGGACGAATCTAGAATACCATAGATAGGCATGCAGCTACTGTTCTCGACGTGAAAGAGACTTCTAAATTATTCACTGAATTTTTCGTCATCTTCTCACGGAATGTCCTTGATCGTTGTCTGTAGAATTCTGTAGAGTTTTGTTGAATTCTAGTGAATTCTGTTGAATGTGTCCGTTGATCCTTGTTTAGTTTCATCTCTATGGAATGCATAGAGAATGAGTTATTTCTTTAGAATCGACTGAATGCAACTTTGGATCTAAAGAAAGTTTCCTTTTCATTGAGCATTCACTGGGAATCGTTTGAAAGGACTTTTTTTGAGACTCTATCAATGGAGATCCTTCGAAGGTAAGAACCTTTTCTGGTTGAGTACTTGTAGGCACTTCAAATGCAAGAATTTTTGAAGAGGTTTGCTTTCGACTTACGTCATTCCCTCAAATGTGGGGCACGACAAAGTGCTCCACCAAGGACTTTGGTTTTCGGTGAATTCCGAGGAAGTCCTTGATCAATTATCATGAGAAAGATTCTAAAGTCAAATTCTAGTCCCTTCAGAACCATTAAATTCTTGATCTACTTCAAAGAACTTTAAAGGACTCGACTACGCACTCCAGGAGTCATATTACTGACCTTTGAAAAAATTATCCGAAACGATGAGTGCCGAAAAAAGGCACATTGGGGCAAGTGTGTGTTGACTCTTTCAAACAATCGCTTGTCGACACCACTTCATGGCTGCAAAAGGGTTAACTTCCCTTTAACCACTTGTTTTTTGGGAATTTTTTATTTAATTCCACCCTAATAGGGGGAAATTTTTATTTATTTCCAGTTGACATACCGTTTGACTGAATTTATAGCGTGAAAAAGTCTTCAGACAAGCCTTAAATAGCTTTTCGATGCCCTACAGCGGAGGTCTTTTGTGTGTGTCTGAAAATATTCGAAGGATTCTGGGTCCTTGTCCGGCACACGACAGTCGGGTTTTTTTCGGCGTAAAAAGGATTATTTACCACTACAAGCCACGGTTTTGTACATTAGCCCGTATTAAAAAGTTTACCCTAGGGGTAAATTGACTTGTGTCTGTCAAATTTATTCTTGTTCTGGCCGCAAAACTTTTGGAGTCAGTTAAAGTTTAAGGGATGAAATGTTGAAAGTTTTGTCAATTTTTCAGTTTGTCCAGTTTACACCACACCGAATTGTCAATAACTAGAGGACAAATTATTGATTTTTGGTCAATTTCCAAAAAGGAATATGTTTTCGATACATCAAATGAAAGCATGAATAATTCCGAATCCGAATCTGTTAGTTTCATTTCGCTGCACGGAATATTTTCGGAGATAATCAAAATGTCCACGGACTAGGTACCCGTTGGCAGAACGTTGTGGTGGAAAATTTGCTTCTGACCGAATTTGTGTTCGATGCCTTAACCGCAAGCTTAGGCCGCCAGGATCACAAAATGAAGGTTTTAAGCCCCAAGGAAGTATAGTTTAAATTCTACCTTCATTTGAATAGTTGGCCTAAGGGTTATAGAAGAGATATCGACATAGACTCCTGTGTCTCGCATTTTCCTGTTTTCCAAATTGGGAAAGAATGAAAAACACAACATAACAGTTTCGAACTCAAATTGGAATTGGTGTGAGAGTTTATTCTGTCATAAGTTGAATTTCCATTGTCCTGAATTGAACTTTTGTCCTTTCACGAAGACAATGGGAAAGTTTCACCTCAACCCGACCCCGATGCGGTGGCGCTTTTGAGAAACACATAAAACTCGAGTTTCTGTTTTATTGTTGGGACGACATATGGCGCAGTGCCGCTCAACGAATGTTAATAATAGTGTGGTGAATTGAATTATTTCTATTGTCGTGTGGTGTATATATAAGACTGTTCAACTTCACCTTTTCAATCAAATGAAAAACCCTTTAAAGTGTTAACAATTTTCGTGAGTGCTTTGTTTTGGGTTAGATTCGAAATCTTTGACGTGATCTATGGCGAGGGTTTCGTTCGCACTTGGAATACCGACCTGAAAGTTCTGTCACCCGGAACATGCCTGGCATCACTACCTTTACCCTTCTTACCCTTAAAACATTCTTCAAATATTTAATCACACCTCATAGGAACAGGGAGCATTTTTGTCCGAATGTGGATGTCCTTCACCTGTTACTCTCTTGTTGTATCTCTGGAAGGACTGTTTAATTAATTTCTCCAAAATCATTTTCATAAAGAAAATCTTCGTGCACCTGCTCATGTGAGTGCTTTCAAAAATAACGGAATCGTGAATTTTTTGTCTTCTTTGTTTTGTGCGCGCGTCACCACGAATTCACGCTCGTCGCGTGCGTACGTTTGAAAATTTTGTTTCGATTTTATTTTGTTCATTCTGAAATTCTTGTTAATAATTTCTTCAAACGTGACATTCATTTCTAATTACAATTAGAAGTCAAGTTTTTGAATGGTTGACTTTATATTGAAGACATCTAACTCAAATCGCCGGAAACACGTTTTCAGACAAAATGCCCAGTACGATGCTACAACATGAAAAAAGTATCATTTTTCCTTGAAACTTTGTGTCGCTGAAAGTCCTGAATAAAAGCGAAACAGGACAGAAAAGTTTCGACTTGAAGAAAAGTTTATTACGCGTCGCCATTTTTAATGAGGTAGGACTTCAACAAATCACGCCAAAATCTTGAACAATTTTTAACGTTGATATGGTCCCTTTTATATAGAACAAACTTTCGGACAAAGTTTACAGATTAGGAGCTACGAACCAAACGAAACGTCAAACGAATTAAAAACTACAGGATGACCGACTCAGAAGCGCTTTAGTTTGTAGGGAAAGAATTTTATAAATGTATGCTTAATGGACGTTTGTCTGTGCCTCCGACAAGTTGACCTTCGACCGGACAAAAACGCGCAAAGTTTGAATGAAACCATCTCCTCCCGAAAAAGTCAAAGTTAGCGCGTAAATTTCACTTAAAAACTCCCCATCCCCTTGTTTTCAATTACAACTCATAAACGCCCCTTTGGAATGATTCGTGCAATTACGACGAAACCATTAACTGGTGGAGATGAAATTGTAGACAAGACAGACACAAATAGACCACCTCATCCCAAAGCAACTTCGTCCTTTCATGAATGTGTTTCAGCCTGCTTCGCAGCGAGGGTGTCCTTAAAACTTTTCCGAGACACGACACCATTTTTATATAAAATAGAAAAGAAAAGTTTGGTAAATTGACTAAAATTGTTCCTTTGTCTCTCTTTTCAGGACTTCAGCATGCCATCTCGCTAGGGAATATTGAAGTGTCAGGAAAGGTAAGTGAAAATGTTCTTAACTGAGGATAGAAAAGATTCTCCTGATTTGTTTATCCTTGATTTTATGATTTTAAACTTTCACAGGATGAGCGAATTATCCCTTATTTCTTTTGTAGGTGGTCCTTGCATGCCTCTAGTCTTTTCCTTCAAAGTTGCGTCTGATATTTCTTAGCGTCCTGTTGCTCCTTGTTGTAGTTATCCTTTTGCAAGTAGTCTAGATCCTACACTTTCTATGCGAGTGTCCTGATCCTTGACCTAAACTTGATGCGGTTCCTAATACCTTCCAAGTTTTACACAATTTTCTTAAGGATATTGATCTTTTAACTCAAAGGGTATTGAGGAGATGAAGTGGTTTGAAGTTCTGCAGAATGGTATTCCACTGAAGAGACACAATTTTGTGTCATCAATAATCCTGGAAAGTGTCATACAACAAAATCTCTTCAATAAACTATAAAACAAATCTCGCCTTTCACATACTAAAGCATCAATCTCTTCTTCTTTGACGCTCCACCACTCATCGGTATCATGGATCCGTATCACCTGCGATTTATCTTAGTCCTTAAATTTTTTCTTGCGGAATTTGATTCTTTTCCCGTGGTATTTTCCCTTTGATCCTTGTTAGGTATGTTCTCTCCAAAGGAATTACCGAAGTGTCAATACGAATTTGATGGGATTTCATTTTGAATGTGGTTTTCACTTTTGTCAGGATATCCAAAATGGCGGTACATCAGTGTTGTGTAGGTTTCTAGGAGTATTTCAATTTTATGGGGTTAATTTGAAAATTTTGACGTTTCAAGTTTATTGACAATTTGAATTACATTTTAAAAACAGTAAGGTCGTCGTTTTAAAATGACGTAAATTTAAAATGAAATTGCCAAAATTGTTATATTCAAAGCCATCTATGAGCCATTAGCATAATTACATGTTTTTGAATGTGTGCTGTCAAAACAGAAATTACGTTATAAAGGTAAGAGTATGAAATGTCAGAAAATATAAAAACATTTACATTCAAACTCCCATGGGAGCTTGCCCTCGAGAATCGAGAATGTGAAAAATGTCAAAATGAAAACATGACAGTGACGTCGGAATGTGAAGGCGGTTAAACAGCGTAACGCCATGATGGATTTGAAAATGAATTTTTATTGAAAATTCACGCAGTAAAAAATCATTTTAATGGAAGGCATAGATTTTATTTTAATTACAGCGGAGTGAATGTTACGGATCATTAATTTTTGAAATTGACGTGAATTGAAGGCAGTGTTCGATGAAATGATTCAATCAATCTTTGAATAAAATGGTGGATACGGAACGTTACTATCTCTTTCATATTTGTTCTTTTCATTGACAGGAGAAAATTTTGTTTTATTTACAAAACTATGCTTTATATTTGATGTGTTCTCTTGATGATATTTGTTTATCGTATAGACATATGTATATATATTTTTATATTTGTATATTTGTATGTGTCTTTTATAGGCGAATAGTATACACAATACAACCAGATGTTACGACTCGGAAGATGAGAATATGGGCCGTAAAAAAGCTCGGCCACAATCGACTGGCTTTTATCCAAGAACATCAGTTTATTCAAAGGGGGATATACGGGAACAGGTAACTAAAAAAAATACTTTTTTGGCTTTTCGTTAACATTGACATTGAGTCCTTAAATCCTTGCCGCCATCATCGAATGAGAGATAAGATAACTTTCATTCCCATCTAGATAAAATGTGGTTTTAACTTCGATGTTTGCGTGTGTGTTTGTGTTCGTGTGTGTGTGCACCAAATTTTCGTCCTTTAACCCGCCAAAAAAACAACCGCCATTATCCAAAAGTAACTTAGATTTTTTCCCTTAAATTTTTTTTTTAATGCGATTGGCCATCGTGTGAACCTTTCTCACGAAACTACACCATCAAAAAATTCGTATCCTGAGTCCTTAAATCGATTATTATCCTTCCAAAAACGTTTTCCAGTCCATCTGTCACATTCGAATTCGAAACTTGTTCTATTTTCGCTCACCATTTTTTTTTTGTTTTGTTGTTTCGTTTTCTGTCCGCTTTTGTCTATTTCCGGGCCCTGTTTCCGGTTATTTTGTTTGGTATAGTCTTGTAGTTATTGTGTTTGTGTTCTTTTTTTGTAGAGTTAATGAGATTTTACCTTTAGCACCTTCTAAATATAAACCAATCGTCCATTTGTTTTCTTTTCTTCTCTTTCCATTCCATTTCAACAGTACTGCCTGACAGATAGACAACTCAGCTCAATAGAACGGCCGAGACGTGAACGTTTCTTTGGATGCTGGTCTGGACGTGGGGCTCCACAATCAATTTTAGGGGTGTGTGTTGGCAGGCGGGCTCCATCCGATGAGAACATTGCCGATTTTGCACCGTTTTACAAGTATCCAAGGTAATTAACGGACATTTTGAGTTAATTGATTTTTTTTTTTGCAATTTGCAAACTATTGACATTTCGCAATTCCCCTGCTCCCCATCGAATCAGAAATTGATTTGATTTCATGAGAAAGAAACAATTCGTTGTCAAAATTTCAGCATCATGCTTCTTTTACACACTGCACCAGTGTGACGTAACCAATTTGTGTGGATGCCATTTTGTTATTCAATTTCGTGAATTTCATTAATTGCTTTCCGTGCATCACGTCTGCCATTTTGTGCATCATGACGAATGTGATAAAAAGTTTGAATTGATAAAATTAATTTTCCTTCCGGTCGTAAGAACACAACACTGCAGTATCCTTTGATGAGTCCTCCCTGAGATGAGTGACAACGTCATCTCTGTATGTTATAAAACTAGACGCCATTCCACAGCATCCTGACACTCGAAGCTCCAATTTAATGAGTTGTTTTTGGACAATAAACCAAGATATTTCATCCTTATTTCCCAACAAACACGAGCATAAAGTTCTTTCGTCCTTAACGGAATAAATGAAAATGGCGTTTTTATGACATCAAATGAAATTTATCGAAATTTTAGTGCAAAGATGTAATTGCTTGATAAATTTTTTAACTCGGACTAAGGACGAAGGACATCATACTAAGTGAGTGTGTGTTCCCGTATCTGTTCATGTTTATTTATCACAGATAATAACGACACAATTACGTGAAAGTTAACGAAAGAAAAAGACCGGAAAAATGGTGGCATAACTTGGTGTCCTTTGCAGATATCATCATCACGATTTATTACATCACGACGAAGACGTAGAGAGTTCCTATTTTCGACGACGTCCAACTTCTATATTAAGCACTAGCAGCGGCAGTTCAGACGCTAAGCGTTACACATGGATGCCAGCTGATGATGAATCTGTCCGTTTAGAGGGGCCAAGGTGAAATTGTTGCGTGGTATTGTACTTTGTTTACTATTCTGTTTTACAGAGCAATTTGTCCTGACTACGATGACTTCAATAGGGGGCCATACGTGGTCGGAACGTACCCACCAAAACCGTATTTGAGTCAAAGCACAGAACACATAGCAGGGTATGGGAATTTTTCGTACGCATTTTTCTCGAACTTTTACAAGTCAAAGTTTCAGATTATATCGATGTCCAGCTCACATAGGTTTACCCCCGCCACCTCCTCCGCCCATCATGCCGATGGACATGTCGACTCCGCGGTAGGTTTGCGAAGAAGTCCAGCACTATTCTGTTCTAACGTCAATTATCCTTTCAGAACGAAACACGTGAGTTTCGCGCGGTCACACACTCTAACATCCTTTGATGAGGCAGCAATGGGCTTCCGGTCTTCAGGTAGGCTGAGCAACGCCAGGAGTCAAGAGCGACTGATCGGCGGAAAGAAGTCGATAATAACAGCGATTCCAGTCCAGCAACATCATCAACACCAGCCACAGCCCTCACAGCCTCCGCCTTCTCAGCAGCAGGTGCAACAACAACAACATATGTCGATCGCGTGCGGACCAATGCAGCCTATTCCGGTACAGCATCTCATCCAGACATCATCCTTCCGTCACCACCACCCCTCGCAGCAGCAAGTCACGCTTCAGCACAAACCCGCCCAGCTACAGCAATCCACTTTGCTCATTTCGCAGCAACAAGTTCCACACATCCCCCACCAGCCCCACCACCAACAACCTCCACCGCCCCCACCACCGGAAGTAGTGGTCATCGAGAAAATCAAGCGCAACGCTATGAAAACGCAGGCGACCCAGACGGAAGTCTATTTGGCTAGGAAAGGAATACCTCCACACCATCTATCACTAAGTCCACGAACTATTCACAGAGTAAGTAAAAAGAGAATTTTCTCTCGCCTCCAACAGATGGTGATAGCTCCAATTGTAACTGCGCTCCATGTGATTCCGTGGAATCTTCCATTAAACCATTATGACCCGGGGTAATCGTGACAGTTCATCTTGTTTCTAGTAAAATTGTCCCTCAAATCCACAGAGCAACCATTAAATGGCGATTTAAAACAGGCAATTCACCAAATTTCTTTAAATGGATTTGGGTTTACCAAAGTTTGTTGCGTAAACAAGTGAAGAGGTTTAACATCGAACCAGACAAACAAAACTTCCAAGGCGCCTGGCTGAAATCTTTTACGTTTGTGTGTCTATGTACTTATTCTTAAACAAGGATTTACAAAGGATTCTTAAAGTAGGAATTAAATTTTCTTGAGTTATCGGGAAGAACGTTGCTTTAACAAAATAAATGCACAATTGAAGGAAAATGTTTTTGCGTTTTTGGGGGACTGAATCTGGCTCTTTGGATCAATAAAATCTGAACGTGCTTCAAGTTGAGACGACAAAAACATGCTATTCACTGTTTGTGTCTATAAACTATCCTAGATTTGGGGAGACGTTCGTAGAATGTCCCGTCATTCAGTTCCCTTTGGGGGAATTTGTTTTGTATTCAAGTCAGTTGGATTTAATCCTGTTCTTGGTGATTTTTTCCAGGTGAAAATGGTGTCTCAAGGTGCACAAACAAATGGCACAACGAATGGAAGAAAGTTGACAAAAAGTTTATCAGAAATGACAGGAGGAGGGCGGCCACAACCGATTGAAAGTCATTTGGTTCCAGATGAGCCGAAAACGTAAGTTTTATGACGCGTATAATGAAGTTGTTGCGGAATTTGTTACCTACTATTTTATTTTCAGACCTACTGACCACGAACCCCTGCATAGGACACAATCGGAAGAACCGCCACGTTCACCCTTAATGGTTCCTTCGACACCACACATTCATCGGCATTTTGAGTTGCCACCGCCCCAACCACCACAGACGCCCCAAATCCCTCAGTCCCGAGCTTCGTCACGAGCCAGTGAAGCTCCGCTTTCGTACTCGGATCAGTTGACCAGTCATTCTCGAAATCTCTCCCAAGACAGTGTTGGATCGTATCGTTCTGTTGACACAGGATGCATGACGACGTCTTCTTCAAATCTCGGTGTGGTGCCTTCGTTCTCAACCATCGCCACAACAGCTTCAACGACGAAAACATCACAAGAACTGGGCATCAACTTCTCCCAAGAGAGTATCATTTCGCGAGCTCGGAGTTTGTCACGCACGAGTAGTGGTCGTGGGACGCCTCGTTCCACAACTGATGGGCCAGTGCATGCATTTGACTACGAGTCCAACAGTTTGCCGCGAAGGACGTGTCCGCACCACAGAGTTGAGGAGTACTGCACTCACAGTCTGCCTCGTCGGGAGCATTACCACCATCATGATTCCTGCAGACACATCACTGAGTGTACAGAACTTCTGAACGGGACAGCTGTTCAATTCAGAAAAGAGAAACTCTCAAGGGAAAGTTCAACGGACTCCGGTCAGCAGTGGGAGAGACGTCGTATGTCTGTGGGCGTCGAAGTGACACCAAAGACACACGCAGTGCTTCGCAGACAGTCAATGCCACTTCAGTGTCATGCAATTCCTCCTATTTCGAATCGCCAAACACCGTCGGAGGATCTTTGCTCCACGTGCGAATCAGAGAGCGACTCCAAGCCAGATAGTAATGATAAAGTCGACAGCGATCGAGAGCATTACGACGAAGAGCGGGAAATCTTCATTGACTTTAAGCCACACGTTTCACCAACGCCCAGTCCGAAAACTCGGCGGAAAAAGCTTCAAAAAACTTTGTCCGATGGTGAGATTCTGCTGGAGAAGAGGAACGATATTCGAGACAGCATTCTCATAGCCTCAGCCAGTGAGGAAGATCTGAAGCAATCCGAAAATTCGAGGGTGCAAGAGTATCGATACCAAAATCTACCTATCAAGGATGAGGGCATTTGTGATAAACAGCATCTCCTAACCCTTCCATCGGAAGCGGAAGGGAATCTGCGACAGAAACGAGAAGCCTTCCGGAAACGATCCATCAGTTTGGAAGATCCTACGGCAGACGAGGAGGCACGTCTAGCCAAATCCGCTCCACCATCCCCCTGCCTCGAAGAACTGACCACTCAAGTCCAGTCTGCATATCCTTCAACTGACTCAATCGTGAACGACTTAACTCGCGACCACTCTGACGGCATCTGGAACGAATCCCAGGCGACTGTTCTACAGGTTGAGGGAAGGTACTAGTTTCTCGAACGATTCTAGTATCCTTCTTCTATAAACATTTACCCTTCTTGATTTTCTTTCAGAGACAATGAGCCAAACACCCAACAACTTCTCACTCCTTCATCGAAACGAAAAAACTTAATTTTGCAGCATCAACAGCGAAGTTCCGTCGACACCGACGCCTTGGAGCTGGAGGAGCAGTTCTCGGACCAGGTAATTCCTAAAATCCCCCATTCTGGAACGAACGAAAAATGAAACCATATAATTTCCATCAGAAAAGAACCCAAAGTCAATGAATTCAAAAAACCATTTTCAGATTGTTTCGAGGATTCAAATTCCAGTAGTAATTAGTTCTGTACAGTGATTCCTCGACCACTCGTCCTTAATTACAGAGATTGGGTCAGTCATTTGAAGAAAAAGAAAATTCTATTTGATGTAGCTACATTATGTATACCATTCTCTAGAAATCTACTTCAGATTCTCAATGGTCTTCTAATAACAGACAGAATGTCTGCAATTTTGCATGAATAATAAAATTCTCAAGGGGTTATTCCAATTGCAAAGGAATAGAATAAGAAAAGTCCAAGGACTTTGTTATTTTTCAAGAAAGGAAAGTAGAATCTTTTCTTCGTTCCAACATCACACAAAATGATAGAAATTCATTTCTAATGGATGTCTTGAATGGGAATAAATCCTTAGCAATTTTAATTTGTCGTCCTTCTTCAATGAATTTTCAAACTGACAGCAATTTAATGGAAATTTCCAATTATTCAAAACGATAAGTGCATCATGAAATGGTTTTGTAGCCATTTTGTGATTTTATTTCACATATATGCGAAACTAATCTGCATTTAAACTTAAAATTTTCCATTTCAGTCTGTGCCTTATCTGCCTCCACCTACTCTGAAGCCTGCAGCTACACAAACTGTGCCGCAAAACTTGTCTCCGAAAGCAATAGTGGATTCTGCATCGGTTCCAGTTCCTCCGTGTATGACAACGCCATCTATCGCTGTGACACCATCGTTGAGTATCGATGCTGAGGATAGTGATGTTCAAACAAGAGCACAACCTCCACCACCACCACCGACAAGTAGAAGATCTTCTCGAACTTTGTCACCATCCCTGCAGGACAGGAAGAAGATTGAACCACTAGTGCACGCGAATAGTCCAAGCAGGTATACATACATCCTTAAGAAAACACTTAACATTTTATGAATTGAATCTTTAACAGACAAACAGAAACCTCTGAGACAGCTCCATTGAGCCCAGCAGAGCAGCTACTGACACGCACAGAACCATCTGGAACAAAAAACAACACCGACATATCAGAATGTAGCACCAACACCGAAGACTATGTAACATGTACAGATAACTCGAAACGTGCGCCAGGTATGAAGACGCCAACCGCGGCAAGCTCATCATCTACACAAGTACCAGGTTCGGGATAGTTATTGGTTATAACCTATAAGTTTGATGTTGTTCAATTCATAATCACAAACTCATATAATTAACCAAAAAGTGTCATTAACCTCAACTGATTGAATGTGATGTTGTCACGGTATTTGTTGTTGTGATGAATGGCTTGTGCTAGGAGTTTTAGCTTCAAACCTTTTAGAGTAATCATTTCCTTTTCCCATTGAAAAGTTTCAGCTCAGAGCTCTCAAACTGCAACACATGACGGTTCGTCATTTGAAAGTGCATCGTCTCTGTATTCGACCCGAGGTGATGCTGTTTGTGAGGAGGTTCCACCAATTGAGGAGACTCTGGCATCACCAGAGCCTACTCCCACATCGCAGCCACCAAAAGCATCACCTTCACATTCTGTGAGTAGTACTTCTTCAGGTAGTTACAATCTAACCAATCTTGCACGCTCAAAGGCGGCGCCAAAGACTTCACCAATTCGCTCTAATGCTGTGACGAAGACGTCAATTCTCCCCAAGAAAAAACCCGAATCTGTTTCAGATGACGAGCGCAGTGAGAAGCGGTACTCCTCGTCGGGGTATTATGAGAGTCCGCATGATGAAGATCATCGGAACATCAAGCATAGGCGATCGCGCGATTGGAACGAAGAAGACCGAAGGCGACGCAAGAACAACATGAAGTTAGATATCGAGAGAGAGAATCTGCGTGCCCTTACTTCTCCGATCAAAAAACCCAGTCCGGGATTTAAGCAAATCTCTCCAGATGATAGAACAGCGATGAACCTACTAGATGGCACTAGTCCCAGCAAAGGTAAACGTTTTCGCCCAAAAGGTCGTAGACCACCTCGTAATCGAAGTACCTCTGGGGAAGACTCTCTGCCACGCAAAATAAAAACACCGATCAAAAGTCCAGATCGCCCAGTTATTTCAACTATCGGACCGCCGGTAAACAAACAAAGCCCGTCCAAGTTTCAAAAACCCCATGTGAGTCCTAAGAAGCAAAAAGTCGAGTTAACCTCCGAGAAGCGTTTGAAGGCGAAGTCAATTGAATCTCTGCGATCTGTTTCTCCCGGGTCAGACTCTGTGTTCTATAGCGAAGCGGATGTTGTTCCTGATCAGCAAGTACATTGCCATCATTGTGGTAAGGAAGTTGAAGTTGTTACCGCAGTTTCTGGTTCTCAGGAATCCGTCTCAGGCACGATGGACGAAGACGGGCCGGATATTGTGAAGCCACCAGCTGATTTTGCAGACTCACCAGTAACGACGAAAACGGCTCAACGATTATACAAGAAAATGGACAAGCGATTTCGTTCCGAAGAACGCAACTTCGATCGGAAACACTATCGTGCTAGACAAGAGAATGCCAGAGCCAAGGTAGAGTCCGGTTTGTAATGTTACAAGATCTTTAAAATGAAAATATTATTTACACAGAGTGAAGAGCGAAACAAAGAGCAAAGTTCACAAAGTCCACCTTCACTGCGACCATCAGGATCAAGTCCTTGTGTAATGCCTGAAGGCACATTCAACACACGCGACCAACCAGCTGATCCCGAGCAGGGAATCTATCATGGAAACTACCGTCTAGGGTTGTGGATATGTATCACAGATCGCGATGTATGGAGACGACACGAGTTTCAAACTTTGGGTATGCGAATAGAGTTCAAGCTCCACTTATATTTCATTGTTTCAAAACTGATACTTTTTTAGATCGCCCACGAGAACTGAGCGAGCGCAGGGGATCAACTGAGTCCGAGAAAGATTTCCGGAAAAAGTACCAAGCCATCACTCATCGGCTCGTCCACAGACGATCGTGCGTCGAAATGTATCGCCGACAAAGTTCGAGTTCATTCTGTAAGTATCCGGCCGCATCTCAAACCCGGCCATATTTCTCTCAATTTTATTTTTAATCTAAAACACATGAGGCACGCACTCGTGATACAAATACTCTCAGTATTTTTCAATGTTTACTATCGCCTAAAATAGACCACTTCGATGCGATCATCGTGGCCCAGTAGCCCGGTCACCTAGAATGCTCCTTAGTTCAGTACGTTTCGCCTATCGATGATGTAAGCGCGGTGTTCTTCGAGTTTAACGACTTTGTGAAGTGGCATAGTGTCAATTGAGATTCTATAGATATGGCTCGAGATGAGGCGGTTGAAAGTAAGTTTACTTAGTGAAAGTGTGCGATTTGAACTATTATATCAGTTGATTAGATTAGTCTGAATACCCTAATTGAATTATTTCCGAAATTGAAATTCTGCCAAGAACACGGACTACATTGCTCAATGAAAATCGGCCCGTCAAGTTTCGTGTCGCTTCATTTGTCTCCTCGAAAAGAAGATTGAAAGCAAACTGTCACAAAAGATAGCTGCCACATAAAGGGATTTGGGCAAAGAATTCTTGTATCTAAGTCTGTTTTAAAGAAACATCCACCTGACAGTGATTGTACTCATTCCAAAAGACCTCTTCATCATGTTCTATAACGTTTAAACCGTCACGATTCTTTAATCGATTTTTAAAGGTTTCAATATCGCATAGCTCGCTTGATTATTAACGACATTGACTTGCAGCCAAACGAGCAGTTTGCGTGTCCATACTCCAAAGGACTCTCATTAATATTGAACGATTCTACTTATTTCGCTTTACGTCAAAGAGTCCATAAGCCTGATGACAAGTTTCATTGGTATCTATGACAAAAAATGAAATAAATTACAAATTGATTGACACAATATTGGATCGTATAAATACACAACTTTGTAGTTAACTCCCATCCAATTTAGGTTGAATATTGTTAAGCTTTAGGTCATGTAATGAACATGGAATGTAACAAAGAACATGCTACACAAAAAATTGATTAAAATTGCCAAAAATCAAATCGAATTTGAGTTTTTATCGCCACTTCCTGTTCAATTTCATTCACTTTTGTGTCATACATTGACCAAATCGATGGCGACATGTCCTAAATGAATGTCATGCGTACAATGTGCTACGAATTTCTGTGCCCCACTTGAACACTTTTGTTGCTGCAGGTTCAGTATATCCGAACACGTTGTAGTGGAAGATATTAGTGTATGATTGAAAAGGGATTTCTCTAAAATTTAGTGCGTGTTGTGACAGTTAGGAAGAATAATGATTGGTAAGAATCATTTGAAGTGACTGTGCCCTATAATGGTGGAATTGGTTGTGGCCAAGTGTGTCAATTTATGTCGTCTTTTCAAACTTCTAGAACTTCTTTCTCCATCTTCTCGACCAGCCGGTGGTTCTGAAGATTCACTCCGCAGAAAGCTGGAAGACATTCTTCGACTAATGCTAGTTGTCTGGGCTACAGAAGGGCAAGCTAATAAAATCGTGTCAGCTAAAGAAAGTGGTATTGTATAATAATCAACAATTGCGTGCCTCAATAATGGATTGGTTGTGTAACAAATCAAATTTATTCTTGTGTCTCATTATAGCGGCTGACAAAACAATAGTTGTACGACGAGAATCTGGTGAGTTTGGATTTAGAATACATGGATCCAAGCCAGTTGTGGTGTCGGCAATCGAGCCAGACACACCAGCTGAAAGTTGTGGCCTGGAAGTTGGTGATATTGTGCTTTCTGTAAATGGAATACCAGTGATAGATAAAAGCCATTCGGAAGTGGTTAAAATCGCTCATGCTGGAAGTGATATTTTAGAATTAGAAGTTGCTAGAACGATTGGACTGTTGGCAAGTGATCCACAAGAGTCATCCAGTCCAGCATTATATTCTGGTTTCTTGTGGCGTCAAGGTGGTCAAGTCAGTGGAGTTACGAGTTCGACGAAATGGTTTCGAAGATGGTTTTGCTTACGACCAGATCATTGCCTTTATTACTACAAAACAGAAGGCGTTAGTATCGCGAATAATTCTCACGGGTTTTTTGATACATTGTATAACTTCTAGGATACTCAACCCATTGGAGCAGTTCTCCTTACGAACCATACAGTGGAGCACTGTTCTTCCGACGTCGGTAAGTCAAACGCTTTTAAAGTTACTTCGACAGAGAGTCTGCCTCTCCATTTAGCAGCAGACACAGAAGAAGCTGCTAACCGATGGGTGGCCATAATGAGCCACGCAGCGACACAAAGTGATCCTTGGCTGGAGACCAGGTAAATCTTTTAGACCTTATGACTCCTTCAACGGTTTATTAAAAAGTATCTTCTTTTCAGTACACGAAATTTGAGACTGCCCCCTGGAAGTGTTCCTCGTCCTGATTGTTTTGGACATCTCATGAAATTGGGAAGTCGATGGAGAGGATGGTCCAAGCGGTATTGTGTCCTCAAAGACGCTTGTCTATACTTTTATCAAGATGGAAACAGCAAGAATGCTTTTGGTAAAACTAATCTACAATCAAACTGGAAACTATTTATATGTAAAAACTTATATAGGAATGGCATGCTTACAAGGATATCGAGTGCAACCCACTAGTACAGCTGGTGGTAAGAAACATGCTTTTGAAATTGCGCCTCCAGAACCAAAACTTAGGCACTACTACTTTAGCACCGAGAACGAAATGGACAAGAAGAGGTAAGTCATCTTTCAATGAACGTGATGCACCACAAATTCTATAAATAATTTTTTTATTTTTCCGCGTGCATCTATAAATACGTTTCCTGTTGTTGCGTATTTGTATTCTTTCGTACCAGTTGATTCGTTTGTTGACTTAATAGCTCAAACTGAAGTTATATTTAGCTTCTTAAGTGAATACTTTATACTTTGTGTCGCACGTCAATACTTCACTCTGTAGGATTAATGATTACAATGTCGAACTACTTGTGGATGTAACTCCTACAATGAATTTTGATTAATTGAAAGATTGAAGAAGCTTTACATGAAATATTCAAGGATATAAATGTTTTGCTAACTGCCATTTACCTGTTCACATTTGGATGTTAAAGACTTATCAGTACATCCTTTTTTGGTTCTGTAGGATTATATGATACATACAAAGATCTTGATTTCTATGTCCAGAAGCCTTTTGTGATTTCATATTTTCCAAGTATGCAAAGATCTCATGCTTAGTTATTTACAAGCAAGTGTTTATATGAAGTTCATGCAAATTTTCTTGGTTTATCTATGGCTATGTTCACGTAGCTCAAAACCTTCTGAGTCTTACAGCTTTCTTCCTTAATGGCTAGTTGTCTCCATTTTCAATAACAATATAAAGAGACGTTATTTAATCTTTTGAATTAAGAAGATTAGAGTAATCTTTTGAATATCCCATCGAATTCCATATAATTTCGTGAAGTTTTCCTAAAAAGAAACAAATTTTAGACATTGCAGTGACTTCTACATGACTTTTGTTGCACTTAAACCATTTTAACCATCAAACCATTCATCTATAGGAAACAATTTGGGGCCACTAGGTTCACAAAAATACCCGGATTCGAAAAACTCCAAACAAGATTTGTTTTGACATTTCCCTTCCGAAAGTAAACATGCGCTCTAGTACTGCACGCAACTGACGATTGATTTAGTACATGTACAGTCTCGTTGGCAAATGTTTCGTTAGTGAATTCGGATATGAGATCCTCACAATTTTTCGTTAATTTTAAATAATTTTTGTATTTTAAGCGATTTCACAATCTGAAAATAACTTTTATAAACTATTTTAGTATTCTTTGTCAAGTTATGTTATTAAAATTTTTGGTTTTATCAGTGTAATTGCAAGAAATTCTCGAAATGCTCTTGGTATGAATGTGTGACTATTTTAGGACGTGTGAAATATATATAATATTAATGTTAATAACGAATTTCAACTTCCAGATGGGTAGCAGCTCTAGAATATTCAATAGATCGATGGATGAAGGCTGGCTAGCATTGAATTTTGCACGATTGAAGTTTTGTCTGAAATCACAATAACCAAAACACAAATTTTGGTAAAGTTTTTGGTGAAAATTTAACCTTAACGTCCTTCCTTAAATCAATGTGATATCCTTATCTAAGAAAATAAGCAGCAAACAACTAAACTAGATCAGATGAGTGTTAAATGGATCTTAAGGACGAATTGTGAGTCTTGCATTAAGAATGAAACCCATATTGTGTGCCAATAATTTATACTCAAATATGTTTTACAAATAAGTTAAAAATTATAAGAAATATTTCTATATTTTATAAGGATTGCTTGTTCCATTTATTGTTCTTTTTGTTAATAAAATTTATTTGTTGAATTTTTGTTTTCGTCTTTCTCAAATGTTTATTTATCTTAAAAATGTGTTATTGTATATAGAAATTTATGTAAAATATAACCTTGTTTTTATCAACATTCTTATGCGAGACATTAAAGCGCTATAAACTCAATGAAAAAGGGAATAAATTCTAAAAATAAACCAAGTACACTATCATAAATACAATTTAAATAAATATGTATGAGTTCATCTGTAATAACTGATATTTATTATTGAACGTACGCACGTAGGGACGACCACATAGTTGTTAAAAAGACTTGTTAAAAATTAAATGGTAAAGATGTGTTTAAGCAAAAAATCATTAAAAACTATTTCGATAAGAGTAAGTGTTTCTAGAGCTTTACTAACCTTAAAGCTAAGTAAAGGTTTTCTGTAAAAGATACTCACTTATTAGTCTTAATAGATTAGCAAAACAAAAAACATAAAGTAAAATTAAAAATTATATGAATGAATATAACTTAGATGAAGTTTTTGGAGTAATCAATTTTAAATAAATTTATTTTTAAAAACTATTAACAATTATCGACTGATTACGTATGTACTACTGCTATCAGTCACGAAGTATTATTCTAAAAAAGCAATTGTCTAAATCAGAGGCTGAAGTGTTAGTATAGTTTACTGAAAACTTCATTAAACCCACGACGTCGTGTAGAATAACTCAAAAAGGTATATATACCAACAGTGTCATCTGTTAAATTAAGGAAAAATTTCTAACATAAACATATTCGGTTAACGAATGTTCTATGTAATTTTGACAAGTACTATAAAAATAGTTATGTGCTTGGGTTGTGTTTGCGCTAGTTGCAAATTGATTTGAATACGGATAACACTGTTGATAACACATTATTAAGTGTTTTGTCAGATGAACGCAAATTGTCACACAGACATCTTTCCTTCACTAAGGTATTTAGCATAATTTCATATCAGACGTTAATGTATAAATCGAATAATTTTGAATATAGATAGTTGAAAAATGGCCAAATTAATTGATTTATTATATAGAAATTATGATGATAATGTTTTATAAAAAATAAAATAAATAAAAAACAGGAAATTATGTGTATGTATAAAATAAATTAGAGAGAAGTGCTAAAGAGATTTAAATTAAAATTAAAATCCACGAATCAAATGCAAGTATTTATAAAAATATAAAACAAATAAAATGTTGTTGATAAAAGGGAAGATGTAACAGAAATTAAATCACGTTTTATTAAAATTCTAATTGAAAATTTAAAAAAAATATATATTAAATTTATTTACAATTAAACGACGGAGTAACTGATAAACAAAGTGCTTTTAATACAAAATAAACGTTGACATAAAACAAAATAACGTTGACTTAAATTAAAACTGAAAATGATAACTAAGTAGATACGGTTTAATAATAAATTAATGATTAAATGAAAAATGTTAAATGCAAATGCGTTTTTAAATAAAAACCAAAAAAAAAAAACACAATTATACATACATGACGGTTTTATTTACGTTCATAGAGGTTTCATTTTTTAAAATATGAAAATTTCATTTTATAAAATTTTGAAATATTTTTTAACATGTAGACAAAAACATAAAATTATTATGATGAAAAATTAGTGCGTTATTGAAACATCGAATTTACTTTTAATTTTTTATTGCGGTTGATAAAAGAAAATTGAAGAAAAGCCTTCGTTTGTTCCTTCTTCCTCGATTTGAACTATTCACACACACCAGCTTCAAGTGTATTGATCCGCCATTTTATGGGGGCTTTCATGTTTCAAAGACAAATACTCTGGCCATTACGCCTGAAAATCTTCAGTTTTTGAGAACACATATTCCCTGAACGAGTTAAACTATTGGTAACACAACCCCCTTCTCCAACTGAAAACAAATTTATATGGACTTTTGTGCAGTAAACCATTCAAATGCGCGCAAATTCTAGTACATTTTCATTTAGTAATTTTTCGATATTAGCCGCGTTTTATTATGAAAGAGATCTATATGGATCACGAACGTACTAGATCTTTTAAATGTATTCCAACAACAACTCGTGATCTTGGTAGCTATCAGGATCACGTGTTGTTGTTGGAATACATATGAAAAATCTATTACGTTCGTGATCCATATAGATCTTGTTCATAATAAAACGCGGCTATTTTCTCTTTGAAGTTGTGGCACATCCAACGGACAATTTTTAATCTTACTTTTGGTCATTATTTGCAAGAAGTCCTGACACAGAGAGAAGTTCAATGAAGCGAGAATACATTTTCATTTTAGTTTTATTAAATTACTTTTAGTTAATTTTTTTTTTAACGAGAGAAATATAAAAGAAATATTAATAAAATCTGAGATCTTCTTTCAAAAGCTGTAAACAGTTTTACGTTGTAGTCCTGTAAATGTCAAATGTAAATCTGTAATTGTAGAAATTGTATTTGTAATTTTGTTAAAATTAAATTTATTTATTTTGCTAAAATGAGAGAAAAAAACAAACAGTGGCAAAATGGTTGTTAATTTAATTAAATATTTTTATGTTGGTATGATGGTAATACGATTTATATATTACGCTCAGCACTGCCAAAAGCAAATAAACGATTTGAATAAAATGTAATTGTAATTATTTCAAAATGTTTTTCTATTTTTGAAAGGATCTGACGAAAATGGCCGACTGGACGCGATAAAATTCCATTCAGAATCCGAAAATTCCTTTAATTAAACGAATCTATGACACGATTTTGTTAATGTCTGACCACCATCTTGTATTGAATTAATTAAAAAATTGAATTTTCTTAATTTTCCATATTTATTTATTGAGTAACAATAAAGGGTTTCACATGAATTGAAGTAATTTTCATTAATTCGATTTTGAGCTAAGACTAAAGTTTAATTTCAATTAAAAATAATAATTTTTATAAATTAAAAAAAAGTTTAATTATCATTTAAAAATTAAAAAATTCAAAATTCATTTTTATTGCTTTAAACTTAATTCGAAAAAACTTAAAAATTATACAAATAAAAAACGTTTCACTTCTAGGAAAACAAATAGAGATCCCTTAAATTATTCTTAATAATTATTAGTAATTCTACTTAATTAAACCGATTGTGTTGAAATTATATTATTAATGGAGAAAAAACTTAAAATTTATTTTTAAGAACACTAAGTGTCACTTACAGTTCGAGAATTGTTGCTTAACGCTTAAAAATAAAAAAATTATTTAAATTTAAATAAAATCGTTACATATAATTTTCTTAATTAACTTAAAATTTAGTTAGGAAGCACTTGCTTGGAATTCCTCGAAGTTCGTTCAACTAATCACAACATAATTTTCTTAAGTTTTCCGTTATCCTTAAGGCTAAAGTTGTCTTATATAATAAAGGACATCTTAGAGATTAACAGGACAAAAAGAGATTATAATAAGTCGTATCATGGGTTCGTATTCGCTTAATGGTTCAAGTCTGTGATTTGTACTAGACGGCCTCGGGTAGGTGTCTCGGCTTAGCGTCTCATAATGTCTTCTATACTGAATCCGGTTCTACGGGCGGGAGGTGGCTGTGCGGGCGGTGGTTGTGCGGACGTTGTTTGAAGGGGAATGGGATGAGGTGGACACAGTTGCTGCGGTTCGATAGGGGGCACGTTAGGTGACGGAAGGATGACAGTTGGTGGTGCAGGTGGAGGTGGAGGGAGAGTTTGATTGATTGGAGACGCCAAAGACGGCGGTATGGATTGCAAAATCATGTCATCAGGTGGTTTGATGATTGGATGATGACGGGTCATGTTCAAACCAATGTGATGGTGTCCTGGATGACCTGGGTGGCTGGTCAGTGACCTGGCCATGATCGGGTGTGGTTCGCCATCGAGCCCAATGGGACGCTTTCGCACTGGGATGGAGCCTAAGAAGCTGGGGACGGTTTCAAGGAGTCCAGACGTGATAGTCGACTGACCACTGGATGATGGAGATGGCGGAGGTTGCATGGAAGTGGTTTGGGGATTCGCGGACAGTGGACCTTGCTGCTTCGCATCGTGGTCTGGCTGATTCTGTGGGTTCTTGTGGTGCAAATCTCGGCGAACATGCAGCATTGGAATGTACGGTTCGGGTGGCTTTGCTGGAGGAATATGTTTATGTGGCAAAAGAGAAATTGGCTGGTTTCTCGGCTGGGACTGGAACGTTGTGGTGTAGTTCCGGGGCATGTCTTTGTCCTTGTAGTTCTCGTGGTTTGGCCTCATCGTGTAACTGGCACCTGCACCTTCGTGGTGGCAGTGAGTCACTTCGGGTGGTTCGTGCACTGTCCGACTCAACTCGAGAGGTTGCTCTTCCACCTCGTTCACATTCTCTTCTTCTTCTTCCTCGTTCTCTTCAATTTCAGGTTGTATACTCGAACTGGGTGTCGGCGATCTGATTCGATGAACTGGCGACTGTCTTGGAGAATCTACCTCCAGAACACTATCCTCTTCGTCACCACTCATATGCCGATCCTCTTCTCCTACATCTAATACTTCTGATGGTACATCACCAACGGCATGGGTCAACGCATGTCGTCGTAAATCACAATTGCGCCGGAACACTTTTCCACATGACGAACACTCATACGGCTTGTGGTCTGTGTGGGTCAACAGGTGTGTCTTCAAGTTAGACCTCTGATTGAAACTTCGACTGCAAACTGGACATTTGTGCGGTGACTCTTCCATGTGGAGGATTTTGTGTACCGCCAATGTCCTCGACTGACAAAATCCTTTTCCACATTCTGTACATTTGAATGGCTTCTCTTTAGAGTGAATGTACCTGTAAGAGAGAGAAAATATATTGTTCAGTTACAATGATTTTTTAAACAAACTAAAAATGATAGGAAGGGAAAATATCTTGTATAAGTATGAATTGAGTATGAGCCGTAGCGCAACAAGGATACCTATAGTCTTTATTTAAGCTATAGTGAATATTCTTCCTGTAGTAATTAGTTCTATGGAGTAGAAGAACAAGAGGCTATAGCGGTGGAAAATTATTCCTTTCCTGTTAATTTTATTTGGTTGGTTTGGTTAAAATGTGGATTGCGTTAATTTTTCTTTGCCGTAGTGTCAAAGGCGCACTAAAACAAGGGACAATGCGTTTTTGTGTTCATTCCCTTCCTGTAGTAATCACTTTGTTGGGTCTTGATCAAATCATTTTGAAAACGTCGCCGCTTGGTCGTGAATTAATCGATTCAAAGTTTTGATTTATCATTTAAATCATAATCACATGTTAAACGAGTTAAAAGACAAGATTTTTAATAAGGAATCATCTTCTAATGAAGCATAGAAGATCATCTTTAAGATTGAAGAGAAAATATTTGCAAGAAAATTCAGGTTCAGGTTTTAATCACCCCATTTGTTGAACGTTTGAATGTAACGATACAATTTTTGTTGCTGTTCTTGTTGGGTTTTTGGTTGACGATCATTTTTCCTATCAGGTATTTCGATCTTGTCAGGCAAAACTGGTTCTGTTGTGTGTGCCCAGGTACAAGTAAAGGCTTAGGCACAACGAACGATCGAACGAATGAACTGAAAAAGAATTCATGACACTCTACTATATCTGTCTACTGGTTGAACGCGCTAAGAAGTTCAAAAGTGTCCAAGAAAGACATTTTTTTTTATCAGAAAATGGACGATTCAATGATGACCGATAAAAATTCAAAAATTTCTGTTTAATTAGTGTCTTTCTCACACTACGTGCTTGTACAAGCAGGTTGCCATTCGAATCGCCATTCCATTTATTAATGACGTGATGGACTGTATATCATTTCGCATGTGCTTTCAAAATGACCTCTTTATGGAGAACTCAAACATGCCGGACCAAACTTGAACTGCATGCTAATTAATTAATAAAGGATGGACATTCTTGTATAAGTCTCCTCTTTTCCAATTTCGATTAATTAAACTTTAATGAATTCAGGCTGTCTGGCGTCACGCTAACTTTTGAGGACTTCTGTATTTTGTCGGAGCGGTGCTGCTTTTTAATTAATTTCACCATTTAAATCTAGAAATTTTAAAAGCCCAATAATTAATAGTGTCCCCGTTTATGGTATTTTACGAGTAATAAATTAAGAGAATTTTGTTCATTTTATTAAGTTATTCTTAATTGAATTATGTACATCCACATGAAACAAAATACGAAAAAGGAAAAACTTCAATATTTCCCTTTACATCAATTTGCACACGTCACACACACGTTGCACACGTAACACACAAATTCACGATTCACTGGAACACAATTTTTTGCTTGTCTTAGAGAAAATGGTGGAGAAATTGATCTTCAAAGCTTTTCCACTCGTTACACGTGGCTTGGTGAGTGAAAATTCCTCACAGACCGTGGGAAGAAGGTCTGCTGGACGACATTCTTTTGCAAAAACAAGAAAAAAAGCAGTAAATTTATTTTTGAAACAAAGATTTATGCAAATTTTAATTAAGAATTAACGACGATGGAAAAAAGGTAGAAAAAAAATTAATTACCATAATTTGAAGTTTTCGTTTCCCGGATTCAAAGTTTTCGCTGTGAGTAAATCACTCCATTTTGGATGTGTTAATTCTCAAAATCCCACCAACACCAATTTTTGAGCTACTCGTACATCAGATCAAATTTCCACAAATACCACAATAATCTTGTTTTACGTCGATCATTTTTGGTTTTATAATAAAATTAATGCAAATTACAATATCCCCAATAGCGTGATCAGCTGCCACGCAGCCATTTTGTCTGTTTAAGCTGTTATCCAACACACACTCGGCTCGTTCAATTCAGTTTTTATTAGGCTATTTATGTCTAATTTATCGGCGATTTACAAAATTTTTCTATTCGATTATTCGACAAATGTATCGATATCAATCAATCGCGACAAATGTTATATGTCGAGGAAGTGACTTCCTTAAGACAATAGTCTCGTTATTAGCTAATTTTGTTGAGTTATTTATTTATTTTTAATTTTATTAAGAAGTTGACGTTCAGCATTGATCTACGCCACTGGTAGTATGCATGGGAAGACTTTCTGAAACGTTGAGGATGTGTCAAGGACCAGAGGGAAGACTCATTAGAGAGGAATTCCAAATCTTGCACTAATCCAAAGTTATGATTGGTTATTCCAGGACTTGTTTAAGATATCCCTCTTCCCTGTGGTCGTTCCCTCCACCACTGGAACGTATTAAGAGTGAGGAATTTTAAATGAGGACCACAAAAAATAATGAAAAAACAGAAAAATCAGTTTTAATAAGATAAGCCGATTATCGAAACGTTTCGTTTTGAAATTTTACTGTGGTTTTTCTTTTTCTTCACCTCATCTCACCTCATTTCACTTCACCTGCCTCATCACGCCTCAAAACATGACACGACCAAAAGAGATGCAACTGCTTCTGGTATCGAACTTCTGCCTTACGTAGATTAAGATTCCATCAAGACACAACCTTCTCAAGATGATTTAGAAATGTTGCCTTGTTCAACATGTGTTTGCCTTTTTTTTGTGGTTAATAGCTTTTGGTGTTATTAAGATTTTATGCAAATCGCCGTAGAGAAACGTTGAAATAGTCAATTACAAAAAAAACATAAAACAAAATTATATGCAAATTGCACTCATCTACAGTTTTTATGCGGTACAACGTATGAAACGAAACGGACGCCATCTTGCAGTGGTTTGTTGTAATGAAGTTACCACAAAAATAAACCCGATTCAATCGGTAATCACCATGACATGGTGTTATGTTAATGGAACACTTGCAAATTCAATTAATGTGTCTGTGTCTTCTGCAAGTCATACCGCAACATGTTGCCTCATCAAAATTCAACAATAAAAAAAATATTAAATATTTAAAAAAAACTTGAATTGGCAATCAAGAATTCATTTATGGCCGTTGACACGATAACAAAGTTCACGGGATCGAATTCCAAGAAGAACAAAACAAAAGCGACACGCGAGTAATCCAAAAGAGAAAGATAGAGAGAGAGAAGGAATAGCACCAAACAAACGTCAAAAAAATCACAGAAGTTCTGAAATGACAAACCGTACAAATATAATGTCAATGGCGTCATTGTTTGAGATTTGGTCATCAAGCTGTCAAATCGGTTTGTTTTGATTGGTAGATGGAATGGAATTCCCAAAATAGTATTGTCAGGGCTACAAAACATTTTCTTTCTATTAGTTCTTTGCTCAATGACAGAGCAAACATCACTTTAAGAGACGTGAAGAACTTTGTAACGTAAATGCATGCAATAAAAAGTTGCAATTGAAGATTTTGCACTTCCGAAATGCAATTAAACAATTAAGTGTCCATTAAATCATTATTTAAACAATCAATAAAATTTTTAATTGCACAAGAGAAAATCGTTTGCCCCCAAAACAGGATTTTATGTACTCCACTGAATTGCAATTATATGCAATGAAAGACGAAAAATAAATGCATGACTTGCATTTAACACCGTCACCAGGTGCAAGACAAACGACAAGATGAGGAGAATGGAGACGGTGGCAAGAAGGGGGAGGAAATTAACATTTCCAAGAAGTAGCGAATCAGGTAGCGCAAAATTTAACATCAATTGCTGTCACAGAAGGCGAGCGAATATTCAGAGTGTCTACAAAAACAAAAATAAAAACAACAACAACAACAACAACAACAACTTGTCTGTTTTAACTGACTTGACTGACTCGTCGTTGGCAAGTGCTTCGCGTCACAGAATTATGGGCTTGACGTCTCAGTTGCTCGAGGCGCAACAGTCATAAAGAGAAACGGTGCCATGTGAGATTGTTAAATGAACATAAAACACACACGTCAGGCCAGACGGCCATTTTGAAAGCCATTTGCAAATTCACTTCACTTGATGACACTTTCGTGAATCGAAAAAAATAAAAATCACATTAAAATCTTTTTTCAATTTTGTGAAAAAAAAGCTCGTAATTGACACCCTCTAGGGGAAAGCTAACGAAACAACAGTTAATTGACATTGAGACCCCGCACGGACTGTTAACCTCTGACCGATCAAAGTCGACGAGACGGGAAAAAAGCAGAATTCCATTTTCCGTGATTGTTAATTTTGCTGACGCAGCATTCTCCATTTTTTTGTCTTCATAAAATGGCCGCCACTCGCTTTGAACTCGCCGCAGATTGCTGATCGAACTAAATATTAATTGCTTTGAATCAGTTTAATTGACTTTCTTTTGTACATTTCAGATTGCGATGGACTTGATATGAATCTCAAGAGGCATTCCAATCATTCTTGAAATTGTTCCTTCACACCCTGTGGATATGAAGTTTCTAAAAGAGTAGGTTCCAGACGACTCTCATCAACAGACACCCTTCAGCTAAAACGCGGTCAAGTGAAAACGTCTACCCCTCGGGAGAATTCTCACGCTCACAATTGCTAACAGCAGAAACGTCAAATTGCTCAAAAAATTGATTTGAGAGAACTTAACGAAAAGTATCGGAGGGGAAATATACTTGAATGTGCTAGATGTTACTCGAGAAATTGGCTTGAGTAACTTCACACCAGTTGGCAAATCCTGTTCATTTGAGAGGTGCATGTAATTGACGTTAGAAATTTTGTCAATTTTGTTTATGCGTTTTTGTACTATTCGAGTAACGAAAGAGAACTTAGAAAAATTCTCCCATATTGCTGATATTGATTTACAGCGGAGTAAAATCTAGTAAACTTAAGTTGTACGTGAACAGACCTATTAACACAAGCAAAAAGTATTGCTTTGGGGTTGACAGATGTCGGCCATTTTGGAATTTCAATTTTGACGGATTCTCTCTAGAGTAATGACTCTATTAGCTTCACGTAGGTTGGAGCGATAAATCGAAATTCAAACAAGCGAGTTAGTAACTATGATTCCGTTTGTTTAGTTAAAGTTTACTTTTTCATCGACCAGACGACACCTACATTCAACTAAACAGAAACTCAAACAAAACGTCAAACACAATATCATTGACAGCAAAATTGAATTTTGAATGTAAACAGGTGACTTTTAAAAAACACTTACTTTGCTGTTTAACCGTCAAACAAACATTTCATTTTCGTCTTCTTCTTCTTTTTGATTTTTATTTTGTGCTTCTTCAAAAGTCAACTTTATGGCCTGTTTACCTTCGTTTTTATGCAAATAAAATTTAAAATATTCATCTAATGCATTTGAGTAACGAGCATCATTTGAATTCGTTATGTTTTTCTTTGGCGGCGTATCAAAGAGGATCTTATAAGACGATCGTATCAGAAATAAAACTATCAATCACACACACTCATACACAATACACAGAGCAGTGAATGCAAAAACCTGCCCAGATATCTAGCGTATAAAAAATTAATTATTTTCCCAAAATGCAAAATCGTACGAATACTTTCCACCAATATGCACACGAAGATGTTCGGGGCGACGCCATTTTGGAGATCCATAGCAAGATCTGTATGAAAGCTTCTGGAATTTGGACTTTCATGAATGATCGTTTTTCCAGTTCCGGGTAGTTCGCTCCTCGAGAATCCAAACACTCGGAGTAATTTAAGGGCAGGCCATCAACAAGGAGACGAGGACATAGGCATAGGGTTCCCCGGCCAAACAGAAATTCTTGAAACGAAACTGATCAAGCAGCAATAGGAATCCATCTAGCGGTGGTACAATTGTGAGACGACGAGCCACAGTAGATTGTAGTTACCTCTTACAGTATCTTCATATCCCTCAATACTGCAAGAATGAAATTGTTGCAGGGTGCAACAGGAATCCATCTTGTGGTGGTCATTGAAACAAATCGCCTATACACGTGTGGAGGGAATTTGAAAATAATGAAAATATAAAAATTTTAATTTCATACAATCTCCATTGCGGACAGTCATCTAATGACGCTATCAACTGCATCATCGATTCAATCCGTTCCCTGTAATTATGTCTGGGCCCTAGGTTTGCCTCTAGGCAAACAACAACAGAGAAGGGCAATAAATTCAAAAGCCTAGGTTATGCGGAACAAGAAGATAATTTGATTTTGCAATTATGAAGAGCCACCATTATACATGAGACGACATTCTTCGACATTCTTCGATGGTGCACCTCTGGTTGATTATACAAAACTCTTGGATCGAGTAAAAGCATTCCAGGTACAGGGCAGAAAAATGTAAGATTCCAGATTAAACCTTACAACAACCATACTACCACCAAAACAACAACAACAACAACAGAACCTCGGCGATTGTACCTTCGACGACAGGTTTGTCGAAGATTCATTAGAGACAATGTGTTGAATCTGACGGTAAGACTCTAATTAACCTGCCCTGCGAGTGCTCTTCCACTTCTTCCTCCTCTTCTCCCGATTCATATCCGTCTCTGAGTCGTAGAAGATCGTTAAACTTCAACGTACCACCTGTGAACCTTTTTTTCTCTTGAGGGAAACCTTTTTCCTCCATCTCTCGTGCACTAGTGATGCTATAAATCCCATTTTCATTTTAGTATCATCATAAATCGCTGCTGCTTCTTACCTAATCGTCTCAAATATTTGAATAACGCCGACGACGT
Source organism: Chrysops caecutiens (assembly GCA_963971475.1). Classification (NCBI taxonomy): domain Eukaryota; kingdom Metazoa; phylum Arthropoda; class Insecta; order Diptera; family Tabanidae; genus Chrysops; species Chrysops caecutiens. Next base: position 9,927,120 of record OZ020570.1, read on the forward strand.
GGAAGATGGCGGCCATGATCGCGATGACGAGGAAACTTTTTAAAGTCGTAAATCCGTGGATGTAATTGCAGCTTTTAAGTTGACTTACGTAACTGAATTCGTGACGTTTCATAGATTCAATCTGTCAAATCGCCATTTTGATCAAGAAAGTTTCTTTCTTTCACAAAAGCTTCAAAGCTCGATCTGCTGGAAGCTTTTACCCTGTTTGTTGACGCAACACCACCAAGGGAAAATTAAAGAACCTCTTTAAAGAGCTTTTACACATTGAGCTTATTCCTGAAGCTTTGTTGAAAATACACTTGACGAAACGGCTGGCCCTGATATTTGCGCCGCCGTCAGGAATTGCTCCAAATAAAAATGGCGATCGCCTCAAGACCTCCGCCATTGCAAGGGTTTGTCCGTTGCAGACTTCTCGGTCCAGGTTTGTAATTATGAAAGAATTATGTGTAATTACTGTGGAACGAATTCTGTTTTTTCTTTTTTGCTTTTAAGTTCCACAAAAGCGTTTTCCATCAAGAAACCTCATCTTGATCGTATCGGACACATGTGAGTGAACCTTTTTTTCTTTTGTTAGTGGGTTTGTTCAATTTCCTTTCTCGAGGTATTTCGAGTGGACCAACAGACAACTACAGCATCCCGAGGATACACATCGTATTCTTCGAGAGTATCGCCTCTTCCGTCGCGAACCGGTTTAACAAATGCCTACACGAATAAATCTCTTCAAGTGTTAATGGAACCTTCTTGGACTGGTCGTTGATGTGATGGACGCAACTGCTGAAGAAGTGCCAGCCACAAAACAAGAAAACCCGTTTTCCCATTTCCCTCTGCGTTTCATCTGTACATCACTCATGGACTCATGGACCACAGCATGGTGTCCGGTTGAATTCCTCACCGCAATGGCTTCTTAAGTTTGTCCGGAGATGAAAAAAATCAGTTCAAGAATCACGTCAAGGTGTGCTTGAAGTTTCTCTTCCCAAGACGTCGCGCATACGTCCCGCACTCGCACGCCATTTAATCGGACATTTCGTTTACAAAACGTCCATTTTCGATAATTCAATTTTTTGTTTTTGCCTTTTAAGTTGGACATTCTGCGATTACTACCATTGGTAGGTGCCACTGAATGACGTTTGGCAAAAAATAGTGTCAGACATTTTGAAAGAGAGACGACATGGCGACCAGCCGTCTCTCAACTAAAAACTAAAACAGGAGAGAAATTCTTAAGACTCACCTGTGATCTCTCAAATGGTCCTGCCGCCTGAACGCCTTTCCGCAAATATCACAAGAGTAAGGGCGTTCATCGGTGTGGGTGCGTTCGTGGATCAGTAAATTGTAGGACTTGGTGAATTGTCGGTTGCAGAATTTACAAATGAACTGCTTCTTGGGTCGAGAGGCGCGTCCGGGTGCTCGGAGAAGTCGACGATCTAGGCTGGCATGCATACCAGGCGGTACACCGGACGGGAAGAGTCCTGCAGCTGTTGGAGGGAATGCAAATGTACCCGGACCGGTTGGAGACGGTCCAGGACCACCGAGAAATGATGGTGCTGGATAAATCCCAGGTGGTGGTCCAGGACTTTGGCCAGGATTGACTCCAGGTCGTGGGAGGAGCATCGCTGCGGCTTCTCTGAGCGCGATCTCTTTTCTCTTGTCTGCCATCATGGCGATGAGTTCGTAGCTTGAGCCACGCTTCGACGCCACTACACCGTCTTTGTTCATCTGATCCGGCCCATCGATCATGTTTGAGTAAATCGATGGACCGCGCAGACTTCTAGATGGCAACACAGGTACAAAAGCAGACGTTTCCCGATGATGGTGTTGTGGCGTGGAGTTCAGCATACCAGCTGCCAGATGGTGTTGATAAGCCAATTGCGCCTCGAAACTTGAACTTCCCGATGCACTCGATGACCTCCCGCCAGATGGACTCCGCATCGATCCGGGAGTACCAGATGACGTTGACGCTGTTGAACTGTTCGACGACTGCAGGAACTGATCGATTCGTGACGATCGCACTAGAGGTATCGCTCGATCCTCAATAGCAGCGTTACCTTCCGCTGGCATCTTGGAGTCGAGTTTGGAAGTCCTGAAAATAAAAGGTTATAAATTATTATGATAACTCAAACTAATAAATTAAACTAATATCTCAAACATTGTTCAAATAATCCAAATAACTTCACAGGTATGCCAAACATTTCTTTCCCTTATCTGTTACGCCGCGATTTTGTGGTCTTTGACAGCTACCTACACGACAATGTCTGGCTGCGATGTGATATCGCGTAAACTGGGAGTATTTGGTTAGAGCGATAAGAATTCAAACCCTATTTGCATGTTTGTCCGCGCTCGGCTTATCACCAAGCGATCCGTTTTTTTCCCAACGAACATTCTTGACAACTACAGTCCACCATTTTGTTTTACACGTCAAACGAGTGATCCTCCATCTTACAAAATATTTTTTCTTTCAATTTTTCTAAGTAATATTCATTTGAATCGTTTTTATTCAGAAACAAAAAATATTTTAAATGATTGATCGCCATTTCACGGTAGAAATTTTTTCGCTCTAAACATTTCCATGCGGTCAATAACCTAACGGTCGTGATTTGTTGTTTCCAATCGGAATAAAATCCAATTGGACACGTGAATTTTTCAATTCAATTTCAATTCAATTGCGTTCAATCAAATTTTTGAGAAAATTCAATTTCTCTTCTGAGAAACTATCGTGATCATACCTACTGTTGGGATTTTCCAAGGACTTTCTTCAAGAACTGGAAGCACACAATTCTATGTGAAATACAAGCAACTAATTTTCTGAATGTCTCATAGATGGCTTTGAATAAAGAGGAGACACTTCAACGTAACAATGACGCAATATCAACGCTTCCCGTAGAAAACATTTTCTCAGGACGTCGTTGCTGCGCCATAAATCAAAGTGTTCATTTTCTCTTTTTAGTTTTCATAAGTTTTAATTAAAGTTTTTGTTTACAGACTTGTGTTTTAATATGACAGTTTATCAACTTTACAAAAATTGAGTTTTGATCTAGTACATTTTCATTTGGAAATTTTTCGAAGAACAGTCATTTCTAAAGAGCTTCTAGGAGTGCTTTACATACCAAAGCTTGTTTTACATTTTTCTTTTTCGACGGTCATTTCTGGCGATTGTCTCGTTGTTGCGGTCAAGAAAATTCAAGAATGCATTTGTGAATTGAACTCAGTCGCCTTGTTGCACTTTGTATTTGAGAATGAAGCATTGAAAAAAAATAATAAAATAACAAGGAAAAGAAGTCATTTGCATAAAATCGAACAAAGTCCGGATACATCGTGACTCCGAGAACACACTGGTCGTTGGTTCTTAAGTGGAAGTTTTGTTATTCCAAGGAATTCACCCATTCTTCGTTGATTCATTGAAGCAGCGGTCTGGTTGTTGGTTTGGGCGATTTTTAGTTGTGTTTATTTTATGTTTGGTATTCTTAAAGTAAACAACGCCGTTGCAACAACGTCTTGTCCACAGCACGGTTTTTAGTATCACAAGGTAACCAAATGTTCTTCAATACTTTCTTTGGTCGCTTGCCGCACACTCAGGTTTGAAGTCACAGACGGTCACTGGGACGATAAAAATTCGAGGTCCATAAATGTAATGCGCAGAAAAAAGGGAAGCACAATACCTTGAAGGGTTTCTCAACGAACCTTTGAGACATGCAAGCGCAAACATGTGCCACAAGATGCAGATCCTAAGATCAGAAGCCACCGCTTGTTGGTCACAATCGCAGAAAAGGTCGCGTCGTGGCAGACTTTCGGGAAACGGAAATCATGGTTAATTTTTTGACATCAGGCCTTTCGGTGGAGGTGATGGATGCCGTGTTGGAAGTGACCCAGCAGGTCCATGTCATATGGCACCGTCTTTCTAATTGAGAAAACCAGTGGCGACCTATTTTAGGATGCGCAAGTTGCAAAAATTTCTCCTTCAAACACTTCATGACGAATTGTGGAGACTTACGAAGTTCTTGAAGTCGACACGGGAGAATAAAAACACGCATCAAAACCTAATTGAACATAAAGCGGTGGAAGAAATTGTGGAGACTTTTGTCGAACTAAACCAAATTGTGGAATTGTCTTTGCGAAGAGTATTTTTCATGAATTGTGAAGAAATAGTTTTCAAAGATTTGTAGAGATATAGTGAAGAAAACTTGTGGAGAGTTGTGGATAATGTTCTAAAATAGTAGTTTAACAAATAATTCCAAAAGCATTATGGAGAAATAGTTGAAAAAAGTTGTGGAGAGTTGTGGAGAATGTTCTAAAATAGTAGTTTGACAAATAATTTCAAAAGTATTATGGAGTAATAGTTGAAAAAAGTTGTGGAGAGTTGCGGATAATGTTTAAAATAAATTTTATAGGAATAAAACTATGCGAAGTGCCGGGAAACACCTGACGCAACGAAAAAGAAAGACGTTCGAGCTGATTCTCCACAATTCTTGGCATTTACGTTCTGCCCCGAAGGCAATCAGCCTCAATCGATGTTTGAATGGAAAACCTGACTCTTTTGTTACCTAAAAGAAGCAAAAAATTGCCTTTCTTAAGAAGAACAGTTTCTTTCTTCATTAAATTTCCATCGGACCTGCCGTCGGACACATCCAACTCGCAGCTATTAGCCAAAACTATTCAAATACAAATTAGTGAAACAATCAACGGATTTCATGAAAGTCTCCGACCGGTTGTGTGCCTCATACAAAAGTCTCCAATTTCTTTTCTTGATTTTTTTGCCGAACCTTCTGCATCAAATCATGTTTTTTACACAACTCATTTGGAGCACGTGTCTTTGAATGTCCTGAAAAATAGCGAATCCGTATCAGAATCAGAACAAAGAGTGATCAAAGAATACCTGGAAGTCGATATGCACTACGAGCACACGTGAAATCGTCCGTGAAACAGAATAACTTCGAGTCCAGTGAACAACAACACGAGAAACACGAGAGAAAAAAAAGGTTTCATACAAACGAACAAACAGAAAAGGTTCGTAAAAGGTACACAACCAACAGTTCAAGGTACAATGAACAGTTCAACTGGCAGCGAGGCGGTGGCTCGCACTCGGAATCAAAATGAAATCCCGGACAAAAGTGTGTCTACCGATGAAGCACCTTCGACTGTTGTAGGCCTTCAGGGCAATTTGTACTATGGGGGAACCAGGAGGCATCACAAGGGACAGCGACGCTGGAGATGGGAAGATCGTGTCCAATGTGAAAGACTTTTTCTGTGGGTCACGATCGATGCCGGCCACAGAACACCACACTTTGTCAATTTATCATTGACCTATGCTTCTCTATTCCCGTATCTCTAGTAGATCCATTAGGTTCCTTCTGAAGAAACGATGATCACCAATCAGAAAACATGATCGCCATTGATGATCCTCAACATGATCGCTCTCAAATCCTGTAGTAAATTCTATCTGTCTCTAATAACCACTGATCAGCCTTAACATGATCGCACATAGCATTCTCCCCGACTTGAGTTCAAGCTTGAATTAAAGCTCATGACGAAAGCAACATTGCCCCACTTCCAAAGACGCAAAACTCAGACCCCCAACTCGCTGGACTGGAACGTCAGCAGACCAAAACGACATCCGAACAACTTCGCACAGAAGCTGCTTTTATTTATTGTGTGAATGAATGCTTGCATTTTAAATTAACACTTTTATTACATTATTACATGGTAAATCAGTCAAACGAGACAGTGCCGCCATCTACTGGACGGAATTAATTACATTTTTATTTAAATTTCTCATTTTCATTTGAATTTCTCCTCGAGTTTGAATGCGAATTCTCAAATCAGTGAATCAAATTCGCCAGTAGCTGAACCATCAAAGTGGAAAATATTTTCAAGAAAAATTAAATATAATAAAAAATTCAAAATTTTAAATAAAAATTAAAAAACATTCAAAACTCCCGCCTTCGCTTTTCATTCGTTTCAGTAGCAAATGCAAACATTCTTTTTCGTCATGTCGGCCATTTAATATACGACCGCCATTTTAATGACTCGTGCGCCATATTTGGGAGACCACGAAAGGAACACCCACAATCAAACAAGTGTCCGACGAAAATTTCGATAACTCGAACATGACACATGCTACACAGCCCAATGTCACTTCTTTCAGAAATCAAGTGTAGATGCCGCGAAGGACATATTGTGTGGGGTCTACATGCTGCAGACATTTTTGAAATAGAAATCACATCTTCTGCTTGCCGGACAGATGCTCTTACCAATGACTTACTTCCGTAGTTACTTCGAGGATATTTCATTTGTATGACATATCCTATGGAGGGGAATTTTTTCTCCTTTTGATTTGCAATACAAAGTCGATTCGACTGTCGTGGGTGGGCGGGGGAAAAATTGTTTCCACTTCACAGAAGAGTACAAAAGTACAAAATGTTGAAGTGATTTTTAATTTGAATTTAACGCCAAAATCATTTTCCCAATCATCTTCAGCGTTTTCTCATCATTTTCCGAGCGTAGGTGCTACACGTATGAAATTAGGTTGGGAGAAAAAGAAGACAGGACTTTGATTCAATTCGATTTAAATCACAATTTCATCATAAGACGAAGCACAACGAGATTGTGAAATAATTAGTTTCGTTAAGATGATCAAAAAAATATAATCCCTGGAAGATCGTGCGTAAATAACCCGGAACGGAATTGTCGATCAGTTCGGACAAGTTCGGTCAATTTAGACGAATCACCGTGACGTGGATAAAAAACGTTCACTCTCCCCAAAACCCAGTTGGAGGTTCTTAGACTTGAGCTATCCTACAGAGAAACCTATTTATTTTTCGATTTGCCGGACTTTTGTGCTAAGAAGCGCGAAATTACAAAAAGAAAAATGAAGAAGAAGAAAGCCGACATTTTTTAAATGAAAAAATCATTATTAACTTCTTCCCCCAAATGGAGTATTAATAGGTAATCCCTTTTTAATTACAACCTTTTGTTTCTTCAGCTTTTTAGCAAAGGCGCCATCAAGCACATGTACGTCAAAAAAATGGCAGCCATGATGCAGCAAACTTCATATTCTTTTTTCGAAGATAAGATTAATTATCTTATTTTTTTTTTTTATACAAACATCTTCTTCACATCAGACCTTAATTGATCTTCAAAAAAAAGTTGATCGAGAAGAGACGCATTTTTTTTTGTGGAACGTCTCAACTGAACACTGAACGTGGTCAGCCATTAATGACCTCGGGCTAATAGCTGGTCAACATATAAGTGAATCTTTAACATTTCTCTGCTCGTGTCTTGGGTACCTATACTTTTTTCCAGGTTGATTTGATGAATATTCCTCAGAGATGTTCGTTAGCCTTTCCCAAAGATTAAACGCTATTTGAATATGTAGCAAGCAAATGTGTCTCAACTGATATTCATAATTTATGGATGAAGACGAAGAGATGGATGAAGGAAAAAAAAACCTTCGAAAGTTTTTGTTTAAATAAAATATAAAACACAAAAAAATAAAACCTATTAAAATCAGTTCGAAATCATTTTGTGGAGTGGAGAGATTCGGAAAACTATAAAATTTCGATTTTGATTGTCCGCCATTTGGTGTGGTTCATCTCCATTTTGTTGTTTTTCTAATGTAGTAGACCTAGAAAAACCTATAGAGCTTGAAATCTGCACATCACATCGAACTTAATCTTAAATGATCGGAAATTTTTCGAATTTCAATAGGTTCTAGACTTCGAGAACCTGAATACCTTAAGTAGATGAGCAAGGGAATTTTAGAGAAGAGGGATTGTATGTCATTAACATTCCAAAATGGTTTTAAAAAAATTTATTTAATCAACGCTTTTTGTGTGGGACGTATTACTAAATTCTCAAATTTGAATTTGAATTCAAAAAGTATTTTTTTCTTAAATTTTCATGAATAAATAATTTTAAATAGTGAAGGGTTAAATTGTTTTTTTTTTTCCAATTCAAGTTAAAACTTTCTGCACAATTTTGTTAAATTTAAAAATAAACTTTAATCGAACGTGCAAGAAAATTTCATCAACAAGAAATCCGAAAAAATCAATCAACGCAAAGTCAGCAAGAAGGAATTGTTACGAAACTTGTTTTCTTTTCGTTCTTGCGAGGGTACATGCGAGAGGAGTAAAACAGTCCTAAACAAACACACTGGAATGTTTGTGAAACGTTGGCAATGAAATTGTGTAACATGCAATGATGCAAAAGAGGAGAAATACCCTTTTTAAGGGGAAATGGTCCGATTGGTCTACAGATACTGGATAAAAGTTCACCATTAGATTGAAGCATTTATAGTGGAAGCAACAGATCGAAACTCAATATGTCTGCATTTCTTTGTAATCCCATTTTCTGGCTATCTACAGTGGCAATGCAAAGGACTAGGAGTGTAATTTCAACTGAAATTATAAATACTTCTTTTTGTGACATGTTTTTCAGAGCAAAAGTCATAGGTCAGCAAACCTACCCTAAGGGCAACTAAGCAGTAACTCGCCAAAGACCACACGAAACTTTCTCCAAAGTGCCACAAAAGCAACGCAATTTGTGCGATTTCCCAAGAAAACGAATTTTCTACCTTCAATTTCTATGAACTTTATCAAAAATCGATAAATTTTCTCAAGTGTAATGCAATCAAACTTACCCTCACATGAAATCAATTAATAATAGTATCCAAAAAAGTTGTGTTTATCCAAAATGGCGACAATTTTTCGTGTTTCTCTCTTCGAGTAAATTTCTTCTCAAATGTCACATCAACTTGATTTGATTAATTCACGGAATAAGTGCAAAACAATCAAATAAAAAAAATCTTTTCAACGACATTGAAGCTTTGAAAGCTTTCAAGCTTTTAACATTAATTAATTTTCCAATAATTTTTCATAGGAATTGCGTAATTTGTTGTGTACAAACAAAATGACGGGCACAAATCTCAAAATGGCGTTTACGTTTTTACACAAAATTTGAAAATTTTGATTTTGAAACTTTTCTTTTTTCTCCAGATAAAACAACAAAAACAAAAATAAAACAAAATGGAAGTAGCGCACAAATTAAAATCACATTTTGTCGTTTTCACCTCATAAAACACGCGACAGTGGCGATGCGATGATGATGGTCGTGATGGCGGTGGTGGCGGCGGGAAACATACAGACGGTAGGTAGGTAGGTACCCCAAAATGTATCGAGTACGGATCGTCAATAACCGTCAACGACATGGACTCACACTGTGAGCAGCAGCGCGGAGTACACCCTCGGCGATAGGTAAACCATTTCACCTGAGGTTTTGCTACCTTTTTTCGTTTTTTTTTTCTTGTTTATTTATTTTTCCTTTTTAGGTTTTGTGGAAAAAATGAATTTGTAACACTTGAACGGGTTAGATCGGTACTAAAAATTTCCTGTTGCACAAGAACCGAGAATCACAGAAGAGCGAAAAACCTACTACTGGTGGGGGCAATCGCTCTAGTCTGGTGGCACTGCACTGATTTACAACTCCGCGAAGTTTTCACTGTTCCAGTAGTTGTTGTAGGAGACAAAATATGCTACCAACACTTTGTGATAATAAAGCGAGACACACAATGGTGTAAATCACAATTAGCAAGAATGAGACAAAACACACGTTCGAAACATTCCTCGTTCAACCGTAATCCGTTCACGCAGGTGTATCAGGTACGATCAACTCTTTGAGACTGACTCGACTGAAGTCGGGTCGGAGTTGCTGCCACGATCGGAAGAACCCATACAGGTTTGCATTGTTTCGGGATAAGCCGCTTCTGACTGGAAGTGGTTCGGGGACTGGATCACAACCACACACACGCACACACACATGAGTGTGAGAGAAACTAGAAATTTTTTTTTCCATCAATCTGGTAATGCAGCCACTGTCCAGTGGTACGGCAGCAGACGCGATCGACTCACTGCCTTCAGAGTGCTCGACGGCAGCATTGCTCCTACCGCAGCAGCAAAACAACTCCTACAAAAAAAACTTCCAACTCCAACTGGATTCAGAGTGACTCTTCTCTTCTCTTCACTCGTCTCTCTCACCATTAACTCACTTTATCTTTTTGTTGAAATATTTCATCGGCTCAACAAAACTCCACTTGGTGTGAAGAGTACAGACGCATACATAACCTCATTACGTGCGAACAAGATGCATTTAAGCCGGTTTTCGTTGACTGGCTTAACACACACATACGCTGCGTGGTGTGCGGCGACAAAAAGTAGCTCGGCGATTACGTGTGGTAGACAATAAGAAAAATTCAATTTTACCCGTTTCTTGCACCCGTACTTTCAGCCACTGGCGGCGTTGTGTTGTCGTTCTTGGCTGGATGTAGGGGCATGACATTTGCATAATGGTTTCAACACAGCATGAGACACATTTCCACCGTCACTGGCCTGAATTGTGGCTGTCAGAAACTACAATATCAAATTTCTAGTCAATTTGTGTCTCAGAATTCCAGGTGTTCTCTTTATGGACCATGCAACTAATCAAATGCTCCTTGTATCTTTAATGAATCTTCAAGAATGTGGTCTATTCTGTGTCCACTATTCGTTACTAAGGATTTCAGCATTTACAGATATACTAGTTGATGAGTGCAAATGTATCTTCCTGAATGTGGATTGTCGACTGAACAAATCCTTCAAGGAAATCTTATTCAGTACTCGATCGTGAAATGTTTCATAGCAAATTTCTCGGTTTGGTTCACCTGCAATGAAAATTGATTAATTGATCATCTTCAATTTCAGTTCAATTTGTTGAAGAACGTAATTTCCCTGCTTCTCTTTCAGTAATTGACTGAAAATTGAATTGAAAATGAAGCGATTATGGCGAGGTTCCCAGGTGCAAGCATGCAACAAGTGCATCACGATGAGGCAGAAGCAGCCATTTGCACGACGTTATAAGAATCCAATTTGAATCCAAACAGTTCTAACTGGAAAAACGTTTTGACAGATCACGGCAATTCAAAATGGCGTTTCTTAAATTTTAAACTTTATTCCTGCAAACGAAATGAAATGGTTAAGGATCACATCAAAATGGCGTGCGTTTTTCCTGCAATTTACAAACAACAGGAATAATTGACGAAAATCGATCAGTTTTTCGTCTCATTTTCGCGTGGAATTGAAGAAATTTCAAAATAAATTTCATCTTGTAAACATTCGCACACAAATACAGAAAATTTCTCGAAGGAATTTGAAATGAATAAACCGCTACAGTCTTCACGTGTGCATGTTTTGGTTTACCTGAACTACCTGTAGACGGCAGCACGTCCATGTGTTCGTGTTCATCTGTTTTTTCTTGATCCATTTTCTTGTTGCTTTCTTCAGCATCTCAGCATCTCAGCGTCTTCGAAGATGAAACCTTAAAAAATAAACCACAAAACGGCTGCGGTGGTGCCAGATTCATGGGCAGCTTGCTAGTGACGGGTAGACTGCAGCTTCTTCGGATGCTGCGTGTGGCTTCCACTGGAAAATGCTGGAATCCTCAACTGATTCAACGTCCATCGGCGTCGCCTGGAATGGGGGTAAAACATAATTTTCAATATTTTCTTAATTAAATTTCATTCCAAATCTGACATTCATGTTTACTTATCATATGAACTTTGACAAATACTCTACCGGTCAAAAGTTTTCGATCACCTTATAACGACCATGAATAAACTAGACGATATGTCATCAAAATGCAAAAATGTTGTTAGGTGCCCAAAACCAGCGATCACACTCCAAATGCAATATGTTCTCCTCATAACATCAATAATGTCCTTTTGTTCGAGTATTTTCTTTACTGTTTGACAGAAACGTCTCTGAGAGCCTGTTGAAGGCAAATTTCAGACTATAAATCGAAAAACCTTGTGGCACGAACGCCCAAAGTTAGCTCTGCCGTTATTAACGCCAAAGGAGGATTCTTCGAATAATCGAAATTTATGAAATAAAAAATCAGTTAGTTAAAGAACATTTGTTTAATTTTAAAATAAATAGGAACTAGCCATAAAGCTATAAAGCCAATTTGTTCCAGTAATAGTATAAAAATTATGTGTTTTCTTAGTGTAGCTGTGAGGGTATATGCTACAGGATTACAGTGTTTCCTACCATGACGGGTTTGTAATTGACAGTTTTCCGTTTTTCGACTCCATCTTGCACGGAAACCGTTGGATGCCGTCACCATGTTGTCCTACAAACATTTTGTGGTCAATTTTCAAATAAAGCTCATTGGGAAAACCGATTATGGGATTGTCTCAAGACGTTTTTTGGGTAAAGTACCTCGAAGTAATTTTAAATAAGTTTCATTACTCACATCCAGTGCCGTTCAAGATTACACTAGAAGCACGTACATGTGGACAATGCCTCGTTTACATAAGCATATCACGTAGAATTTGGTAATCACTAGAAAATTATATTTCCTAGAAAAGAGAATCGCATCATGTGCCGTCAAAGTCGGACACTTAAACCGAGAAAGATTTGTCGCCGAATTCGCGGAATTATCCATCATCAAGGTAGTGGTCTTTGCCAAATCCAAAATATGCCAAAAGTGACAGGTGGACAACAAGTCTGTGAATTTTATGACCCACAAAACGGTAACAGCTCGTGTCTGATGGAGCGATTCGCATTTCGCCAAGTCGTTAAAAGACGCTCCGCAAGCATTTAGAAACTTGAGACGAATCCCTTCTTCGTCGCATCCTTCCCTAATCAATCGAACATTCCTCGACCCAATTCTCAGAGGTTCCTCTTGATCAAGGAATTTCGCATAGAATTAGATGTTTTCGTTTTTTTTAATGGATCAAGAGTGGGAGCCGAGTCGGCTCCATTTGATGTAGTTTTTGGTTTACGATTGAAAAATTTCTCGGAACACAGAAACCTTTTTCGCGGATATTTTTTTTAAATTTCTCGAAAGAAATCTTTCAAAAATCTTAATCGTGTCTAGCATACCATAAAGTCTGTAAAAATCTTCAAAATGTCCGTGGAATCGTTAATAATTTTCAACAAAAACTTGGTAAAATTTTCCCTTAAAAGTCTCATTTCTGTCTTCGTGACAAAAATCTTCAAAATAAATAGAAAATATATCAAAAAAAAGAAGTTCCAGTTTTTAACAAAATTAACAAAAATTTTTTATTTTATTTTAAAATAGACTTTTAGTACTTTTCGTTCATTTTAATGGCGCACCTCATTTAAATTCAGTGTCTTTTCCGGCTCATAATTATGCAGAGCACGTGTAGAAGAGTCATTTACGCAGGCCCAAAAAAACAAACATGGTGGATTTACAAATTAAGCCAAAAGAAACAAAACTTCACCCTCAGGGCGTTAGGCAAAGTTCAAACTTTCTTCATTTGCTAATTAATCATCCGTCATTTTGTTCGGGAAATTTCAAATTCAATTTCCCCTTCAAACAACTGACATTCAAATTCCATGCGCGTAATTCAAGTGGGGAAATCGGTTTTCCACTTACATGGGACAGAGTGAGATAGCAACATTTCGATTTCACAATTTCGTTGTTTTTTACATGACGTATCGTTTGTTGTAAAAATACAAGTGATTGTTTTTGTTTGGTTACGAAATTTTTTATTTATTCCTTCCTGGAGTGGAATTTTATTGACACGATCGCAGCAATAAATTCAGCAGCAATTTAAGATTTTCCGTTAATAAATACATTTTGATGTTTTATTTAATTAATTTGCAACAAAATCAAATTGATACATAAATAAATCAATTCGGACAGTTAACAATTTAGTAATTGGCGACTACTTCACTCTAAATCAATTCAGCTGCAGCTGTTCATTAGCGTTAAGATTGTAGAACTAGTTTCAAGTAGTCCGGTCTATTTTTAGGTGATCTTCTTGTTTCCAACATCGCTGAACCAGTTGAGACGTTCGTAAAAGAAAAATTAAATGGACGACACTAACTTTTCAAACTATACGCAAAACCTCTGTGACAGTTGAGGAGATTGTAATAGTTGATCAATTTGTGACAGCTGATTGATTCTCTGCAATTCAAATTGCAACTTGAAAGGAAAATTTGAAAGAACAGACGGCATGACGTCCGAGGAGTGGTGGAGGTGGTCTTTCTAGAACGGTAACTCAAGTCTCAATCTGAGCTGTTTATGACACACCACCGGGTAATGTTCAGGTGAAACGATATTTTGTGTCAACTGTCAGACGGTGTCTCTCGTTGACTTGTCACGAGTGTAGGCGTTGAAAAGTGTCTGTTCGGTCCACAATCCTAGTCTCGAAACGAGTGGGCACTTAAAAGTTCTCTAATGACGCCGACGTCTAAGTGAGTGGCGATAAAATATTAATTTACAAACAAGTTACTTAGCGAAACTTTCCTACCCGGTTTTATCAGCTACTGGTGCCGTTTCCCACGAGTTACAACTGCCATTAGAATGGCATGATCCACAAACTGGACCAGGGACCAGAAACAGATCCTCATGGATTCAACGATCATGGATCCAACGACAATTAATCATGTCGACTAGCAGAGTCATGGTGCTATCGCTATTCTCATCCTGCTCCCAAACGAGCCAGATCTCTGGGATGGATAAGAGGATCAACATTTTTCAAGAGATTTCGTCGAGCTGGACAAGTGTCCCATAACCAACTGAGGTAACAAAATCAAGGTGCGTTGGTAAATGACTCGAAATATCTGAATAATTAAATTTGACGTGATTAATCGTTCCAGCCTCGAGGTATTTTCTTAGCTGCTGCCAAGTGGAGCTGTAGAGCTACATTGTGACAATGTTTCTTCTGGGCACATGAAACAAGACACTCTTGGAAGCCCATCGTGGCACTGCGTCAAATGATTCAAATCATTCAATGATACCAAGTACAGTGTGTCATTGAACTAAATGATTTTGTTATTTTTTCGAAATAAAATTGTTTCGAAATTCGCTTGAATCTGGGCTAGACCCGCTTGCATTCCATTTGACACTTCTCAAAGTGTTCTCTCACTTTACTTCTCACTTCTCTGCTTCAAGGGATTATGCTCCGATCGTGGATTTCCTTTTTTGGGGAGCTTGGCACTCCTTCAACAGAAGACAATAATCAGCTTATGGCGTTACTTCGACTTGACACAGTAATCACCCAATTTATCGATCTACAAACAAGTCGATCGAGCACCTGGTATTGGGAGCAGCTTGTTGGAGTGAGAGTGCGCAAGATGTTTGCTCCAACCAGTAGCTAATCCGGCTGAGTGTGTCATGCAGTTGTCATTCAGAAGAGAAGGGAAGTCGACTTCTCTGCTACTTAGTATCGAAATGATCGTTTCGAAGGACATGAGCCCTTAATGTTTCTTCTGTGACGACATTTTTCTACTTTCTAAGGAAACTTCATACAAATTTATTATTTTTCTTATGAAATCTGAAAATTTAATAATTTTTTGTGATTAAAAACTTAGCAAACTTTCTTAGAAAAATGAAGATCAATTTCGCGTGGCGGATAATTTTTATTGTCGGCACATATGCAATTCACTAGTCTATCAGTAGCTGGGAGAGAAATTTATTTTGCATACACGTCGCCACCAACCTCGGGTAGTGTATTTGCTAAAAGAACTAAAAATACAGTCGGTTTGTGTGCAAGATAAAAATCTCAAAATTTGTTGTAGTGAATTAGTCAAGGCAATTCTAGTGACATTTTAAAACACCGCCACCAGGTTACAGAAGTAATTTATTGTTTTCACTAGCCTCCGTTTGATGTCTACAGTGTTGTGAACGAGGGAAATTCAAAATTTCATTTGTTTCCTTATTTTAAGAAATTCGCGAAAAGTTTAATAAATTAAGAAAAATTTCAGAATTTTCCATTTCATTTCGATAAATATTTCTATGAATTTTCTCGTTGATTTTCATTCATTATCAATTTCAGTGTATTTGCTGGGAAATTTCGAAAAGAAAACTGATGGTACTTAAAATTTGACAATGAAAAATTGAAAAAGAAAAGACGTTTCAATTACGTTCAAATTGATATATCAAAAATAGACGACAAAATACCAGCAACAGAAGGACATCCCTATTTTCACGCATCATAATTCCACATATTTTTGGCAAAATATTTAGCCAAACAAAAACCCGTCATGTCCTTCCACATCCTGTGACACCCTACCGCTTCTGTGTGTTTAAATTAAACTGTAAAAAGATAAAAATTCCATTTGAACCAAAGAAAATGTCCTGATCAGCATTAAAACTTCATTCTTCTCTGCATTTCATGGTTAATGCATTTACGATGTGTCCTTTTTTGAAAACAGAAAACAGGACGAAAGAAATGACATTTTACCATTATCACAAAATCGTCGTGTGTCCAAACATTGTGTTGACCGTGAAAATTATGTTTTTCGGTGAATTTTCAAATTGCACTCCTTAAAAATTACGCGTGGCGAAATGAAGACAAATTTAGACGTTAAAGGACATGTAGGAAAGTGCGGAAATTATTTCAAGGTGAAGTCGAATGATCCTTGAAAGGATCAGACGGCGAAATTGATCCCCGGAACAAAAATGTTTAACTGAAGGGACACTGAACTTTTCCAGCTTTTCCTTGTGAGTGTCCTTTTTTCAAATTCAATTTTTTAGAATTCGTTTTTCTACTATAAAATTCATTTTTTCGAAGGATTCGTTCTGAAAACCTTAAAGAAGCTTTATGACACCGAAATTTCTGAGTGCAATTTAATCAGGATCACTAAAAAGGACACACGACCAAGAGTGGAATCGGTTGCTTTGAAGAGAAGAAACGCTAGCTTCCACGGATCCATTCCAAGCGCAATACAAATAAATCCATAAAATATGAATCCAGTAAATGTCCTTTTCGAATTGCCTGCCAACGATTTTATATCCTTCCAAAAGGCAAACATTATACAGCACTGTCAATAAAGTAATTTCGTTAAATGATATCCTGATACAGGGACAAAATGAATAAACACGTTTACGAGGACTAGTTCCTTGGAAAAATGTTTCGGAATACGCGTGCGCGTCGATTCCCGGTACAAAATGGTGGGAAAAAGTCGTTTTTTTTCCAGTGAAGGAGGAGTCAAAATGGAGTCCTGGTTCATGATACCACCACGCGACCGTAGAAAATGGTTCCAAGGATTCGTTTCAGTTTTGTTGTCCTTAAAAATTATTACATCCCATTTTGAGTAGGCAATGGCACACTAAAACAAATCATGCCTAATTAAGTTGTAAATACAGAAGAAAGGCACAGGATCAGGACGAGAAAATGAAGAATATTGAAAAATTCCCTTTTTATGGCGATGCAATTGCGAGGGTGCAATTGTAGTTTTAATTGCTGTTTTTGGCAATTATGGATTCCGATCCGGTCGAGGATCAGTCAAGGCTGGAAGGATACTGGTTATGGTTTTCTAGAATACCCAGTCGGAGTTGTATTGCAAGAAAGGTGAAGGCATTAGGACATTAACGTTCTCAGTAGGAGCTAATTTCAACATAAAGGTCAGCAATTATTATCTTCGACTAGTTTTGAGTGTCAACAGAACGAATGCCCTCATTTGAATGTTGTGTAAGTGTAGCGTGTTCGGAATGGAGGTGCCCCATTGAGTTTTGGAGCCAAGGAATCGTATGACAAATGCGAATAAAATCAGCAGAAGCCAGGGATTATCTTCGTGTCCAGGCACGAGCGAAGTAGCCACTTTGTCATCTTCGATTCAGTCTGACATTTTATTCGGAGACTTGGAGACTGGAGACTGGAGTTATAAACTGGAGTCGAATGGTGACGATCCGAAAATGATATATTCTCTTGTGTGGGTTGTGTGGCTTCTTTGAATCAGACACTGGCGGGTGGTTGTCGCTATATTTACCTTGAATTCATTCATTTCTTTCATTTCATGTGGTATTGATCACTTGTTTTGATCGAATTGTATTGTAAATTTGAAATGAATGTATCATGGTTGCGTGACAATTGGCCATTCATATAAATGTTTCGGGTTTTAATCAAGGGGATGGGGTGATTTTATTGGTTATGTGTCGATCTTCGATTTTTGTATAATAATTCCCTTTGGAACACAAAAGTCTTTTAGGTTTCTTCACCAAATCCTGGAAAATCATTTTGGTGTCATCTTGGCACAGAGTTGGCAACAAGTCGGAAACAGGCACTAGTCCCCCTGGAAGGTATCCATCTCGAACTGGGAGTCAAGCTACTCCATGCGCAGCGACATGTACCTTCTGCAGGTGATAAGACAAAGATTGAAAATGTAAAATTTCCAACAAAAACGCAAATCTCGATAAGCCACCTCCACCTCCACCTCGATGCGTTTAGTGGCAGTGATTTACCGATTATGCCAGACTCCCCCCAGTACACGGTAATCGAATTCAGTACCGGTGAATTGGTTTTTGTGCCCTGAAGCTAAGCAATCAAACTTTTTCCGAGCATCCTACCCGTTCCCATGAAAATCGTGCCCCCAAAGCCCCAACCCTCACTCCCATAATAACAATAACAATAACAACAACAACAACAACCATGTCACGACGACGAGAACAAACGAAAAACGCTCCGAGCGACATTTTGCTGACTTGCGTGTCTAGGAAGACAAATTCATTGCTGAGAAAAAAAACCAACACTACCGACACCCCCCGGGACTCCCTGGCAAATGTGCTTCCTGTGCAGCAACTTCTGCGCCGCTTCGGTGGGGACGCCACCTCGATGGGGATTGGCGAACTGAAACATGAGTCGTTCCCATGAAAGAAATTTTGATTTTTTCAATTTGATTCCCTCCGCCATCTTGTCTATACCCTCCGCCATCTTTACAAACATTTAAATGATGAAATGATTCCCGGCACGAGACTCCACCTGTCGCACCATGTCCAGGATGTCTTCGTTTCTGAAGAAACCCTGTGTCCTTATTAAAGGATAATTACGGAAACAGTGAGTAGAAATCGGACAAAAAGGACTTGATTCTTGATAGCTTCCTTGGAACAAGGTACTCCTCAGCACACGACAGTCCACAGTACAACAGTCAGTCGACCATTGTTGTTCATTCCTCATAGCCATAGAATCCTTGTGACAATGAAAATTCCAGGACACGTGAATTCCGACCACATTCCGAGAGAGAATCCTGGCAAACCGCTGCGAAGTGGTTTTTGCGTCTACGACACAATACGTCAAGCCGAGTTCATTTAGAAGAATATAAATTTTTTCTTTTCTTAAAGGACATCTTTGTTATCCTTTTGCAAACACAATCAAATTGATTCCTTAAATAGGTGACATCACACACCAGATGCACACGGTTGTTTGCAAACATGAACAATTGCGTGTGGCCTGAGGGATTTGTTTTGATTCCAGGACGAAATACAACACAAGGATAATGCTCAAGGATCAGGAGTCCATTCTGGGCCACAATGAGACAATTTTTCCTGACATCTCTTTTCATGACTTGTGTCTAAATGACTTGTTGTCCTTTCGTCGCTTTGTTTGACTTCTCGGGAAATTGAGAAATCACAAGGAGAGTCGCCATCTTGGAATGTGTCGAATTCCATCTGGAGTCGGGAGCCTTGGATCAAAGTAATGGCGCCTTGAGGGAATCCATTACGAACGTGTAGCATACTCACAGGCGTTTTTGGGGAGAATTCAATGAATCGATTGAACAATTTTCAAATTTCAATTTTCAATTTTCAATTCAATTTCAATTCGGAATCAACGAAATTACTCACTAATCGTATCCTGATGTCCGGCCATATGCCGGGCATGTGTCATCATTGGTGAGCGTTTGCTAGAGCTTCTGCTGCAAATCGAATTAATTAATTCGATAAATGTGAAGTTGTCGCTGTCGTCGGTATGTTTGCATTTGCCTGCATTTATTTGCATTTAGGGATGGAAGTTTTCAAATTATGGAAATGAGGAAAATATTGAAAATGCAGTTGAATTGATTGCTCGAATTATCGATTGATTAATCGCATGCGAATTTGATGTGATTTATTGTCGCGTTTGGCGACCCAATTTAGAATGCAAACCACTTGGAAGGAATCGTGTATACTATTTGTTCGTGTGATCTTTGTGGAATGCGTCACTCGCTGCGAGGAACATGTTGTTGATCTGATGTTCGAACTAAATGAAACATGTGTACCAACTTGACACGCGAAAATATCATCCTCCACCCTTTATTCCTCTTGGTGCTGATGATATTTTCGTTGAAATATTTTTATTGATCGTGTCCGAACCGATTTACATGTGTCCGAATTTGTGATCAACCGATCTACGTCATTCAGACACGCGATGCGTCTGGTACCCCAAATTCATTGATTCCAATTCCAGCATCATAAAATTGCCTACATTAGGGAGCATTTTCAGATTTCTCTTATGTCTCTTTCCGGCTAATGGCTTTTCATTATTTTTTCTCCTATTCTTTTCAATAGAATGCTAATGGATTGATCCAAGGATTAGTTGTCAGATGATCACGGACAGATTGACTATGTTTGGGAAATGGATCTCCAAGCTCCATTGATCCATTGAACATTTCCAGTTGTTGTTGATGATCACTTGATCGTTTATTTTTGTTCTATAGTTGGTCTATTTGAGATTTTATTTTGTCAATCGTTATTCGATTTCAGATTTTCTGTTATCAGTAAACGATTTATTGAATTTTCCATTTCCATTTTTCTTCCCTCGTTCAAATTTATTCAAGATTTTCCAACAGGTTTGTATAGGACTCATCCCGATCCAGTTTTATTGCACTACTGCCGCCATATTGAAGAAGCGCTGTGGTCTGAATACTTCAGGACATGGAAACCACATGTTTCAAGGATCAATAATTCACATGTGATAATGTTTTATTGCATTTAAGGAATGTGTTAAAAACATAAACGCAATTTTCTTGTATTTGTGGAAAAAGGACAAATAATAGTTCGCTTTAATTTATGCAGGACATTTTGTTGTAAATATTTGTTTGTGAAAATCCTTTTTTTTATATCTATATCCACATATACCGTGGGTCATGGGTTAAATTATTCATTTCAATGTATCCCATAGTGTGAATAAACAGACAAAAATAATTTAACTTAATTCAAGACAAATAAATTTGTCGTGGAAAACAAAAACCGACAGGACTTTTGTTAGTTATATAAGAAAAGTAAATTTTCTTCCTTGTTTGCTTAAGAAACCCATTTCGATGGACTTTTATTAGTCATTCGTCCTGTTGCCCGGTTTATTGCAGTTCGAACAAACAAATACAGCATCGTTGTATGAGAAGGAGGTCCTTTGGTAGGCTGGTGTCCTGTTGTTTGGTAGTCCGGCCACCCCATTTCCTTATTGATTTCATTAGCGATTGAGTAAATAAATCCAAACTGGAAGTGGGTATTTCCGGCAGGATACTACGTGTTTCAGGGCAACATGAAGGTTTTAATTAAACGACACACGTTTATTAATTCCCATAACCCGGTTTTTACGCGTTTCACCAGACATTTTGGATTTGTCAACTTATTTTTAACATTTAACGTTAATTTATTTGATTTATTACTAACGAAATAGAGAATTTGAAATTTTTTAGTGGATCGTAATGTTTTTATATATTTTCGTGTTGCGCAATCAAATCGAGCGTGGATTATTTTATTATCAAAATATTTTTATAGTTTTAAGTCACGCTGGATAAAGTGAAAGACTATTAAAATAAAGATTTAAATTTCAAAACATATAATTTAAAGAAATTCTTAAAGAAAATACTTAACTGAAACACTTATCTCAGAGATAATTTCATATTAAATTTATGACTATTAAAGGGCGCCTATATAGCATTGAATTTAACTTAACACCCAGAAAAACGAGGGCAATAAAATCGATCTCAATTGACTTTCCACATCTTTCGTCACACTCCGGAATTTATAGTCCTTTTCCAAAGGCAATATCCAACATTAATGATCTTTCACTTTGGTAGATTCCAATCCAAGTGCGTATAACTCCTATTACGTCGTAGCCTTATCGCGCAATTTGTTTCTCAAGTTACATCACTTCAGAATTTAAATAAACAAATTAAAAAAGGACGAAGGACTTTCTACCAACCGCAATAATTTATGAGACATGTTACACAACACAATTTGGGCAATGTGACCAGTCTCGTAAATAAAATTTTTGACCAAACATTCCATCATTTCGTTGGTGTCCTGTTTCAGGAGGAAGATAATTTTTCAAAAAGGACAATGGTCATTTGGAGGAGCCGAGAAAGTGGTGAATTTGACACTTGTGCGATTTGTCACATGTTCGACATTTGGTCGAGTGACAAAAATTTGGTTAATTTAAGTAAATTTGATTCAAGTGCATTTTGGGATGCGCCGCGGTGTCTAAAATGGAACATCCCCTTTTCGACGAGAATGTTGTTGAAATTTTTGCGTCAACTTGTCTTTAGGGAACCGTGTGAAAGTGTCCAATTCCATTTGTACTTGAAACGTGTGTGAGTTATGGTCCTGATAACGCACTAAAGTGAACCACTTTCATTTGGTCGCGAGTAAGTGCCTTCTAATTCTGGGATTTCTCTTATCGCTGCAATTGTTGATAAGAGCACTTAATACCACAAAACACACATATTCTGAAACTATACTCTGATGGCATCTGGAGATCCGGATCTGGTCGGAAGTTTTACTCAACGCCTCACAATTCCCCTATCTCTACCAGAACTACTGCTTCTGGTCGCTTCCACATATGACGTATATGCGATATCTCTCAAATACCAAACCAAAACCAAATCAATTTCACTTCAATATCGCATTCAATCGAATCCCAATGGAATGCCAATTGAATAGAAACTTCTGTGGGCGTCATGTAGCTTCGCTTTCATCAAACGCAACACCGTCAAAATTTCTGTCAACTTTAATTTGCTTTGACACAAAAATTCAAGCCGACACTGACATGACATTCAATTCGTTCTTCATATTTTCGACAACAAATGAAAATTACTTGCAACTGTTAATTTTATATTAGGTACGTATCTTTTTTTATTTTTGCTTTTTGATAAGATAAAATATTTTTTCTGATGGCAGCTTATCTGCTACAACTGAACAAATGTTCTGGTCTTCTTCTTCTGGTGTTTTTTATTTTCGGCGATTCGGGGAAATTAAACGAGGGCGGCTTTTCACAAAAGCGATTGAATCAAGAGACATTGGCTTTTTGTTGGTTAATTGGGGCTTCGGTGGAGACAAGGACGACAAATCGTGTTTCAGGTACTGATAAGCACTGAGTGACGTTTTTCCGAATTTTCCGATTCGGAGAACAAATGAGGATTCTACGGTTCTGATCCGTTCCAAATCACCAAGTGACACCATCATCATGAACCATGTTAAGTTACATTCAAATGAGGAGAGATCAGTGAAGGTTTAATTGAGTCAACTAGGATAGGGAGTAAGTATCTAAAAAAATGCTTATGAAGTGCTTCCATATTAGTGAACTGGATTCAAATGTATGTTCAAATGCAGGCAGACCAGGAGGCGTCATCTACTCGATTCCTATCTAAAGCCGTTTCGAAGAGCGCATGAGGATTCTAGGGTTCTGCAATCTATCACAAAATGAAGAAGGATAGTTTCTAAGAATATTTCATGAGTTGGATCCACTCCAAATCATTCTGGACCAATTTAATACCAACTAAAGTCAAGAAGTGTCACCAAAAAAACAACCATGTGATGTTACGTTCAAATGAGGAGAGATCAGAAGGTGTCATTGAGTCTACTAGGATAGAAAGTATCTAATAGAAGTTTTCTAAAGTGATTCCACTAGTGAACAAGATTCATATAACCTTTGGGGTAACTTTTCCAAGTTGCGTCATCTACTTGAGTCACGTTCAAATGTAGACAGACCAGGAGGCGTCAGCTACTCGCCTTCTATCAATAGTGTGGATTAGAGGTCTTCTGAACTGATTCCATAGGCTTAAGAAGTTCAATATCATTCTGTATTAGTTTAATCACGATTTAAGCCAAGATGTATCATCGACTTGAGTCACGTCGTGTCATGTTTAAAAGGAGTCGAACCAAGACATGGAATTGTCTCAACTTGGATACCGATACAATGTCTAGCTAGTGACTCGAAATAGATTCTGGAAGCTTTCGAGAATCTATTCATTTCCAATTTAAGTGGAACGGTGTCATCAACTTGAGTCATGGGCAAATACTCCATTTTCAAATTGCTACAGAAGGAAATCCAGACGTCTAATCAACTCAGACCGAGTTCCTTGCTGCAAAGGAGACTTTCCTGCAAAGGATACATGGCTCATTCCAAATCAAAATCACTCACGGCTAGTTTTATCTCGATTGACGTTAAAAAGTGTCATCAAGTTGTCACGTACCTATAGGTAGGGGTCTTCTGTATTCGACTTCAGAAGGATAAAAGTCCGTTTTACCAGTTATTCCCCAATGAATTTACTAGTTTTCATGATTGCAAAGAGTGGAGTCATAGAAACTCCACGTGAAAAGCGTCTCCCCTGTGATTAAATACCATGACAGCTAGTTGACACCATCATGACACCAACTAGTGATTTATTCGATCGACCACCGCCTGCTTGTCAAAATGTGCTCGTCACAAAGAAGTTTCACTTGTCCAAGGCACAAGTGGGCGTCTAGCACCGAACTCATCTAATCTGGTTGCAGTGTAACCCGAGTGTTATCTCCCAAAATTTTCAGATCAAACTTCATGACGCAACTTGCCCCAGAGGAGCGTCGAAGGTGAGTCGTTAAAAAAAAATTTTTATTTTTTATTTCACTCGTTATTTGCTTCATTAAGTCAAACGTAAATACTCTGCTCAGGTGAAAGGTTAACTAAATTCATAAGATATAAAAAAAAAAATTTCATTTATTAGAAGAGGTTTGGCATGAACGCGTCTTGAGTCATAGAAGTGCCTTCGTTTTGACCTCATGTTGTTTATGATACTTTAACTCGTAACATGGTTGGGGTCAAAAGGTCACTTATACGAGTACATAACCAGCAGACACATTGAGCGCTCCTCAATGACGCTCCAAGATTTTTCGTTGTCGTCAAGATGCGGCTCAATTTCTTGCTTTGCCGCTACGGATTCCAGCTGCTATTGTAATCCATTTTGTCAGATGGTGATGATCATCATCATGATCATGATCATAGTGATGGTGATGGTGAAGAGATTCACTTCAAGAATCACATACAAGAGTGTCAGATCTATTTGTAAATTATCACTATAACCGTCAACGTATTACGGGTCTGCGTCGACATAGCGTCGAGGCTGACACCACGATCCACAATGGCTGGTGGATCGCTGATGGCTGGTGTGGTATGTGGGAGTGGATCGTGAGGAATAATTCAACTTGGAGAATGCCAGCCTATTAGACACCATCAATGGATGATTGATGATACCACCTGAACACCTTCAAAAGGTATTTTTTCGGTTCAACACGAGCGTTACCAGGTTTACCTCTTGAATGGGCCTCGTTTCGGTTGGTTTTTTCTTCTCATTTTGAGGGATTGTGGAAATTTATGATCAGTCCAAAATTGTACTGATTTTGTAATTCATTGTTTGATCGATGTACCTTCTTCTTCGATTCAATAGCGTCATCAATGGAATCCATGTTTGCCGCGACGTTTAAATAATCATTTAGGGATATTTACTTGTCTCAGGATCACGAAGATCGTCTAAGGATCATCTGCAATCTGCAAATGAATTATGGGTTTCAGTATACCCGTTTTTTCCGGTTAATTTTGATTAATTAATAAACGTTCAATCGATTCAACGTTCAATTGATCGAACATTGATCAATGATAAATGACGTTCGACGCTGATGCTTCGATGTAGGTGCCAAGTTTACACGTTGTGATTTGTAAGCGTTAATTGACCGTCAGTTCATCATATCGTCGTTGGTTTTTGATTGAAAGACGTCCGACATGCTTGGGTGGTCAGCTTCGTTTCTATTCATGATCGTTCATCAATGATCTGTGGAAAATTCTTGTGTGATGTCCGTCAAACAATTGGTGATGTGTTAATTTTCGGCGATTCAGTCGTTTGAAATCGCCCTTGTTCGTCATGTCACCATCACCAATACGTGACGAAAACGAACAAAACAAATTGCAAAAACTCCAAATGGAAAATTTTCGCGCAGCCTCCGAGGATTCTCAATACCAATGGAGCGCATGTGATAGAGTGAGATAGAAACATTCAATTTTCACATTTTTTTTAGAGAGAATCATTTTTTCAATTTTTGTTTACTTATCAAAATTTTGTTGCAACTTTGTTTCTATTTTTTGGTTGAAATTAACATGAAAATTCTCACGCGTCACATTCTCAACTCGAATCAAGTGCACTTCGTGTGACACACTTCCCCCCGACTTTCCCATGAGCACGCGTATCGGGAGGTAATAAAAATTAAGATAGACACACCATCAAAATGATGACTTTGTATCCAAAACAGTCCACATCCATTAGCGTCCAATGGGTAATAAAAATTTACGACCATTGGTACTATGCGTCTGGAGGCATTTGTCTAGTTTTCAAGCCCTGAGTGCAGCGCGAAGCGATAAATGAAAGTTTCCGTTCGAAACGTGGTTGTAATTAGCACGGAAAAAATGGCGGAAATTTTATCTTTATTGCGAAAATTGCGAAACTTTTCACGTTGCGAAGGAGCAAAGCGGCAAAACCCTTTGATCACCTTTCACGAGGTGACAAAAATTTCAAAAGAAACATGTCGGCTTATCGCGACAAGCTTTACCGCTCAGTAATCACTCCCGACTTGTACTGCAATTAGCGTTAATTAAATCGTGGTTGCCCTGATTAAAAGTCGGGAAGACTTCCGGTCCAGAATTAGTTAGCTAGAAACGAATGATTCCTTATCAATTCTAAATCGAATTCAAGCGATTTCCTCGAATGCTGATTTGTTGCGATTCCAGGGAAATCAGGATTTCGAAGGTGTGAACCAAGAGTCCTTTGTACGGGAATTCTCACTTTTGGGGAGGAAACAGTAGCGAAGCGCTCATAAAACGCAGAATCTGGTGGCGGTAGTCAAGACAGTATTTCAGGCAAAATAAAGTTTTATTGTCCCCAATAAAGGATCGTCCCGTTTCAGCGTCGAGGAGTGACGAAATCTTCAAAGGATCGCACCGACGTTTTTTCGACATTTACGTAATTCGGGTGAAAAATCCAGAATCCAGTCTTTGGCACACGACACTTTGGTAAGAGACAAAATTTCGTCAAAATTTTTCGTCAAATTTTGAAGTACAAATTATCGAAAACATTTTGACGTGTTGTTTTTGTCCGTACGTTGCTTCAAAGACACCGCTCTGATAACACTCTCTTTGAAGTTCGACGACAAATTCCGGTACAACAAAGGTGGGCCAAAGTGACAATTGTCCAAGTGCCGCAATGCCCCAGAGGGAAAATTATTCGTCCCCAACTTCCTAATTGACATGTGCCGGATTTAATTAGGCAAACGGATTAAGGATCTTCAATAAATTGAGTCCTTCCGGGTGTTGCGTGTGTCGGAGTTTTCCCGGGGGATTAGCATCGGTCGGAGTAATCCGTTCCATGTGTCACACTTGATGGCACCTAGTTGACTCTTGCGTTTTGTTTGAGGGAAAATTTTGAAGTGATATTTTTGTGATTTCTCAAAGAGGCATCTGTGCAAATACGTCACGTTGCAGGTTATTGATTTAAGGACATCTCCTTCGTCAGGTTGGCTATTGATTTGTTGACTTTTGTCACCTGCAAAACACCGGAATCGCGGGTTTTCTCGGATCAGGGAATTTCGCCGCATTCGGTTGTGTCCTGGGAAAGTTTTTCTTAATTAAAATGCGGAAAATGTCATAATACACATCGTTAAAGATTAAAAATATGAAAAATAATTGGAAATATTTCTCAAATCCTTTCAACATTCTGAAAATCCACAAGGTGTCATGATGGAGTCATTGAAGTTCTTGACGCAACGCAGGACGATTTTGCGTTCAAATCCAAATGGCAACGTTCCAAAGCACGTCACGTTTCTCAAAATTTCAACAAGGAAAAAGGGGTGAATTTCCAAGGTTTCGAATCCTGTTCAAGGTCTGTAGGTGCAAAATTGCCCAAGTGCCGTAACGAAGTATGAAAACAAAATTTTTCATTTTTGTGAAAGTGTAACAAAATTCGTTTCTAATTGTTATTACCCTCATCCATGGGATGAATCCTTGAAGAATGTGTTGACGATACCCTCAAGGACATTTCAATATAACCAGAATTTGATTTTGTTTCACAAATCGTCGGCGACATCTGCTTAAATCACTACAAAGGATAATTTGAATAATCGAATGAATATCAGACACTTTATCGGAGGCAATTAATCAGGACTCGATGAAGTGAAAGGGACCACCCTAATTGTCGGAAAGGATTTCTTGAAGATCTGATAACACGAACGACATATGCAAATGCAATTTTCCACAACGAGAAAAGTCACTCTAGTAAGCATGACCCGGGGAGGGTTAATTTCCGAACAAATCGCTTTAAGGACATGAGGGCGTGTAAGTTAGATACAATAAAAAAATTTGATGAGTTGGCTGTAAAACGGAATCAACCCTTTGCAAGAAGGGTTGTCATAGAACTGAACATCTTGATGACACCTTCATGACACTTTATGACATGAAATTTGCGAAAATTTTTGCAAAAATTTCATGTTTCCGGGAATTTTAAAAGGATTAAGAGGATTTTCTTTCGACGGTAGGGTATAATTAAGGGTAAATGAAAATATTTACAGGATTTTTGGTTAAGTACAATGTGAGTATTTTGGTACGAGGACGATTTGTTGTCCAACTTTGCGTTTCTGGGGATTTTTTTGATTGGGTCATAAAAGGAGATTTTAGTTGTTTCCAAAGATTCTGGGAAATTTCCCAATCAGACAGTGTCCTGGAAGTCAATTCAATTTGTTTGCTTTCACGCTAAAATTAGATAGATACCTACAAGTAAAGGAGTATAACACAAAATATTGTCTGTGGTGCTATGCTACAGAGATAGGTTCCAGGACAAATTTGTCAAGTTTTGGTAACCGCTTTATGCCCTGGCAGTGACTCAAATGCATTCAGCGGGGTCTGATTCACGAAACTCCACATGAGTGTAGGATTGTGTCACTATATCCTCATGTATAATAAGATGACGCTAGTTATGTTCATTCATCGACGTAGGAATGACTGAGTCCCAGTAGCATCTTGTTCCTTATATCAAGTCCACTTAGTGTCATGAAACTCATTCGTAACTGCCTCAATTCGATTTACGTTCCAATTTCGTAAAAACTTCCTTGAAACCAAGAAAACGCATTAATGTTCAATTTTAAAACCTTGCTGTTAACAAGTAGGTACCTCCTACGAGGAGTTCAATAAGGTTTGGGATCAACTGGTTGCTTTGAGAGGGGTTCAAAATCATTCAATCCCAAACGATGTCATAATCATTCTTTTGTTGATTGAGATGCCAATGAATTTCTTCCAGTTGAACGTCACTGAAATTGAGACAAAACCAGATTTTCTTTTAACAAGGACATGAACTTTTTCCTAGAGGACTATTAGTCAGAATATATAACATGACAAATCAGGGATGGTGTGAGATACCTACCCAATACTCGATATACCTATAACAAGAACCATTAATGGGTCTACAATTTTCCTCATGAAATCTTCATCGAAGAACAGATAGTCCTCGCACCAACAATGAAATCATCCCTTTTCGATTAAAGGATCTACAGTGCTGGTTTATAATGGTTTGTGTGAATTTCAATCATAACGATCGCGTTCAGAAGCCGCGGATCCTGGAAAAATAATTTTAATGGCTTAAAAAGTCCCTCGAAGGTTTAACTTTTTCCAACATGTAGGTAACCCTCCCCTGATAATTTTGTTTTGTGGGCTGTCTAGGGCGTTTTGCTTAAAGATTACGGATCATATTCAAGTTCGATGGTTAATATGGTTCGGGCGGGTTTTCCCGGAAAAACTGGTAGCTAGAATAAATGATTTTTCAGAAATTTTTTCAAGAATTTCTTAAGGATTTTCAAAATCAAATTTAAATTTGAATGCAATGCAAAGGAATATCGTCCTGATTTGATTCGGGGATGATCAGGCAAAGGGTATTCATTAGGATTACCCTCCTTGCTACGGATGTTTTATGGATTGTTTGTTTTGACGTCATAAAATCGAAAGGGTGTGACTCGGAAAAGTAGTTTCAAAATTTTTATTTTTGACATTTTATAATTTTTCGAAAATTTTCAAAACAGAAATTGTGAACATGATTGCAACGCCAAAATGAGTTTAGTGCTTTTCGAAAACTTCCCACTAAACAATGGTATTAAGAACTTTCAAGCTTTCTTAGAAAAGCTTTTTTAGATCAAACACGCCAAAGTGCAAGTGCACCTGACCGCAATCAAGAGAAACCGATTGCAGGTGAATTTCGAGGATTTATTTGATTTTCTCGGTAGGAAAACAAATATTCCCCAAAAAGGACGAAGTCAAATTGAAGGCGATTTTTGTCCTTTAAGAAAAAATAATAATTTTTATTTATTTGTTGATTTATTTCCTACGGAACATTTGAAAATAAAGTGAATTTCGGCGAATCTATCGCCGACAAACGTTTTGATGAATTTCCAGCGTTGTGCCTAGGATTTTTTGCCTATAATGAAATTAATAGAATTGTGTAAAAAAACATTTGTATAAAAGATTCATGCACACCTTCAACACGAATTGAAAACCACAAAAAACATCATCGACATTCGGTCAGAGGTCTCGGCAAAATTGAATTTCAAAATGTTACCAGAGTTTGAGGAAAAACACCTGCCTGAATTAGGTAACGAATACGAATACCTGTGCCTAAAAAAAATTTTTATTTTATTTTTCCATCGAAATTGATGTCGATACATCGATCAGAATCAGAATCCAGCTGAGGCGAACCGTGAGTTGCGAAATGAAACTAATTAAGGGAACATTTTGTCCCTCGAAAAATTCACAAGGCACGCGCTGTGCCTAGTGGTAGTTTAAATATTTGTTTAAGGGATGAAGTAAGGAAAAAAATGTTTTGAATCACTGCCACTTGCCCAATCAGTAGCCGTCGACGTCGGCAGATGTAACGCTGAAGGCGTGTTCAATCGTCTTCCATCTTTAGTGGTGATTCGTTAAAAATCGTACTCGCCCCACCAAGTGTTCTGTGTTTCCATGAAACCAAATTGAAAATAGGCGTTGACCTAATGTCGAAGAATCCGCCCACTCGGTGCAAATAGGTTGGTTTCAATGGTGATTTGTTGTTGCTATACCTTCCACTACAGATAACCCAACACAAAACGAACTGATAGCAACCACAGGCAAGAAGACCAGGCGACTACTCTGGTAGTGAGCAAGTAGCTCGTCAGTTGTTAACGACAATTAGACGATAAAGCATCGAAGCGGAGTTTTGTGGAAGTATTTCTTTATGAAATAAAAAAAAAATTTTAAGTGTTATCATACAGTGACTTGAAGAAAATTTTCTTAAAACGGACTTCTATTTTCTGGAACGGATTTAACTCGAATTTGGATTACGCCAAGTGCAAAAGTGTCACAAGAGAAAAGTCATGACACTGAAAAAGTTTTAGAGACGCAAAAATATTTACGAAAGCTACAAGTGATTTTTTTTTTTTTATAATTTTTCGTGTTTTATTTTACAACAAGTGATTTTGTCACGGACTTAAATATGTCATCAGTATCCACATCGTCTTTAAGTGATATTAGCATCGATGAGATTCAATCAAGAGAACCAGGTGTGTAGAAAATTGTGATTTGAGATTTTCGAAAATATTTATTCTATGAGTTTCTTGGAATAACAAATTTTTGATTTTATTTGCAGATTTTCCCTCAGACCTTCAATTAGCAATCAAACGCGAACGTGCGTCTAGTATTTCGCCGATTCTAACGCCACCACACACACCGACAGAAGAAAGTGTCACGTCACACGTGAAGTCGCGTCACAGTCCTGTCTTTGACATGGAGCAATTGCGTCAGCCATTGTACAGTGCGAGTGTGGCGCAGCCCCAACAACAACAACAAGTCGATCATTATCAACAACAAGCACAGCACAGGTTGTGGCTACAAAGTCAATTACAACAGCAGCAGCACCAGCAACAACAGTATCCTTTGTATCAGCATCCAGCGATGGTGGCGCCACACAACCACCACCATCACCATTCACACTCGCCCCACCATCAAGCGATGGCTCCAACTCCAACGCAACACACCTTGCTGATGAATCAATGGATACGGAATGCAGCTTTGTACCAGCAGCATCACCACCACCATCCGCACACCAACTTCCACATGAGGCCGTATCCAGACTTGCAGCGAATGCATCCCCTTGCTGCTGCTGCAGCCGCTGGACGTGGAGGAATCGGTGCCATCAAAGTAACCCCACCAAACGGAACGAGACCAAAGAAGCAGTTCATCTGCAAATACTGTAATCGCCACTTCACCAAATCCTACAACCTCCTCATCCATGAACGCACCCACACCGACGAACGGCCATATTCCTGCGACATCTGCGGCAAAGCATTCCGGCGTCAGGATCACCTGCGCGATCATCGCTACATTCATTCCAAAGAGAAACCATTCAAGTGCAACGACTGCGGAAAGGGTTTCTGCCAATCGCGCACTCTAGCCGTTCACAAAGTCACCCACCTGGAAGAGGCGCCCCACAAGTGCCCCATCTGCAACAGAACCTTCAACCAAAGAGCAAACCTCAAGACGCACATGCAAAGCCACGAAGACATTCAACCCAGAAGCGTCTTGCCATCAACCCCAATCCTGGATTTGTCCCAGAAACCAACCACCACCACAACACCAACAACCACCACCACCGAACACGACTTCACCTCCCGCCCCAAGAAGAGTCTCGGCTTCACAATCGACGAGATCATGAGGAGGTAAACCAAACTGTCATGGCTACTCACTGTCATGGCGTCCGTGTAATTTTGTCCCCCCAAATCGTGAGCCAAAGTTGAATTGTACAATTGTCGTGTATAGTTTTTTCGAAAGACTGATTTAGTATTTATTTGTAAATGAATTTATAAATGGTTAATGATTATCTTAAAATTATTTCTGTACCTATGTGTATTATGTAAATTGAGCTTTTTTGTATAAAAAGCTTTCTTGATGTCAAAGTTATTTTTGTGCTTAACCAAATGTTACTGTTACCTCGTGTCTTGGTGTCATGGAGCGTATTTTATTTTAGATTTAAGCAATTTTAGCCAATTGTATGTAAATATTAATTATAGGTTTTAGCGAATACATAAACGTATATATATATTGGACATTTTGCTGGAGTTTCAATCCAATCCATTCACAAATCAAAATGGCGTCGAGGAAAATGTCCTCAAACGTTTGATTTCACATTTTCTTGTATATCTCAAAAAATCTGCATACTTCCTCAAATTTGAAAACTTTTGCAAAATCAGAAGACTCATTTTAACAAATTTCGTGAAAAAAATAATTAAAAATTTTCAAAATGGCGAATTTACAGATGAAATTAGAGGAGTTGAGTCCGCGCAAGTGCGTTCGTGAGTCCACATGTGATGTCATCGTCACCAAAGCGACATCTACCATATGAAATTTATAAATTCGTAACAGGTGGCACTAGTAGCATGTCAAGATAATTGTTTCATCATAAATTATTCATAGATGTCTCTAGTGGTAGCGATTTCGGTATTTGAGTCATGAAGTTCCTCAACCGGAATTATCCTTATCAAACTTTGGTTTACATATAAAAAGCTTCAAGTTATGAATTTATTAAAAGCTCATGAAAGGATAAAAAGGAATTTATGAGCTTCAATGGTTTGGGAACTCAATTTGCTCAGGGAATCATGGTTCAATACCGAATGTTCGAATTTCTTAACACTTTGCTCCACGAAAGGGCCATATCTCTCATCATGGAGTCGTGACATCAACAAGACTTTTTCAGCTGCTAGGATTATAAGGACATTTTCGGGATTTTGCTCGTCAGGTTTATTGATTCAAGGATGTACAGGGGAAATGTTCTACAGTCTGTGTTCACAACTTGCGTTAACATTATTAGAGTTTCATGACACACACTGGACGCAATTCATGTCAACCTGAGGTCTTTGAGTTTTAAATTGATAGACTTCAGACAAACTAGACTTAATGGAATCTCTGCTTTCAAGGAACACCAGAAACTTGAGAGAATTCTGATTCAATTTGTTGTTCAAATTAGCGTCAATTTCTCTCAAATTCAGAGAGTCACGAGGGAAACTGTTGGACTCAAGGACAACTTGACACCATTCCAGCATGTCCCTGTGTATTGAAACTAAGGAAAAATCAAGAAAATGAATCTTAGATGTCTCAATGAATAACAATTACCAAAAAATGGCGTCGAGGTCGTGAAGAAAAACCCACATTTCGTATGACACCACATGACACCGCATGACACAATGCAGAAAAAGTCCTTGTCAAAAATGTAATTTCCACAATCGACGACATCTTCAGCAGATTTGTCCTTAAAAAAAAATCAAATAAAGAATCCAAGGAAGTCCTGAAGTCCCTTAAATCAGTTGGAGGGATGTACCCTTACAACAGCCACTAGTAATGACTTAAGCAATCCTTCATCCCTTCATCACAGGGGTGCGTGCAATTTGCGTCTGACCAAACAATTCACCTTCTGAAGGAGACCAGAAATCTAAACTGGAAAAGGATCAAATTTAAGGATCTTTTTTATGTATTTTCCCGTGCAATCTTCCTCTTAATCTTCTCGTGTTGTCATGTTGTCGTGTTGGTGACACATTTTCCATTATTCTATATATGATTCGTTGTAAGGGTGTATTTTTCAACTAGGGTGGCCAGCCATTGTCGTCCTTAACGACTTCAAATGAGGGTATATCATAACACGTCTCGCTTTAAATAGGGATAATGACACACTCGGATGCGTCTCAAGGTGTTCAATGTCGGACTCAATCGGGCATAGACGCACCAAATGTGACAGGGAAATTATCCGGATTTTCGAGTATCTTGAAAAATTCCCGTTAAAATAAATAAAATTTTTTCTGTTCTCTGCTTCTTATCAATTTGTTCGTCTTATCACTGTCGCATTGGTTGCCCTTATCGCCGTCAAATAAAGTCGATTGACTACTGTAAAATTTAATAAGCACTCACGGGTTTTATTCCAACGCTATGCGGCATCCTTTGAACGCAAATGATAACGCGAATTGATTGTTTGTTTGTGTCACTCGTGTTGTACTTGCTAACGGACAATGAGCTTTCGAGAGCTTTCAAGGAGACTTCAATTCAAGTGCATGACTTCTGGTTTCTTGTTAACTGATAATGCGCAAATTGCAACAAAATTGCAACGCGATTTCGAACAATGACACTTCCACTACCGCCGGGTATTTGCGTCATGAAGCTTTTTAAAAAGTTTATTTTCTCATAACCATCCATTTTGGAATTTAATTTGATTTTCGATTTGTGGAATTTAATGAAGAGTTTTTGGCGGAAGTAGAGTGTTTTGAAAACAGAAAAAATAGAAATTCCAGAAACCTTAAAAAAAGTAAATGACAGTAGGTAACGTGTAGAAAATTTCCGACAAAGTTAGCAGCTGATCGTTAAGACTGCATTCGGACAAAGGTTATCATTAGCCAAAAGAGTTTGAGATTTAGTTCGATTACCAGTGAATCGTGGGCAGTTTCCGAAAAACCCCAGAACTGTTTGAAAACCTTTTTTTTATATTTAGGTTTTAGGTTTTCTTAACTTAATTATTAGGTGCAATACTTGAGGGCGTACAACATTGTGTATAAGACAACATAGTAAGTTCTGAATTGACTAAATTGTAATAATTTTTTGTGAATTTTTTGATATGTTAGAACCTTCAAAACCTTTTCAAAAAATTTTTAAGATATTATGGATTAATGACCAGATCCGCCTCAATTGCCTGAAGCCGTGTTTTATTTTTGTAGACTTCTGAAGTAGACGATATTTTCCGAAATATATAATCAAAACCTTTTTCTGAGGGTTGAGACATTAGAGGCGAGCTCTCGGGGGAATTCTTAGAAACTGTTTCATGTTTTGATTGAACGTTTGTTTTGGGCTGGTTCCATCAAATAATTTTGTTTTGGTTTCTCTGGTTTGTGATAAAATAGGCGCAATGCTATAAATCGTCTCCCGTCCAGTGCTACTTGTTTTTGGGGTTATATGGGACTCAGTAGGTTTGGTGTCAAATTCTGTGTCTTGGTGTCATCTCGAGTTTGATAACACCAAATGATTCGTAGCTCAACAAATTCGAAACTAACGACATCTCATGCTATTTTCAAGGAGTTCCAGTGTTCTGCTGGTACCTCAACTTTGATAACTCCAATTGACTCAACAGGACTTGCGGGATTCTACTTCCATAAGGAGTTCTATGTTGCGTAAGTCAGGTCAAGTATGATGAAACCAAATTGAAAAGAAGATTTTCAGCATCCTAATATCACTTCACGTTTGATAACTCTAAATGATTCATCTGGACGGGATGAACTCCTGGTTCAGATGGAGTCATAACTTGTATCCTAACTTCAGGCTCAGTTTGATGACACCAAATGGCTGGTGAAGGTTTGTAACTTTGACAAATTCGAAATTAACGATATCCCATACGAGTTTAAGGGAATTTCAATGTCGCCTGGTGTTGTGTCAAGTCTAATGACTCTCATTGAGTCTTTAGGATAAAGTGAATTTCTCAATTCTACATGATGTGTATTGAAACTACCTCAAGTTGAATGACTCCAATTGATTTGCAGAAACCTAAGTACCATGTGAAAATTGTAAATTATTTTATTGAGTTAATTTCTCTGTCTTGATGACACCTCGCGTCCAATTGATTTGTAGCACTAAAAATTGGAAATTAGCATCGTCTCATTAATGAGCTTCCACAGAAACCACTGTGGGCTTTTGTGTGGTCACGGGAATATCTCCGTGGTTATAAAACTATTAAAGAAGCCAGAATAAATTTTTCTGTTGGTTTTTCTAAAGTTACCAGCATGTCAAGACGCCCTACCGCCTGAGACACGGACACGGACAAAATTAATAGGAAAACCATCTGCTGCCGGTTATCAGCTAATCAATTAGGACCACTGCTAGTTACTGTTGGTCACTCTTTTCAAATTCGTGTTGCAGATAATTATGGTGTGGTCAGTTAACATGCCGAACCGTAGCGTTCATCCACCCACTTGGATCGTGTACATATAACATATTGCTGAGGTTCATCGATGATTGATTGGCGGTGATCCAGTGTTCGGACAAAGTGCTCTGTCATTTTGAATTTAGTTGTATTGGTGTGTTGGTTTTTGTTTCAAACTGATAGACGACGACGTTTTGCGGACGTTTACCTAACATTAGGTTCTGGTTTATGCCTTATTTGGTCGACATTACTCGGCATGTTCTCGTATTGTTTGTTAAATCGTTTACCTGGCACTCAACGCAGTGGTAAGTCATTTCTCTTGACAGAGTTTGGGACGTAGATCAGAAGGTTGAACAGTAACAGATTGCCAACAATAGCTGACAGCCGTGAGTGATGTTTCTTTGGACTCGGGTCTCATCACCTTCCGCGCACCCACCACTACAGAAGGTATCCGAACTGGTTGGACACAAATTAACGCAATTTTCATATTTTCTTTTTCTTGTTTCTTCTAAAATCATATAAAAAATCACTACGTATTTGTCTAAGACATCTGTTCTTTTCTTGTCTGCAAATCAATTTTCAAATTATCAAAAAACTAAAAAAATTCAAGAGAAAATATTTCTTGGAAAAACCAACATTTCACGCCAACCACACGCACGCTTCAATTTCACCTACTCACACATATGACTCTGAAGAAAGCTCAATCTGTTTAGAACATCCCGAAAGCTTTGAAAAGCTCCGTACTGATGTCATTTGTACAGATTAGAGACTTTGAAAGCTTTAAAAGCTCCGAGGG
Source organism: Chrysops caecutiens (assembly GCA_963971475.1). NCBI lineage: Eukaryota > Metazoa > Arthropoda > Insecta > Diptera > Tabanidae > Chrysops > Chrysops caecutiens. The sequence goes on from OZ020570.1 coordinate 9,964,926, forward strand.
AAGTTGTCTTGATGACATTTAGATTGAGAATATAAAGGAACAATAGGCAGAATCAATAGAAACACGTAAAGAAGTAGATGAATTTTCTAATCGTTTCAAATCGTAAATCAAACTTCTAAGCGTTTCAAACATGAAGTAGCGATTACAGAAAGTGGAAGTTGATTCGTGTGCACTTCAACCGATATAAATCACAACGAAATGGTTTTGTCTCTGGGAAAAATCAAAATCAACCACTTGATTTATACACAGGTCCTATAATAATGATTTATGCCAAAGAGCCGACAAGTTTCGCTTAAGCCCCAATTAGCGTGAAACGGGCTTCAAACTTCCAGTAGAGTCCACTTCCAATCTACAGCCCAGAAAATCACATTTGCCAGGGATCAAGATAGAAGCTATCAATCAAAGTATTAGGCTACGGATTTTCAGCTACAGATTGTTCTCCATCTTCAGATACAGATCAATTACAGAAATTGTTGATCCCTCAACATTTTCACTGTAATTATATAAAAATTTCTCGAGCTACATCTATCGGAGATATGTCAGAAACTGAAGCGGATTGCGTGAGTCTAATCGGTTCATAATTTAGTCCGATATCCACCGATTCGGGTAATAGCCACCATCAATTAGTGGGTTCAACCTGAAACAATCACTTTCCTAAACTGTTTCTAATTTTTGTGGGTTTACTGAAAAACTCCGAGAGAAAACATCGTTTTAAATAATTGATAGGCTCAACCGAACGACAATTGTCTGACCTAAAACTAACCTAATTTAATCCTCGGAAACCTAAACCTTTTGGTATTCAAAAAACAAAAAAAAGAATAAATAAATTATTTTTATCAACATCAAGATGATCTTGACGCGACTTGACTCAAAGTGGACTCCGACTCGTCCTGACGATGGGATCCGTCCCAGTTCCGTCCAAATGTTTCCCACAGACATTTGAATTATTAGTTTCACTCAGTTATTAGTTTCACTCAATTATTAGTTTCACTGAATAAGGAAAATTCAAAATTATCATCTTTAACTCCTGCAGATTGCCCAGTAGAAAAATGAAGGGCAAATGATTGTTGTAATCACGTGTCTGGGGATGGTGCGTCGTGAAATATGGCGGCGAAATTCCACGAAATTTCGGTGGAAAACACAATGGCGTCACGTTGACTCAAGTTGCGTCATGAGCACTTTTTACATGTAAGTAAAAACAGCTCATAGCAAATATTGGTTACAGGAAGCTTTTGGAGTTCAAAGTGATAGAGCAAACCCTTTTAAATTTGCGAAATTCCACGAAATTTGGTTGGAAAACACAATTGCGTCACATTGACCCACGTTGCGTCATGAATACGTTATGCATTCAAATCAAAACAACTTTTAGAAAATTTTGTTTTAAGAAAGTTTTTGAGTTGCAGGCAATAGAGGGAAGCTTTCTCAATAATTCTTTAGCTTTCATGGAGTAATTTTGTATTTTGGTCCTGTACAAAATTAATTTTACTGAACTTTATTGTATTCGTGACCCAAGTGAGGAATAAAGTTGAGCTTTGGCGTCCAACGTAAGCACTTTAATTGATACGTCTTTTGGATGAAGACACCCTAGGCATAAAAACAATTCAACTCCAATGTGGGAGACAGACGGAAATGGCAGACGTCTTGAACATCTTGAAATAAAGTTACCTTTCATCGTCCACATCATTATCTTCAGTTAGAGCGATTGATATCGAACGGCGACAACAAAATACAAGAAATTTATATTCAAATAAAAAGTAAAATGCAAAATATAAAATGCAAAAATGCCAAACAGCATAAACGCTAAGTACTGAACTGTGCTTAAACGGAAACAATAATTCAATGAAACATAACAGGAAGGTTCCACCTCGGATTGAGGCAAACAACAAGAAGAAGAAGATGAAGAAGAAGAAGAATCGAGAGACGAAGTAGAAGTCGAGGTTGTCGTAAATAAGGAACAAATCCAAAAGAAAAGTTGTCCTAAGCAAAGCGTTGAGCGAGCGCCGATCAACAGATCACCGGATCACCGGATCCCTGGATCTTACCATCCCTGGACACACATTAGGTTCATGGATCTTGTCTACATCTTCATGTTGGATCTCTCCTTAAATGCATCGAGTACATCTGGACGAAGCTAGAAGTGTCCTCTTGTCCGTCCCGATCCACATCTCGATCCACAATCTCAAGTCTTAACGATATTTTATGTCCATCTATGCGGCCCCATCGTTTGGCCCCATCGGTGGATCGGAGTCGGCCCGATGTCAGACAGAAATTGTTCAATTGGTATTTAATGTCAGTATTAACCGACAATCTCGATAGTAAATTATAAATTTACAGGCAGAGATGACTTATTCGTATCTTATCTTGGTATGGCATTTCTTGGTAAACTTACGATTACGATTATGGTACCTCCTCAAGACCTCAAGAGGTCCACAAGAGCAAGAGCCGGGCGCAATTGGCCTGTGTTTGGATTTACGTTCGTTACATCAAATTACCTCAAAAACTCTTGAGTGGGACATAAATTATCCCCGGTCTGGTTAACAGCACGCCAAGATCCCGCCGAAATTGGTGTCAAGCGGTCTAGGGCGTTATCAAGCGGTTCCTGGAAGTGGGAGCACTCCAAAACGCAAACACGCTAAAAGTCAATATTAGTCGCGTTTGAACTGATAAGGGACACGTCATTTCCCTGAAACCCTTTGAAGTGTTTTTTTTTTTGGACAAACATGCGTACATCACCTGGAATTGTACCTTATTAGGCGGTGTAAAACTGCCGTCATAACTCAATCCTAAACGATCACTCCATTCTTGAAAGACCATCCCGTCAGACTTCGCTTGCTATTAGACAACACAATCGTAAGGTGTCACTTTTATGGGTTCCCGAAGCCTATAACGATTACCCTTTCGAAGAGCATGGAATGCGAAGAAGACACTTCCATGAATATAAAACGCAAGTTAATAAGTTATTAGGAAACCCTTGTGCAAAAAGGAATATGGTGTGCATGTAATTTACAGCCAATAATTCACAAAATATTTAACGCATCGCCTGTTCTAGTCCATTCCATTTCGAGTTGGACGAGTGTTGTGTGGTAATTTGAAACGTCTCCAACTCCAGCCAGTAATTTCCACGAAAACCCACCTCAACAAATCGATGTTTATGGGAACGACTGCAAATGTCGCAAATGTCGCAGATTGAAAAAAACGAGAACACTTCGGCCATGACACCTTGTGCGAGACTTTAAAATCTTCATTACAAAGGAAGCAGAAACTTGCAACTAACGGAATTCTGTCACGAAAACACAAACAAGAAAAAGCTCTGAGTAACGGTAAATTTTGATAAGTCGCAAAATTTCTGTTGTATGCCTAAGCCTCACAAATGTCAAATCGGAATGATCACCGCCTTCAGAATGTGACATTCGATTTGGGATAACATTTGCACTAGATGCAGTTGGAATTCGAATTACTCGGATTAATTCGAAATGGCAGCAAGTGAAGCAGAAGCGTTTTTAATTGCAAACAGAATGTTTCCGAGAAAACTGCCATTGTGATACCAACAACAAAATAAAGAATTTTGGCATTTTGGCGTTTTCGGCGAGAAACATGTAATTAAACGGGTGCCCCTATCGGGAATTGGGGGCATGTTCAAGCGATATATCATTCCCAGAAGGTAATTTTATTTGTTCTACTTAAAAAAAAGGAAATTTTTATGCGCTAGGTTCAGGTTAAGGTTATTAATTTATTTCATCCTCCGAGACATGTTGATATGTAAATATGATCGTGCAACAACAACAACGTGAAGATGTTGCAACGATGGGAACCTCTACCGGTCATTAGACGCACTGCACTGGTGATGGTCGCTGCTCGCGGGATAATCTGCATACACCACTGACCACTGACCACTGGCCGATAATGAAGGATATCATTTGAAATGGAAAAAACCCATTTGACCATTGCCTCCGGGCTTATTCCCAATTCAGAAGCGCAGCAGGAGTTCTTAAATGACTCTTTGTGAAAAGAGTGGAACAAAAAGAGGAAAATTCTTGTGGTCAGGTACCTTTTACCTTTAGGAAAAAGATTTAAGGTTCTTATCCGCCATTTTTAAGGACGAATAAAATTATTAAATTTTTGATATTAAATCATGCGTTCTCATTATTATCATGACACCACCAAAGGGATAAAGTTGTGGCTGTGTCCAGTGTCCATGGACGGGCAACTGGCAACTGGCAACCGGGTAGTAGTGGAAAGGGGCGGAGTGGAACGAATTAGAAGCCAGACATGTGTGCTCAAATAAATTAAGTTAATAATAGCGAAACAAATTAACTACAAAATGTAGTCCCTTTTCTGTGGGACCACAAAATCTGGGATCTGGGTCGGCGGACTTCTGACACAAGATGGCGGTGATGATTGAAAATGGAATTTATATTTTTTTGTTTTTGAAATTATGAAATTAGGAGATGATCAATTTTATTTCTAGAGATAGAACCTACAGTTGAGGGACATGATTTTTAATTAGGGAACATCGAAAAGACCTCGTTAGGATTCGTCTAGACGGGCGGAGAAAGTCACATTTGTTTGAATCGATGGTCATGTCGTGAACAGATGTACTGCGAGCGTTATCTTTGTGAATCGCTACCGACTGGTGGACGGGTTTTTGAATTTTAATGGGTCAAAGGGTTGGAACCGGGTAAATTCACTTTTTCCATGATTTTCAAATCAGGCGCCATGTGGTGGACGTCATGAAATTGGAATCAATGGGAGTTCTGGGATGTCCTGATTGCCAGCGTGATCCAGTTTGCTTTCATTTATCAAGAAACGATTTGAGCGATGCGACCCATTCTGATTTAAGGACGTTTATGTAGGTACAAGAATATTGTTGGGACGAGGACACTTTCAAGATTCAACCACTGGGGGACAACTTGCAGGACACTTTCAGGGTACAACTGGTACGTTCAAGACGCAGGACACTATTCAAGACATATTAATAAAGTGAGAGTGACACTTTCATGACTCAGAAGAGCCATTTACCCTGGGAGGAAGGTTGATCTTGAGACTGGATTCGATTGGAGGATGTTTTTAGATATCAAGATCACCGAGACGCAGCACTTTTACCGGCATAACCACGTCTGTGACCTCTTGACCGCGTCCAGTAGAACCAGCATGAAACAACAAGCGTCATGAACGTTCAGGTGGACGATGCACTTCTGACGCAGTGATTAATGTCATTTCCACGAAGGTAAACTGGACAGAAAATCGGAAATCAATACAGTTCAATATTTGCGCAATTAAAAAATTTTTAAATTAAAAAATTCCTCGTCAAGATCACTGGCAAGATCGTCGATCATCCATCACTCAAAAACGGCGAGTCCTTGAGAGATCAATCAAAGTCAGAGTGTACCTTAAAGGTAGCTTCTATAAGGCCTGTTGGTTTTACCTAAAGACCATAGATGCTTCCTTGTCCAGATCATCAGCGCCAGGATCGTTAAGACCAAACCAAAGTGCATCGAGTACCAATGCAGGCAGTCAGTGCACCATTATTAATGACATTGCAATTCTTTGTGCATCATTTATTTTGCTACTGTCCGTTTCATCCCTGACAGGCTTGATTTGCCCGATCACCCGATCCAGGTAGCTACTGCGGCCATTTGTATCAGGAGAATGTTTTACCTATCATTGATCATCTGCGAATGACACAAGAGAATGATGTTGGACAAGCCAAATTTCTGAGGTAGTAAATCAAGGGAATGCTTTCAAAAATTCTACCTTCCCTGGATTAGTCAAGTGCGTCCAGCAAGTGTCCGAGCCAAATTGCCGTCACAAGTTCCAGGAATTTTCAAGAATTCGCGATGAAAATGTTACCAATTTAACGATCCCGGATTAGTGTTGCCACACCTCAATAAATTAGATTTATTTATTGATTTCAAAAAGAATCCCTCAAAAAAAGGACAATCCCCGAGGATTAAAGTGGTGCCGCTTCATTTTGAAGACACTTACTTGACGCAAATTGATTTTGTGTGAATAGCAACGATACCTTGAAGACAAAACCGAAGACAGACCGTTCCCTTTGAGCCACTGTTAACTGTTCTAGTGTTCTTAAGAACATTCAGACCATGGAAAATTGATGGTGTCCAATTTATCACAGAAGAAACCCCAGTTTGAGTCATGTGCGTCTTGAATTTTGGTTTTTTTGAAATTTTTTTCCAGGTTTTTGTTGTTTTTTGTATTTAGGTTTTTCTCGGTTTTGTCTCAAAGACACTTTTTGGGGACACAAACATCACCTGAAGAATCATGTCCATCAATTAGTCAGTTTATGTCGTTCAGTATCTTCACTGAATGAGAGACAATTTGTCAAGTGAATTTTTCATTTTCGTCATGAATTGTGTCACATTTTCCCAGGATTTTAGGTACAAAAGATGCACACTTTGACGGTGCACTGATCATCATTAACTCGGCGTCAAAACGGATGGTGTCATGTAATCCCTTATTGTTCTATTGACACTTTGTGGACGCAATGATCGTCGTGGTTCGAGTCGAGGAGGATCAGTCGACGTCAATTGATTCAAGATCATTGACGTTCTAAGCGTTTATTTTTCTATTTTATTATTTTGAAGATCAACGACGATGGATCCATTCAGAAACGTGTCATTGTTGCGCTCTGTTTCTTGACATCTCGTACTTGACGCGATTCATTGAGGCTGAAGATCATTGATCCCCTTTTGAAATAGAGGTGGCCCTCAAATCTGTGGTAATTTCTTTCCCACACATTCGGAGGTGATCGTAGACAGTCTGGTGTCGAGTCTGGGCTGCGGTGTTTTCAAAATTTGGATTTTCTTCTCAAAAGTGTCATTTGGTGTCATGTAAATTTTACGGATTTTCATGACACAAATTCGGAAATTTCCCAAGTTTTTAAAGGTTTTGCAAATTTTCAAATACCAAATAAAAGAACACATCCTAGGATTAATGCAGATATTATATTATTGATTGTAGCCTTAGAATTTTTAGAGTTACAGAACAAAGCTCGTTGCAAGATTGATTGCCATGCGGTAATCATGGAACTTTGAAGGACTTCCAAGACAAAGTTAAAGGCTCCACAAGTTCATTCGAATTTTAAGAAGGAGCACACACTATAACCTTTAAAATAATAAATTATAACCTAGAAAGTTCGGAGGTAGGTAAGTGCATACCACAATTCAATGCAAAACAGCGTCAAGTATTTTCGTGACACTACTCAGGATATTTGCGAAACTTTGCATAATTCTAAAATTGTTCTATTTTTAAATCAAAATACACGTTACAAGCTTTATTTGAATATATTTCATATTATTATATCCTTAAAATTTTTGAAGGTAGCAGCCACACTTCAAAGAAACATTTTGTCTTTGAATTTCCATAAGGCGTGGAAGGACTTTCATGACACAACTTTAAAAATTTCAAAAATCATGGAAACAACTGAATGTTTTTGTCTATCTGATTGAACTACACATATAAGTCTTTATGAAATTTAGATTTATTTGAATCTTCACTTGGAACTTTTTGAATTATAAACGATAATTCCCTTCATGACTCCTTTATGACGCAACTGGCTGCGAGTCTGATTTGGGAGGATCCCCAGGCAAACTGTAGGTGCCGAATCAATGAAAATTCCACCACGTCGCTCGTAATTCAAAAATCTAGCAAAATCGATGGGAATTTTCAAAGATCTTCCTTGAAATTCCCCGAATTCCAAAACGTACTCCCGAAAACAATCGATTTCGCCGTTTGTTCCATGAAATCGAAGCGACAAGAAGCAAGAGGCGAAACGAACATCATGAGGGCGAAACGAGAAACATGAAAATTACAATAATTTCAAAATTTCGTAGCCATACCGCACGCTCGGGCAGCAATTCAAGCGCGATCCTGTCCAGAATTCTGTGTGGAAAAATTTACGATCCACTCTGAAATAGGGACAAATGGTAGGAGTGTACCAGTCTACCAGGCACGCAATGAAGGAATTTACAGAACACAGAATACAGAACGCAAAACGCAAAACGCCCGCTAAGTGGCCCACAAAGTGTGGGAAAGTTTTCATCTACCAAAACGCGCACTAATTCCGTCCTCCCTAATTAGAGACGGACTGACTTTGGCCAAGCAATGTCCGAGACGTGGAATTCGGGATTGACTGATCATTCCGGACTCAGTTTATTTATTTACGCTTGCGTCAAGTACTTCAAGTCAAACCTAAAGTCCTCCTCTTGCGTTCAGGCATATTTTACGTATCATTAGAAAGTGCCTCCAGGTGAATTCTCATAATTAAAGCGCAATCAGGCAGTCATGGCATTCTGCAAGACTCTGGGACTGGTTCGTCTGTCCCCTTACCTTTTATTGCAAATCTCCTCATTCGAAATTGACGGACACTTTAAGCCGTGTCTTCACTACATTCCTAAAATTGGTCTTTCACAATTTAATTGTTCCCTTTTACCTTACGCACTCCACTCACCTGTATACAAAATGATTTTTGCGTCATGATGGTGTCGTGTATATACCTTTTCATGTTCGTGTTATGTTAATTATACGACGAATCCATCTGGGCTTTTTGGTAGCTGGTGTCTATCATCCTCTGGTCGATGTCAGGGCAATAGTAGGGCCAATTAAATCGTAAAACGGTCAGTGTTCTCCGGAGAGTAGCCTTTTCGCCTAAAGGTCCGATTTTTATTGGTTACTCACTCGTCCCAGGTGGAGCTCTGCAATTATCCAGTTTTTGGGGCTTTCATGTCCAATTCTTGACACGTTCTTTTTGAGATTTTTCCAATTCAACACCATCTGTCGGAATTTTCTTAAACATCTCCTTTTATTTTGCACTTGTTTCCAATTCATAAAGATCAAGGAATATCGTTGGAAAATTTATGAATTTCATAACACATCCTTAAAAACCAAGAAAATTGGACACTAGATTTCTCTTCTTGGTTATTTGGAGCGTTGCGTCATGAAAACCCTTTCGAAAATGAAGCAATCTGATTTCTGTAACCATTTCCAGTTCAATTTTAGCCCAAGAAGATTGTTCAAATATCCAGAAAAAAGGATTTCAACAAATGATCCCAATGTGTTTCAAATTGATGCAGTCCCCACGCTTTGAGTGTCACAAACCCATAATTGAGTCACATTGGTGCCATAATGAAAAATCAATTTTCTTCATTTTAAAAAACCTGGGAAAGTACATAAAAAAAGAAAACGGATAAAATTTATAGCACATCCATAAAACGTTTTAAAATTTGTCACCTGAAGCCCACCCTTGGCGTTTAACACTTTCCCCGGACGTTTATGGGCTTCGAGAAAATGTTGCCCCATGAAAACCCTTTTAACGATACAGTGACCATAAACTAGGGATTATATTGTTTTTGATCGCTTGTGATGCTCTCAGATTCACTTCCGGTCCAAACAGATACATTACACTTTCAAAGAACAGGCGTCAACCAAATTCAAGCAATGCGTTTTGAATTGATGCTCGTTAGAGTCACTTAAGTGCCACTTGGAGTCACTTGGAGTCCTTTCGTTTTCAAGAGAAAACAAAGACATTTCTGACCAGAATAAGGAGTCCAGGAGAAGGTACAAAGAAGAAGATCCTTATCAGCACCAACGACATGGTCACAAATCAAGACGCAATTTGGGTAATCAAATTAATTAAGACGTTTGGACCACCATCGAGTCATCTTGCGTCAGTGAAAGAATTCAGAAATTCAAGGGACGGATCGAGTTACAGGGCTGAAAGTGGTCATCTTCTGTTCCTTAGGGATAAGCCGAACCGAGAGCATCTGCGTGGAAGGTAATCGATACCGAAATTCTATTCGATGTATCAATGAATGATCGAATCGCATCGCTGCATCGGTGTCATGAACGACAGGAATTTGGGGTCAATTTTGAGCCTTTCTAGACAACCAGTCGCAGCTACTTCGTTATCACCTCCAGTCCGAGGAGATGCGCGACGAGACGTTCGTCTGGAAGTGGTCGACGTCAAACCAGATCACGTTATCTGATAACCGTCATAAGGCACACACAGCACAGAGTGTTCTTGAGTTGCGTCACGAACCTGTAGGAAGCACACCAGTCCGGGATCAGTCCTAGAACTGTACTCTGGTCCATCTGAGTTGGATTGGATCGACTTCTAGAAATGCGATAAGCTCACTTTTTATGGCGTCTGATGTGTGGCCCACCCATCGCCTTAAAATTAACTTCAACTGGACGTTGAAGAGGATTCTGGTATCTTTACTCTTGAATGTTGTGACATTTTATAGCCGCACACGAGATAAGACGATGCTGTTGCATTATCGCAACACTGCTGTGTCTGGACAAAGTGTGAAGACACTAACAAATTTATTTACCTCAACAAGACGCAGATAAGACGCGAGAAAAATCCAATAAACGCAGGTACCTCGGACACACTTTCTTCGTGAGGATTTTCATTAGAAACGTCCACGTCTGCTGTTGAGTGAAAGATTTCCCAGAGGTGAGGAAAGATACGTTTCGACGTTGCTACGTTGCGTCCTGTAGATCCCATGAAATCCTTACCAGTGTCTTTGCGTCTTGTTATGTCGCGATCATTGCGTCATGGAGTACTCCCAATTGGAGCCATCTCCAGTATCCAAGAATGTTGCGTCCATGACAGAAGTTTTCGTCAAATTATTCCAGTTTGCGTCATCATGGTTCCTAGTTGTGTCATGAAGTGATCTTCAAGTGGTGTCACGATATTTCCATTTTGCGTCATGAAGCAATTTCGCCCCCGCAATATGTCCTGCACGCGAAATTTATCTCCCGATTCTGCCTTCCTCATCAGAACCTCACCTAGAAATCGTAATTAATGCTCTCGTTCAGGCACTCAGGTATTCAGGTTCAGGTTCCATTGTGTGCAAAACGCGTCCATTCGAAAGGTACAGCCGCAGGCGCTCCAAAGATTTACCTCATGCCATTCGAGAGGCTAAAGGTCACGGTTGCGTCGTGAATTCGTCGTTGTCGTCGTTGGTGAAGGAGGTGCGCGGACAAAGTGGGGGAGTTTCCTGCTCCAGTGGAGGGTTGTGCCTGGCAAAAAGGTTTCGAACCTTCTTTTCGAATAAATTACAGGTTTCGTGTGCGGGTGTAGGCTTGCCAGCGACTCGTATCGTGCCATCGTTCTAGTTGACTCAACTTTGTCCGCGCAATGGATTTGCTATTATTAACCTTCCTCTCCTTGTTGTTGTTGTTGTTGTTATTTTACCTCCTCTTGTTCTTCTTCTTCTTGGAACACCGCCGGCGACTGGATCCGTGGGAAATGACGTGTGCCCCCGAGCGTGTGCCGACCAATTTGACTCCAACTTCATGACGCAAACGATCGCAATAATTCACGACGCCAATGTCCGTGTGATTTCCCCCTCACATTCCCGCCATTCCGAATTCCGTGACAAATTTCTAGGAGTCATTGTCCCAAAAATTGAGTCCTCAAATTCGTGTCAAATTAAGAGCACCTAACGAGCACCTAACGATCACTGCCCAACCCCTATCCATAAAAACAAATATCCTCCGGGGGGATGGATGAAACAAGCAGAAGCGGCGTAAGAACACTCTCGAGATGATTATCAGCCACGAGCGATCACGCGTAAGATCAGTAGCCAATGCGGCTCAAGACCACTTTGCCAAACGACGATCGGCAACAGGCGGATTCCGACCAAATTACTATGGTGCACATGCAAGGGGTGTAGGGACGATTGGGGTCTTTTTTTCGTCTGCACTCATTTCTCCAGACGATTGCCGCATTACACCCGAAGGCTCGGGATATGTAAATTAGACGTTTGGTTGCACTTTTTCGGTACGTTCGTCATGTGGTCCAGTGACGCCTCTCCATCCAGCGAGGGGAGAATGGTTCAAGACAACTCGCCCTTGAGCTTCAAGTACTGCCTCGTGCTGGTGATTCAATTTGCATAAAATTCTTTCATTTGGAGCACCTGCACCTGCTCCTTGACCACTGTTGGGGATTCCCCAATTAAATCCTTTTGACGCTGAAATTGGAACAAACACGTTGCGTCTTGTTAAGTTGAGAGACTCAAAAGGGACACAAATGAAAGTGTGAAAACCACGTCACCAGTGTCACTCTGGAAGATTCTGGGAGACCTTCAAATCAGGAATCTTCAAGACACTTCATGACACTAAGCGCAACATGAGTCAAGCATGTGATGTCACTGGGAAGTGTCTAATGTGACATGTAAGGTTTTCTTCCCAAAATCAGAAATTGAGACACTGTCATTTTCATCCCCTTGATTCATCACGGCACCACCAGGACAATGAATGCCACAGGAGCTACCTGAAGCTATCCCGGCGTCATGGAAATGCTTTGTTCCTTTATTACCCAAAAAACGAAGAAGTTACGACCCCCAAAAGAAACTTTATTGCTCCCCCAGGACCGCCAAGAGGTGGTTCAACATTTATGGCACCAATCGTAGCATTTTTCGGAGCTCCACTCTGACGCAAACTCGTTGTGGCGTCATAAAAAGCTCAGCAGGACACGAAGACAATCCTCGAAATGAAATTCAAAAAACGACCAATTAATTACAAATTCGACGCCCGAAAAACGCTTACTGTCTTTCATAAATGAAAAATTTTATTGTTGCTTTGAATTATTGCCACCAGAGGCATGAGTGTGCACATAGGTATATGTCCAACAGAAAAAACCTCGGGAACTTCTGAAAATTTATGACACTAAATTTGATTCGATTTATTTTTATATTTTATTATTTTAATTTTAATTTGATTTTTTTATTTTAAATTTTAATTTAAATTTTAATTTTAATTTTAATTGGGCATTAAAAACATCACCAAACCATGGAATTTTTGTAGTTTTAATACGTTTTAATAAATAATTCAGGTACTGTCATGAATTATGGAGTCTATTTTATGGCACCATTTTGAATTGATCGTTTTATGGATTTTATAGGTTCATCTATAATTGTTCGAATCAATTTGAATAAATAATTTGTCTCTCTGTTTCTGTGTTTAATCACAAATCCATCAATTTTATTTATAATGCCGTAAATAAACAATAAAACAAATTCTAATTTGAATTGCTGTCGAATGGTTTATGACTCCAAGTGACATTTCTTCCAAATTCCAAACATTCTGTGGTGTCACATAGAAATGTGAGTCAGGATTGTGTCAAGGATTGCATTGTGGAAATAAAGCTTTGGCGTGGGAAAAACTTTTATGATGTACCTACCTATACCTAGGGAAAATTCAACAAACCTAATTTAGGCACAAAATTTGTTGATTGAATGAGTATAACAATTTCAGACAAGAATTTCATACAAGAATCATTGAGTTAAACCAACAACAAACAAATTTGTATGAACATGACGTTGCTGGAGATGCGGTCGGGATGCCAACAGCGCGTGAAAATATTGTAGCAGTCCAACTGAGTGATAATGAACCGTCGATAATTCGATTAAGCACAATGTTTGTCTCGTTCTAACATGCATCAAGGTTTTGTAGTTTTGTTAATTCAATATCATTCAAGTATCTTGTATACCAGTCTTGCAGTTGTTATTTTTGGTGTTAACATCATCAATCAAGAGGTATCCACCCTCAAGCGCGGAATGAACGAGACCACCACCTGGTGCGTTGCCAAGCAGTTTGCTGAATGAGGGAACGAACGAATGCGATGCGGAGTCGAGTCGATCGAAGAGAAGTGATCGACAAAATTCAAATATTCAAAGTTCGTGTTTATTTGGAATTTCCTGATAAAGACGACTGCAAGAACTCCAGGGACAGGACAGGATGAGTCCATTTAGAGTGGTTTTGTTAAAAAAGGAGCGTCTCAAACATGAGAAAAGAGTCAAAATAAAATCACAGACTCGTGTCGTTGTTGTGCTTTTGAGAGTTTTTCCCTTTTTTTGGGAAGATGTTTCTGTGCTCTGTGGCATGTTACATCGTGTTGACCTCGAGCAAATATAAAGAACACTTAACACGATCCTTAAAAGTGTCGGACACACATCCGGGACGTGGACCTGGATGTGGATAACATCCCAATCTGACGTGGGACAAGACGCGTGTTGAAGTGTGGGACGAGAATCTTTGAGACGACACACCTACAAAGACTCTAATGCCGACTAGACGTTGGCGTTGGTAAGGGATATCGCCACCCTTTGGAGATTCACTTTAAATCGATTTGCCCCATGAAATTGGCGTCTATTCAATGTCATGGAGTGTCATTCGGTGTCTCTAATTTCAATCGTCAATTCCTTCCTGAAGGACACCTCAAGTTTGACCAGGAGTCCACCACGTCAATCTGGAATTGATTTGCCCCATGAAATTGCTGTCTATTGAGTGTCAGTCAGTGTCCCTAATTCGAGTAAATTCGAGACATGGCATTGGTGCCCACGGATTCGAGTCAATTTTCTATATGAAATTGGTGTCCACTGGCGATTCCATGGACTGACTCCTCAATGGTGGCATGAATTGCGTCATACAAAGCCACATTTCAATTTTCCTAGACGTCATCATGTCTCCTAAAGAATCCACATCCCTTGATTATGGGGTCCTTGAAGTTCGATTGAATGATTTTGCACATGAGACTGTCTCCATGGAGGTGTCCTCATAAAGAAGTCTGAATAGGACTTCTTCAGAACTTCCTTGTGTCTTTCATGGATCATCATTACCATTATCACGAGGCGTTCTAGAATCGTCTATCAATTGTCGAGGATATCCTGGATTTTGATTTCCCAATACACGTCATCATGTCTACCCGATTTATGAAGCAAGGTTGGTTCCAGCGAGGTTCCTGATTTCAGTAGAAACCTGTAAGGTGTTTTCGGATTCCATCACATCTTCAGAAGTTTCTTCTTTACGTGATCGTGAATTTAGGAATAAAGCCTTTTACATAGTATAGATCATGATTGACGTTGGTGTCACACAAACCTCTAGATTCATGACTTAAACGTCCTTCACAAAGGATTCTTTAACGATTCACCTTCAATCCCACGATTTATGAGTTCACGTCTGAATTCGGCTCAATTTGCTCCGCTTGGTGTCCTTTCTTTGCGCTCGTCAACGAATTGATCGTGACGGAATTCGATCGTGACGCAAATCGATTTTTCAATGACACAAATTTCACGCGCCATCTTTCAATGAATCCAGGACTATAGGAAGACTCTCAGTTGTCCTTGAAATGTGACGCAAATCAGGACATACCCTTGCGACTCACGAGACAATTGTGATTCTCGCTCCATTGGGGCAGTTTCGAGGGTGACTTCGGGTCCCTTCTCTCCCGAACCGACTCTCCCCCTGGCCTGGAACAAAGACGCCTTTTGACATCCGAACAAGGCTCTCATGGTGAAAATGAGAATTTCATATTCCACGTAAAATGATTTTGCAGATTTCGGTTGACGGTCGACGTCAAAGCGATCCAGGTTTAGGTTAAGGTTTTTTTCCTGTTAAAGTTTTTCATAAACAAAAAAAAAACCATCACCGAGTGATTCTTCAGGCTTTGTGTGAATGAACGAAATTTTTTCTTTCCTGAAGATTCCAGAACCGCCTCGGAATGCGCGGAGTCATGTCTCAAACATGAGTTTTTGGAACATTCTTTTGGGAGAAGTCAAATCATCATGTCTTCGGTGTCTTCGATGTCTTCGATGTCTTGGTACTTTGATGCTTTGGTGCCTGGATGCCTTGATGCCATGGTGCCTTGGTGAGTTGGTCCCTTGTGACTTACTTGATGAAATCTTATTTTGGGTAATTTTTCATGCCCACGATTACTGATTGTGCCCTGACAGGGCCATTGTTATTTGTTTTGTAGACTTTTTTCTGTTCTGACGGTTTGCATCTCACCGCTCCTCTTGCCCAGAGACTTCTACAAGTGCTGAGCTGTGATAGTGAAAGGTTTCTTTCTTTCTTTCCGATCATAACTCATCCGATCCCAGACGCGATGCTCTAGAGTTGATGATTTTATTTTCATCTTCAATTCTACTTCTTATTCTATTTGTTGTTGTTGTTGTTGGTGTTGTTGGTGTTGTTGTTGCTGGTGTTCATAACGTCCACCTTGGGACAAATTTATCAGTTAATTCTTGAAAATGTTGTTGAAACAAATTTGTTTGGATTGTATCTCGGTAATTCCCAGGTGAAAACATCTTGACGTGAGGCGATTAGTTTGTATAAGGCGCAGTTACATATCAATTTGATATTTTTTGTTTTATTCTTAGAAAATACATTTAGGTGCGTTATTCTGCAGAAGTTCTAGAAGTTTGCAATGTGCTAAAGTGTCATCAAATTCAGGCTTGAAGCCAGCTTTCGATATCTAGAGTATTAATATATCAACTTGAATTTTCTTACATGGCATTTATAGATAAGACCTTGATACTCCTTTCCGTAGAAGGAGAAAGTTCAGAATCATTTAGTTAACCTGGAAACTGCAGAAGTGTCATGAAAACCAAGTCATGTCATCCTGAATCGACATGACGCCACCAATCAATTTCAACGTTTTCCCCAAGGAATGATCGTCGTAACCTAAATAAAATAAACCTAAATTAACGCCTGAATCTATTGTTATCAACGCCTAAACGCTAACGCCACAATTCGATGCGCTGCCCACGACAAATTTAATAAATAATCCAAAAACGATTAGAAGGTGTCATGTCCCGAATCGTTCATAAATTTCACGCCATAATAGCATACCAATTTGGGTCTATTCTGGTCTAGAATCACATTCAGATGAGACTTGGAACCTTTTCGAAAAAATTCATTAGTTTATTCGGCCATAAATGTCATTTGCGTCTTAAGGGCGCTCCGTTGTTTATGAGGACTCCGTGGGGACTTGTTTGACTCGTTTCGGGATTAAGTGGCGCTTCTAGGCAACTGGAATGATTCAAATTCTAAAGGAGACGTTACTAAAATGTTTTTATTGCCTCAACGCCACAAAATAATCGATACAATCGAATACATTTTCATGATAATCGAATACAATCGAATCGGAGTCCTCTGTGTGTCACAATGCCCCCATGAATGATTTTACGTTTGAAACAGTTTTTCTCAACTCTTGAGATTGCGCGCAGAACTTTGATAATTTAAACTTATAGAACATCCAGATTCTGAGCTTTTTATATCAAAGAACATACCTAGTTGAAATAAGAGAATAATTCTGAATCGTAACGTTAAAAATTTGTTCCAAGTTTCTGAAAATCCAACACGTGGAAGGCCTTTGAGTCTTCTAAGTGTCACGAGCTTCCTATATAATATCCTCTTCAATGTTGACGCAATGATTTTAAGTTTGTGAACTTTCGTGTGAAGATTTTTCTACAAAAACTTTTAATTTAAATGATAGTAAGTTTTAAAAGATCTTTGCATAGTTTTGCATCTTCTTAAGTGTTAAAGGAGCCCCCGAAAGTGCCTTCATTCTTAATCCATTTTTTTAAGTTTTAGAGCTTTCACCCCATAATTTATGATAAGAAAACTTAATAAAAATGTTCAATGAACTTTTTTCTTTGAAAAATGATAAATTTTTTTAGCTTTTATGATCCCAGACGAATGGCAGACACTTGAGTCATGTAAGTGTCATGAATTTCCCTGGATATGTTATCAATGTCAACGCAATATGTGCCAGTGTCTCAATTTTAGAGAGAGCTTTTTTCACGAAAACTTTAAGACCATGTTGAAAGGAGTTTAAGATTCACAAGGAATTTTATTTTTTTGGAAAATTCTATTAATCACGAGAGTATTTCCATTTGTTGCGTCATCAACGCTTTTGACCCTTTTCTCTGCATTTCAAGGGTATTTTCCCGGTACGTTCGAGTTCATTGTTGACCCAGCTCATAAAACATCCCGATTGAAAGCGTTACTCCAACACAATAAAGTTTCAATTGTCAATAAACAACGAATCTATTCGAGGCGTTATTGAAGATGACTCAAAAAAATCACAAAATAAAATAAAAAATTGAAGAAGAACTTGGTGTCATTGTGACGTTACCTCACAAAAGTGAACACAACAAAGTTGAAAATTATCTTGACCTTTTGTGTAGGCAACAGAACCTAAAATGACTTTAAGAACAACCTATTCTTGTTACTAACAATAGAATCTATCCAACTCAAGTGCCATGAAAATCAAAATGAGAATATGGGCACCAAACCGTCTGTAAAATATTGACATGTTTCCGAACGTCAGTAGGATGGACGTCTTTTCTTGTAGAACAGTCTTTCTGACCCGCACCTACAAAAATTTTATTTATGATCTGTCCTGTATACTATATAATAGCAGGTGGCTTTAGTTAATCGATTGTTAATAATTTCGGGATAAAGGAGTCTCTCTCTCGAAATCATGGGAACATCGTCGTAAGCGGAGAAGCCACTTTTTTTGTGTAGGAATAGTGATAGTGGTCTGTGTTTATTTACCAATTCCTGGAAGACACAATGACCAAATTTCTGTGGGACAATCGACACAAAACACGGTGAAAGGATGTTTAATTTTTCGAAATAATTTTTCGTCTTCATGGAGGCTGAAAAAATTCAGGAAAAATTGAAAAAATTTCTCTTCGAAAAAAATTGCGAAACAAATTTTCTTCCACCGAGGACTGAAAGAAAAACGATTGGTGGACTCTTCTGATTAACACTCCAATTCTGATTCGAATTCCTATTGGAACACGACTTGCACACATCGGTCGTTGTCGTGAGAAATAATCGATTTTCACGATGATACTTTTCATTCGAATACATCGTGAAGTATCGATATAATGACAACGATTTGTAACTCCATCGATTGTGACAGTTATTAAGCGTTGCAACGCTGTGTAACAATTGTCAACGTGTCAAAGACGCTTACATCGCGTTAATTTCACCGCATTAACGAACGCTGCGTCGGTTGTAATGCCCAGCAGGGGAGCTATGTTGGAGCGACAATTTCTCCATTTCCAACAAGTTGGCGTGAAGTGTAGAAGCGCGGACAATGTGAGACTGTGTCCAGTTGTCTAATTGATTTGGTTGCGTCATTAAAAAACGCATTTTTCTAGTCTGGATACGTCTACGTCCAAATTAACGACATCCATTCCACATGTGGTTGCTTGTAAACCGCGTGCGATGTAAATCATTTTAATAAATTTTCGGTACGTCCATATTATTTTTTGTATTTTTTCGGAGTCGCCAGTCCGAATACGGGAATGTTGCGGTTGAGAGCGTCTGAAAAATATCCGAATGTGATTTACTGTAACAACCTGAAGACATGAAAATGGCGAACTTTTGGACTAATCAAATTTTGGCCAGTCTGTGGCAGGTGGACGCCAGGCCTTTGTTCGTCTGGACAACTCTGGATGATCCTGGCGCTGTGGTCAAGTGATCCAAAATGTGATTGAGTTGTTTTTACGATGTGGTCACTGAAGACGTTCGTCTGGGCGCAACGATAGCTCCGCTCCGTCCAGCATCACGCGTCACGCGACCAAATTATCCTCGAATAGGTGAAGCAAACAAATTGTTGCTTCTGTTGTGCACTTCTTCGAGTAGTTCCCTAGAAATCCGATTAAGGGATGATTCCATCAAATGGATGACAGTGGAAAATCTTTATCGCCTCCAAATCACCCTTAATCCTTTTGATGGAAGACAAATTGTCAAATTGAAATTGACTTCGCGCTGGTACAGATTTATCCCAATTTCGTGGAATTGATTCAGGATAATCCGCCTGGATTCGATGTCACCTTGCCGACGATGACTTCGAAATTAACTCAGATTACAAGGGCTGATAGTGCAAGTGAAAGATCCCTGATCCCTAATTCCATGAAGGAAGTGTCACAGAAATTTGACCAGCCAACACAAACCTTTTCAACTTACAATATATTTTTTTCGTTTAACCTTTATTTAAAGGTTTTTATCAGGTAAACAGTTTCAATGATTCCTATCAGTGTTGGTATTTGGTCAGGGATTATTTGTTGAAATTGACGAAAATTACGAGTTAATGCGCTGATAATGACGGCATAAATTCATCAAGGACTTGTTGACTTTTCTTTTTACAAATATTTGTCGTCTGCAATTTCGTTTATTTTTCTCCATCATGTTTGAAAATTAAATTTACAAATGAATGCCATCATGTCACGTGCACAAATTCGTTCATGTTCGTGTCATTCGACGTCACATTCCGATCGTAGGCGATCTGGCATTTGGACAAACTCGTCCCTAAATCAAAAAATTAACGCGAAACCGTGTACACGTCGCAAATGCTATCAAAACGTTAATTTATTCATGTGCACCTTATGCGTATCAAGTGTGAACAACTGGTAACATGACAAAAATAAAAACAACATGGCCGACTATAAAATTTTCACACATGCCAGGTAACATACAAAAAACATGTTCATGATCTGAAAAACCTGATCCGCAATTTGTTATCAGCTCCAACGAGCTAGCCACAAGTAAACAGACAACAAATGTGACATAACTTAAGCTATTGGACACCAGAGTTGCTGACTTGCTGTCGTTAAAGTTTGCGATCGCGTTAGCGTTCCGTATCGGTTCATTGGCGTTGGATGTGTGGTCGTTTGTCTGGGGCAAATCAATAAATTTGTTTAACCGGATCGGGTTAGTCAGTAATTTTATTTCATTTGTAGCTTCGTATCTCACTTACTTAATGCTTAATGCGTTCAAAACGAACAACACCAACAAGACGAAGAAGAAAATTTTTTATTTTTATTTCCATGACGCACACACTCTTTTTTACCCACTAGGGGGTTATTTGGGGATAACTCTAACTAACTAACTAACTAACTAACTCAGTTAACCCCTCGGCGAGATCTGATTTCGTTTGTAGATCAATCATTTAGTGGGCTAATGATCGACATTATTGCAGTCTTGGCGAGTTCCCGAATCGATATATCTCGTCGTACACCACCCTCGTCCATGTTCATTGATCATTGCACACATGACTCCATGACTCCATGACTCCATGACTCCATGAATCCATGAATCCATGAATCCATGATTCCATGATTCCATTGTAATTGAGTCTGACGCAAGATTGTTCGGACATTATCCTGGTTAAATTATTTATGATACCTTCTCATGTAGGTACTGAGGACTTGAAGGAACATATAACTCAAATTCCTGGACAAGTCGCTAGTTTGGCGATCTTCAAAGGACCTCCGGATCAATGAATTGATTTATTGAAAATTTTTTCAATTTTATTTATACTTTTCTTTCACTTCCATATTTGTGCATCTCGCCGAGAATCATGTGCCGTGATCCATGATCGCCTGGACTTGCGATTCTAATGGAATTCCTTCCACGATCGCGTCAATAAATCGTTCAACTATACATGACACAAGGCGTCTTCATTGTGTCACAATGTTTCCAGCCATTTAAGGTGATTTGCATTAGGAGGACACTACGATCCTGTATGAGTCAGAGTCGTCCTTGTGTCGTGATCCTTTCGGAGATCGAGAGACAAATCAATTTGAGTCGAATGTCAAATCGAATTCCGGCGAATTTAAAACAAACAAATCTCGATCCTTAAGAACAGTGGTCACATGTCGGAGTATGAAGCGACCACCATTAATTACCGACCACTGTACCACTGAAATCTACCGCCCCTACGCAGCTACTCGTCGTCATTTCGCCGCATCGTGTTGTTGTTCCAACTAATGATCGGACAAAGGAATCAATGTTTTTTAATTTCGGTATCACTGGCGATTGGTGCCATTGGTGACCTTGTTCCTGCTGGCGATTAATCATACGACATTGGTGCCCTGTAATTTTTCATTTTTCCTCCGTCAGCCCACGCCGACAATTCGTGGAACGAAATTTTTGTAATTTTTACTAACGACCCAAAAGAGCTTCCAGTATTTTGTTTGTATCTTTTCGAATCTATATCGCTCATCCATCATCGATTCATCCTGATGAAGAGGAAACCTTTGATCTGTTCCAGGAAGTCACGTCTTGATTGCAACAAATCGAGGATCAGAGTCAACATGGCGATGACACTGGAACGAGCTTGAGTCGAGCTTCAATGGGGAAAGCTTCTGAGAGGATGCACGGAAAATTTGCTCAAAACAAGCATCGCGTTGACCTTTCACCTGGAAAATTTGCTGCATGCAAAATGGACGTGACCCTCGACGAAGTCTAGGAGGCGAACGATGATGAATGGCGAGCGATTACTCGAAGCGGTCTAGAATCACGAATACGTGCGAGTACGAGAAATGAAATTTCAGTTCCACAGCACCCCTCAGTTGGCTCCACAACCATGACAACGACGACGACGACTATGATGTGTCGTGGCGAGTGTAGGAGGCGAGTGGACTTTAAAAATAAAAATTAGAATTATGAAGAAAAAAATTTCCTTGAGACACAAAATCAAAACGTCCACATCGTCGACGTGCATGACGTCTGCGACGGACGGCACCGCGCGGCGTAAATCGGTTTCATTGAAGAAAACCGATCAATGCCAGTAAGAGGCCCCAAACTATCCACGGGGGGCGATAACAAACTCAATGGGACTCCACCCAGCATGTCACTGGGACTCTTTAGTGACACTGCGATTTTGTTGCGACGCTTTTATTCCGTCCCTCTGCCTCTCTCTCTACCCCTGTACCGCTACCATAGCCTGCTTCGGCGTTTTTCTTTTGTTCCCTGAATGAAAGTTTTCCCAAACCGAACGACGACATTTCTTCTTATAAGAATTGTTAACGACATCGTTTCAGGAAAAGCCTGGATCCATTCATTCAAGCGGTTCCGATGAGGATCGTCTCCTTCTTACTTATTAATTTATTAATTTATTAGTGTATCGGGGATTTTTGATTTTATTTATGACGTACAAGGACGTGTCGCTTAGCCTTTGGTCAACCGTTTTGTGGAGACATCAATTTTGGACATGATGGCGTCAAGTACCTATTCCATGCGAGAGGACTTTTCTATATGATAGCTTCAACGATAGCTCTTTCATAATAATTTATGAGTTTATAAGAGTATCGGTGTTTTGATGGAAGAAGTGTCAAGGAAGCATCAATGAAAGCTTCCGGGAATGGTTGAAATTCAATTCGAGAGAAGAAATTAGACGATCTTGTAGGAGGGCAGGAAGACTGGAAAGCCTTACACGTGACACGTTTGGGGCCACAATTGTTCCGTGAGACTTTGTGCAAGGAAGCTTCAATGAAAGCTTCTGGCAAAGTTTGAAATTTAATTCGAGAGACCAAATTAGACGATCTTGTTGTAGGCTCTTGTATGTAGGCTGGAAACTCTGAAAAAATTTTATTGAAGTTTTGTGAATTTTGTGTTTGCTGAATTGATTGTAACTGGAAAAATTTTAGCATTGTTTCAATGAGAATAAGAGGGCACACTTGAGTTCACACATCCAAGGCTGACCTTTGATTCGTTCGCGCGTTGTGTCTCTGTTCTGTGAATGACTTTAGAAAGTAACGAAGCCGCTTGAGAATGTAACATGTGAGCAAATCAAACAATTTGACGTCGACATGTTGACGTTTGACACACAACAGTGAAAGGCACATAAACAAAAACAAAAACAAAAACAAAAACAGCAACAACAGCAGTAACAAGAACAGGAATGAGTCTTCATTTCAACTTCGACCTGGTGTCAGAGAACAAAGAAACTCTTTCCCACGCAATTATCGTCAATTTGGGATTCGATTGATTTTGAATTGTGAGAAACGCAAAACAACAAAAATTAGGGGATACCTTCATCTGTCCCTAAACGTTGAGGAGGAATCGTCCAATTTGCGTAAATTGCACACAGATTTGAATGGCAGGTCTAAATGTTTCCGTTCAGGTGGGAATAGATGGATACTCACCCCACGAAGTGGAATGCCTTAGATGTCACTGCGATGTAAATGTGAAGTCGACTTTCTCCGAGATAGCTTGGCAAGAAGACATTTTTCAAATATTTGAACTCACTTCCTGATGGAAACAAGACCAAAGTCTCATGCAGGTAATGCACCTACTTAATTTGCACAGATCCCGACCACAAGGCATACAAAAATAAAAATAATATAAAAAATAAATAAAATAAAATGGCCGCAATGTAACAATCCTATAATTCCGTCGATGCGCTCTCGACGATCGTTTGCATTGAATGCACTTTAAAATGTGCACTTTGAATGCAATCCAGTGGAAAAAAGTGTATAACACTGTTCTATGGCTTAAAACCACCTACAACCAAAGCATGGGAAACTGCCACAGGCGTTACACGATGTGATTTATCACGCTGTGAATTTTGCTTTTATTATTGCAATTTTGTCTTCCTCTCAAATGGTGAACGTCTTATCTGTTCCACGACACACGGGGGCATTGGGGAGATGTAGGACTTGAAACCTACAGTGACTGGTCTTGATTTCCAACTGGTCTTGAGTTTGCATGAAGGCAGGTTTTACCGAAAATTCCTTATAATTCCAATAATGTTTTAGTTAGACACGGCGAGCTTTCTCTCCCCATCAGAAACATTCTACTGCCTTATTATCCTCAAAGAGAATTTAAATTTTCCTCCACAAACACCGTGTTTGGAACGATTTGTTATAAATCATAGACAGTTTGAAATAGACCACGCGAGCTTTTCGTGCACACTGAACACATCCTGGATGTTTGTTATCGTTAAAAAAAATTTAAATTTTCCCGCTCAAACGCCGCGTCTAGAGCGATTTGTTCGGGAAAAATCACAAACACAGAAGAAGACCATCTCGTTCCTGAAGCGCCATTCACAAAACGACCACTTTCAGCTAATAAAACACAAAAGTGTTGTGTCGATAATCGTGTTTGTTCAAATTTCCCAAAAAACCTTTTCGCGAAACCTCAAGAAAAATGTTCAAAGGCACCGCCATCATTACAGCCATCAATACACGTGCTAGGCAGGTCTAGGTTTCAGGTTAGTTCGGTATCTAGTATGCGGTCAAAGCGCTAACAGGGATGTTGTTCTAGATAACACAAACTGATAGCATTGATTGCATTCTTGTCAATTTTTTGGAGGTTCCATTCGTGCCGCCTCACATCAAAGGAACCGCTCCTGAGTTGGTGTCATCAAACGAAGTGATCATTGTTTTGTTACTGATAACAATTTCTGGGTGTTTCCGTCAATCCATACCGGAAGTTCAATAATTTTTCCCGATTCCATCTGCCTCCAGTGACACTTGACGCAACATGAATCAAATTCGACGACGCTTAATGCTAAACGTACAAATTCCAAAAATGGCGGCTATAAAAATGAACCAATCAAAAGGTGATAAATTAATTTTTTCAATTAAAGCCCCTGTCAAAAGTTAAAGCCCAGTCGGGCAATTTTAATTTGCCAAAATCGGACAAAATCCGACAAAATCGTCCCAAAACGGCCATAAAACTTCACTAAATCCGGCGATGAATAGGCGACGATTGAGTCCGTGAAATCGCATGAAATTGGTCTCATCTGGGACATAAAGAGAAGATGAACCATCAACCCACACGAGCACACGCATGTGCATACAGATGAAACGTCAATAAATAATTCGTCCTATCAATCAAAGTGAAGTTTTTTTTGGACAGACAGAACAGCAACATGATGGAGGTTTCGGAGCGGAGACTGGGCGGCAATTTTGAAAACACACCGAATCCAGTCTGGGATCTGACGGAGCCATCGTTGTGGCCATCTCTGGCATTGTTCTGGCTATGAGTGCGATATGCTTATTAGGCGTCTGCTGGAGTACACAAAAGATCCCAGAGATCATCGACGATCACTCGATCAATGGATGAATGGATCAACAAAGACGACGACGACGACGATGGGGAGGAGGATGATGATCATGATGATGATGATGATGATGAGGATGAGACACCAGCGGAATGATATACACAAATTAACCAGACCATTGTGACTGTCTATTAAATACAAAACTGGCAAAACTTTTGGGGTTGAGAGGTTCATTTAAAGCGAGATTTTGGATGTGCTTGAGCTACAATTGTGACGAAAGGTGCGTGACGCAATCTTGACGCACTCATGACGCAAGGTATCCAAGAAATTTATTCAAGACTGGACAGATCTCAGATTTGTAGGGTGGACTCAAAGAGGAACTGGAGTTTAGAATGAAAGGGTATACATGACGCAACCACAGCACACTCATGACGCAAAATATTGGAGGAAATTCTTTCGCGTGCTAATACCACAATTTCCTGACCATTCGACTGTCAATCAAGTGGATCAATGTGGACCAAATCTTATCAACCTGCTAATCCACTAATTACGTAATCACAGGGATGAAAATTGGGACGGTTATTAGATTTATTTGCTCAGCAGCAGATGGTTGAGATGGTAATGATTAGCGGCACGAAAGCCGAATAAAGTGGATAGCATATATTGGAGGAATTTCAAAAATCTTTTAAGTGTTCAGTCAGAAATCCCTAATTACCTAATTTGCTAAAAAGTCAAATTGCTGGGATGAAATTCCAGAAGGCGAAGTATCCCTCTGCCCCTTGAAATCCATGAAAAACCCCAGAATGCCGCGGGGCTAGTGTTTCTTGATCTTCAACTCTTTTAGGGACAAATAGAGAATGTCCAATTGTCACGCGTCGACTCGTGTCACATTGCTTCGACTGGTGTCGTATTCGTGTCACTTAACCGATCAGGAAGACACTCGGGAGATTATTTAGTTCTGTACCGGAAATCGCCTGTATCTGGATCGCCTGCATTTCCGCCCACGCAAACCAGAGACACAAAGTCCCCATAAGTGAAGCGCCAGAATTCGTCGACATCCACGTTCATATCATCGACGTGTGCGATCACATACGCTTTTACACCCGGTATGGAGTATTCCCTCCCTTCGAATAAGTGCTACAAGCTCATATCGATGCATTAACAAGACGATTGCCTTGAACGATTGCCTCGATAGCCTGACAACAAGAATCTCACAAAAGCCTGAACAAGAAAACCACTTCATAGTGGGAATCGTTGATCCCAGAATTCTTCCTCGTGTTCGCCTGCCTCTCACAGAGACCTCTAGAAGTGACGGCACTCAACCGTCGCACATTGGCCAAGCTCTAGAGCGAAGAATATCGATCGCCTTATCGGAATGCTCATGCTAACGTCTTGTTCAAAGCAACATTATTGCATGTCGATTTATTTATTTGTGCAACGAGCTTCGTTTCCAATAAAACCTTTTCCTCCATTCTGGGCATCTTTCTACCATCTCCGGGCAGTGATTCCATTCTGGCTTGTGCCAGTGCTCATTCGGATGTGGCACGAGAAAAAAACCTTTGCCAATTGAGTGAGTTATGTCTGTACAAGACACGACCAGTACACTTCACTTAAGAACACTTGGCTGAAGCCACACCTCGAGATTCTGAAATGATCCTCGAGGCTCAGTGTATCACCTGCCTATAGCTCGCAGGCCACTTCTTGTGGGAGAGCTTTAAGCTTACATGCGTTAATTAAATTTGTTGACTGAACACAAAACACCTGAGAATTCCTACACCTGCGAATTTCATGGATTCCTCGAATGACAATCATCTGAGAACCCGAGAACCTGGTGGCAGAAACCACTAAATTCCATAGACTCGTCACATTCCTCACACCAACCGTCAAATCTCGCCGTCGACAATTAACGACGCGCGGCTTGACGTGACGTTGCTTGATTAAATCTTTATTGCGCTGCTAGTATCTACTTCGTAAGGTCAACAACGACGTGGGTCATCGCATTCCATCACAATGCAGAGGAATTTTAGGAATTCCGTTAAATCCAAAAATAAATCCTGCACGTGACGAAGTTCAAATTTAAATTTTCACGCGCCATCTTCAATCTGAAGTGGACAATTCATTTTCTTTGAAATTTTTTGATTTCTTGACTTTGTGTGTGTGCTTATGAGGGACGTGAGCACCGATACCGTTCTCAATTTCCCTCGTTTGAATTATCGATTTTATAATCTGGGAAATTATTTGAGTTAACTGGACATTTGGATGCGACACCATTTGGATGTCATTTGGACACCATCGCAACGCCAGACTGCTTTCAAACAGACTTAATTATGAGCGACGCCGAGTTGCTCCTGATGATGACGTTTTCGTTGTCAGGGAAAAAAGCCACAAAATGGCGGAATTAAAAATTGATTACACCAAAATGGCAGAATAATGGCTGCGTCAGGATGAGAAGAAATTATAGTAGCGGATGGAATCATTTGGTCAAGTAATTGACATAAAGATGGTTCATTAAAATTAAGTGGACCCAGTTGGAGAAAAACCCTGTTTGGAAACTTCTGAAAAATTCCCTGATCTCTAAAACAACAACAATAACAAGACAAATGTCAGAGAAACACGCTCGGGACCAGTAACGATCGGATTTCATGTCAAACGGGCATATTTCATCACAAGAGCGTTTAACATACGAGACAGTGAAAATTATAATTACTCATGTAGCTAAAACGCTATTAAAGCGGTATTCCATGCGATTGGACAAATGTGATCTTAAGTGATCTTTAGGTATGGAAATTTTGCAGAAGTCTAATCTGGTTCCAGGTTTAGGTTCGAGAAATTGCGTTCGTAACTGGCATTTTTGTGAAATAACTCAATATGAGTCTTTTGGAGTCTTCATTGCCCCATCTTGAGTCGCGTAACTTAAACGTTATTAAAGCGGTATTCCATGCGATTGAACAAATATGATCTTAAGTGTTCTTTAGATATGGAAATTCTGCAGAAGTCTAATCTGGTTCCAGGTTTAGGTTCGAGAAATTGCATCCGTAACTGGCATTTTTGTGAAATAACTCAATATGAGTCTTAGGAGTCTTCATTGCCCCATCTTGAGTCATATAGCTTAAACGCTGGCAGAGCGGTGTTCCATGCGATTGGACAAATATGATCTTAAATGATCTTTAGCCATAGAAATTCTTCAGATATTTAACCTAGTCGTAGATTCATATTCCACATTTCCACATTGTAAAATAGTTCAAGTCGTATAACTAAGTGTTTCTAAAACTAAAGTTATGACTGGTCTTGACTGATCCTGAGGTGAAGATATTCTGGAAAAATTTAAACTAGCTCTAGTTTCAGGTTCGAGGAACAACACATGTGACATAACTCAATATGAGTTATTGATTATTACTAAGTTTATTTGAGGATTTTGGTCAAGTGTGATCTTAGGTGATATGTAGATGTGGATATTCCGCAAAGGTTTACCTTAGCTTGAGTCTCGAATTTGGCTTAATTAGTCTTATATGAGCAATTATGTAACATAACTGAATATGAGTGGGATCGGACCAAGCTGGATCGGAGTCAAAACGATCATTTGGGATTTTGTCCTGTGCTTGCTTCGTGTTCAGCTGCCATCCAATGAGAGGGTGATAAATAGCAAGGTGATGGTGGTGTTTAAATAAATCACGAAAAAATATCCCTCACTTCGTCCTGTACGAGTGTGTGCGCCACGAAGAGAGATGACACAAATAGCTGACACCAAGCAAGAAAAAATACAAAATCTCGTATAAATGGAACCTAGCCAGTAAGGCAGCCATTTAGCCTAACTAGTCACCTAGCAGGTTTGTGCCTAGTCAAACGTCTTCCAGCTCTCACTGACGAAAGACTCACAAAACAGCAACAGCACCAACGAGTCAAGTCGGAGTCAAGTCAAGTCTCAAACTTAAATGCCAAACATGACACAAACACCAACGGCGTCATGTACCGCTCACACACAACACAACTAACCTAACCCAACGACCAAGTGGTCTTTAATACTTTCTTCAGGTTTCCATTCTCTTTACCTAAAACTTGATATGCCTGCATGTATTAGAGGGCAGCACAGGTCTGCGTTTGGTATTCGCCTCGTTACCCGTTTAGTATTCCCGTGGACTTTGTTAACATTGCGCGCGCATCTGTTTGAATTTTTTTAAACGAAAAGGACGGCATATTTGACGCTAGACGTTTGGTCCAAGATTTGTTAAATCAAACATTTTCAGTTGTTTGTGTTTTACGAGAAAAAAATAATTTTCCTAAATATAATATTTCGTGACGCAAGTGACACCATTTTGTTATCAAAATCATTTGTTTGATGTTAGGTAAAAAAATTGTTTGTCCAAACTATAAACAAACCCTACCTGTTCTCTTTACGTGCATCTCACAGTTTGTGTCATAGTTATCACAGAAGTGTCGCCTGAGTGTCATTGATATCAATGAAATGTTAGAAATGTTGCGTCAAGTGAATGTCATCAAGTGTGACTCAAATTTTGCGTTTTGACAATTTTCCGGGGGTGAAATTTTGAATTTTTCTGGTTTTTTTTCTGTTTTGTTTTTTATCTCATTCACACACACTCGGCTTAATGGTAAAGAAACTATCGAAGAAATTTCTAAGATTGAAAATCGACATGGAACAAGTTGCCACGAAAAACGATTCAGTTCCGGCGGCAGCTCCCAAGATGCGGAATTTGAGCGGAAGCGGAAGTGGTAGTGGTAGTGGTAGTGGTAGTGGAAGTGGAAGCGGAAGTAACCACTTGAGTATGAGTGGGTTTTGTGGAGGAGGGGATATTGGAGGGGGAGCAGATGATGGAGGTTTGAATAACTTGCAAGGATCCTCAGGATCGACAGGGAATGTGGGGAGCACTTCCGGGGATTTGGCTGCAGCAGCCGCTGTGGTGTTATCTTTGCAAGGAGCGATGGTGTCCAGCCTTCAACAAGCAGCTCTGCTCCCTGTCAACTCTCCTGCAGCAGCTGCATTCAACTTGCAGGCTCTCGAATCGTACTTGGCACTGCAGCGGATCACTGGCAAGGGTGACGTCTTGAGGTTCACAAACACATCTGCAGCAGCGTCGACGTCGTCGACGTCATCGTCATGCTCTCTTGCGTCTGGAGGAGGCAACGTCTTGCCCAGCATCTCAACGTCCAGTGGATCAATCACGTCTGCCTCGTCTCAAAGTCACTCGCAGCAGTCGAACAAGTGGCACACGATCATCATAGAGCAGCAACAACTGGGCGGTGGCAGCGATCTCGGCGACTGCGACGATCTGCCGCTGTTGGACAACGATGACCCCTTGACTTTCGAATCTCACCTAGACTCTCCGACTGACAGCCTCGCCTTGGACTCAAGCTACTCAGGACTGCTCCTGAACGCCACCTACCAGCAACACCAGCAGATCGGGGGACTGAAGGACTCTCTCCAAACCGCCATGCTACACGACAAAGCCGCCATTTTGAATACCAAGAAGCCGTCTCCCTCCAACGTGATTTGCGGTACCAAGAGGAACAATGACGGCACCACATCGTCGTCATCGTCTTCAGCGTCATCTGTCACCTCCACATCGACTTCAGCCTCTGCGTCAACATCAGCATCAGCGTCGACGTCTTCAACGTCATGTGCCACAACGACTGCTGCAGCGAGTGGGGCCAGGCCCAAGAAACAATTTATATGCAAATTTTGTAATAGACAATTCACCAAGTCCTACAACCTGCTCATCCACGAACGCACCCACACCGACGAGCGGCCATACTCTTGTGATATTTGCGGCAAGGCGTTCCGGCGACAGGATCACCTGAGAGATCACAGGTAAGCCCCGAGAGTAGTTAGTACCTACTTGCCGACGGCGGTGCGCTGTCAAATTGAGTCCAAATCGTGACGCAGATCGTCGATCGTGCCTTTGTCCACCTATTTCTGTCGAGATACCCCGTCATATGTCCTTTTCCATCCTTGATCATGATCAATGCTCTCAATTTTGCTCTCGAGTGAATTAAAATTGCGGCGAATTGAACTTCGCATGAAGACACTCTCTCAACGCAATGATGACGCAACTTGGATTTGCGGCGAATTAGACAGTACTTTCTGGCGAATTTGTATTTCGACCAAGTCGTAGGGATCTCAACGTGATCTTCACCAAATATCTTGTAGAAATCTGTTGATTCCAAAAATCTACCCTTATAAGTCCTTCTCATATTGGACACTCTCATGACTCAACTTGAATCAGCAGCGAATTGGGGATTGATTTCGAGCGAGTTTATATCTCAGCTGTATGACAATAAACTCGTTGTAAGCTCTGCCAAAAATCTCGGTTAAATCTTTTGAATCCCATGAGCTACACTCATGAATTCCTCTCACGACACAATGAGGAAATCCGAATTGTGGCGAATTGAAAAGTGATTTCTGGCGAATTCGAATTTCGGGTTAGTGGCAGTGGTGTCGAAATCTCTTATTTCCAGCAAGATGCTCCTTGAATCTGTGGCGACTCAATATGTGTAGAAACATGAAAGAAACAGAAAATGTGGTCGGGATGGCTCCGGCAACCGGAAGGTCTGCGGTTCTATTCCCGGTCACGAGCATACGACATTTTTCTCCTTTCATGTTTGCCAAAAATTCTTCTCATTCCACTCTCATATCACTTTGATGGATCAAATTCAAATTGCGGCGAATTTAGAACTTATGTCGGGGGATTCTTCAACTCACTTGAGTGGCACCTACTTGTTAGGGTTCTTGTATCTATTATAAATTTTGGATAAATGTTTTCATTGGAAGGAGGCATACGTATGGATCCTTCGGATGGTGACACTATAGTGACACTATGATGACACAATAAAAAATTACGGCGAAATGAAAATTTATTTCAAGCGAACTTCTAAGTCAGAAGACTCCAAGTGGTTTCATGTCTGTCTCTGTGAAAAACCTTTCAGATATCTCTTAATTCCAACCAGATACTCTCACGAATCCACGTGGATGTCAGCACTAGTGACAAATTTAGTATAAACACGTCACAAACTCAAAGAATTCAAATTGATCCGCCATTTTGTGTGGATTATCCGAATCCCCGAGAACATGTAAACAAGAGAAAACCCGTCGGCACCCATTGACTCTGACATGGAGCCGACATAATCCCTCTTCCATGTCTCCCCCGTCCGCACTCCTTGTGTCTTCCAGTCTGATTCAATTAGACGCGATCTAGATCAGCTCACAACTCATACAAACATCACAATATCGTCATAAGCCAAACGGATTATAGGAAACCCTAGTAACCAAAGAAGCATATTAACTGTCACAAAACCGACCTACTCGTTGTGACTCCAACTCGTTGAGAGTCCAACTGGACTTGAGTCGACTTTGAGTGGACACCGACCGCTCCGGGATTGTGACCTTTCATGTCATCCATTCAAATCACCAGTCACTAGTCACTAGTCATGGTCACAAAGATGTACTAGGACAAATTCCACAAGAGAAAAACAAAAATGTCTCGCAAGTCTTTCATGTGTCATGTCATGTTTACGCCGAATGCACACGCGTGTCAATTTCGATTACACGTGACACAAACGTGATGATTAATTGCAATCGAGATTTAATTAAATGTCATCCGTCTAGAGGAACTTCTAGAACCTAGATGGGAATGGAACCGATTTCTTTGTCCCCAACGATTGTGGTACTCGTACCTATACCTACTTGACGCAGTCGCTTTGTGACACCGAATTTTTTCCGTTTTTCGAATTTGTTTCGATTGGATTCGAAATTTTTCGATTTTTCTGATTTTTTTGATTTTTTCGAATTTGAAAGCAATAAAAATTTGAAAATGCCTAAAATCATAATCATAAATTAGGTGTGGACACCTACGAAATTTCTGGGCGCCACATAGGCCCCATAATCCACATGACACACATGAGACACACAAGAGACACACATGGAGTCATGAAAAAAAATATATTTTTATTTTTATTTTTTTTTGGTTTTAACCAGTTTTTCGGGTTTGTTTTTTTCCGAATTTGAAAAAATGGATTTTTCAAAAGTTATTTTCATTGTTGCATTGCCTCACATTCACAGGTATTTTCGTAAATTTGATTTTTTCCCGAAAAACACCCCAGGGGTGTGTGTTCTTCTTTTTGGGTTCTTTGTGGACTTGACTTTTGTAATTAGTCGCTTGTCGTACAAGACGTCTCATTTTAACCTTTTTTTCCTCATTTCAGGTACATCCACTCCAAGGAGAAACCTTTCAAATGCACCGAATGCGGGAAAGGGTTCTGCCAATCGCGGACTTTGGCAGTGCACAAGATCCTCCACATGGAGGAATCACCGCACAAGTGTCCTGTGTGCAATAGGAGTTTCAATCAGAGGTCAAACTTGAAGACACACCTGTTGACCCACACTGACATCAAACCGTACAACTGCGCGTCGTGTGGGAAGGTTTTCCGGAGGAATTGTGATTTGCGGCGTCACAGTTTGACTCACAACTTGGCTGCCATTTCGACAGGACTCAACGAACAGCCTCTATTGTCTACTACTACTAGCTCCAACTCATCGTCCGTGAGGTCCTCGCCTGGACAAAGTGACAAGAACTGCTCCAACTTGGACTTGGTAGCCGCTGGTGTCGACTAGAGATGACTCGAAGAATTTAAGGACGCTATGCCTTTATTTTAAGGACACTGCGCAGATTGTGATTGAATCAAACGATTTACGGAACTCAAACTTATCTTTTAGGTTAGCTGAATGGCTGAATTGCTGAATGCGATTAGGTTTAGCAAGGATTTAGGTTTAGGACCGACAGAATCTAGGTTTTAATTTTAGGACTAAGTTTATATTGTAAGTAAAGTGCAAATTTTATTTTTGTAAGAACGACTTCAAAGTACTCATAAAAGTTTTTTATTTAAGAACAAAAAGGAGTTTTTTTTCGTCCCACACTCTCTTTCTCTCTCACACTCCGAAATGGAGACAAACACGACAAACATTTTACTTTTTGTAAACATTTTTTTACATTTTCTTCATAACTTGGAAGGCAATAACTCTTGAATGGGACACACTATTTTCAAACGGTTTTCACTTCATGAAAGGATATTAAATTCCCAATATTTCATGTTCGAAACATTTTTTTGTAGAAGGAATAGTTGTGAAGATATTTGAAATGGAATGAGCAAGGATTCTTCATTTTTATGTACAAGAGTTGGTTTCTTCGGTATAACAATTAAACGCATGTCTGTATTTAAGAATTTCTTGCACGTTTATATACGAAATTGATTTGTGATTAATTAATTTAAAAAATCAGTTGTTAGACACCAAGAATCAAATTCACTAGAACGAACTCATTACAAATCATGTCAGTTTTGATGAATGCAAATGTCCTTCAGTTTTTCCGCTACAACTTCCGAATGCGACATCAAATTTTGAAACAAATCCTACCAATTGATAGAAAATTTGATCCACTTCAAACAATACACAAGA